>OX940977.1:61669112-62869112 GCA_954871275.1 Leptopterna dolabrata | reverse complement strand
CTACCTCAACCACGCCCATATGCATCCGTGCTGATGTGGGCGGGGCATGGCTGGAAAAAATGCTGCTCCAACGATATAATCTGGTACACAGATGGATCAAAAATGGATGCAGGTACTGGTGCTGGAGTGTACGGAGCAGGACCCAGGTGGGAATTTTCCACCCCACTAGGGAATTACACCTCCGTTTTCCAGGCAGAAATAGTGGCAATTGATGCTGCGGCCTCTGAGAGCTTGAGGAGGGGACATCGCGGATCCCACACCCGCATACTCTCGGACAGCCAAGCATCGATAAAAGCACTCACAGCCCCCACTGTCTCATCCAGAATGGTCTGGGACTGTATGCAAACTCTCAACGCCCTGGCGAAACACAACAGAGTTACTCTGGAGTGGGTGCCAGGCCATAGAGGAATCACAGGCAATGAAAACGCCGATTCTCTCGCCAGAAAGGGCTCTCGAACACCCTTCACTGGCCCAGAACCGGCGGTCGGCCTATCAAAAACCACCATCAGAGGGGCCATCAACCGGTGGGTCCGCACTCAGACCACCAAAAGATGGTCACGTATAGATGGACATGCTCATAGTAAGCGGATGATGGCTAGACCCAACTCCAATGCTACTAAGGAGCTTCTTAGATTGAACCGCAGAGAGCTGAGGCAAACAGTCGGCCTCTTAACCGGCAGAGAGCTGAGGCAAACAGTCGGCCTCTTAACCGGCAGAGAGCTGAGGCAAACAGTCGGCCTCTTAACCGGCTTCCTCCCCCTGCGCCTCCATCTAAGTCGCATAGGGGTCACACAATCAACAACCCAGTGCAGATTATGAGAGGAGGCAGAAGAAAAAAGTATCCCACATAATATTTGAGTGCCCAGCACTCGCCCAGCGCAGGTACAACCTCTTTGGGGCCCCAACCCCAATGAGGGAATTTCCCAGCGAAAATATAATCAAAAACCTAACAACCCTCACCAGGGGCCTGGGGTTATTTGATTAAACTGGGACACTCAGGAAAAGTACAATAAGCCAATAGGCTTCCGTGCTTTGGGGCAACCAACCCCCACTCCTGAGCGATCCCAAGTACAATATACAATCTACAATCAATCCTGGTGTGATGAATGCGAGACTGCGAAAAGGCGATGTCATGGGTCAACAGCGTGATTCGAAAATAGTTGTCTTGAAGTGGAAGGACAAACGTGATGTCACGATGCTTTCTACAAAGCATGGAGTCGGTACTACGACTTTTACTCGAAGAGAGCGATCAGTCACAAAACCTGACATGGTTATTGATTACAATAATGGAAAGTCCATGATAGATCTCAGCGATCAAATGGGAGCTTACCATTCCCCCCTTCGCAGGTCCACTAAATGGTACCGAAAACTTGCGTTTGAGTTAATTTTGGGGACTGCAGTTGTGAATGCTTGGAGTATGTACAAAAAAGTAACGGGAAAGAAGACAATCAGCATCACGGACTTCAGAGAGAACGTCGTGAATGAGTGGCTACACATTGAAACGGGATCACATCAAGAGGAAATTCCAGAAGAGGATCACCAGCTGGTTCCTGCACCACGAGGTCGATGCACTACATGCTACAAAAATAAAGTGAAAGCTCATGGTAGTCGTGTTGCTCAAAAGAACTCTAAAAAACAAGTCTTATGTGCAATACATGCAAATTCGTTTATGCAAAGAGTGCTACACAAAAGCTCATTTTAGAATGTCAAGGCTCATGAGGATTTAGTTTTTTTTTTCATTTTTCTTATAAACCAGCATTTTACATATTTCGCATAGTTGCCTTCCATTATTTTTGGGGTATTATTTCGGGCTAGTTTGGACCAAATTTTTTTCTATGATATTTGAAGACTGAAAGAGTAAGAGTCTGTGATGTAAATATGTTATATACCTCCATACCTGATGAAGGCTGTTAGACTCTAGTCGTGTAAAACAAAATAAAATCTTTCACACAACAACATTTCAAAAAACAAAATTTTTATCTTTCAATAAACAGTTTAATTTCTTAGTTTTTCCACAAATGACTTCTATTTTGACCCTTCAATCTTATGAGACCCATTTTGGGTCTTATGGCCCCGAGCGATGAATTCCTTCCCTGTGGCCAATAAGACCCAAATTGGGTCTAACATAAAAACTGGGTTTTTAAATAAAATATGGACAAATTACACATTTTGACGGATAAATTCGCCTAAAAATAGCCTAGTTGAAAATTTTAGAGAAAAAAATTTTTTGGCTTGGGGCTAGGTTACCCTGATTTCAGCTTGGCAGTTAACGTGTTCATAACTTCATCAAATATATCCATTTTTACGAGAAAATGGGATGGGATATTCACACGAGAAAGCACAAACATGAACCGGAGTACACTGACGAAAACCGGCTCCACTAGACGAACGTTCGGCCATGCAGCTGGTCGCCCGTCAAACGGCCGTCCACGGCCGCACTTCCGTTCGGCCGAAGACGGTTCCAGTGGACGGCTTACCTTAAAAGAACACTCACCCCAACACAAGTGGAAGAGCTCAAGCACTACGTGATAGATATAGATAGAAGAGCGTTTGGCCTAACGCTAAACCTATTTGCTAATTCATGTTTTGACTATGCCGAGAAAAATGGAATTAGCATAGATTTAATAAAGCTAAAAAAAACTGCTGGTGAAGGCTTCATAAAAAATTTGATAAAACGTTTGACGGTTGATCAACTGAACCAGGCCATGGGAATGCTCGAATTAGGGGAATCATTGCGTGCGGTGAGTGATCGCTTTAATGTTCACCACCAAGTGATCATGAGAGCCCGAAATCGATATCGTGAGACTGGAACAGTAACTCGTAGACATAGTGGTGGCCGATCGCGGGCAACAAGTGCACGAGAAGATAGGTACCAATTTAGTGATCAGCTGCAGGCTCAATTCGGCTTTGACAGCCTCAGCTCTTCGAAATCGTCTTCTCAATGCAACTGGTACTTCTGTGTCGGACCAGACGGTAAGAAACAGACTTCATTCAGTAGGATTAAGGTCACGAGTGAGGTGTAGGGTTCCTGTCTTGACGACAGCACACAAGCGAAGAAGATTGGCTTGGGCGCACGCTCATAGACATTGGACAGTTCAAGACTGGGGCAATTGTATCATTATTGATGAGACAAGAGTGCGCCTACACAGCAATGATGGTCGTGTGAGGACTTGGAGAAAGAGGGGAGAGAGGTTTTTGGCAGCCAATATGTCATACGTCCATGCTTATGGAGGTGGTTCGATTTCGGTATGGGGTGGAATATCTCTAAATCGAGAAATTCCAATTGTCGTTCTCGGAAACAACACAATGACTACAGAACGCTACTTGAACAATGTTCTGCATGAAGTGGTGCTTCCCCTGTCACAAGGAATCGGGGATTCTCTTGTATACGTAGACGACAATGCACGCCCTCATAGAGCAAGAGTCGTAAACGAATTTTTCACCGATACCTAATGAAATCACGAGAATGGTTTGGCCATCACAATCCCCGGACCTAAACTCACTCCACCTGACCAATAAACAATAAACGAACAACCGCCACCCATTGACGAAAGTGTTGCAGTTATTGCATTGCTGTGTCAAGTTTCCTGCTCTCAACAATAACATTATTTATTTTAAATTTATTTATTGTGTTGTGAGTTTGGAAATGGTGCGAACTAGGGGTGGGAGGAAGGTTGCTCCACTTTACCGGTATAGAACCCGTGTGATGGTGAACCGCGCTGTGATGAGTGTGAACCAATCGCATAACTCAAATCGTCCCAAAGGTAAGTTGAAAAAAGTTTTAACAAAAATTTTAACATTTACCATTTTTTCATTCAATGAATTGGATAGGTAGCAGCTTCCATGCATGAAAAGAACATTAATTTAAAAAATGCTATTATGGTGAATCGGTTAAAGATAGGATAATAAATAACGATAGATGGTACTTGAAAAATCAGCTCATTCTGTTGCAAAATACGAGTATTTTACCTGCTTTTACCTTCTCCAAGGTACAGTTGATCATACAGAGGATGGATCCGCACAAACTGCCCTTGATCAAGAAACCCTTCGTGAAATGAAAGAGGCTGTCCCAAGTGACATAGGTGAGTGTCTTACGGACTCTGGTGTCCTCAAAGTTTCATGGCTCTTTCAGGGTCCTTATTTCTAATGTAACATTTTTGCTTCCCAGTGGGATTGCTTCTACCCCCACTGCTGTTCATGATAGAACACTTGAAGGAAACGACACCTCCCAAAGGGATGGATTTGAAAACTGTGACCTGGGTGAGTATGATGCAAAGGAAGGCGTGAGTGATGATGCTTTAGATGCACTCAGCTCGCTTGACCTAATTTTGATTTTCTTGTCTTTCAGTTACCATTGATGCTAAGGTGAAAGATGGAATGACCAATGGAGAGAATGAACCTGTTAATAATTTTGACATAGGTGAGAGGAGTTGCGAATCGATCTTGGATTTTCTTGCTAATAGATGATACCAACTTCAATCTTTCTCAAGAAAATCTAAAGAAAATCACAAGGTCGTTTTTAAAAAAATGGTATAGCTCTTTTGGGATCCAAATGCACAATATCATTTCCCTACCTTCCAGTTACCATTGTTCCCGATGGGATGGCGTCCACACACACTCCTGTACATGAAGTAGTTCCTTCCGAAGGCCCTGACGTTTCTAAAGAAGATGAGTCATCAGTTACTCATCGCACCTCTTCTCTGTTGGATTGTGAAGTTACCAGCCAAAATACTATACATGAAAATCCTAGTGATCCCTTGGGTGAGTAAAATTTTTCATTTTGATCATTATGAATTTCACATTTTGATTTCTTATGAATCAAAAAAGTTTTAGTCATTTTTGTAATGTTGAGTTGAACCTTCCTCCCCTCCCGTTTTCCCAACGTTTCGGCGGTTTGCTGCGTCATTATTTGCATAAGATTTATCTTATAATTGACCGAAATTATCTTTGTATTCCTTACAGAACCTACTGACACCGACTGTGCTGAAACCCCAGACCAAGGAAGTGAGATTCCAGTGATTGATCTCGTTGACGCAAAAATTACGCCACTGGGGGATGACGTTGAGCTACAATTCTTACAGCTGTACCCACAAAGACCAATTTCACCCCAAAATTGTGCCCTTCGAGGCTTATCTTGCAGACGGCGTTTAGTATTAGTCCCAGAACAGCATGGAACAACGTTCGAGGAAACCATAAATGCTCTTCCTCTTCAGCCCATCTCAAGTTCAGAAATACTCGTACCAATGGTAAATGATGAGAGTGAGGACGCTGGTAATGTCGACGACGAAGAAGGAGGTGTGTGGGAGATTCACGATAATCACGGAAACATCGATCCTGTGGCAGGCACCAGCAGGAGCAACTTAGCTGTTGGAAACGAGGGACGAAAAAATAAGCGAAATCCACAGCGAAGAGAATTAGTCAAGGCTGCTCGAGAAAATGGGAAGTCATATACCAACTTTAAAGGAGTCATCATGCCAAACAGAAGCGTAAAAATTGGTTGTGAGCAGACATGTAAAAGACAATGCACCTCAAGTTTAAGTGAAGAAGAGAGAGCAGCAATACACTCCGATTACTGGCTTTTGACTAACATTCAGAAGAAGGAGTTTGAGGGAAAATCTATAAAGATGAACGCCATCGGTAGAGTTACTGTTGAAAACAGTAGGAAAACATGTACGCGCCACTATTTCTTACCAAAGAATGGCAACTTAATTCGGGTCTGCCGAAAATTCTATTTAACCACGTTGGACATCGGTTCTAAACGAATTCGTTACACCGAGAAATCTCAGACTGGGTCATTACTTGCCGCCAGAGCTGACAGAAGGGGCTCCAACAGCTCAGCAAACAAAACTTCTCCTCGGCTATTAAACACTGCTAGAAAGTACATAGAAGACCTGCCTGCTGTTCACTCACATTACTGTCGGAGTCGTTCGTCCAAGAAATATCTGCCCGCAGAATGGCTAAATTTGAGCAACGTTTTCAGAAAATATCGGCAATACTGTGCAGAAAGACAGTACCAAGTAGTCTCAGAATACGTCTTCAGAAAAATCTTCTCCACTGAGTACAACATTGGAGTTCATTCCCCCAAGAAAGATATGTGCTCCATTTGCCTGAAGTTTGGAGCTCTCACTCAGGCAACTGAAGAAGAAAGAAGAGAATATGAACAACATGACACTGAGAAAAAGGCAAGGAACGCATTGTATGCTGCTGATCAAAAAAGAGCAGGTGAGGAAGAGAACTTTGTTACTGCCTCTTTTGACCTACAGAAAGTTCTGCACACTCCCCATGGTAAAAGCATGCTCTTTTTCTATTCCCGTAAGTATGCTGTATACAATCTAACCTTCTACGAAAGTAAGACCCAAAAGACTTTCTGCTACATGTGGGGTGAAAAGGACGGCAAACGTGGCTGCAACGAAGTTTGCTCCGTGATGTGGAAGTACATATTTGAACCAGCTCGACGAGCGAAAAGTGAAGTGCGTCTCCCTTTGGTGCGCAACTGCGCTGGGCAGCAGAAAAATAAGTCAATGCTGGTCTGCCTTTCAAACTTTCTCAAAACTTCTCAGTATCTTCAGACGATAACTCTAAATTTCTTGATTACTGGTCACTCTATGATGACAGTAGATTCGGTGCATGCAGTGATAGAGAGAGCTGTGCGCCACAAAACTATAAATGCACCAAGTGAATGGTCGACAATAGTATCAAATGCTAGATACAAACCATTTCCCTACGATGTCATTAAAATGAAATACAATGATTGGTTGGATTGGAAGTCATTTGGCGATCACAAATCTTTCCAAAAAATGTCAGATGGCACCATTTTCCGTATCAGCGATGTCCAAAAGCTTACCCTTGAGAAACGAGAAGTCCTGAAAGGGAAATTCAAGGTTTCTAAAAGTGCCAAGGAGCCCCAAGAACTTGTTGGGGGCTTCTCAATAAAAAGAAAATGCCCAGTTGACGAGACACCACGACAGGTCTATTTTCAAGAGATTCCTATCACGGAACAAAAATTTAGGGATCTGACCACTCTCTGCAGTAACGGAGCAATCCCTTCGCATTTTCATGAAGAGTACTTCAGCCTCCCCCATCAGTCCACGATACCAGACACACTGGCCGAAACAGATGAGGAAGATGATATTTAATTTCCTAACGTTGATTTGTTCCTTCTTTTCGTGGAAAACTGAGTGTTTTATGAATAAATTTTTAAAGATTTTATATTCTTTCTTCTATTCGTTAGAATTCTTGAATACTAGGTACCTATAAATCATCTATAAAAATGATCACTAGTACATTTTTCCAGTAATAATCGAATATTATTATTTACCTTCATTAAGAGCGGAAGGAATCCACTAACATAGGAGTCGATAAAGTAAAACGATTGAGCATGATTTAGGCTGAAAGAAATTAAAAGTTAATTAAGCGACAATAATAAGACATGAAGTTATTGATATTTGCCGCAGATTGGCCCTGGCTTACAGTCTGTGAAGAGTCGAATGTTGAAGCCAAAAGGGCCAATATGACATATTGGCCCATTTTGCTTTCCATTTTTACCAAGAAATGCTAGGCATTAGGGCCAATCTGCATTCTCTCTAACAAAATATTTTCTATTAACTCCATGGTGAGCGCAATCTGGAAACAATTATTACGAGTTGCCCTCAAATAGTATACGCATAGGTGGAAAAAGAAATTATAATGACTGGAGGTTCTGATGATTCACAATAGAGGTTACCGTTTTAGAAACCTTGGTCATTTTGCATATTGGCCCTTTCTGCGCTCAGGTATCGATGTATGGGAATTTATTATGGCAATTATACAAACGTTGCTACATGAATTGTGATACATGAAGCTAGTCAAAACTTTATCAATTCATAATAAAGTCACAGAACTTCGCTTTTCTTTTCTTTTGCTCTTATAAAAACCCCATTGATTGGCCAGTTTAGCCCAGGCGCGGATCCAAGGGGGGGGGGGGGGGGTCACAGGGGTCATGACCCCCCCCCCCCCCCCCCAGAATCAGCCTGCATTTCAAAAAGCAGAGCTGAACGAATTGTTCACAAACCCGAAAACAAAAAAAAACCAAACGAAAACGAACCCAGTTTTTGTGAAATCAAAAACCAGAAACAAACCAAACGACCAAAGTCAACTTACCATAATGTTAACTTAACACATTGGAAACAAAATATAACAATAAATTACGATTAAACTTTTTATAGAATACTGATTTTTTTCTGTATTTCGTTTGTAGCAACACTTGTGATTGGTTTACATTTGTATAAGTTCCAACTGGGACGATCATTTATAACACACAATCTAATTTTCTATTTTGTTTCGCAAATCTGTTGACTATCGCATCGATGTCTGCGATGTGTTCTTCTTATTTTTGTTAATTATTATCTTGTTCTCGTTTTCTTTCCGTCCACTCCTTTGTCCACCTAGATTGGTCATTTTGCCCACTGTGCGGCGTGAGCCTAGTGTGGACGGGGTCTAGATGCGCCGCTCCACTCTCCCGAACTTACTATAAAAACTTACTACGTAATATAACTTACTATATATTTTTTTATAATTAAATTCTTTAATTTTTCCGAGTCGACGCACGAAACGCGAATTGTTGACTGCTATCTGCTTCGAAAGAATTTCCCAGCCGTATAAAAGTATGTGGTGGATGATTATATTTACTCTACTAGAATTTTAGGCGCTTTATCCTATAATAATAACTAAATTTACTCTTTATCCTATAATAACTCAAAATTGGATGGTTTACGTTTCAAGGTAAGTATGTAGAATCCGAAAATGCAATAAAACAGATTTTTCTTTTTGAGCACTCGGCATTAACTCTAGGACCCATGATTAAGTGACTATGATATCACTTTTCACCAGCTCATCAAAACAGCTTTCGTACAAGACGCAACCACGAGGGACATTTTATGTCTTTGCGCCCCCTCCCGCACCCACACCACGTACCTCGTTAGTGAGAATGATCACCTGTGTGTAAACAATAATTATTTAAACAATCACGCTCATACCGCAGCTTGTCGGCCACGCACTCCGCAGTGGTTAACGTAATATTTCATTTAATTCTTTATCGCTCTTTTGATATTATCTGTTCATTGTTGCCCAATTTTCGAGGAAACTGAACTGTTTTTGTTTCCTTTATCAGTTAAATTTATATAGTAGTCCATTAGATTCATTCATTTTGTGTCCATCCGTTGCTGACACGCCCGTTCAACTGCGTAAGTGCGTACACACCTGTAACAAACTGGCGTTCCGTTCCTCCGCTCCGATCCTCTGCAGGTTCGGGGCGGCAAAACTTCAAAGGAATGAGGATCGGAGGAACGGAACGCAGTCCGATCGCTCTGTTGGCGGTTTTTCCCTGCACATCAAAGAAATGTTCGGAGCGGCGCACAGTGGGCAAAATGACCGATCTAGGTGGACAAAAGTCAAGTTAAAACTTCGGAGTTTTTGATATTGGTTATTGTTTATCATGAATTGGAAGTCCCCAAAACGTAAATATTTACATCCTCAAAACGTTATTTGGCTGTGAAAACTTTAATCGAACGTGTCATCGTTTCCTGTTCGGTCAAGATCTTATTATCAGCGATTATGAACCTCCAACTTACTCCGTTCACACGGCAGTTAGTTGTGGGCAGAACCGTCCAAGGCTTCTTTGTCTGCAATAATGGAAGTCATAGAAAGAAGTAAGGACAATTTTTACCTGCTAAAATTGTCACAGTAGCATTTAATCCTATGTTTTTTATAAGTACTTTATACCGTATTTTTCAAACTGATAATTGACCCATTTTGGAGTTAAAGTAGCACACGGCCACGAGTTGCCAAGGGAATGTTTGTTTTTTATTTTCTTTAAGCGTTCTAGTTTTGATATTCATTCACTTTTTTTTGCGATTTTTTGCGTTTTCTGAGTTATTGAATATAATTGGTTGATTTTCAGGTGTAAATCTCACGATTCCACGGGAGCAGTTTGTGGAAGAATGGAGAAAACTCCCGAAGAATGATCGCCACGAAAGCCTCACAAGGTATGTGATTGGGCTACTTGAGCTTGATGATTCTGCAGAAATATCAAATTTGAAAATTTTGAAAAATACTGTGATAGACTATTCAAAAAAAATCGGAGAAAGATGGGAAAAATGTCATAGGAAGCTAGATGTTTTTTCCACCAAATTTTCAACATGGCTGAGCGGGAAAGACTTTGAATTTGTGATTTCATATAAAATTACGCAAGCTTCCACGTACCAACCCACCGGACGACCCGAAAAACCATTTGTGGATTCCAGCGATAAAACAAAAAGAAGAAAAATAAATGAATTGTTGACTGCTGGCCACGAAAAATTGTGCTACGCTGCGCACGCAGCTCTCTACTTAGCAGGAGACAGAACCACAATTAGTGTTGTGAAAGAAGCAACTACAAGTACAAGTACACCAGCAGATCAATCCTCTACAAGATCGAACAATGTAGATTTAAAAAAATCGTGTTGTGACGCGCGTTTGCAATCCCCGGAGGAAGCTTTAGCTTTATTTATAGACTGTAAATTAACAAAGGAATCATACTGTTGTATAAGGAAGAAGTCTATAGAAACTAGTAATAACCTTTTTCCCCCTTACTACAAAATACAAGACGCTAAAAAAGCCTGTTGTGCGCCTGAGTGTAACTTGATCGTTAATGAGTCAAGAGCTGAGTTAACGTCACAATCTGTCTTAGATGTAAGTGTACAAAGGTTGTGTCAGGTTCAACATTGTGTTATTAGGCAACTTATCGAAGAAGGAAATAATGAATTTATTTTATTTAGTAAATGGGGATGTGATGGAAGTGGTGGCCACAGTCAATATAAACAAAAGTTTGAAGATAATTCGAAGAAAAATAATCACTTGTTCATTTTCTCGTTTGTACCAATTCATCTGCGTTCAACGAATAGTGATAAGTATGCTTGGCAGAACCCAGTTCCGGGGTCGACAAGATTTTGCCGCCCTATAAAGTTTATGTTTGAAAAAGAAACTACTAGTTGTATTATTTTAGAGACAGAACTTGTAACCGCACAAATCAATGCTTTATCAGTGATAAGGCAAGGCTTTGGCAATACCAATGATGGAAATACTGTCAGGCGGTTTTTTGAAAATGCTACTCTTAGTGCTTCTATCACTGGTATTAATGAAAATGTGATCAACAGATTTAGAATTATGCTAAGGACATTGACGTCAGGGTTTGAAATATATGTCGACAAATTTGAGGTATATGCTGCTGGAACTAAAAGCCTCCTCGAAGACCTCTATCCTTGGGTTGACATTACTCCCACAGTTCACAAAATACTTGATCACGGTGCTCAGGTCATTCGGCACCATTTGGTGCCTACAGGGATGCGGAGTGAAGAGGCGCAAGAAGCCCGAAATAAAGACTTGAGACGATTCAGGGTTCATAACACCTGAAAAATTTCGAGAGAATTATCAAACCGCCGCGATCTATTGATGATGCTTCTAGTTTCGTCTGATCCAATTGTTGCCAGCTTCAGGAAACCAATTGTTAAAAAATCCTACCGATTGGAAGAAGAAGTTCTCAGTTTGCTAACGTGCAGCATGCCATTGGAGCAGGATATTGATATATATCAGAATAGGAACATGCTCATAGCGATAACGAGTCAAATGAAGTATGATTACAACGTTTTTTATCATTTATATCATTTCTGTTTTTTCCCAACTTTTAAAAAATTAAAGAAGTTACCAATTTTGTTATCACTTTGTTTTGCTTCACACCAATTCGCCAGCCTCACAGTCTGTATTGTCTTCAATCAAAATTTCTAGCGAAAGTTCTTCCTAACTTTCATATACCTACTTCAAAAAATAACAGTTTTGCAGGGAGTCTTCATGCTGAAGTTTATTTCGCGAGCCAACTTGTTGTGGTAGGTGTATTTTCCAATGAATATTCATTAGATTCCCATTTAGTAATTATCAGAATTCTAGTGTTGAAATTTAAGCTGAAAAATGTAGAAAACTGGCGTATATATATACATACATACCATTTGCCTGCGTTCACTAAAGACTAGGAATTTTTTCATTATTTTTCCCGTGATCAGCGTTCAATTTTGAATAAAAAACCGTCCTAAAATAATTTTGTCCACCTAGATTGGTCATTTTGCCCACTGTGCGGCGTGAGCCTAGTGTGGACGGGGTCTAGATGCGCCGCTCCACTCTCCCGAACTTACTATAAAAACTTACTACGTAATATAACTTACTATATATTTTTTTATAATTAAATTCTTTAATTTTTCCGAGTCGACGCACGAAACGCGAATTGTTGACTGCTATCTGCTTCGAAAGAATTTCCCAGCCGTATAAAAGTATGTGGTGGATGATTATATTTACTCTACTAGAATTTTAGGCGCTTTATCCTATAATAATAACTAAATTTACTCTTTATCCTATAATAACTCAAAATTGGATGGTTTACGTTTCAAGGTATGTAGAATCCGAAAATGCAATAAAACAGATTTTTCTTTTTGAGCACTCGGCATTAACTCTAGGACCCATGATTTAGTGACTATGATATCACTTTTCACCAGCTCATCAAAACAGCTTTCGTACAAGACGCAACCACGAGGGACATTTTATGTCTTTGCGCCCCCTCCCGCACCCACACCACGTACCTCGTTAGTGAGAATGATCACCTGTGTGTAAACAATAATTATTTAAACAATCACGCTCATACCGCAGCTTGTCGGCCACGCACTCCGCAGTGGTTAACGTAATATGGTTAGGTAAATCGAGAGCTATCCAACGAGTGGTGAACGATTTTTGTACGTTGATAACTGGCGAAGTTAAAGTTCCGTAGCAACGAATCGGTTGTACGTGAAAATCATTAGAAATTTTTCATAACGCTTTCTTCGTCACACCGCAACGTCACACTTTTTGAGTTATGTGCCATAGTAAAGACATAAAATGTCAATAACTAAATTTACTCTTTCATTCACACTGGATATAAGTGTTTCATATTTTTTGTGCTTGCTTGAGTTGTCAGTAAGAGTTTATTATATGTAATGACGTCGATGGCCAATATAATTTTCCGTAATTTATCAATTCTTATCTCACACTTTTCTCTTATCAAATTTTAGAGTATGCCGCGACTAAAAAAGAAGTCACCTGCCATGGTTACGGCAAAGGACCGCAGAAGAAAGAATATTACAGAAAAATGTGAATCAGAAAAAGAAAAAATACGCCAGGTAAACTCTCGGTCTCAAAGAATTAGGAGTGAAAATAATCAGGTACGTGTTGATATGAATCTAATTAATAGTTTAGTCCAAAAAAAGAGATTAGCTGTGACAGAAAATAGGGGAAAACATAGGGTGTTGAACAGAGAAGCCCAAAATACCAGGTTATCCGATCCTGAAAAACGGAAAGCTCACAAGGAACTGCTGAAAGTTGCACAGAAAAGTCGACTCTCAAATCCTGAAAAACGGAAAGCCCACGTTGCAGCTGCAAAAGTAGTCCAGACTAAAAGACTGGCTGATCCAGAGAAACGGGATCAACATAGAAATTTGCTCAGAGAAGCACAAAATATCAGGTTATCCGATCTTGGAAAACGGAAAGCCCACGTTGCAGCTGCCACGTTGCACAGAGAACTCGACTCTCAAATCCTGAAAAATGGAAAGCCCACGTTGCAGCTGCAAAAGTAGTCCAGACTAAAAGATTGGCTGATCCAGAGAAGTAGGATCAACATAGAAATTTGCTCAGAGAAGCACAAAATATCAGGTTATCCGATCCTGAAAAACGGAAAGCTCACAAGGAACTGCTGAAAGTTGCACAGAGAACTCGTCTCTCAAATCCTGAAAAACGGAAAGCCCACGTTGCAGCTGCAAAAGTAGTCCAGACTAAAAGACTGGCTGATCCAGAGAAACGGGATCAACGTAGAAATTTGCTCAGAGAAGCACAAAATATCAGGTTATCCGATCTTGGAAAACGGAAAGCCCACGTTGCAGCTGCAAAAGTAGTCCAGACTAAAAGACTGGCTGATCCAGAGAAGCAGGATCAACATAGAAATTTGCTCAGAGAAGCCCAAAATACCAGGTTACCCGATCCTGAAAAACGGAAAGCTCACAAGGAACTACTGAAAGTTGCACAGAGAACTCGACTCTCAAATCCTGAAAAACGGAAAGCCCACGTTGCAGCTGCAAAAGTAGTCCAGACTAAAAGACTGGCTGATCCAGAGAAACGGGATCAACATAGAAATTTGCTCAGAGAAGCACAAAATATCAGGTTATCCGATCTTGATAAACGGAAAGCCCACGTTGCAGCTGCAAAAGTAGTCCAGACTAAAAGACTGGCTGATCCAGAGAAGTAGGATCAACATAGAAATTTGCTCAGAGAAGCACAAAATATCAGGTTATCCGATCCTGAAAAACGGAAAGCCCACGTTGCAGCTGCCACGTTGCACAGAGAACTCGACTCTCAAATCCTGAAAAATGGAAAGCCCACGTTGCAGCTGCAAAAGTAGTCCAGACTAAAAGATTGGCTGATCCAGAGAAGTAGGATCAACATAGAAATTTGCTCAGAGAAGCACAAAATATCAGGTTATCCGATCCTGAAAAACGGAAAGCCCACGTTGCAGCTGCCACGTTGCACAGAGAACTCGACTCTCAAATCCTGAAAAATGGAAAGCTCACCAAGAACTGCTGAGAGTTGCACAAAAAAATAGCTTGGCCGACTATGGAAAATTGCAAATTCATAGAGCCAGACTAATTAATGCCCAAAAAAAGATTGTCTAATCCGATAAAATTACGTAAACATAATAAAATTAACTCGCGGTGTCAGAGATTGAGATGGCGGAAACACTTGCAGACATTATTCTCTGACCACAGATACCGAACTAAATCACAGGGGAGCTCTTCCATACAGAATCTTAAATACCGTAGAATAAAACAGCGCGCAAGTCACCTTAGGTGGAAATATTTTAAAGCTAATAAAATTGAAATTTCTCGATCTATATTATTGTCAAAATATCGAGATATTATTAAGGGGGGGCCAGATTGTACGTGTGCATGTTGTGGACGATTGTGTTTTGAACAATCGATTAAATTTTTTGGAGGGGTCAAAACATCCAAAAGATTATCTCCTACTGATAGTTGAAAAATTTTGTAATCGAGAAGTAACGGAGGGTTTCGGGGTAGATGGCGTTTGTGGTACTTGTGATAGTTACCTTCGACAGCTCAGAGTGCCACCATTATCTATTGCTGCCCATGAGGATCTCCGTTTTCCGAATTTTCCTATTTCAGTTAAAAATTTAACTTCTTTGGAAGAGCGCTTTGTTAGTCCACGCATACCGTTCATGCAAATCCGTGTTTCTAACGTAGATCAACAATTCTCGATTCATGGTCGTGTCGTAAATGTACCGTGTAATGTCATAAATAGTGTAAAAATTCTTCCGCGAGTTTTCAATGAAACTGCTGT
The DNA here is from genome assembly GCA_954871275.1 of Leptopterna dolabrata. Lineage (NCBI taxonomy): Eukaryota > Metazoa > Arthropoda > Insecta > Hemiptera > Miridae > Leptopterna > Leptopterna dolabrata. Next base: position 62,853,674 of record OX940977.1, on the reverse strand, counting down.
GATACCAATCGCCTTGAAAAAGAAGAAATCATTTAAATCCGTTGTTCAGGAAGAACCAATCAGACACCACGCGATCGCTGAAGCCTTAATGGATTTGGCTAACTGCCCTGCGTTCCAGGAAGCTAATGTTTCCGTTGATTCTAAACGGATTCCAATATTATCATGCCGCGGTATGTTTGTTGAAGATAATGTTGATGGTAACTGCAAAGACAAAGAGAAAAGTGCTGAGGATTCAGAATTCGAAGAAGATGATCCTGAACCGGCCAACGTTCCAATCGAATCAACTTTATTGATGACATCAATAAACATTGTCTGACATTAATCCTGATGCGTTAGTTTTTACCCCAGGAGAAGGATTTTCTCCATTACCACTATTTTTAGACATCCATGCAGAAGCATTGAGTTTTATTCGAATTTACGGTGGACAATTGCGCCCCAAGCCTAATCACTTAAGTTATCAAAAACTTGTGAATTCAGAACTGTTGAGGTACGACAGAAGATGTGCTTCCGAACCTAGTAAACTGTTTTATTGCGCAACGAAATTGAGGGGTATGAAAATCAGTGCAAGCATACTGTTGTATCCATGTAGAATATTCGCCTTCAATATAATTCCATGCAACTTGTATCCATGTGTAAGATCCATTCATTTTCATCTGATAAAATACATTCGTTCCGTTTTCGTCTCTCGTAACAAGCCTTTTCGTCTATCGTTTCTTTTATCCCGATTCATCCGGTGTTTTCTATATTATTTCAACGTAATTTACGTCAAGTGGCGACGAGGACAAAGCAATATATTTGAAAAAGTGTGTAGTGCTTTTTTTTTTTGTTTGTTTGTTCAGTTTGATCATGCCCAACCCTCAACCTCTGGCGCCTCCTGCGCCTGCCGTAGACCGCGTGTCAATGGAATTCTTGTTGGAATATATTTCAACAGGACCAGCAGTTGGGGTTTTACCGACGTTCGACGCAGGATGTAAAAATGGTCCAGCTACGTTGATCAGCTCGATCAATACTTCGTAGCAAATTACGTGAAAGACCCAAGGAAGGTGTCGCTACTCCTAACCTCACTCAGTCCAACCGTCTATGAAGTCCTCAAGGATTTAACATATCCGACACTTCCAAAGGACAAGACCTTTGAAGAGCTCACAGATTTGCTCAAACTCAAATTTGTTATTTAGGTCATATTATTGACAGTAACGGGTTACACAAAGATCCCGAGAAAATTAGAGCCATTAGAGATGCGCCTCAGCCTAAAAATGTCTTTGAGATCCGAGCGTTTACTGGGATGATAACTTATCATAGTAAATTTATCCCACAGCTAGCTACCTTGCTTAATCCTTTATATAAACCTACTCAAAAAGGGGTGCCGTTCACTTGGAACAGTGAGTGTGCAAAAGCGTTTCAAAAAGCAAAAGAAGCTATTACTTCAGAACAAGCATTAGCTCACTTTAATCCTCATTTGCCAATTATACTTGAATGCGATGCCTCTGACTATGGAATTGGTTCAATTTTACTTCATAAATTTCCAAATGGAGAAGAAAAACCTATTTGTTTCGCTTCTAGAGTGTTAAATGGGACAGAAGCTAAATATGCAATTCTACATAAAGAAGCCCTCAGCATTTTTTATGCCTGCCGTAAATTTTATGAGTACCTAATGGGGAGAAGTTTTACTATTAAAACTGATCACAAACCATTATTAGGTATTTTAGGGGAAAAACAAGGTATTCCTCAAATGGCAGCCGGCCGATTACAAAGATGGGCAACATTTCTTTCACATTTTGATTATACTCTTGTCTATATTAAAGGCTGTCGTAATAAAGCCGATGTTTTGTCTAGACTTCCAGCCCAGAGAGACAAACACATTTTAAATGAAGAATTTACAAATTTAAATTTTGTAGAAGATTTTATTCCTGTATGTTATAGACAGATTAAACTAGAAACGTCTAGAGATAAAATTTTGAGTAAAGTTTATACTTACGTTCGAGAAGGGTGGCCAGATTTGGTGGATGATGAACAATTAAAACCCTATTTCTTCAGAAAAGATGAAATATCGTGTGAAGAAGGAATTTTACTTTGGGGATATCGGGTAGTGATACCACCCAAGTACAGAGATGCAATCTTGAGAGAATTACATGATTCGCACATGGGAATTTCTAAAATGAAAGCTTTGGCGAGATCGTATTTTTGGTGGCCAAAAATTGACCACAGCATTGAACAGTTAGGTAAAAATTGTCATATCTGTCTGGGAAACAGACCTGAAACGCCTAAAACGATTGTTAGCAAGTGGCCAGAGGCTAAATTTCCATTTCAAAGAGTGCACATTGATCTAGCAGGACCTATTTTTGGTAATAAGAATTTTCTAATTGTGATAGATGCTTATTCTAAGTGGCCTGAAGTTTTTGAGTTGCGTAAAACAGATACATCAACATTCTAGAGTGTCTACGAGGAGTCTTAGCTAGATTTGGTATTCCAAATACACTCGTTTCTGATAACGCATCAAATTTGACATCTGAAATGTTCGAAAATTTCTGTACAAACAACGGAATTTCTCATTTGACTTTGCCTACTTTTCATGCTGCTAGCAATGGAGCTGCTGAACATTTCGTAAAAACGTTCAAATATTCTTTAACTAAAATGGTTCAAGATGCTGCAAATGATACTTTGCATACAAAATTGCAAAAATTTCTTTGTGTATCGTAATTCACCGCATACTACAACTAACAGAAACCCTGCTGAACTGATGTTCAACAGAAAAATAAATGTTCGCTTTGATCAATTACGCAAAAATAAAGTTGAAAACAATAAGAACATTAATAGTAGATTAATTTCGATAACGAACAACAAAACTTTTCATAAGGACGAAACCGTGTATGTAAGAGAATACATACAAGTATCCAAATAAAAGGGGATGGGTTCCTGCTAAGGTAGTGGAATCTATTGGAAAATACATATATTTGTGTGCAACTGGCGATGGTAGAATATTCAAGAGACATATTGATCAGATGGTACCGGTAGGTGAATTTTTCAGAATGAAAAACACGTTCTGAACCACTAGGTGAGGAGAAAAAGTTAACCTCTCCTTCAGATCCTACACCTCTTACAAATCCGCCTACTTGTCCGAATTCCGCAAATATCCCATCGGAAAATCCAGTTGTTTTGCCCGATTCTGAGTTTGAAGGTAACAAAATACCTACAACCTCTAATCACAAAAGCACTCGTCAACAATCCATTCCAACTAAGTCCCCGGCAAAGAATTCGCCAAGGAAATCCATTACACAACAAACCCGTCGTTCTATCCCAGCCGAACCTGAGCAACCATTTGTTGCCAGAAAATCCATAACGATTCAAACATCTCCAGCTAAAGATTATAGCATAGCTAGAAATAGACCTAGAAGAGAGATTAAAGAACCTGATCGTCTCAACTTGTAAATTTCGCTTAAACTTTCGGTTATCTTGCGTAGAAGACATGTAGTCACAAAAGTAAACATTAGAAAACTGCATTTATTTTCATTACACAACAATGACAATATGTTGATGTTATTATAAAAATCATCATGTATCTTTTTTTCCGCACTATTTTTCGATGTATTTTCGCAAGAAACTGTATTTGTTTAATTTCACTGATTCGATTAAGTAAACAGTCGCAAATAGGGATGGGTAAAAAGTATCGATACTCAAAAGTATCGATACTTTTCAAAAAAAGTATCGATACATTTTGATACTTTTTTAAGAAAAAAGTATCGGGATACTTTTTCTTTTTCGCCGGTATCGGAGAACTGATACTTCTGTGAAATTTTCATTTTTTTAATTTAAATAGTTTCAACTTGGCAACAAAAAAACTTTCTAATCACAGTCCAACTTACCTACCCAAGACAATACATGGACATACTAGGTCCATGGATACTATGGTTCAAGCAAGCTGGATGTAGGTTCGTGAATGGAAGAAGGATTCCTTGTCATGGAAGTAAATGGTAGAGATTTCACATGGATTTGTACAAATTAATGTCATAGTCATGGAAGGAGTTTGCTTCGTATAAACGCTCCATGTAGAAATGTAGATACAACCTATGTCCGGCGTCCGGCTTGGCAGGACAGATAACTGCGAAGAAGAAGAGAGTTGATGTTGGGACGAAGAGATAAGAGTTGTTAAGTTGTTTGTAAAATCGTAAATTTGTAAAGTAAAGTTTGTTTGTAAAGTAAAATCGTGAAAATTGAAGAAATTTGGTACTTATTTTGGTTTGAGTTCGATCATGTCGTCCAAATCCAATCTTTCTGTGTGGGATTTTTTCAAGAAAAAATCAAGTGTTGAGGCGGAGTGCAAGTTGTGTGGGAAATCGTACAAGACAAGCGGGAACGCAACTAATGCTACTCTGCATTTGAAAAGAAAGCATGCGCGCGCTTTTCAAGAACTGAACGATTCAAAAAATCCAAAAAAGACAAAGAAACAACAAACCACAAATTCAACAAACAAACCTTCTCGTTCCTCAAAAAGTGAGGAAGACGACGAGAATGTGGATGATCCAAGAGAGGATGTTAACATGAGCGCCAACACATCAGGTAAGTTGTTTGTTTTCGATGAATGACCTTCCTACCTGAGTATTGTTAATAATTTTATTCAACAATGAAGACAGTGTAATATGAATATATGCACATGCACGTAAAAACTACAATGTCAATCATTCAATCTGTTTCAGAGGAACATAGTCTCGGTTCTACTGACTCACATGAGAAGAACTCATCATCCACCCCGGACAAATTGGGAGAAAATACCTTAAACACAGGTAGTATTATTTCATTTCTTTGCCCTGCTTCTACCTCTTCCGTTGCTTCAACTCCGAAGAAACAAGTCACTATTCCAGAGTTCATAGATAAACTCTCCAGTATAAACGAAGGAGGAGACCGGCACAACGAAATAACTCAGGCTTTAGTCTACATGGTCTGTCGGGACAATATGCCGTTTTCGTGCGTGGAAAAAAGAGGACTGCAACATTTCTGCAAAGTCGCATTACCAAGGTACAAACCTCCCACTCGAAAAAGGTTGACATATCTGGTGGAGCTAAAATACTCAGCCACCATTGCTCTGTTGAGGAAAGCCTTGTGTGACGTAGACCAGGTAGCTCTGACAAGCGATATATTGACAGTCACGAACTCATCCAGAAGTTTCCTGGTCGTCACCGCCCATTTCCTCAATTGTGAGGGAGAACTGGAGAGTTGCTGCCTATCAGCAGAGAGGATCACCGGGCCACACACAGGTGTTCACATATCTGCCATGTTAACCAACATCACGAGTGATTTCTGTATAGAAAAGTGTCAAATCCAATCCATCACGACTGATGGAGGCTCCAATATGCTGGCAGCAGTAAATTTGTTCATTGGTGAAGGGAAGGGGGTTCGATGTGTTGCTCACCTGATCAACACATTGGTGAATGATGTTTTGAAAGACATCAAACCCTTTTCCCAACTTTGCGACAACATCAAATCCATCGTAACATTTTTTAAGCAGTCGGTGAAAGCTATGGATGCGTTACGAGCTGAACAGGAGATGGATGGGAAAAAAGAAGGGGAGGTCCTGACACTAATTCAATCGGTAAATACAAGGTGGAACTCTAATCTAGACATGATCGAGAGATTTTTCTTGCTTTCCAAGCATGTTGCAAAAATTCTAGCCTCAAGGATCGAGGCTAGAAGTTCAGTTCCGGATATGATGATGGGATCTCAGTTGACCATTCTGGAAGACCTCATCACTCTTTTGAAACCCTTGAAAGAAGCGACAGAAGATGTTAGTGGCGACACATATGTTACTTCCAGCTTGGCCATCCCACTGGCTAATTTACTTCCAGCTTCCATTCGAAAGGCAAAGCCATCCACTTCGATTGGGAGAGATGTACAGCAAAGTATTCTTAGAGGCCTTAACGACAGGCTACAGCCGCTTGAAAAAAACAAACTTCTTGCCAAGGCCACGCTATTGGACCCTAGGTTTAAAAAGGTCCACTTCTCGAGCCCACTAGTAGTGTCCCAAGCTGTGTTGGAATTGTCGGCGGAGATTCGAGAAGAGCTTAAGCGACAAGGGGGGCGCTCTCCAGACCTTGTACCTGTAGCTGCGACTGAGAATGAAAATAATGATTCCCTTTGGACGACTCATGACACCCTTGTCGAAGAAGCTATGGCAGCTCCTGAATTGCCTAGCCATGGTGCAGGTGCAGTCCCAAACCAGCTGAAGCAGTTTTTCGATCAAGCGCTTACTCCAAGACTATCGGATCCTGTGAAATTTTGGATTCAGGTCAAGCACTTCACTCCAGCCTTGTCAGCAGTTGCATTGAAATATTTGATCACTCAAGCTTCCAGTGTTCCTTCTGAGAGAGCAGCATCGACCGTCAATATGGTTGTGCCTGACAACAGGAGCCGCCTGACTGCTGAACACATCAGACAAAGAGTGCTACTGGCAACTGTGCCAGATAAGTATTGGTTCTAAGTTTTTATAAAACTATGAAATACTTACTTTTTATACAAACAAATAAATACTTTCATGAAAATATTAAATACCTACCTACTTTTGTGAATTTTCCTGAATTTATTTCTATTCACAAGATTTTTTTAAATATGTGTTAAAAGTACAACTGGCAATTCTTGAATAATAATGAAAAAAGTATCGATACTTGAAAGTATCGATACTTTTCTAAAGTATCACCCGATACTTTTTTGATACTTTTTGCAGTATCACCCATCCCTAGTCGCAAAATGTAGGGATAAACGATACCGATCGATATGAGTACGGTATCGATACTTGACGTCCGATACCGATACTTTTGGTATCGATACTTAGCGTTCGATACCGATACTGGTATCGGAAAAAATATGCGGAATCGGAAAAAATTTCGAATGAAGAAGAAAATAGAAAATAATTTTTTTCAACGAATTCATATTTCGGTACGATTTGAAGAATAACAGTTGGCCTAATCAGATAGGTACCTAACTGCTTCAGGAGGTCGCTATACTAGTGAGAAAACTGAGAACTGAAAAATTAGAAGTTGTTTAAAGAAGAAGACGAAGAAGAAGTTGTGATACTCCTTTCGATCCGATATTTGGTATCGATACAGTATCGAATGGAAATACCGATATCAGTAAAATATCGAAAGGAAAGTATTGATACCCTTACCACCAGTATTGAATGATCCGATCCTACCCTTGACCGATACTTTTCTTTCGATACTTGATATTATCCTTATACCTACTCGATAATAACCTCGAATCGGAGGTTTGGAGGGCTAGAAATCGTGAAAAAAAGGTCCAATATTTTCTTCCGATACTCGATATTTTTCTTTCAATACCCGATAATATCGAAAAGCTGGTATCGATACAAATATCGGAAATATCGAAAGAAATACCGATATCAGTAAATATCGAAAGTATCGCAACGTCATACGTCACTAGTCTTCTCTTATCATAGCTCTAGCTTCTAGCTAACTTTTATCACTCAGATTTGGAATTCAGTCATTTTACTCTTTTTTATGTTGTTGTGATGCGCCTCGCTACTTCAGTTCAGTTTTCAGTGAATCATGCCGCCACCTAAGAGTACTGTTTGGACGTTATTTTTGAAGAAGTCTGCGACAGTGGCTGCTTGCAAAATTTGTGATAAGTCCGTAACTTTCAGTGGCAACACAACAAACCTTCGCAAGCACATCAAGGTAAATCACCCCAAATATGACGACAAAGTATCCAATAAAAAAAAAACAGCATCACTCCCACAGAAGGGTGAACCTTCATCTTCTAAGGCCAGCCAAGTTTCTGGAGTCTTGGAGTTGGAGTTGGAGAAGCCAACGTCCGTTGACGTCTCAGTCCCAATCGTGGGTGTTGAGCCAGATAGTGAGGATCACTCTCCTTTTCCTCTCAATAGTCTCAATCCGATAGCAAGAGCGTTTGGCAGATTGACGGCGTTCCAGGATGGGAGTGAGAAGCACAGAACCCTGACGAACGTTATTCTTTTCTTCATATGTAAAGACCTGCAACCTTTTAGTGTTGTAACAGGTCAAGGGTTCAAGAAATTATTGAAAACACTGGCTCCGTCATATAAAATTCCTTCACCTCCCACATTCAAACGCAGGATGAATGAAATGTATGACGTACTCTCCGGTAACGTGAAAAAAGAATTACAGCTTGCCTCAAATGTCTGTTTAACTACTGATGGGTGGACAGACACAATGAATGAACGGAGTTACCTCGGGCTGACAGTACATTATCTTCTCGGAACTACTCGCCAATCGGTCAATCTTGAACTCATAGAGCTGAACCAACGGCACACAGCTGATTATCTGTCAGAAAAGCTTGAAGAGGCTGTCAAGAAATGGGGTATAGAGAAGGAAAAGATCGTGTTAGCCGTGACAGACAATGGGGCGAACATAGTAGCAGCGATTCATAAATTTGTCTCAAAAAACAAACATGTAGCCTGTTTACCACACACCATCAATCTCGTATTGGAACCTGCCCTGAAGGACTTACGTGTCAACCCAATCGTTGAAAAAGTGAGGGAAATAGTAAAGTGGGTGATACTTTCGATACTTGACTGGTATCGATACTCTAGATTCGATACTAGTATCGGTACTCATATCGATCCTCAGCTGGTATCGTTTATCCCTAGCAAAATGTAACATTAGATAACCTACTGATATTTCAGCCAATGCTACCACCAGTGTATTTTCATTTTTCTGATTGATAACAGTGTACCAACTTTCCAAGGGGGAAGGTGTTGTATCCATGTAGAATATTCACCTTCAATATAATTCCATGCAACTTGTATCCATGTATAAGGTCCATTCATTTTCATCTGATAAAATACATTCGTTCCGTTTTCGTCTCTCGTAACAAGCCTTTTCGTCTATCGTTTCTTTTATCCCGATTCATACGGTGTTTTCTATATTATTTCAACGTAATTTACGTCACATACTTCTCTGTTTGAAGAAATTGAAAGGAAAACAACAGAAACCAACGGCAGGATATTGTATTTCTGAAGATCTAATCAAATCATTCCATATTCATGATACTGGTTACCGGCTTATATCCTCCCGGATCGAGGGTCTCCGGCGTTTTGGGCACACAAACAGTCCGAAGTGTTTGCCATGATCCGTCAACTTGGTCCCCCTACACTGTTTCTTACCCTTTCTCCAGCTGAAACCCAATGGCCAGATCTACTCGTGTTGTTGAAGAAAGTAGTTGATAATGAAATTATTACCGAATGTATGGCTTCAGCATTGTCTTATCGGGATAAAGTTCGACTGATAAGTTCTGACCCAGTCACTTGCGCCCGCTATTTCGATTTTAGAATTAAACAGATGATCAAATTATTTTCAACAAGAGATCACGGAATATTTTATGAACACGAAGTATTGGATTAATTAGTAAGGTGGGGCGAATCGGGTCAGTGGGGGTGAATAGGGTCAATTTTCGGGGAAATTACAAAAATCGAAAAATATCGGCAACGGACAAAGATATCGAGACGATCCAAACGGCATTCGATTCCTTAGGTATCGATGCGTCAATTTATCGATTAGCTAACGATCTACTGTCCGCCATGGGTGCTACCCGGCTATGAAAATGGCGATGCCTAAATCAGCTGTTTTACAATAGCCCACAAACTTTGTTCACCCCGCCAACTGTGTGAAGGTAGGCAGCCTGTCCTTGTGATAACACAACCCTGAACTTGTTTAGATAATTCCCTCCGAATTTGACAGCAGTGGCATTAACCTTTCGATTTGTTTTGATTTTTTTTTCGCCAGGAGGCAGTTTTGGGGCAAAAGTGGGGCGAATCGGGTCAGCAACTTTTTGTTTGTCTGAGGAGTGATTATAAGGTTGAAGAAGCTTCAACGAGGACACTACCACTTCATGGTTGATGCCACTCATTTGGAGTGATTTGGAGCTTCCCAATTGTGATGCATTGAGTCTCAATCAAGTTTTAACTTGATTCTTCATTGTGATTTTTTTAAACTTGATTCTTCATTGTGATTTTTAATTCTAGTGCCTTCAGTCAGTTAATTTTATGAGTCAGTTTTTTTCTAATTCTTCTAGTTCCTTCCAATTTTCGAGCTTAAACATTCCTCGATTGTCATAATTTATTTGGTTTAGAATAATGTTCAGTCATGGTTAATGTTTACCTACTCAATATATCAGTCATTTCACGTGATAAATAGTATTTAAAGACTGAATAAATACTTATTCCACTTTTTATAAATAAACAAGTTATTGAGAAATTCGCTTTTTTGTTGTACAGCCCGAAAAAATGGTGAAAAAAAAATACTCGTGGTTTTGGAAAACATTTTTTTTTTTCAAGATTCGTGACCCATTTGGTCCACGCTAGTGTTGAATAGGAGATATTCAATTTTTTGCTTGAAAAACCTATGGGTGACCCTATTCACCTCACCTGGTGGACCAATCGGGTCAGGGCCCTTTTTGAACCATAGCACTTTCCCTGTGATAGTATTACATTATTTGACCATGGTAATGAAAACTAGAAGCAGGGAACTGTGTATTGCCGTTGGAATCAAATCTCTATCTCAAACAGGGAAAAAACTACAGACGTTGAAAGTTGAAAAGTGACCCTATTCGCCCCACCTTATACAGAGTTGAATTCCAGCAGAGAGGCTCCCCTCACATTCATTCATTACTTTGGTTACGAAATGCACCAAGATTAGAGGATGGAAACGAGAATAACGTGACAATGTGTGAGAAGTTTATTGATAAATTCATTTCGTGTTCTTCAGACAAATTAAGTGACGATATTTTAGCTTTCCAAACCCATAAACACACATTTAGCTGCAAGATGAAAAACAGTAAAACAAAAAGAAGTTATTGCCGGTTCGGAATTCCATTTTTCCCCCTGAAGGACACCAGAATTTTATCACCATTGGCAAAAGATGAAGTTAACGATAAGAAGAAAAAGGAGCTGAATCAAAACCTCACCAAAATAAAGGATTACCTAGAAGAAATCTACAAAGATATTGGTAAAAAATGTCCCGTCACAGAGAATAGTGTTCAAGCATTCCTCAATCACTTGAACCATTCTAATGAGGATTATGTATTGTCCATTCGCAACTCACTCAAACGTCCAACGGTCTTCCTCAAGCGCCTCCCAAATGATGTACGCACAATTGCCTACAATTATGACATTATGAACCTTCATCGTGCAAATATGGACATTCAATTTATTACGGACACGTTACTCTGTCGCAGTGTATGTGTTGAACTATATCAACAAGACAAAACGGGGAATATCGAAAGTGCTCCGCGATGCTAACGATGAATTAGCCAAAGGAGATTTATCTATAAAAGAAAAATTGAAATTCATGGCCAACAAGTTTTTAGATTCAAGTGAGTTTTCAGACTCAACAGCAGGTGTACAATTGGATGCACTCCGAGTGTTGCTCTGCGCTCCAACAGGAAAAGCTGCATTTAACATAAGAGGTGTCACTCTCCACTCGGTATTCGTTTTACCATTAAACCAAGCCAGTTACGACATGCCACCATTAAGTTCAAGTGGGTCAAACGGTTTATTTTGTAAATTGAAAAATGTCAAATTAATAATTATGGATGAAGTAAGCATAATTGGCACAAAAATGTTTGCTCGTGTTGATGCGCGATTGAAACAAATTTTTAGATCTAATCTTCCTTTTGCTGGAATATCAGTCATTCTCTTTGGAGATTTCAATCAACTTGCCCCCGTGGGGGATGGCTATATCTTTTCACAAAACTCAGCAAACCCATACAGTAACCTTATTGGTAATCCACTTTCGGAGCTTTTTTAGATTTTACAAGTTAACTAAAATTATGAGGCAGAACCGTTTGCAACTGCCCTCAATAATTTAGCCATGGGATGTTTGACATCAAATGAGATTGAAATGTTTAATACGAACAAATTGCACTCCAAGTTCGGAAGCTCTTAGACTGTTCAGAACTAACGAAGAAGTTGACACTTTTAATAGATCAGTATTCAATGGAAAGAATGCCAGTGAGATTTTACAGTTTGACGCCATAGATCCTGTTATGGGGAAGGTTTCTGAGGTTCAGCGTTTGTCTACCTTGGAGTTCATGAAGAAAACCACGAAAACGGCCAACACTTATGGACTTCCGACTCATATAAAACTGTGTTTGGGTATTAGATACATGGTGGGGTAATTTTCACATAAGTCACAGAAATAGAGTCCCAGGGCACTTTGTCACTCATCCACTAAAAGTTCATGCCTGAATTTTTTTTCCTACTTAGTACTATGTATGCCCTGCTAGGAAGGAAGAGAATTGATGTCGAACCAGGACAAGCAGTCGATGAGTCACACCTTTTGGAGAAAGCCAAAGCTGGTATTGCCCACCCCAGCACGTCAGGTGTTGGGAAAAAAAACCAAGGTGTTCGCAAGAAGAGGAAGAGCCCTAAAGGAAGTCTCCGCCCTGATAGCAGCGATGAATCTGAAGTTGCTTTTTCGTTGCATGATTCATCCGAATCAGAACCAGAGATCAATGCTGAACCGACTGAAGATGGACCAGTCACTCATGCTGTCTGCGCTATTTCTGAAGACGGCCAAGACTCGTACACTGGTGATACAAAAGAATTGACTGAAGACAGCTTGGGCCAAGCGGATCATCAGTCGGACGTAGTGAGGCTTCAAGAAGGAATGTTTGTTGTGGTCAAGTTTCTGGGCAAGAAAAGTGTGAAGCACTTCGTTGGGAAGATCACTCGGTTCTATGAAGATGGGGATTTTGAGGTGTCATACCTTCGCACAACCGACAAAGGAAACAGTTTTCACTTTCCAGTCGTGCCAGACGAAGCATCAGTAAGCATCAGCGACCTCGTTTACGTTGTTGAGCCTCCTTACACCGAAAATCGGGGCAAAATCACATTCCCAGACCAAAATATATTAATTTTTTTCCGATAAGACTGAATGTTTACATTTTGTAAATATTTTAAAAAGTTACCACCAGTTGTAAACAAAGTTACTAAGAGTTACCTCACTAGTTACCAAGAAATAAAAATTGCTTTTAAGTTAAAAAAAATTTGGTGTTTCTGAAGGAATTTGACAAATGTGGCAAAGGTTGGCTGGCTGGGCAAATTTGACACAGGTGGCAAAGTTGCTCCGTTGCCAGGGCAACTTTGCCAGCGCTCATTTTTGGGAATTGGAAGGGTTCAGTTGATCGGAAAATTAAATTTTCCCCCAGATTCTGCAACGAGAAGTCATGACTGATGGATTTAGATGGTTACGAAATGTTTGGTCCCAATTCTAGTACCCACTGCTGTTGAAAGAAAAAAACGCTGCAAATCCCTGCACAACGGTTTATTATTTTGTATAGAATACCCTTCCGTTACAGATCACAGCTCTATGTATAGATAACCCGTCTATATAATATGATATATGTACTATTCTATACATATTATGTAGATCGCAGACCCTCCGTAGGTTAGTACCTAACCCCGTACTCGTTACTAGGTACCTACCTAAATCACGAGTTAAATGTTGCTAAAATAATTCTGCCGATGACAAACAGTACCTACCTAACAAAAAGAAACACACATAATGAAGTTCTGAAAAGAAATATTGTTGATGAGGAGTGAAAAAAGTTGCGAAAGTACCTACCAACAAACTCCAGCCCCTTCTACGTAGATGGTATAATGAACCGTTGTGTAATAATTTACCGTTGAGTAATGATTTACCGTAGTAATAATTTACCCATCAATAATACTTCAACGTTTGTTCAAGTTTCACTACCTACCAACAACTCCAAAAGAGCCATCATTTTTCAAATGAAATAATATCACAAAACAACCAACTCGACTTCATACTCCGACAATATAATCAGGTGATCCCTAGCAATGATTTCATCTCCGCCAAATTTCCTATTGTGGGCGCATCTCTGGTTACGAGATTTGGTTTGAATTGTATACAATTTCATTCACACTGGAGTCGAAAATGCCTGTCGGTGCAAACTTCGGGGCCTTACTGTGAACGAACGGCTGGACGTACGATGCTCCGGATGGTCTTAAAAAACTCGCAAGTTCAAGAACTATTTAAAACCGTAAAAATATTCACGTAAAAAAATGGTATAGGCGTTTTGAAAATTTCAACCCCTATTTTGAACCCCTTAGAGATGACTCACAGTAACGTCGAGCTTCGAGGACCAACTAGACAGCGAACGGAACCTATAACCCGAATTTCATCAATTTTCTTTCATGGTAACTAAGAAAAGTGGCCCGTACGGCGTACGGCGGACAGACAGAAATATTTTTATTGCAGTTTTGGATTCTACATACCTTGAAACGTAAACCATCAAATTTTGAGGGGGGGTAAGAATTTTTTTTTTCATGCTCGATTCCAATGGTTCATTATTGAAAATAATAAACCAAAAAAGTGGCAAAGTTGTCCCGTTCTATGGTAACTTTATTCAAAAAGAATTAAAGGAGGAATTAAAGACTATACTAGACACTACACCAGTTCAGAAAGACTTAATGATCTTGAAAGAGAATATATCAAGTATGAACAAAATATTAGAGAAAAAATGGACTATATTGTTATAACTCTTTGAATGAAAACGCACGCCTGCAGTTTGAGTCGTTCGCGTGCAACCTTGTGGACCTCTGATAAATTCCTCTGGAGCTCCTCAACGTATTCCGGGACAGTCCTCCCTGCTGGCCGAGCGCCTACCAGCAGATGAACAGGGAGATTGAGCTCCTGCCCAAACATCATCCGAGCAGGCGAAAATCCGGTCGTCGAGTGTTCTGATACCCGATAGGCCAGGAGTGCAACAGGCAGCATGTCATCCCAGTCCCTTTGGTGACCGTCAGAAACCATTTTGGAGAGTACCCGCCATAGCGTCCTGTTTAGTCGTTCGACTAGCCCGTCACTCTGGGGATGGAGGGGGGTGGCTCTGGTTTTGTGGACCCCAAGCAACTGCACCACCGCTTGAAACACTTCCCCTTCAAAGCTCCGTCCCTGATCAGAATGTATTTCGTGCGGCACTCCAAACCTTGAGACGACGTGGTCAACCAATGCACGAGCCACTGTGGAGGCCTTGTTGTCTGGGAGTGCTAACGCCTCTGGCCACTTGGTGAAATAGTCTTGTAGAGTCAAGATGTAACGATTCCCACGATTGGACAGTGGCAAAGGCCCCATGAGGTCAAGTCCCACTCTCTCAAATTTTTTTTTTTTTTTTTAAACTATGCCACGGCGCGGTCACGGCAATTGTGCCATGCGCTCTCGAGTAGCCCAGTAGAGCGCAGCGGTTCGTTCCCACCGGCACTCAGTCGTCAGCATTGATAGTCGTGCATCTTCTAGGGCAGGGCACGTTTCGAGATGGGTTGATGTCATCTCTTCGTCAGAATCACAGAGGGGGCACAGTGGGTCATCTGCCAGCCCAATGCGGTGGAGATGCTTTCTCAGGTAATCGTGTCCAGTAGCAGTTCGAAAACATGCCACCGACACCCCCCTGGAGGCGCCTAATGGGACTCTCTGGTTCGGATCGTTAAGGATGTCCCATTGCTTACCCTCCGAGGCTCGTCTCAAACTGGCTTTTGTTTTCTGGCTGAGTCTTGACTTTATCATCCTTTTAGATGCGGTGAAAGCTACTGCAGGGGTTGGCTGGTCCATCCCGGCTCCTCTCCTGGCCAAATCGTCAGCGCGCTCGTTGCCATATACTCCACAGTGGGAAGGTATCCACTGGAAGACGATAACCTTTCCTTGCATTAGAGCGCTTTGGACGAGCGATCGGCAGTTCAACACATCCTCAGAGTGGGTATAGGAACTGGAGGTCACTGCCAAGATTGCAGCCTGGGAGTCAACCAGCATCGCAATGTTTGGGGCCTCCACGGCAGCGATTTTTTCTAATGCCAAAAGGATTGCTCTTATCTCGCCATCAAAGTTTGTAGCAAGGCGTCCCACTGGGCAGCAAATCTGGAAGTCACTGCAGTAAACTCCAGCTCCTGCATTGCTGTTCGCTCCCGCTGCTGATCCATCCGTAAAAACATGGAGCCAGCTGTGAAGTGGGAAGCGAGTGGCTATCGTTTCAAGAGCAATGGCTCTCAGTTCCACAGGCAGGTAGTCGTCCTTGTTTCCTGGTTGCAACAGGTCGAGATAGCGCTCAGCAGTCATCAGCGGTCGCAGACTAGCTGCACTTGGGAATGGTTGGCGGGAGACAAAGTCCAAATCCTCCCCTTCCAGAATTGCCTCCGCTTTAGCTGTGAACGTTTGCTGCGTACTAAGTCTCTGATGACTGGGCCTGTAAGTACTCCAATATGGATCGACTCCTCGCTTGACTCTCTCCATCAGGGATAGGGCTAGCTGGTCTCGTCTTGTGTTCATGGGTTCGAGGCCCGTCTGGATCTGCATGGCCGCTATGGGAGTGGAGCAGGGACCTCCAGTGATCACTCGTAGAGCTTTGTTTTGGGCCAATTCCAACTTTGCTTTGATTGTGTTAGAGGATGTCACTGTGAGCTCTATCCCATACTCCATTGCTGGACGCACATAACTCTTATACCCACTCTCTCAAATGGAACTCCCGATACCCGTACTCGCAACGGAGCTCGACGACGACCCTGAGTGCGTTCCTGGCAAGTGCGGCAAGTCCTGCACCACATGGCAATGTCCCGGTGAATGCCCACCCAATAATGATTCCTTCTTATAGCTTTGGCCGTCCTGCCCTCTCCAAAATGGCCCAAATTGTGCACTTGCTCGAATAAAGTCTTCCTCCAGGATGGTGGAACCACCATTTGCATCGCAATGTTCTTCCCCTCAGGTGATTCCCACTTTCGTTGCAGACACCCTTCAATGAGCTCCAGTGACGCAAACATAGCATCATAGGCCTTCTCCTCAGGCATCGCAGCCTTTGCAGCAGACCTGGAAACATTGGCGGGAAGGGCATTTGCTGGGGCGTCACCCAATGTGGCGGAGGCAATGGCCCTCCAGCAGTTTTACGACGGGCTAAGAGATATGGAGCTAAGAAAGTTGGTTGGGGTGTACCCTACCACAGCCCTGCGGGCTGCCGTCAATTACGCCATTCAGGCCGAAGCCAACGTGATTCGTGCTACCGGAGCTTGGGGACGCGCAGCAATACGGGGAATTGAAGAAGTGAGCGTGAACAGACGTGATAGGGAGGAGGAGGAGCCACTATATCGCCTGAGTGGAGAACAAGACCGGAGAGTCCCAACTCGCAGGCGCATCAACAGTGAAGAGATAGAATGCTACACCTGCCATCAGTTGGGGCACGTGAGCTGGCAATGTCCCAGGAGAAGGGTAGAGGACCCAGCAACGGCGCGGAAGAAGGAGGGAAATGGGGGAGCGCTGATGTGAAGGGCCCGCAGGCAGCGCAAGGAGGAAAGGCCCAGACGATTCCAATGTTGGGCCGTACCCTAGCCCTGCAAGGAGAGGTGTCGGGGCAGCGGTGCCAAATGGTGATTGACACTGGAGCTGCAGTCACAGTATCTACACGCTCAACTAATGAAAAAGAAAGTTAAGTTCCAAGAATATCGTTGATAATGTGTGCTCAAGCAATGGAAAGGAGGGCCGACAAACGCGTATTTGATAGAGACGTAGGCCTCAAGGAGGAAGGGATGGACATCATCATTCACATGGGAAGAATGATCTATGCAGCATCTGGGGCAAGAACGGAGAACATAGTATCAGGGATGGCAGTGATCAATATAATCCATCAATCGCTCACATACCTTCGACAGAGTGCTAACGGACATACAACTCTCATAATGGGATACAAGAAAACATAGCATCATAGGCCTTCTTCTCCTCAGGGCTGCAATTTTCAAGCTCCTCTGGTCGAGCCCGTTCACGCCTTTGTCCACCTGTTGGCTCGACTGACCACTGTAAATTTGTGTCGGTAGTCGCCCCAATCCTGAGTCCCATCGTATGGTCCTGGCTTGACTTTACCTGCGCCGTTTCTCTGTGGTTCCCCCTCTGGTGGTTGCGGTATCTGCCTGAGAGCTGCCTCGTTGGCACGTTGCAGTTGGGTGACCACTTCGACCATCGTCGCGAGCTGCGTTCGTAATTCTGCCATCTGTTGCTGCCACGCACCTTGGGACTGTTCCTCCTCTGGTGAACCCTTAGGAGGAGGTGGAGGCACCACCCGACTCCGTAGGTGACGACCTTCCTCTTCTTGATTTCCTTGCGACATCGTAACGAGCCGAATAGTGCTTCACAAACACGCTAGCACTTAGTATCCCACTTCTGACACCACTGTTATAACTCTTTGAATGAAAACGCACAGTCTCGACTCTTGCGGACACCAAAACCTTTTAATGAATCAACTTTTCTAATTAATCCGTTTTCACTACGTAACTAAAACAACTCATAACACAACAACAACTCCCAAACACGACAACTGTCAACTCCCTAACAATATCATCAATGCAGCTTTAGGGCATGTTGATCAGAATTTGATTCCTTATCAAATTATTAAGAATATTATAGAACATCACCGAGAATTTGACAATACTATTTACAAAATAACACCATTCCTATTTCACAAATTAGCAAAAAGTGTATTGATCAAAAAAGATATTTTAAACGGAGATTTTGATTTTATAATAAGTGTCCCAGATATAAAAACAAACCGAGTTGCAAAAAGTTATAACATTTATAACCTGTCAGGGTCTCACCTTTCAACTCCTCCCCCGGGGGCATCAAAACAACCAAGGCCCGCTCGGGACAGCACGAGCCTACACGAGCCAGTCTCGGTTCGGTCTTCTTACAACGTGCAGTGCGAAAGTTCCCCTGCCTCTCCTCTAGCCGACTTCACGGACGGATAGTACCCAGTTTTGAAAACCAAGTTACATTTTCATTTACCCATTTTTTCATTTTTCATTTTCAACTTTTTCGTCAGCGACGAACATCTAGTACCCCGAGGTCACAGGCCGGCTGAGACAGGCCCTGGATAGACCCTGTTTCATTTTCTTTAATATAGGGGCCACCCCGTTTTCCATTTTAGGTAGGCGGGCATTTATAGGGAAATATATCTACCCTAAAAGTGTGAAAGGAGGAGTATTTTTCTTCAGGCTTCACCATTCTACCTTTTTCAAAACGCTACGTGGTAGCACAATTTATTTTCCTTTCTAGAGAGGGGATATTTTTAGGTGTTTTTCGTAGGGGAAAGACACCACCGCATCACAAACCTAGGGAGGAACCATAATCAAGACATAAAAGCTAAGTATAACTTACCAAAACAGATCTTATTGGTGGAAGAGAACAGTAAAATTTATCCTTTTGAAATTCAACCAGGTGATTGTATTCTTATAGAGAACCTAGATATCTGCGACACAAAAACATTAAATTACACCAAGAGATCCAGCTGTTCAAAGGAGATTTTGACCAACAAAAATGACTCCTTATCCAAATTATCAGAGGATTGTAGTATTTTAGTAAATAAGAAATCAGTAATGGATCAGCAAATCATATCAACTAATAAAGGTTACTTTATAGAGGGCCCAGGGGTCACTGAAATTATCAAAATGATATCAGGAAGAGAGATAATAGATAAGAGAATAGAAATTGAGAGTACTCTTTTCTATGATGAATTTGAGAAATTTAGGTATAATGAACAAATATTTGTTACCTCGAAAATAGTAGGAACTTTCGAGTATAACGATAAAATATTGAAACCAGAAATAGATATACCAGAAACATTTAAAGAAACAGAAGAAGGAGCTATTAAGAATCTTACTTACAATGATTATGATAATATTCTTAATGTACATCACAAACAACATTATATTTATATTCTAGTAATACTTTCAATAATATTTTTCTTATTTCTATTCGTTATATATCTATTGAAAGTTTCTATCAGGATAAAAAGAGAGTCTAATAATATGAGGAGTGGCTTAATAAAATCTGGTATGTTATTGCATTGAAGCGAATTTGATAAAAACAATTTTTTTTTAAACGATTTTTTATTTATTTTATCTTTGATGATGGTGACAAATAAAGCAGATGATAAAAGCTATAATAATAACAATTATAATAATAAAAAGACAAGTTCATCATGTATTGTATGTGCAAATGTGGATGCAAAAAACCAAAAGGGAGTCATAAGGATGACAAAAAGAATGACAGAGAGGAGAGGCGTAGTTAAACCCCTCATCCATTACGCATGCGGTTTGCGCATTGTTATTACGTAGATGGAAAGGCAAAATCACTTTCCAAACCTTCACCGCCAAGATAAAGCAAGACTTTTTTGATAATAATATTATGTTGTTCCTAACTATGCAGTTTTTACAGAGAAATTTCTCAAAGTTTCGTAGAGCAGGTTTCCGCGGCAAACCAGATCTTGGCCGTCTACGACAAGCAGACCATTGCCAAGACGATCCTGTCTCACGTACGACCGGCTGATCGTCAATATTTTGCGCACACACAGAGGCCAGTGACGGAGAAGGACTTATTCGACCTTGTGCAGGAAGTAGAGCAGCTACTACACTGTGATTTTAATACTTCTCAATTTTATGATAAGATGAATCAATCAAACAAATATAATGATAGTAAAGCTCTACCACCACACCTATACAGCAAGAATCAAGATCAGGTAACTAATTTTAAAGGAGCTCAACAAGGTAAGAGTGCAAGTGCCAGTGGGGACAAACAAAGCAGTGCCCAGTTCTACCAGTGCTACTTTTAAGAAACCTACCAATACTTGGAACCCTCAGCAGAAAAATCCTTCCCCACTTAGCATGCACAATAAGACCAATACGTGGGTAATTTTCACATAAGTCGCAGAAATAGAGTCCCAGGGCACTTTGTCACTCATCCACTAAAAGTTCATGCCTGAATTTTTTTTCCTACTTAGTACTATGTATGCCCTGCTAGGATCACAAAAAAATTATTTCTCAAGCCTTCTCTACTATGCTAAAAAAAATGAAGAACTTCGAAAACGTCATATCCCCTGCTGTCCCCACCCAGAGGTACCCAACTTCAGAGAAATGCTACACTATTCGTACAAGCATGTGGCGTAAAATCATTCGTCAGATCTCATTTAGGCTTTCTTGTTGAACGTTAGAAGCATTGAAGGTTCAAAAAACTGCTTTAAAGAAAATTTAACAGATTACAATAACAGTGTCTCGAGTGAAAAGCGTCAATTCCCCTGCCGCAAACGGAATGCTAAATACCTCCGACAGGTAGCAGCATGTGCTTAGTTCTTTAGCCTCAGATCCTTGTACGAAAGAGTTTTAGCTCTGGTTGCGGAATTCCTTTTCAACTGCAACAACGTCTAAAAAGGTTCGCCCCCCCTCCCTCTGATGACCGTGAGCAATCTTCCCCACCTTCTGCCAAACGACAAAAGTGCGTGACCTGTGTACTTGAATCAAATAAAAGAAGAATGTCCAACTACAGCTGCCAAAATTGTCACAAAGGCATCTGCTTGTCACATGCTAGACCTCTCTGTGGAACGTGTTTTTCAACTGCCGTGTTTCGTGAGGCCACACCCTCCGATGATTCTGACTAATTTTTTACTGAATTACTTGTAGATGTAATAGCCAAATAATATATACAAAGGGGGGGAAAATTACCATAATATATTTTTTTCATTACCTATGTGAAGTTATGTAGTATACTGATATGACGATTTTTGTGAATTTTGGCAAGTTTTGATATATGACAATAAAGTTGTTCTTTTGCATTTTATTTCAATTTATTTCTTTATATACATTCCTAACATACTCAATACATGCGTTTTTTTAAATTCAAAAATCAATTACAGGATATTTACAACGTAAAAACCTAAACCGGCCTGTCAGGCAGGGTGCGCCCGCCGACCTGGATTCCGATATTGCGCCTGACGGAGGGATAAATACATACTATAGTGTTTGGAGTGCTGAGTTTTATTTTCCATATTTTTTATAATTTCACCTTTAAAATTTAATTTATCAATAGCTTCCACTAAAACCCAAGAGACACCGTCGCAAGATCAAGGACGTACAAGAGCTTACGAAACTCGTCACCACAAATGCTAGACCATTCTACAGGACAATTTTGAGAGACGCCGTAGCTAGGGACTTTGAAGACGACATTGAAGGGTAGGGTATGGAAGACATGGAAGAGCCGGAGGAAAACGTTTCTCAGTAGTGTTACGCAGGGGCGTAGCCAGGGGGGGGGGGGGGATATCGGGATGTATCCCCCCCCCCCCCCCCCCGAAATAAAATAATAATTTTTAATAAATTGAAAGACACGAAACCAAAGTTGTTCAGAAAGGTCTAAAACGTGAAACGCGAGTGAAAATTTTGATTTTGGATGACTTTTTTTTTCAACCCCCAAAAGTGAAAACAATGCCTCGGCTACTCGGAAGCAAAAAGCAGGACAAGTCGGGAGTTTTCCTCAAAAAGTGGGACGGAGGTTCGAAAAACGGGACTATCCTGCATGGGAGGATCGGGCTGGCAAGGCAATATTTATACACAAAGAAAACTTTTTTTTTTTGTACCTCCCTCCAAGGATTCAAATTGAGCGCGAGAAGGGTGGCCAGAGAGTTAGCAGGAAAGCCGCTGGGAGCGCTTGGGTCGAGGACGAGCCAATGGATAATAGATTCTGAACCTTCACATGTCACAAGGCAGTTCAGTGGTAGTCAAACTGTCACTCTGAATCAGAGTCTCTGATCAGTACGTTCAATACAGTTCACGTTCCAGACCTGTTACACCAGTGATATCGTCCACAATAGAGTCGTTGTAGTTGTACCGTCATCTTGGATGCGTTAAATGTGAATTTTATGTGCGTTTGTTTTGATTGTTTCGTGTGAGTTGTGAAGCTTTGTGATGAGCAAGAAACAAGGCAGTATATTGAACTTTGTTCAAATAATAAAAGGTTCTAAAAGGCCTCATTCTCCATCACTAGAAGAAGATGTGGTGGATGTTGCTGCTAGTGCCTCAAGTTCTGCAGGACCCAGCTCTGCTATTGTCCCTACAACTCCAAATATCACAAGTGAGTTTTGTTTGAATGATATAGGGAGCTTTTTGAACAGAAATCTCTCCGACAGTGAGAAACATGTAGTTTTAACTAAATGTTGGGTTCCAGATGACAATTTTAAATTTCAGCTGGGAGTAAGAAATTTAAAATTCCAAAAGAAGTGGATGCTTGAGTTTCATTGGCTTTCCTACTCAAAAGTCCAAGAGGGGGCATTCTGTAAATATTGTTTTTTATTTGCCAAGGAAAAGGATGTAGGGAAAGGACAACACATGAAATTGGGCGCATTTGTTCTTTCTCCGTTTACAAAATGGAAAGACGCCAAAGAAGAATTCCGCAGGCACGAAAATAGCAACTACCACAAACAATGTAGCATTGTTGCTCAAAACTTTTTACGTGTATACGAGGGGAAAGCTGATGACACATGTTCTCAAATAGACAAAGGTAGAAAAGAAGTGGCAGTACAAAACAGACAAAAGCTTTTACCTATAGTGAAAACGGTAATTCTTTGTGGTAGGCAAGAAATTGCCTTAAGAGGTCATTTGGATTCAGGACCGATAAAGACGGAAGCCAATAAGAAAGTTGACACATATTCAAACGATGGAAATTTCAGGGCCTTACTACGATTCAGGATAGAAAGTGGTGACGAGGTGCTGAAAAATCACTTGGATACTTGCAACGCCAACTCATCGTATACAAGTCCCCAGATTCAGAATGAAATCATTGAAACTTGTGGACAAATTATCTTAGCTGATCTTGTAAATAAAATTAACAAATCAGAGAGCTTCAGTATACTTGCTGATGAAACCACAGATATAAGTGGTATTGAGCAATTCACATTGTGTGCAAGGTACACAGAAAGAAGAAATGACGGCCAAATTATTTTAAGAGAAGATTTTCTAAAATTTGTACCTGTTCATGACACTCGTGGTGAAGCGTTAGCTCAAAAAATACTACAAGAGCTTAACAGCCTAGGTGTAAATTTGTCATTTTTAAAAGGACAAGGTTATGATGGGGCATCGGCCATGAGTGGGCAGAACAAAGGTTGTGCTGCAATCATCAAAAACACCCACCCAGAAGCATTGTACATTGTTCCAGTCATGCTTTAAATCTTGTACTGTCACACGCTTGCAGTGTACCATCCATAAGAAATGCGTTAGCTACGATGAAAGACATAATAAATTTCTTCAGGTCATCACCAAAAACGAGTGAACTGCTAAAGGAGATTATTCTTGCGGAAAATCCCAGTGCAAAAAGAACAAGGCTGCTGAAATTTTGTGAAACACGATAGGTGGAGCATTTGAGTGCAATGGTATCTTTCAAAGAACTGTTTTTACCTATTCTTGGAGCTCTTTCTGAAATACAAAACTTCAACGATGCTGATACCTCATCAAAGGCATTTATGTTGTCTAATTCTCTCAACAACAGCCTGTTTTTGTCAGCAGTCGTAACAGTGAGCAAAGTGTTTTATCTTGCGTTTGGACTTTGTAAATTTCTACAAACTACACTGGACTTGGCTGACGCAATGCAGTATGTTGAAACTTTTACGAAGGAAATTCAAGATATGAGAGACAACTCGGAATCAGCTTTTGATGAGTTGTTTAAGGACGCAGAAGGCATTGCTAAGGAAATGGTCATGAACATATCAATGCCTAGAATCACAGGAAAGCAAACAACAAGACCAAACATCAAGACAAATGAGCCTAAAGAGTACTTCAGACTTACGTTGTTTATTCCCTTCATGGACTTTCTGATTCAAGAAATGAAAGACCGATTCTTGGTTCACAAAAGTGTGTTAGAAAACTTGTGCTGCTTACTCCCAATGAAATGTACAGAACTTGATGACGACAAAATTAAATTATGTTGCGAAGTTCTCTCAAAACAATGGCCTAATGATTTGTGCGATCCTTTCCAACTTGAAGGCGAGATGAAAATGTGGAGGAGAAGTTGGACTAACTTCAACAAGGCGGATTCTAATTTACCTCAAGATTTTGTGTCATCCATGAATAAGTGTGATGAACGTATGTTTCCTTTGATTTTTAAAGCATTGAAAACAGCGGCTACATTGCCGATAACAACAGCTAGGTACTGCCGAGAGATCGTTTTCAACCCTTCGACGCTTGAAATCATATCTGCGAAGTACAACATCTCAGAGTCTTCTTAATGGTTTGGCACATCTCTCCATACATCGTAATATAGAGGTTAAACCGGATGAAGTCTTGGACATAATGGCCAAAAAGCCCAGAAAACTGAAGATCATTTTGTAACTTTTTTAAATTTTAGGTAAGCTTCTTTGTAAATATGTAGTACCTATATTAATAATTTGTTTGATTACACTTTTTAGCAAAAAGTTGGTTATCTTTACCACCCAATTTCCTTTAAATTTTGCCTTATACCGGGGCCTACTACAGCTAATTTCCATTTTTTCAAGTTACCGGTAAACAACTTTTTATATTTTTGTCATTTGATTTGTTTATAAAAACTAAAATAATAATTATTTATTACCTATTTACAATTATTGTCTCAATTATAACTTTCATTCAACAACGCTCTAATAATTTGAATGAAGACCTACATTGCACGATGTATTTTAATTTTTACTTCAAAGACAAAAGTTACCTTTTTATTGAACACTAGCTGACACCCATGGCTTTGCTCGCAAAACATTTAAATCAGCTAAAAAATCTTACTCCGATTTGAATATGATTGATTCTGTTTTTGACCTTGGTAACTAATTGAAAAACTAACTGAAAATTTGTTGCATTATTTATTTTTTTGTGTATATACTGTAACTTGTTGAAGCCAAGGCCCGAGTGACTAAGGATGAGCAAAACAATGGGGATTGGGGAACACTGTCAGGCTCAATGTTGTTACCTCAATGGTTATTGAGGTAACATTGAGCCTGACATAATATGTGCGTTACAAAGTGTAAACTGCACATACAGACAATGATGGATTTTACAGTTCACAATCCAAGAAGCAGCGTAAAATGACGTTTTTAGACTAAAAATTGTAGTAACTCTAAAAAGTTACTAAAAAATTTTAGTAACTCAATTTGACAATTTTTCCCGGGGGGGGGGGGGGGGGGGGGGGACCCCCCTTCCACCTAGCATCGATCCCCCCCCCCCCCCCCCCCGAAATCTTTTCCTGGCTACGCCACTGGTGTTCCGCTCAGTTGTATATATTATTTTTCCTATCACAGTTTTATGACTATCAATTTAAAAAAATTAGAAAAATTGATAATGATCAGGTAGTTACATAGTTAAGCATTACGGCAATCATATTCTCCAGGCAGGAGTGGAAATAAAAGCCTCTTTTATCGCTTGGTTATTGCATTAATGGATCACTCTATAAAACCAGTTACTCAATAACCAATTTTCAATGTTAAAGACTCAAGACTTATTTGGAGAGGATTTAATTTTTATTTTTCAAGGGAAACAGATCATACTGGTGCTATTATGTCAAAAAAGTGGGGTAAAATAGTATTATGTAAAGTGGAGGGAGCTTTTTAAGGAAATATGTGTTTCCCAATATCAGCTTTTCGGCACTTACATGTTTATTGCATAACACGGTCCACTTGTCCGTCTCAAGTGTCAGCTGCTAAGGTAGGTATGTACCTATATTCCTCTACATTACTATAATCAGTATTTGTTAGGTATTACCTGAGGTAAAGCGGGGTAAGTGCATAACTGGAGTTTCATTTCACTTGTGTATCGTTGGGAGAGCTGCCATCTATGGGACCTCGAAGTTAACAGGATGAAGCTTGAAACTACTGCTGTCAGAGTGCACCGGAGTGGAACTTTAGGTTACAAGGTGTCAAACTCAGCACTGTGTTTTTGGTTACCATGTGGAGTTGGTGAGGTCAGCATTCATCAGTTTTCATCCGTGTACATTGGCACTTTTTCGCAGTTCTTTTGTGGTGAGTAGATACTTCAGATGTTACTCTTTCAATATATTAAGTGAGTTTTTCAATAATACCGTTTTTTCCGTATTTTAGGCCCTGGTTTGCACTTGCCCCATTGGAATTAGGGTGCTGGGGTAACTGCATACCACAATGGCGGGGCATGTGCATACCACAATGGCGGGGCAAGTGCATACTACTGTGCACTTGCCCCTGGGGATAAGTTAATCGTATGAGAAGTAAACAATAATCAGGTAATGCAACTAGGTAATGTAAATACCTAGACAATGTAAGGACTACTGATAATCTAAATGTTCAACTGAGTTTTTTCTCCTATTTACTTATAGGCTTCTACCATGGTGAGGCATTATAAACGCAAAACTACCAGAGGGAGTCAATACTCCCGCGAAGATATGGAGAGAGCAGTAGAAGAAGTGAAGGCTAGAAGGATGACTTCCTACAGAGCGTCGCAGGTATTCAAAATTCCTTTCCCTACTCTTCTTGATCACGTCAAGGGGAAACGTGGTGTGAAGTCACTAAGTCAAGGTCGTCCGACTGCTCTGCCCCTAGATGTTGAACGTGAAATGGCGAATGGGCTGCTTGCAATGGAAAAACACGGTTTTGGGTTATCCAGGAAAGAGGTTGTGGGCTTGGTGGAAGAGTACGTTGTTTCTATTAATCTAAAAACTCCCTTCAAAAATTCTAGGCCCAACTATGACTGGCTGCAACTTTTTATGCAACGACACAGGCTGTCTGTAAAAAAACCACAAAGTGTGGAAATCGCGAGAAGGAAGTGTGTTGATCCGTTCGTGATTTACCCTTATTTTGATCAAGTGGAGAAAACTAAGAGACATCTGGGTCTTGAAAATAAGCCTCATCTTGTTTTTAATTTGGATGAAACAAGTTTTTCGAGAGATCCCAGCAAAACAAAAGTGGTTGGTGGAAAAGGTCTACCATCTATAAGGACGACTAGTTCTCCTGGGAGAGAAAACATTTCTGTGTTGCTGGCTGTGTCTGCAGATGGTCACAAGCTTCCCCTTCTTATCATTTTTAAAGGTAAGAATTTGTGGGACGATTGGCAACCAAAACCAGGGGAAGCCTACCCTGGGACTACTTATGCCGTAACGCCAAACGGTTGGATGGAAACTGAAGTTTTTGAGAATTATTTTCAAAGGTCATTTTTGCCTAATATTGGTGTCGAAAGACCAGTTTTACTGGTTTGCGACGGTCACAAGACCCACGTCTCATTAAAATTGGTAGAATGTGCCAGGAAAGCAGGTGTTGAAATAGTCATTTTACCTCCCCACTCCTCACATATCTTACAACCCCTGGATCTAAGCGTAATGAAACCTGTAAAAGTTATGTGGGATGAAAAACTTGTTGCTTGGCAAAAACACCATATAGGACAGAAATTGCCTAAGAAAGACTTTGTCAAACTGATGAGTGAGGTATGGACGAACTTAGATCAATCTGTGATTGTCTCGGGATTTGCCAAGGCCGGAGGAATCCACCCTTTTTCGTCAAACGTAGTCCCTGAAAGTGAATTTGATCCTGCTAGACTTCAACTCTGGAAGGAGAATAACAACACATCAACATTTTTCGAAATTGAGTGTCCAGCAATCAACCCACCTACAAGTTTTACTGCGCCCAAATTCGTCTACATCACAGCCAAGTGGTACAATAAATGACACTGCATCTGATGTTCTTCCTCAGATACTGCTCGGGAATGAAAACTCCTTGCTCATAGCCCATACCTCTGACAATACTCCACCAAACCCTGGTTACTCAATGGCAGATCTTTCACATGAAAGTGCGACGACACCTGGCTTCTCAACTCAGGGTGAGATGCCTACAGATAATAATCCACCAAACCCTGATCTTTCAAATGTAAGTGTGACACCTTGCAGCTCAACTAGTGAAGTGCCTAACCCACAGCCTCGAAAAACGATGCAACAGTTGATTTTAGAAACTATTAAGAGCCACAAAATTGAATAAAAAAATAAGAAAATCAAAGTTGCTGGTGGCTCCGAAGTGATTACTTCTGAAGAAGCATACCAGAGATTGCTCATGAAACAGCAAGAGAAGAAGCGGGAAGAAGAGTTGAAAGAAAAAAAGAAGAAAGAAAGAGAGGCTAAGAAGAGGAAAAATCAGAATGAGAACAAGTCTAATAATAGAAAAAAAAGAGAGCCAAAACCCGTTTCTGATGACAGTTCAGAAGAATCAGAATTTGACCCATCTCACCTCTACCAAGACTCTGATGAAGATCCAGACTTTGATACTTGGATACAACAACTCGACGAAAATGCTTCCATAGAAGATCAATCCATCATCCAAGACAATAATGACGATTCCCAAGAAGAAAGTTTCACATTTAAGCCAGTGTGTGAGGTTGCTGTTGGTGATTGGGTCCTTGGGAAATTTTCAGGGAAAAAATGTATTAAACACTTCGTTGGTAAAGTCAGGTCGTTTGAGAATGGAGATCCCATGGTAGAATATGTCCGGAAGCATTCTTCTTCCGAGGATGCGACAACTTTTAAAGCTCCGCCCACGGAGGACGTAAGCTCAGTGGAGATAGCTGATATTGTGCATGTTCTCCCACCTCCTGATATGGGTAGACGGGGTCAAGTATAATTATTTCACATTGATTTCGCTACTTATAATCTCAACTAATGTTTCCGCTTCATACTTTTGATCGGTATAATTTGGATTCATTTAGAACTTTTTTTTAATGTTTGAGCCAAGTTATAATGCACTAAGAAAATGAAGACTTACTCATACATACAACTTAACATGTTCCTAAATAATTTGTTTATCTTGATTAGGTCGGTACCTACGATCTTAATTTTAAGAGAAAAACCACGTTATTAATATTATCATTCCATGACGAGACTGATGTGCCTCACAGTAAACTCATGTGATACGTACTATTTTACGTCCTAGGTAGTCAAGTTATGTTCCTTAGTAATTTAGTTGTCTTGGTTAAGAACCTACTTTCTTAATTTTAAAAGGAATAGCAATAATTATTTCATGATGCGACTGATAAGATTTATTGTAACTCTTGTGATACAATTTTACTGTTAAAATAAGTCATGCTAGGTTACCAAGCTCATTAAAATTCGCGATTCAAATTTAATGCACTTGAGAAGTTACCATTCTTTCAATTTGTAATCGATTTGTACATCGATCTTCGTTGTATTGTTCAATTGTGGCTGTTTTCATCATATACATATATGATGGGTTTTCTCAAGTTGAAGGATATGAGTTGGCTGCATGACTTCATCGCCTTTGATGTCCACTAGAATAGGTAATAAACCCGCGTGAAAGGACTTCGCAGTTTCTATTTTATTTTTCAGATTTTACTCCTACAGATGTACCTGCTGCAAACGTACTTACCTAAGTCATACATCACGACCTATCTGCATCAGGTAGGTACGTCAAATGAGTCAAATTTTCTCCCCCAAATGTCACCGCAGAAATAAAACTGAGCAACGTTGGAAAGCTATTTGGGAGACGCTTTGATGAGATTTGCCAAGTGCTAGAGGTATTTTCAGTATACCTAGTATTATTCAATGTTTTCTCAGAATGGCCATTTTCTTGTTCTGTGTAAATGTCTACATTGGGCTGTCAGATTTGCATCTGATGATTTGTATTTAATTTTCAGAATTTGAGAATTGGGGATGACAACAAGAAGCAGACCATGAGGCTCTCTTAACGATGATGACGTGGCGCTGTTGAGGCAAGTACTGTCCGAGAATCCGTACAACAACAGCTCGAAGAGGAAAATAATCCTAGTCATACTTCTGGACAAACTGAACAAGCCACTGAAGTTAAAAAAAACGTCGGGATAATTACCTATTGGAAATGTTAAAAAGAGGACGACGAGGAAATCTTTGCTTCCGTCAAAGAACCGGAACCTCCAATTCATTACAACAAATAGGAGAGTTGAAGCACTCATACCAACACCTGACGAAGACTGGAAAGAAGGACGGGACTCACCTTGTGAGGTGACAAACGAGGGATTGCGCTTGTGTCAGTCACCGGAGGGGTAGTCAGGTGAGTAAAATAACGTTATTTGACTGCTCTGTGTTTGACCTAAACTGAACTCGGGTGGTTCGACTAGCTCTTCAGGGCTCAATGGTACATGGGCTATGCGCAAGTATTTGTATTTAAAAGAAAAGAAAATGAACGTACGTTCCATTGCAATATGAAGATGGCGTCGGCTCACTAGGGAAGAGCAATCGATTTTCGATTTTTTCTTGTAAAAAATCGATTTTTTTTTAATCGATGTTTGTGAATACGATAAAATCGAGAATCGATACTTTCATTCCGATTTTTCCAACAATCGGGGTCCAAAATCGGGTTTTTTTCATAAAATCGATTCTAATCCAATTTTGTAAATTATGTTCTTGTTGAAACATTATTTTCTTCGGACCTTTTCCGTTATCGTTCCCCCGGCCGCTCACTACGAGCCTCCTGCCGTTATCGTTCCCCCGCCCGATCATCCATCGAAGGTCACCACTTATCTTGTTTAGAATCAATTCAAGAGCAGTCAGTCAAGCTTACAATGAACTTCTTGTCTCTATATGAACGAGTGAAAAACAAGGAAGGTGCCGTGCGCTTTTTACAAGAAAAAGGGATCCTCCCGGAAAGTGTCATGTGTTCTGGAGGGCATGAAATGAAACTATATTTAACGTCAAGAGACAAGTGGCGGTGCAACAAAAGGGGCTGCAAAGAAGAAAGAGCCCTGAGATCTAAAACCTAACTCACAGGTTCGAAACTTCCTTTACAAGACATTGTACTGTTTATATATGCTTGGGCTCATGAAATGGTGTCGGTCAAATTTTGTGAGAGAGAATTGAGTATGAACCACAACACGTACGTCGATTGGTGCAATTATATGCACGAGGTTTGCGCAAATTCGATTTTGCGTCGATCAGCGCGCATTGGTGGACCCAATATGACTGTCGAAATAGATGAGTCCCTGATCTCACGTCGTAAAAACCATACTGGCCGTGTGCTTCCTCAACAGTGGATTTTTGGTGGTATTTGCCGGGAAACAAAGGACAGTTTTTTAGTTGCCCTACCTGACCGTACATCAGCCACGCTCATTCCTATCATTCGAGACAAGATCGCTCCTGGGACAACAGTTATTTCCGATCAGTGGAGGGCACATGGAGTACTAGCGAACGATCCCGATTTCCACCACTTAACAGTCAATCACTCGTTGAATTTCGTCGATCCAAGCACTCGTGCCCACACACAGTCCATTGAAAGTTTGTGGGGAAAGGCAAAGAACCGCAACAAACTACAGTGGGGTACTCGCCGAACACTCCTCGACTCATACCTTTGCGAGTTCATGTGGCGTCAGTCCTGTGCTTCAAGGAATGAGGACCCTTTTGAAGACATTCTGAGGGAAGTCGCTATTTTCTGGCCTCCGAGCACCACTTTACCCTGAACTGTCCATTATATGTCTGTCTGGCTTATGTTATACATTTCAATAAAATTTATAACGAACTAAAAATGTGTAATTCTGTTGATCGGGCGGGGGAACGATAACGGCAGGAGGCTCGTAGTGAGCGGCCGGGGGAACGATAACGGAAAAGGTCCTGTTCCTTACTATAAATTTCTGTGACGTGACATTTTTCAAGCCTCGATTTCAAATTTTTGTTTCCAAGATGAAGCGTGTTCGCAGGGAGTGCCATTTTAATGAAGAACTGAAAAGTTATTCCCATTCATGAAACTGAAAACGCCTAGTGATCCTCACATAGTGAAGTGTTCTTTGTGTCACAGCGAGATTGACATAGCGAACAAGGGACGTACTAGCTTGGAAGCGCACATTTAAAAAAATCGGCATGTTGCTGCAGCTGAGGCGGCCTCTTCGTCTAGGCAAGTTACCAACTTTTTCAGATCAGAGCACTTGGGGAATAAAGACGACCTTCTTCTTGCAGCCAAGGAGGGAGCATAATATGTTTACCAAACAATTAAACATATGCAAAGTTTCCGTTCGTTAGACTGTACTGGAAAAATGGTTTCCAGGATGTTTGAGCCCAAGTTTTCTGTTGCCCGAACTAAAGCAGAAGCTGTTGCCAAAAACGTGTTGGCAAAAGAATCACAGAAAACACTGAAGATTTCGCTGCATAAAGCATGTTGCTTTTCAATCATGATTGATTCTTCCAATCATAAAGAAATTAAACTTATTCCAATAATGGTGAGATTTTTTGATGTTGACGAAGGGATAAAAGTCAAGCTTCTGGAGTTAAAAGATCTTCCAGGTGAGACATCTGAGCAACTTTTTGAGCTAGTTAAATCGACACTCACGTCACTGAACTTGTTTCAAAAGTGCATTGCAATTTCAGCTGACAACACAAACACTAATTTCGGAGGTTGCTATCGGAAAGGGCAAAAAAATTTATTCAAAAAATTGACAGAATCGACTGATGATAATGAGTCTGATGGAAAGCTTAAACCAATGGTTGGGGTGGGGTGTGTCGCCCATGTAGTGAACAACTGTATACAAAATGCCACCGATTCGTTAGCTATCGACGTGGAAGTTGTTGTTGTCAAAATATATAAGCACTTTTACATATACACAGTACGTGTAGAATCTTTGAAATCTTTTTGCGTTAGCGCTAGCGAGGAGTATAAGAAGATGCTGTCTTTTTCGCGGACCAGATTTTTGAGTTTGACGCCAGCGATTAAGCGTGTTCTGGCAATGTATCAACCTCTTAAAGAATACTGCTTGTCCTCTGACAGCTGTCCGGCAACTCTGCGGGTGTTCTTCAACAATGAGATGGGGGAAGTGTGGCTGTGGTTCGTACACAATGTCAGCGCGATGTTCCACGAAAGTATTTTTAAGCTAGAGGGGGACACAAAATGTGCAACAGAAGCTGCTTTGATCTACCTTGAGTTACAAGAAAAGATAGCGCACCGCAAAACCGAAGTGTTTTTGCCCCTCCAAGTCAGAAAAAGCCTTGGAAAGGTTTGTGACGAAAATACCCTGCAGCAGTTCAAGCTTCAACTTGTGGAATTCTACTCGTTTTGTGAAAATTACCTACAGAAGTGGAACTCCAATCTTCAGGAGCTTGCCCTATTTTCATGGATTCAACTCAAAAAAGTATTTTCTTGGAACGACGCGCTGGTGTCATGTGAAGCTTTTACTCTTTGACGAGATATCTCTTGTTAAGAAGTACGTGTCGGAAGAGAAGACTGCTGAATGGAATAGGCTTCAAGCAGCCCCTGAAAATCGTTGGCAGGAACTTTTCAAGCACATGGACGCCAGCGATGTGTGTCTGCCCAATACAAAGGTTTTGTGTCAATTTGTCTTTAGCTTGCCTGCAACAAGTGCACCCATTGAACGCTTATTTTCCGTCATAAACAACTACTGGGGTGCTGAGAAAACCCAATTAGGCGTTGGCACTTTGAAGGAGGTGATGCAGGTCTATCACAATTTTGATGAAAATTGTTTGGAAATGTACGACTTTCTGAAGAATCACGAGGAGCTGCTAAGGGCCATCCACAGTTCTGCCAAATATGACT
Organism: Leptopterna dolabrata; assembly: GCA_954871275.1. Taxonomy (NCBI): domain Eukaryota; kingdom Metazoa; phylum Arthropoda; class Insecta; order Hemiptera; family Miridae; genus Leptopterna; species Leptopterna dolabrata. The sequence goes on along the minus strand of OX940977.1, from coordinate 62,819,324 downwards.
GGTACAAAAAATGAAAAATTTATTTTCTTGGTTTCATAGGTTCTCTTCTTCTAGTCGCCAGTACGACTTTGAAATATTCATTTGTTCGTTGATGAATATTCATTGTATTCTGTGATAAAGTTTTGATAATATAATTTCTTTCTAGCTGTCAGAGTTTAATTAAAATTATTCAATTTGAAACGCAAGTTTTGATCGACTTTTTGAAAATTCTCTATTTTTTAGTTCCTTCTTCTAAGTCTTACGTTAAAATGAGGACGTTAAAATTAATCTTTGTTTCCTACCTATCTTGCTGTGAGAGTTTGATAATATTTTATTATTTAATTTCTAACGTTTCTATTTTGAAAAATACTTTACAATAATAAATAATAAAGTGGGTTGATAAAATTTGTTTTATCTGCGTTTTTGTTTGAGGGTCCTCCTTTTTTGTTTCAAAATTATGGTCACCGTAATTATAATCCAAACATTTTTTTTCAATTTACTTTATTATTGCATATTGTACATCATATAGATAAGTAGTGTTTCATGTACTTGAGATTCAAAGTGTAATTTATGACAATTACTGAGATACACTTTTAGTCTGTGAAAACTAATGGATTGTTGGCGAAGTATGTCTTAAACAATTCTCTTCTCTCACACTTGAGCCTGCGTTTGTTGGTCTTCCAATTTTTTTCGCTCTTCTTTCTGGAACTGGCATCACAACGGCCTCAGTTAAATGGTGTTGTACCCCTTCCAAATCGATGATGATGTTGTGCAACAGGCAAATGCATTTAATTATGTCTTCAGTTACAGAAACATCAGTTTCAATGATTGTTGATAGTAGCCTCCATTTAGCAAAAAGGATACCAAAAGAACATTCAACAGACTTTCTCATTCTTGATAATCTTTTGTTGAACATTTCTTCATCAAAGCTTAGTACATTCTTTTTGTATGGTTTGAGGAGGTTAACCAATAGCGGATATGCATCATCACCCACAAACACATATGGTGCTTCAACATTGGTACCAGGTAAATATTCTGAATTAGGAATGTCGAGACTATTGGTTGTCATCAGTCTAAATAAGTCAGATGCTTCAAAGGTTTTACCATCATTTTGTTTGCCACACCCTCCAACGTCAATTACAATGAACCGGTAATGTCCATCAACTAATCCCTGCAATACTATTGAGAAGAATTGTTTGTAGTTGTAAAACATGGATCCTGATTAAGGCGCGTTTACACCAACCGAGCATTGTTCACGAACACTGTTTGCAAACAATCGCGAGCAAGGTGCTTCGGCGGTGTAAACAGGTTCTCCAATTTTGGTGCTATTTCAGTCACAGAGCTTTTTAAAGGTCATCAACCATCTGAATGTGGATTTTTTTTTTCTTCTGTTATTGACCTCCTCGAGACCAATATTGCCCTCTCATTTTGAGGTTCCAATCATTAATGGGCACCTAGTTATAAAATATATAATGCTAGTTTTGTCACTCCCTAGCCCTGTCACAAGGCTGAGGTTATGACTCTACAAGTCCATGGTGCCAGTTTATTTCGTAGTAAACCTAAAAAATGGGGGCCATTTTTTTCAGTATCCTTTCAAGTATTGGTATAAAATGTAATTGGAATTTTAGATGCAACACAGCAATCACCATAGCAATTTTCGCGTCTGTCACAGAGTTTTTGGTCACTCCCTAGCCCATTTTTGAAATGACCGCCAACACCCTCACAAAGGGAAATTTCGTGGTGAGAGGTGATCAGGCAACACTGGTAGGAAGCCAGCAACACGTGGTCAGTCTTTTTCCCTTCTCTAACCTCTTCAGTGGGTGCCATCCATAAGCGCCAGGTCGGTTTAATCCCTTCTTTATTACCGTCCATAAGCGCCAGGTTTGCTCTAATAGCTCATAAGTGGACCATCCATAAGCGCCAGGTCCTGGGCCGAGGCACATTTCGGTCGAGTTTCACAAGCGCCAGTAGGAGGGAAAGTGGGAAGAAAGTAGGGAGAAAAGGGAAACATTGCGAACGAGTCATGAGGGCAAAGATGAGCGAACACAAGCAAGTTTGATAATGAGCCTGAGGTCAGTCATTCGGTAGAATCCGCAACAGCACAATATGTTCCGTGACACTTTCACTAACAAAGGCGTTCGGAGTTTAATCGTGGATAATTTTTTTTACCGCCAGTTCCGGGTATTCGCAGACGGTCGTGTGAAATTTCGGTGTACAAACAAGCATTGTTCGGCATTCGTTATATTGAACGCGAATATTAACATGATTTTAGAACGTAGTGTGAGTGTTCACAACCACAGTGAAAATTCGGATAGGTACGTCGAGAGGCACGAGGTTCGGAGTGCGTGTAAACGAAAGGCTGACGATTGTCTGAGTGAAAGGCCATCAAAAATAATCCGAACAGAACTGCAATCCACGTCCAACTGTACGTCGTTATTACAACAAGACTTGGTCGCAGTACGCCAAGCAATGTACAGGGTGAAAAGGAAATCCCTTCCGATTAATCCGACCTCACGTATAGAAGCAATACGTCAGTTGACAGTGAGCACGGTAAACACAAATTTGGGTGAGCCTTTTGTTCATGTTCACCCCGAAAGGGAAATTGTTGTGCTTACTACCAAAACAAATTTGGCGTATATGTGTAACCAAGAAGTGCTTTTAGGTGACGGAACGTTTTATGCATGCCCGAAATTCTTTAGCCAGTTGTACACTATCCACGCCTGTGCCAACCAATGTTACGTACAACTCGCGTATGCTTTTCTACCAGACAAAACAGCTGAATGCTATGCCACCTTATGGAACTTCCTAGTCAGTTTATGTGCACAGTACGGTTTTACCTTACTACCATCCGTGGGACTTTTTGACTTCGAATTGGCTGCACACCAAGGGTTTCTACTCGTGTTCCCAGCCTCCGACATTTCTTGTTGCTTTTTTCATTTCGGGCAAGCGTTGTATCGAAAAATTCAATCCCTGGGACTTGGGCCCGACTACACCGATCACACTGACGTTGGCAAGTTCCTGAAAATGTTTTTCGGCCTAGCATATCTACCACCGTCCGAAGTAGAGAATGGTTTTTTGGACATAATATCCTCGGTTCCGGGCGATTCACGAGTAGGGGACTTTTTGGAGTACCTATGCGAAACATATATAGGATCTCGTAGCCGATTCCCACCTCACTTGTGGGCTGATTCCCCGGATCGTTCTTCACCCAAGACAACGAATGGACCCGAAAGTTTCCACCGTCATCTCAAAGGACAATTTTATTCACCTCACGGGTCCGTACATTTGGTGATTGACGTATTGATCAAGTGCCAGGCGGAAACTTATATTAAAATCAATGAACATTCGATGGGGAGAGGACCGAGAAGGAAACAGCGTGAATCGAACGACAAGGTATTGGTACTTTGGGATCAGTATTGTAATCAACAAATATCGCGACTACAATACTTGCGGCGGGTGGGTATGCTAAAACAAGCAGTTGACATTAAAAAACAAAACAAACAATGAAATGTGCGCCGGGAAGTGACGTGTTGTGATGTGTCACGACTATAGAACAAGTAGACTATTTATATTGAATACGACGATGCCGATGCTGAATCCGAATCTGATGTCAAAAATGAGAAACCTATACCTTCTACGTGAACCATCTATTCAGGTGAGTCCGAAAAATTTCCCTTTTTCCCTCTTTTCCCTGTTTTCTGTTGTATGGCGCTTATGAACGCTGGCGCTTTTGTATAGTAGGGGATTAAGGGCCGATGAAGAACTTGGCGCTTATGATCGCACCCCGGATTAGGGATTTTCGGGATTGTGGCGCTTTCGTATGGTTTTTGACCCCTCCTGGCGCTTTCGTATGTCACTGTCTTCAGTTGCTTCCAGGATGTGAATGTGGCTGTGAATCGTTTGCGTATTTTTATTGATGGTCACTCCCTAGAGCTCTACACAATCAATACAGGTAAGACTTATGTTTTGCATATTACAGTTTCTTAGTACTTCATAACATCTCAACATGTATGATTATCTTCTTTTTTTTTTTGTGAAGCTTCTCTTGCGTGCATAGATGAAAAATGTCTGATTTGTCACTCCCTAGGCAGTCACTACCTAGCCTCATTGAAAACTCTTAGGGGGCTAGGGAGTGACCATGATAGCTAGGGAGTGACAAATGGTTAATTTTCTTTCAATATCCACTATTTAAGCCACAAAAAAAATTTCTGATTCCTCTATATCTAAGGGAAGCTTCATATATTTGAGCAAGAAATTTAGCCCACTTAGCCGATGTTTTTAAACCATATTTTAAAGCTTTTTGTGCGTTTTTAAACATTTTTGCTCTCATTACGAATATAATTGAATGAAGTTGTTGATTTCAGGAATATGGCGCCAAAGAAGAAGTTAACTGATAGTGAGAAGAAGGAAAAGAAGAAAGAAGCTGCCAGAAGGAGGCGTGAACAAATTAAAATGGATCCTGTTTTGGCTGCCTTGGAAGCTGAAAAAGAAAGGAAGAAGTATGAAAGAAAAAAACAGTTAAAGCAGGTAAAATTGGCTAAGGATATGACTTCTAGAGAGTTAAGAGCAACACGAAAGGCATGGAGGATTAGAAAGAAGGCCTCAAGAGACAAAGAGAATCGAGTTGGTCAAATTGCCCAGCATATTGAGAACAACTCGCCCCCCCTCAGTGATGATGAAGAATATGTCCCAGTACCAAATCTCCGAGAATCCCGGCAGTATTCAGGTAGAAAAAAGGTTAGGAAGGAAAGATCAAGGGTTGTTAGAGAGAATAAAAAATTGAAAAAGCAAATTGAATATTTGAAAAGACAATTGGCAACGTCACGTCAGAGACTGTATCGGTCTCAAAAACAAAAAAGGAATGACAGTTCCCCCCGCAAAGTCGTTGCAAGTCTAATGAAATCCGGAAGCCAGAAAACTGTTGCCAAAAAACTACTTTTCAGTGAAGTCTTGAAACGCCAGCTTAAAACAAATTTCCAACAACTTAGTTCAAAAAAAGAAAAACGAGCATTTGGTACATTAGTGGTAGGAAATGCTAAGGTTCTAAAAAAATACCGTTTTCTTCATGAAGTACAATCGATTTCCAGGAAATTTGGTAGGATTGTACTCACCAATAATTCACTTCTGCGCCTTCGAATTAACCCTCCGACTCTACCGTGGGGGACTCTGAGTACCCCAGCGCCATTCTTTTAGTGTTGTGGCAACATTGTTTTTGTTGTTGACCTCCCAGGCCTTGAGTACCTTCCCCCTCAGTCCCCGTCGAGCTGTTGGTGCGGCCGGATCTTGAGGGAGGTAAGTACAAGGTTCATGTTTTGCAGAAAATGGTAGCCGCTCACTGTTGGGGGACTCTCCGTCCCCCACAGTAGTGCTTGTGTATCGGATTTTCTGAAAAGTTATTTTCTACTCAAGGTTGAAATTATCAATTTATTTCCATTGCCCGCAAATGAAAATGGGTGTGCAAGTGTTATTTTGTATCAGAAAGTCTGAGCGCGTGAGGTAGGGGGGGGGGGGGGGGGGATCATTGGCATATAGCATTTGAAATTCCCGTCTTTTTATATTTTCTTCCATAGTGCAGTCTTCTTTGTAGATAAATAAGTGTTTGAACGGCTATATTGTGGATTTGTCTGCCCACCTGCCTGTCGTTGTTCGGCAATACAGCCTGCAAGGTACGAACTGAATTTTTTTCTTTTTTCATTCCAGAATGGCCTTTTTTATTACTGATGATGAGATCCGAAGGGAAATTGAAAGACTGAATGAGACCGAGAGTGACGATGAAGCCCTCAATGATGACCGTGTTAGACAAGAAGTGGAAATTCAAGAAGAAGTGAGCGAAGATGAGGATTGTGTGTTGGAAAATGATGACGACGTGGAAGACGAGTTTGGAGTTTTGTCTGAAGAGGAAGATGACATTGATGTTATGCCAGAAGATTCATCAAGTACCGACTGCGACAATGAAAGAAATTTCGTTTTGGGTAAAGACGAAGACACAATTTGGACCGACTGTCCCTTGATCAACAAACGCGCCAGGGTTCCATCTAGAAACTTGGTCATTCATTTACCGGGGGCTAAAGGAGAAGCCAAAAATGCTGTCAGTGAGTTGGAGTTTTTCTCACTTTTTATAAATAATGCTGTTATCGAAAAAATTATACTTCACACAAATGAAAAAATACAAAACTTGGCTGTAAATTATACTGGCCGACAGTCTTTCATTGGGCCAACTAATGCTCTAGAGTTGAAAGCATTTTTCGGTCTCTTGATTTACAGTGGTGTTCTGAGAAATTCCAATTTGAATCTGGACGATATGTACTCTCGCAAGTATGGGCCACCCATTTTCCGATCTGTGATGTCAAAAACCAGATTTATGTTTCTACTTGGTGCACTGAGATTCGATTGTATGGCCACGCGTGATGCCCGTAAGAAAGAAGATAAATTTGCTCCCATTAGAGAGTTGTGGAATATGTTCAATCATAATTGTGGGAAGCATTATACTCCATCTGAATATCTCACAGCTGATGAGTCATTACTCAGTTTTAGGGGTAGATGCCCATTCAAAATGTACATCCCCTCAAAACCTGATAAATATGGGATGAAAGTCGTAGCCCTCGTTGATGCCAGAACTTTTTATTTTTTGGGTGGAATACCTTATGTTGGGAAAAACACAATCACTCCAAAAGCTGGTGTCCTGAAGCCTACTCAGTACGTGTTGGATCTCACAGATCAGGTGAAGAACACTAACCGGAACATCACATCAGATAACTGGTTTTCCTCAATTCAGCTAGCAGAAATGCTATCAGACCGTAAGCTCACACTAGTTGGAACACTACGGAAAGATAAGAAAGAAATACCACCTTCATTCATATCCACAAAGGGGCTACCGCTGAATTCGTCAAGGTTTTTGTATCAGCCGGATAAAATGATGGTTGCTTACAACCCAAAACCAAAAAAAAACGTAATATTGATCTCAACCATGCATGACGTTGGCGAAATAAATGATGAGTCCAAAAAACCCGAGATAATAGAGTTTTATAATTTGACAAAAGGGGGAGTAGACGTCTACGACAAGCTTTGTCACGCATACAGCACCAAACGATCTTCTCGGCGTTGGCCCATGAGGTATTTCCACTGGATTCTTGACACAGCTGGTATAAATAGTTATGTTTTGTTCAAACTAAAAGGCAACACCACCACTCGAGCTGATTACTTGAAATCGTTGGCTTATAGTCTCGCAGAGCCACGTATGAAAGAACGAGTTTATAATACACGACTACCAAAGATACTTCGAGAAGACATTAGAAGCGTGCTGGGTCTTGATGTTGAAGAAGTACGTCCGTCAACCTCAACCAGTCCTCGCGAGCAGCCTAGGAAAAGGAGAAGGTGTGATTTCTGTCCAAGGAATTTAGATAGAAAAACAACATTCTCCTGCATAAATTGCAAAAAGGCCACATGCACTGAACATTACGACAATATATGTGTTTGCAAAAATTGTCAGGTGAAGTTTGTCGATTCAGATTGAGTTAGTTCATCTTGTAAAAGTACATGCTTCTTTCTTCATGATCGCCAAAAACTCAATTGTTTGAAGTATGTTTTCAGAGTTTCAGTTAGGTAAGTTTCTAGTTTGAATTGGGTACAAATACTTTTTTTTCCGACGTGTTTACTTTCATTTCATTTGAGTTAGTTTTATATTTCTTCCGAGGTTACCTCAAATGTTCTAGTTTCCTACCTACTTATTGAAGTATGCTAGTCTGAATAGCAATATCTTCGTGTATATATTTTTTTTGTTTGAAGAAATTGTGGAATCCTAGTAGGCTAGTTGTCAAATAGACTGAACCTTTCCTGTAAGTTCAAGTATGTGATATATATCATAACTAAATACCGTACCATAGCTAAGTGGTACGTTTCAATAAATGCTGAACCAGGTTTTAGTTCGGAAGTTTTTCGGGTACTCAAGGAAAAGTGCAAGAATCAACCCAATCTAGTGTGCAGCCTGATGTTCGATGCTATGGCCATTCGACAGCATATCGATTGGGATGGGAAAAAGTTATATGGTTATATGGATTTGGGTCGCGGAAACACTGACGATGGAGCCCCTGTAGCCAATGAAGTTTTTGTTATACATCTCGTCTGCATCAATGCATTATGGAAAATTCCTCTGGGATACTTTTTCATTAAAGGAATCAGCGGAGAACATATTTATTCTCTAACATATCAATGCTTACAACTCCTATCAGAAGTAAACATCAAAGTAGCATCAATAACGTGTGATGGCACGTCTTCGAATTTTTCTTCTTTTGTAAAATTTGGATGTAATTTGAAAGGCCCTTACCAACTGCAAACTCATTTCACAACTGGATCCCATCATGTTAATGTTTTTTTAGATCCATCCCACATGCTAAAGTTGGTTCGCAATTGTCTCCACGACTTGAGAGAGCTGGTGGACTCAGACGAGAGAGTTATCAGCTGGTTGTATTTCGAAAAATTACTGCAGCTACAGGAAGTCGAAGGATTAAATTTGGGAAACAAAATTAAAAAACAAGATGTCTGTTTTAAAAACCAGAAAATGAAAGTCATGTTAGCAGCCCAACTGCTGAGTACAAGTGTGGCAGACGCTTTGAAATATTGTAAGGTTAAAAAGATTCCTGGCTTTGAAAAGTGTGACGGTACTATCGAGTTCATCAAAATCTTCAATGATGTATTCGACGTCTTGAACTCTAGAAGTATCAGAGAAAAGTATTTGAAACAAGCGATCAATGAAAATAACGAAGATGAAGTTTTTCGCACGCTGGAGAAGGCAGAGAATTACATTCGATCCTTGAGAGAGAAAAATGGGAAACTGGTGCTCAACGGATCCCGAAAAACAGGCTTCATGGGTTTTCTTATTTGCATCAACAGTATGAGAACTTTGTACGACAGATTGGTAAAGCTTGGGAAAGTTTTAAAATACATACCCATGTATAAAGTTAGCCAGGATCATTTGGAGAGATTGTTTGGCTACATCAGAAGGAGAGGAGGAACAAAAATGACAATCCTAGTGCTTACGAATTTTGTCATTTGTTCAGAAAAATAATTGTTCATAAACAATTACATGATAGTGATGCAAGCAGTGGGAATGCTATACCTTTGGACAAAATCGATCTCCTAAGACTTGGTTTTGGAAGAAAAATCGCAAGCGAAGATAATATAAATTTATCCACTTCTAAATCAAGTTTGCTGGATTCTGGAGTTTCACGAGAAAATGACGACGACGAAGAATGTCCCGAGCTGGAAGAAACAGTTTTTTCCGATTTGGTGTTAGACGTTGGTCAGTATATAGAGGGATATGTTGTGCGGGGCCTAGGGCGTAAAATCAAATGTGAGGACTGTTTATCCGCAATTTCGGTGGATAACGAAAACAGCCCTTTGAATCTAACTGTCAATTTGATCTCAATCAAAAACCGAGGAGGATTGATTCAGCCATCTGCAGATGTCAATCGTATATGTAACATTTGCGAGAAAATCTTCAAGATGACCGTTTTGAAAAGCAACGTCAAAAGCAACCTCGACCACTACACAAACAAGTTACTGTCCCATTGTTCAAATATGAATTTCTTCGTTGAATCAGCACACTTGGCGATTATTGGAGAAGATAATCACAAGAATTGGCTAATTGAGAGCATTGCAAAACTTTCTTTCACCATCAGGATGAAAAAATATATCAGAGACCGCAACCAAGAGATAGAAGAACTGAAAGTAAGACAAAAGCTAAAGAAAATCATTCATTTTAAAGGACAGTAGGTAATAATGAATACCTAGTTGAATTGAACGTAGGGTAAGGTCGTGTACCTAGGGCCGTTTGTACCTAGGGCCGACATTGGGTGGAAGACGAAGGTACTAAAATCTCGTTTACATGGAGTTGAACTGCCACCATGGAGTAGGTTTAAGGGTGCAGTTGTTGTTGTTCACTGATAACGCTGTTATCAGATATCAGGTTGAGAAGTTTTTGCGGTGCCACGCTACACATAATCAGCTCTGGATTGGAGGCTGCCACATTCGAAGTAAGTAATTAGTTCACGATTTTCCAATTAAAAATTGTTTCTTAGGTAACTGGGAAACAGTTGCAATAGTTTTCGTTTCAATTTTTTGTAGAAATATCTGACAAATCGATTTTTTGTGATCTGAGTGATTTCTTGTACCTAGAGCCGTTTTTCATATTGTACCTAGGGCCACCAAAAAATGAAATTATTTTGACCTATTACTAATATTTATCTAATATATATGAAGGTACTTTTATTGTTTTCAGATGCCTCGAAGTGCGACTGGGGTGAAATGGCCTCCAGTTGATGCTGAAAAAGTGTCGAAAGCATGCGAAGAGATCTTCAAGGGGACCAGTATCAATGAGGCATCAAGAATATTCGGAATAGGTCGAGCTACTCTTCAGAGACAGATCAAATTGATAAAAAATGAAGGTACAGAACTTTCCGTTCATGTATATAAAAATAGATGTGGTCATCTGAAGGTGTTTAGTGAGAAGGAGGAGCATGATTTGTCTGAATATCTGATACTCTGCAGCAAACTATTATATGGGCTTACGAGAAGAAGCTTGGCCACTCTAGCTTATGATTTTGCACGTAGCAACAACAAAAAAATGCCTCCTTCATGGGAGGTAAAAGGAAGAGCTGGCAAACAGTGGGTGTCGAACTTAATGAAGAGGAATGGCCAACTTTCCCTGCGTTCTCCACAGCCTACTAGCATTGGGAGGGCCATGTGTTTTAATAGGCCAGTTGTTGAAGCGTTTTTTACCAATTTGGGTAAATTATACTCGAAATATTCGTTTGGCCCGGCTGACATATATAATGTGGACGAAAGCGGCTTGTCGACCGTTCAAAATCCCCCAAAAGTGATAGCAGAGAAAGGAAGTAGATCTGTTGGTTCAATCTCATCTGCAGAAAGGGGGACAAATGTCACTATTATATCTACTGTGAATGCTGTGGGGAACCCCAAGAGTTCGGTTTCACAATCATATGGTCAATGGTGCGCCTCCAGGAACAAAAGGGGTCGCCAACCCATCCGGTTGGTCTAACTCGGATACTTTTTTGACGTATTTGCAACACTTCATCGAACACTGCCGCCCATCTAAGCAGAAACCTGCCTTACTACTATTAGACAATCATGAGAGCCATCTCTCCATCGAGGCCATAACCTTGGCTAAAAAAACTGGCATAGTAATGTTCACTTTCCCACCTCACACTACACACAAGCTACAGCCATTGGACAGAGGCGTGTTTGGTCCTCTAAAAAGATATTTCAGTGATGAATGCACGTTGTTCCTACAAAACAACCCTGGGAAACCCATCACAATATATGAAGTGGGTAGTATCCTTGGAAAAGCATATCCTAGAGCATTTACACCAGCAAATATTCAAGGTGGGTTCAGAGGGAGTGGCATTTTTCCATTGAACCCCTTCATATTCACGGACTATGATTTTCTCCCTTCTCAGCCTTCTGAACGTCCTTTGAATTCATCACCACAGATTTCAATTGAGAATTCTCCAAATGGGACCACAAATGAGCCAACACCCAGCACGCTCCCTCATTCTTCTAACGTTACTTGCAACTCCGCCATCACTAGCATAGCTTCTGTCTCTGCAGTTGACTGCCCACCTCGTCCATCGTCGAGCAAACAGGCTGGACACGACTTTCGATCACCTGTAATCATGGAACCTGAAGATAGAGCAGAAGCGGGACCTTCAAACTACATTAGCCCCCAGGAGTTGCGACCTCTTCCAAGTTTCTTCAGACCCCACCAAAAAAAGGAGGCGTCGCCTTGGTCGATCAAGAGTCCTCACAGACACGCCAGAAAAGGAAGACATAGAAGAGCAGTCGAAAAAGAAGAAAATGGGTGGAACATATAAAAAGAGGACGGTGAAGAAGATGCTATTTGAGAAATCAAAACAGAAAAAAAAGACACCAGAATGTGATGCAGATAGCAGTTCATCGGCGAGTGACCTACTTTCGCTCCATGACTCCGACAGTGATATGGATTTGGAAACATACATCGAAGAGTTTGAAGATAATGATCACGTGGAAAACTATTTAGAACAGTGGAACGATAAATCTATTGAAGGAAACATAGGGAAATGGGTCCTTACGAAATTTGTTTGCTCAAATGGAATAAAATATTATGTTGGTAAAGTGGAAGAAGTGTTTGCACATGGTGTGGCGACTGTGAAGTTTGCCAGAAGAAAGAAAGATCTATTTGTTTGGCCTAATGTAGAAGATGTTTGTCAAGTCAATATTCAGGATATTTTTAGACTTCTACCTGAGCCACTAATCTGTAGGAGAGGGCAAATGAAATTTCCTATCTCGTTTCAAAATCTTAATGTATTGTAAATGCTTCAAATTATTGATTAAGTTTTTCTTTCAAATCCTTTTTCTTTTCAAGTTTTAGTAAACCTTTTTGAGATGACCTTGTTGTCTAATAACTATATGGAAATCTAAGTTCCTTGACTACCATTTTTACATGGATTGTGATTTTCTCCAACTACCTAGTCAAGTCTTTGATATTTTTTTCAAGTCATCTAATTTTAATTCGTTTCATTGTGTTGTTTGAAACAACGACAATTTATTAATGTTAAGTCGTTTTATTATTTTGTTCAAAACAAAGACTGAGTATGAAAAGAATGTACTTAAATAAACATCTAGTTGTTTGTCCTAAACCAGTTAATTTTAATTCATTTTATTGTGTTTTTGAAATAAAGACTGTTGAATAAATAAAGTTATTTAAGTTTTTCATTGGTTTTTGTACTTAATTTCTTCAATTATTACCTGTGGCTCTAAGTACAAATGGGTGGCCCTAGGTTCAATCACTAGCGGCTCTAGGTACATGGTATGCTTGTACCTAGGGCCGAATTTCATTTTTTGAAAAAAAATTTTCATGATTTGATTTTTCGTCCCAAATTTTAAACAATTGTGGCGTTTTGGTCTCAACTTATTCCTTTATCAGAATTTGAAGTGGTTTTGTCGATTTGAAATTGCTTTCACCCCATAAATCACATATGAAAAAAAGTGGCCCTAGGTACACGACCTACTCACCTAAAGAACATAAATTAATGTAAATGCCGATGTCTTCATTTTTAGTCATAAAGTGATATTGCAATGCGTTACCAAAAATTGTAATAATTTCTATTATCTGTGTGTTGTATTATCTGATCCCGTAAATAGGTAGAATTATGTTGTTTTCTTAAATTTGGAGTCTAAATGTCTGTTAATGTTTTGCATATTGTGCAATTTCAGCTCCACAAGTTTACACAGTTAATAACTACGTTTAAAAGTAATTTTAAACCCGCAAAATGTGAACATTTTACCATTATTAATTAAGTACAAGATCGTATTTTTTCCCGCATTGTTTTGTCGTTTGAATTATTTTGTTGAGAACCGATAAGATATTATCCACATCAACGCAATAATCGAAAAATTAAGAAAAAAATGAGGAGAGCAAAAAAATAAGGAAGACAAATGAGGAAGACAAAGAGAGGTGAGAAAACGGGCCTCGATGCAGCCAGAGGGCTGCTGGGATGGGCGGGGTTGATCACCAGAGGGTTGGGGGGTTAGAGCACACATTAGCCGGCCTGCCCGCAAGGGGAAGGCCGCTCTAGTTAATTCTATACTCAGTGACAGTAGCCCGAGCCGAGCAGAGTTCGAGAACCTGTTCTCGAACATTCTAGAGCGCTCGAGCTTGTTCCGCAACTTGTCGGTAAACCCGCGAATCATCAAAGGGATTCAGTGTTCGTTGCGCGTACGGTGTGAACGGCATTTCTGCGAGAGCACGAGCGGCCGGTGATAACAACATAGATTATCTTCCAAACTTTTTCGCAGTGCGTGTTGGTAATTATATCCACGTTTATTGTTTTCCTTTCCGCGTCAATAAATTAATATCGACGTTGTTATTAACGTTATGGAGTGGGACAATGAAAAATGCCTTGAACTAATTGGGATGTACGAAGAGAAGGCAGAGCTTTGGCAACCCGACCATAAATACCACCACAATAAATTGAAGTCTATGCCATTGTTGCCACAAAGAATTGATTGTCTATGCCATTGTTGAGGCTGGAGCAAGTACAGACAGCATTGAACTATTCCAAACACATGGCTACCAGACGTATGTACTTCCTCGGAGTCGCCAATGCTCGTCTGGGATTTTAGTAGCTGCGAAGTCAAACCTGACTGTGCAGTTCTCAATAAGAAGAGAGATGTCCAATGAAGATAAACTTGAAGCGGCAGAGCTGGAAGTTTGGAAGGATAACTCTTACCGACGCATCTTCTTTCTGTACAATCCTCCGAGAAATATTCCTTCTCTGACCTGGCTGGAGGACACTTGGGATCATCACTGCATGCTCTGTGGAGACCTTAACGCGCCATCCACCAGATGGAATTATGGCCACACTGACGCAGTGGGAAGAACTATTGAAGATTTCGCTAACCTGGCAGACTACGTAGAGACCCCAGAGGGTGAACCAACTTTTCTCTCGTACACTGGTGCTACTTCTAAACCAGACGCGGTACTAGCTCATTCAGGGATGGCGTCAAACATTTTACTCTCTCTGCACCAACCACCTGGGTCCTTTGGTCACAGCATTATTGTGATCAAAGAGGCAGTTGGAACCTACAGATATAGAGAGCGAAGAAGAGCTAGATGGAATCTCAAGAAGGCCAACTGGACAAATTTTGCCTCTGCGTCCGACAGGATCGTCAATGCACAGCTGGTCAGTAGCAAACTAGAAGAGTCCCTGGAAAGGATATCAAAGGCTATCATTGCAGCCGCCCATCAATGTATTCCTCGAGGGCAAGTCAAGAACTACCAGCCTTTCTGGAATGACAATCTTGAAGCCTTGAAAATCGAACGAGATAGAGCAGCTGAAACCTTCCGAGCGTCGCAATGCCCATATGATCGTGTCGTACTCAAGCAGAAGGTGGCTGTCCTTAAGAGGGAAATAAAAATTGCAAAGGCGTCGTCGTTTAAAAACTTTCTGAAGGGTCTCGACTTTCGGAAAGACGGAGTAAGAACACACAAGTTCATTTCGAGGCTGAACAATGAACCTCAATGACCGAAAAACCCCCTCAAGAAAGGTACAGTGACACTAACCTCAGATCGAGACATAGCACGCCACTTCTGCAAACATTTCGCTGCTGTGAGCAATTTTAAGCCCGTGAGAGACATAAAAGGGCCACAATCAAGTGAAATCCCAACCTGCTTGAGAGAGGGAGAGCATGAACTGCTGAATGCTGACTTTTCCATGGGTGAGCTGGGCTTAGCCCTAGGGAGCACAAAAAAAGGGAAAAGTGCTGGTCCCGACGAGATTCTTCCAGAGTTCCTGGTCAATCTTGGGTCCTCGGCTAAGCTTGTGTTGCTGAGCTTCCTCAACATGATCTGGCACAGCCACTTCCCTGATCAATGGAGGAAAGCTGAGATCATCCCGATTCTCAAGAAGGGCAAGCCAGCAAACTGCCCAGAAAGCTATCGCCCCATAGCACTCACAAGTGTATTTTCAAAGGTTTTTGAAAGGCTTGTGCTTGGGCGTCTTCAGCTCTTCCTAGACCAATTCAGCCTTCTGGCCCCAGAACAAGCGGGTTTTAGGAAGCATCGGGGCACCATCGAGCAAGTTCTTCGGCTGACCCAGGAGATCAAAGACGGGTTCCACCATAAACAGAGCACTGTCGCTGTCTTTGTGGACTTCAAAACAGCTTTTGACAGGGTGCACAGAAAACTACTTGTCCAAAAACTCTATGATATGGGCGTCAGTGGCCGTCTTTTTGCCTCCCTCAGGTCTTTCCTCTCCCAACGGTTCATAAGAGTCCGATATGAAAACGAAACCTCGTCCTACAAACAGATCCGCAACGGGGTCCCACAAGGGGCAGTCTTAAGCCCTACACTTTTTACCATCATGATAAATGATGTTATCGCAGCCATCTCCTCTACTCCGGGATTCAAAGCGCTGTTGTATGCCGACGATTTGGTTATCTGGGCTACATCGAGCAACATCCCAGCTCTTGAATCTGCTCTAGACAGTGCATTGAGGGACCTCTCTTCTTGGGCTAAACTGAATGAGATGCAAACCAACACCCTGAAAACAGAGTTTCAGCTCTTCACTCTATCCACCAAACCGCACGCGGTCTCTCTTTCTATGGACGGGGAACCATTGAGGCGGTCCAACTGTTCCACGTATCTCGGCGTGAAGCTCGACCCACGCTTAACCTGGTGCGCTCATGCCGAAAACAACGCCAAAAAGGGTACGAAAAGACTTGCACTCCTGAAACGGCTCACAGCGACAAAGTGGGGTGCCTCCCAGGACGTCCTCACCCTCGCGTACAAGGGATACGTCCGGCCAGCCATGGAGTACGGCAATGAATTATTGGTTACATCCACTGACGCGACGATCTGTAAGCTGGAGGTCACTCAAAACAACGCTCTGAGGGTTATCACAGGGGGAGCAAACTCTGCCCCGATAGCTGCCATGGAGCTACAAACCGGAATAGAGCCGGTTAGTTACCGAACTCAGGCTGCTGCCCTGTCGATGCATGAATGTCTCCTGCAAAATGATGTGCACACTGGCAAACATACACACCCGCTGCCCCTCGCCTAACCACACAGAAGTCTTTTCTCTCCAAGATCGGCGAACTGGAGACTGAGTATGGGCTCACCCAATCACTTCAGAACCCAGATCCCTTCCCGACTATAAGAGAAATAGCTCCACGCTGCACTGCCACAGGACATACCTCCCTGATTGCACCGGTCTCCAAGCAGACAACGCCTCCCATGGAGCTTAGAGCAGTAGCTCTCGAAACTATTCATACCCGCTATCCGGAAGAAGACTGGCTCCGGATCTACACGGATGGGTCTGCAGTCGGTGCAAGGCAAAATGGAGGAGCCGGTGTTTTCTCTGCAGTCGGGACAGTTGCCGCCCCTGTGGGCCGTCTTGCAAGCAACTTCGACGGTGAGGTCCACGCGGTGATTCTTGCCCTTGAAATGATTAACACTCTGGAGTTCACCAGAGTTGTGATACTATGTGACTCTGTAGCCGCAATCATCAGTCTGTCAACGAACAGCGAAACAGAGTCCCATGATGTCTTGAAGGGCAGAAAACTGTTGGAGCAGCTGCTCGCGGAGGGAAAAACCATCGTCTTGCAGTGGATCCCATCACACGTAGGCATATGGGGAAATGAGCAAGCTGACGCCCTAGCAAGAGAAGGCTCCCGCATGCCTATGCCTGACACCCCTACCACCTATCGAGCCGCAAAAAGTGCCATTAGATCCTCCGTTCAGGAGAGGTTGCTTGATGCCCAACGACGCAAAGCCGAGGGGAAGCAGTGGGCCTCACTGCTGGACGCAAGACACCGCATCCCACCAGCTCTCCCTCGCCATGAGTCAGTTGCGGCGTTCAGAGCTGTCACTGGCCACGATTATTTGAATGCTCACTTGCACAGGATTGGACTGAGAGAAAGCCCTGGATGCAGCCTCTGCAGCAGCACTACTCCAATGACGACAAATCATTTATCTGACTGTCCTCGACTCGAGGATACCCGACAAGAATTTCATCCTGACGACACCACCTGGTCGAAAACAGCGAAATTGTATTGGGCTGCAAGAAGTCTTATGGCTCAAGAGCCTAGACAATCGGCGTAGGATAAAAAAAAAAAAAAAAAATTGAAGAAACATGATGCTTGGGAAGACATTGCCTCCAAACTGGGAGTATGTACCTACTGAATTGGCGAAGGGAAAAATTAATTCCTTGCTTGCTTCGCACAGAAGAGAAATGACGAAGGAGCAATCATCAACAGGAACCGGACAAGGTAGGTAGCAAATTAATTATGTAGGTACTGTAACTTAATTTAGTAATCATAAGTAGGGGGCGGATGCTTATGTGCTAAAAAATACCGAAATGTGCCATAGGCCATAGTATTATGCGGTGCAAATGCAGTAGAATGTACTGCCTCAAGTAGGCACAGAAACATGAAGTAGTCATGAGAAAATAGTTTATTGCAAGACTTGTTCAAATCAACAAACCCAAAATGGTAGTGTGAATTACAACTATGTAAATTGAAATACTTTATGAATTATTTCCAGGTCAGGACGAGATATACAGAAGCAAATGGTTTGCATATGAGGCCTTGAGATTTATAAAGGACAAAAACAAGTGCAAACAAACTCTCAGTTCATGTTTTTCGCAAAACTCTCAGGAGACAAATTCACAAGTGAGCGTCCTTTGTTGGATGTAACCAAATACAGTTAGGCACTACTCACACGGGGATACTGAAATCGCGAAACGACCGGGATACACTTGACGTTATCCAGCCACCTTTCGCCTCCCACCTTTCGCCATCGACGATGGCGCTGCCTACTGGATGTCGTTAGAACTCCACCTTATCAACTACAAGTCATTTTTCCTATCTAACGGTTGTCACTAGTGGTTGTGGTCAGCTGACATAAAATAAATTATCTCTCCCATATTTTAATTTAATTAATCTACTTTGTAATTTTAATTTACTAAAATTAATAATGTATAACAACCTCCTTTTTTTAAAAATAATTACAAATCTTTTTTTTTAACATAATGAAAACTTTGACATTCCACATTCATGCCATATACTCATAATAATGTGCATACCTAATACATTTCTTTATTGGTAACTGTTACTCTCTCTTGGTCCAACTAGGTCTCATCCTGCTTTGGAACCATCAGCATTTAGGCGGTATAATTTTTCGACCACTTCTTGTCGTGTAATGCGGGCTTTCAGATGATTTAGATAAATCAGTATCATTCTGCATACTGCGTGCATTCTGGTTGTTATTGTTTTTAAATTGATTTAAAATAAATTTTCGATTTCTTCGGTAGGTTGAACCATCTTTGTTTTCTACAATGTAGGTACGAGAGTCAAGAACTTCAACTATTTTTCCAGGTGACCAGTGACTATTGGGGGTCTTCCTGAAATGAATATTTTGACCCGCAATTAATGGTGCTAGATTATGGCTCTTTTTATCATATTGTCTCTTTTGAATTAGTTGGCGGGATTGCAGGATAGATTGTTGCTCCATAGGGTTAACTGATTGTGGAACTAGTAACTTGGGAGATACTGGTAGGACACATCTCAGACGTCTGGACATTAGAAGTTTAGATGGAGAATCTATATCGTTTCCTTTTGGGGTGTTTCTGTAGTGTAACAGCGCAAGTTGAGGGTCGGTACCGGAATCTTTACATTTGCGGAAAATGTTTTTGCAGATTTTGACTGCTGACTCGGCTTGCCCATTACTTTGGCTGTGATAGGGGCTTGATTTTTTATGACTAAATTGCCATTCGTGAGCAAATTCACCAAAAGCGACAGAATCCCGTGGTGGGCCGGTGTCTGTTACCAGCTCATTGGGTATTCCATGGCGGCTAAATATAGCTTTTAAATTAGCAATGACGATGTTAGCAGTAGTTGAAGTGAGATTAACTATTTCAATATATTTTGAGTAGTAATCCATGAGAACGAGAAATTTTTTATTGTCAAAATCAAAGAAATCTCCACTGACCTTGTACCAAGGCAATGGTGGGATTTCGTGAGGCATTAGTGGTTCGTTACTGTTCTGTCTTCTAAATTTAATGCATGAAGGACAGGATTCGATAAAGTTTTTTAATTCGACTGACATTTTCGGCCAAAATAAAACGCCTCTTACTAAACTTTTGGCTTTTTCTAAACTCATATGGCTGGAATGTACTTTGTGTAAAATGGATTTCCTTTGACAGGTAGGAACTACGACGCTCGTGTTTTTGTATACAATACCATCGTTTACTTACAAATCAGACTGATAAGGCCAATACATCTTAACCAAGTCATGAACCTTATTCTTATTAGTAGGCCAACCATTATTTATATAATTAATTAAAAGTTGCATGGCTTCATCGTTTTCCGTAGCTTGCCTAGTTTGGTACAGTGTAGTCGAGTGAATCGGAAGGCTATTAGCAATCAAATTCACATGAATATTTATATCATCATCTAAGATGTTTTCAGTTTCAGGCAAAGCGGCTCTAGACAAAGTATCTGCTAGAAATAAGTATTTTCCCGGTTTATAAACTAAGTGCAAATTATAAAGCTGCAATTGTAAAAACATTCTCTGCAGTCTTGGCGGTACACTTCCTAATGGTTTAGTTATCAATGTTATTAATGGGGAATGGTCCGACTCAACAGTAATTTGCTGTGACTCTGCATATATTAAAATATCATCAAGAAAAACACAAACACCTGGTATTTCGCCAAAAATTTCCATCATCTTTTCGTGGAAAATTTCCGATGCAACTGAAATACCAAATGGTAATCTAAGAAATTTTCTCCTACCCCAAGGTGTATTGAAAACAAGATATTTTGAGCTTTGCTCGTCTAAAGGAACAATCCAAAAACCAGAATTGGCATCCAAAGTGGTGAAAATTTTCGCACCCTCTAGTTTTGACCTAATATACTCAAATGTCGGTAGTTGGTAATGCGCTCTTTTCAAGGCTTTATTTAGGTTTCGGGGATCCATACACACACGTAATTGACCTGATTTCTTTTCGGTACATATCATGGAACTAACCCAATCAGAGGGCTCGTCTACTTTGGCTATTACTTTTTCTTTTTCCATGCGTACTAATTCGGCTTTAATTTTGGGGTACAACTTGAAAGGTACTTTACGAGGGTGCATCAATGACTGGCTTTATTTTTGGATCAAGGACGAGAGTGCATGGTTTTTTTAAGCAACCCAAACCTTCAAAACAATCACGGTATTCAGTTAATAAATACAAGGGGGACGATGTGACTACTGTTTGTACCCTTTTAATAAGGTTCAATTGCTGGCAAGTTTTTAAACCTAATATCGTCGGACATTTCATTTCAATGATGTTGAATGGGATAGGAAACATTTTATTGTTAATCTCGCATTTTAATGTGGTATACCCACAGTTGGGTAACCTAGTCCCTCCATATGACGCTATTTTTATGTTGGACGGCAAAATATAGTGTTTCCTTAAATTCAAAGACTTATAGACCGACATACTCATGCAATTGACTTGGGCTCCCGTATCTAGTTGACAATTTACGTTCATGTTATTGATTTTGACCAAGATCATCCAGGAATTACTCACTGGTGTCGATTGAGAAGACTCGCCTTCCTCGTTGACTTGACAGACGTAGTATTCCCCATCTCCGTGTGGTCGATGCTGATCATGGTTGTCATTCACGACTCCGTTGACGTCAACCAGACGGACAGACTTACGGAACCGGCACATTCTCGCGAAGTGATTGTATTTCTGGCAATTGAGGCACTGAACGCCTTCCGCGGGGCACTTTATTCGATGGACGAGACCACAACGACTACACGTTCCGGATTTTTGTTCATTTCGGGTGTTATTCGACGTGCGCATTGCTGACTGCTGGGACGTTCGCGGTGTACTGCTGTTCGCTTGCTGATAACGGGGTTTGGACGCGGACCTCGCTCGGGGACGATTTTTGTAGTCATGTTCGGTTCTGTGACGATGAGGCGGCTCAGATTGTTTGTTTTTTGCAACTTCATGAACATATTGTGTATCGGGAGTCCTGTCTGTTTCTTGAGCTTGTATTTTAGACAGCTCCAAGCTCCGACATATTTTGATGGCATTGTCCAGTAGCAGATCATCTTCTTGTAGTAGTCTTTCTTTCATTTGCACATTCTCTTTTCGTAAACCTAGAATTAGAATGTCTTTCACAAGAGAGTCTCTCAGATCACCGAGCTCACAATTCGAAGCTACATTTTTTAGAGCGGTCACGAATTCGTCAATGGACTCACCAGGCTTTTGTTGTCGAGAGAAAAAGTTGTGCCTTTCAACCGTTAGATTTGTTTTTGGGTTGAAATGTAAGTCAAAACGTTGTATGAGGTCTCTTAATGTAATATTTTGTTCATCTAGACCAAATGAATTGAACACATTCATGCCTTGCTCGCCAATTAAAGAAAGCAGAAGGGCGACTTTCCGTTTCTCACTAACCTCTTGATCCTCTTCTAAACCAGACGCAGTGATGTAAAGACGATAATTGTTTTATCCAATTTTTCCATTTGGCTGATAAATTGGTACTTGGAGTCCCATCAATGTCTAGTGGAGGAATGTTCGGGCGAATATTGATGCTCATTTTTGGCTTACTGGTAACCGTATAGTCAAGGAACTCCCCCTTTCGGTCTACACCCACTACATTACGACGAAGATTAATGCCGTTGTGATTGACAGAATTAAAGAGGTTAGTCAAAACACTAACTTTACCCAGCAATGGGCGCGCGACATATTCCCTCCTGATGTTTTAATTCCAGGACCGATTTTTGATTACTTAACCTACGTCGCCGACGAAACTACTACCGGCGGAGATAAGATTAGTATCCACGTTCCAGAGATTGCAGTTCCTCTGGGGCCTATTTATCACGAACATGAACTTTTATGCCCTTCAGGCTCTTTTGGTCCCGTCAATCGCAGAAGCCATAACGTATACAAGTGTTACATCTCACCACTCGTTACGAGTAGAATGGTTGCGAATGAGCTTCGAGCTCCGGGTACTGAGCCTCTACCACCACTTCCACCAGACCTCGTACCGGATGAAGCTTTACCAACCGAAGATTTACTGGGATACCGGTATTATAACCCTACTAATCCGGAAGCGCGACAACGATTTTCGCACACAAACTTTATATCTGACGACTCACTACCAGGTATACTGCGAATCGATCCCCAGTTAGAGGCAATGGTGTCCAATAGCCTAAGAAGTTTAGAGGGCCAATACACCATGAAAAATTTCCACGATATCAAACAAAAGACGTTTCAAAGCAATAGCTGCTTTATAGGGGCTGAAGCTTATCCCGGCCGTCCACTTCGAGAATCTATTCCTGATGTCCTATCCCAGGAGACTTTTTCTAGGATTGTTACTAGCGTATCTACCATCTTCGGCCATCACGTTCGCCGACGACGCAGCAGTCCAGGGTTTTGCTACCTCGATGGAGATGGGATGCCTTTTCCCCATTGGTTAGACACGCGCAATGACAATTTTGATATGTTGGGAGCCTTTGCGCCAGTGAAATATCGTGATCTACCTGTCCTTCGGCATGAGCGTTTCGTCTCTTACGCCACGCAGGGATTCAGATCAATTGTTACCAGTACCTTGGTACAACGATTCGAGAAGAAGCGACCCCACACCTGACACCATGTTATGCAGGGTGTAGGAGGCTTAAAATAAGAAGATGAATGTCGATTATGATAGACGAGATTTATTCACGAGACTGTGGCAGACAAGATGGAAGATATATGCACGCATGCTCACTTGATATAAAATCCAAGGATGACTCAATATTATTTATTAAAATAAACAGCTGACATAAAATAAATTATCTCTCCCATATTTTAATTTAATTAATCTACTTTGTAATTTTAATTTACTAAAATTAATAATGTATAACACCCTTCTTGTGGTTTTCCCTTATCGAAGTTTCCCGATCAGTGCACCAACATGCCTTTCGCGTCCCCGTCCCCCGCAGAAAGTATACTTTGTGATGTTTGCGCGAAAACGTTCTCTCTTCGGAGAAGTTTACTTCGACATCGCCAAGAAGTGCATGGCATCAGAGAGCCTTCCCCTCAAGGGAAAATGCTTTGCAATTCATGTGACAAAGGGTTCTCGAACAATGCGGTATTTACAAAACATTTATCGGATATGCATGGAATCAGCGTGATAAGTGAAACACTGTTTTTTCCATCTAAAGCCGATTTTGTTAAGTGGAAGAGATCTGTTGAAAGTGAGAGCCCAGTGAAGTTCGTCATCCGAAACTGCAAGAAGAATGAAAACTATTGTGTGGACTATTACAGGTGTAACCGCGATGGCTTTTATCAGGCAACTGTTAACGACGACGACCGGAAGAGGGAACTCAAAATGCAAGGTTCTCGAAAGTTGAATTCCCACTGCCCAGCTCAAATGACAGTTACGACGTTTGCTGGCAATACTGTCAAAGTAAAATTCTACTCGACTCACTTCGGGCACGATCTTCAACTCGCCCATGTTCCGATTTCATCCCCTACAAAGCAAGAAATTGCTTCTCAGCTTGCGACTAAAGCTCCATTGGATACAGTATTGGACAAAATCCGTAAAATCTCGGGCCAGGTAAAACGAGAGAATATATTAACCAAACAGGATTTACGTAACATTATCAGACACTTTGGTCTGGACGTTGAATTTAAACATTCCAAACGTTACTCTCGAACCATGGGTATTCATCGATTGTGACGGTCATATCATTTTTTCCGTGAAATGCTGCAGTTTGAGTTGATAAAAGCGCTGAATTATTATTTTCGAAACATACTCATCGAATCTGACGCCCAAAACCATTCAAAAGCTCTCCGTGAACTGCTGCAGCGTGAGATGAATGGAAACCTCCGAAAAGTTGGAAAGTAGTACCATCAACAATGTAGAGGTGCCGCCACCATCGATACCAGCTGACTCGAGCTCCGCTGGGTCATGTGGGTGGGAGGCGAAAGGTGGCTAGATAACGTCAAGTCCGGGATACGCAGCGACTCGGAGACTCAGCACGTGTTTTTAGATGTTGCCGCTCAGATGGGGTGATTCCAGTATCAGAGACTTGGCAACGTCGCGACGCAGAGACTCGGCGACTCTACATGCTAGTCTCCCAGTCCCTCAGTTGCCTGGTCGCGATGAACGAGCAACCTTTCAACATACAGTTTGTCGGGGAAGTAGAGAAATTTCCAGTGTTATACAATTATATACTCAAGGAATATTCCAGGAAAGATGTTACGGAAAAGGCGTGGATTGAAGTTGCCAAGATTGTCAATCTTCCAAGTAAGTTCGTCCTTATCTACTTTATTAAAATTAAATATAGATATTTTACAAATGTTATGAAGATACAGAGAACAACAAAATAGCTATTGGAAATTATTTAAACAAATAGTACTCATAAAAAAATCTGACTATGTAACCACAACAAATTCTAGGTTTTAATTTGTGTAGGTATGTATTTAATGAAGTTCATTCTCTTGACTGCAGTTTCATCCGCCCTCAAATGTTAGTGCAGTATTTCCATTGCCATGGGAGGGAAGCACGAGGTGTTAGAAAATAGTTTGCTGAATAGTTCCTTACTTCATAAGCAGTGGACCGAGATTAATGTCTCAACGAGAGCTGAGAAAAGACTAGCTTGAAATGCAAGCGTTTGTTATGTACACACAAGCTTGTTTTCAAGCGCTTGGAGGAAGCGCTGAAAACAAGTTACTTGCAACCAGCTTTCTTTGTGAACGCACCCTTGCGGTGTTGGGCCCAACACCGAATATTCGCCTATACTCGCCCTATGCTCGGAGTTTGCCGAATCTTGACGCGCACCCCGCACACACATGCGGTGTTGGCTCTCAACCCCGAGCATCGACACGTATTCGGGCAAGCGACGATGAACGCAGTTTCGCAATGCAAATACTCGGCCGTATGTGTGTGCGCTGCAGGAATACACTAGTTGGCGAATATTCGCCGCCTTTGACTCGGGACAAAAAACCGCCTTTTGACCAAGCATCCACGAGCACCAATATTCGCGCGCATTCGGGCATTTGCCCCGCGGTTACACTTGCGGGAAAAGGCCTACGAATATTCGGTGTTGGGCCCTACACCGCAAGTGTAACCGCGGCTTTAGATAGATTATGGAACACTTGAGAGCTAAATTTTTAACGATGCCCATGGATGGGTGTTTGTCTGTTGACGAGCAGCTGTGTGCCACAAAACTAAAGCACTCCATAAAACAATACAACCCTAAGAAACTCCATAAATGGGGGGTTGAAACTATTCGTCCTCTGTGACAAATACGGATTTGCGTACAAGTTCGAGGGTTACTCGGGCAAGGAAACATTCAGTCTATTGGAGAACCAAACCTTGGTGCAAGTACCAACGTAGTCGTCAGGCTTACTCGAGAGGTACCTACAAACAAAAATTTCAGCGTACTGTGATAATTATTATTATGTCACTGGCACTAATCGAATATCTGTACAAGAGCGGGATTTTCACTCTCTGAACAATCCGGAAGTCCCCCAATTACCCTTTTCCTCTGGCCGAGATTATACAGAAGCCCAGAGGTTGTGGGAAGACAGCACTGTGGCTCCTATGGAGATTACGATCCGGAAGGCGACGTCACCCAGCTGATAAGCGACGTGGAAGGAAAGGAAGAGGAGGGGGACGGACCCGTGTCGCGGTACTGTAGGCTGTGTGCGTGAAGCGATCCTTGTGAATATATCACCGCAGAAACTAAGACCCCTATCTGTTTTTATTATTTATTATCCCTGGTTCCTTGAGTAGGAACAGTAGTTCTCGAAGAGAATACTACAGTTGGCGCAGTCCTCTGCTCGGATCTACTATAGAGGAATTTGAAAATCTGCTTCGCAACTTGCTCGTAAGTAGGTACCTCCACACCTTCATTCAAAACTTACTCAAGGTTACCTAGCGTTTCGTTGGTCCCTAGTTACGATTGACTTCCTCTCTATCTCTCTTTTTTTTTTTTGCTTCCTTCCCAACTCTGCCGGTCTTTCTTGTATCAATTATCACAGGAGGAAAACGTGCCTATCACGACCCATTTTTTTTTTTTTTTTTTTTTTTTTTTTTTTTTTTTTTTAGTTCCCCCTGTTATTACTTCTTTTTCTGTCCGGCCTTACTTTTGTTTCATCCTTCTTCCCGAAACACCTATTTCACCTCTTTTCTATTCATTTTCGCACGACCTCTTTCTGCGGTGCTATTTCTGCGACCGCGATGCCGTATTAATAAGAATTAGGGTTGGGACATCGAAAAGTGATATATCGGAATATCGATATATCGGAGGTGGGTTGGCGATATTTTCCATCGATATTGTCGTATCCGATATATCGGAAGTATCGATATTTCGAGACGATATATTTGGCATTTTTTTGTCAATACAAAATTAATAAATGACAAAAGGTCAGCGTCAGTCGGTCAAATTTTTTTTAAAGGAATAGGATTTTTCCAGTGATCCGATAGAAAAATATTGGGTAAGGGTCTACTATCGTGACTCGTGGCAACACTGTTTCCAACGTTAGTAAGGTTACTCTTTCTTTGTCTCTCTGGAGTCTCTGGTGTTCGCTTACGCCGTTTTGTGTTTTGTTTGTTCTTTTCTTTGCTCTCGATTCTAAAATTACATTTCTCGTCTTCTTTAAGATGTCACCACCTAAAGGTAAAAGTGATGTGTGGAAACACTTCAAGACAAAAGACAGTAAAAGTGCAGTCTGCAATGATTGCAACGAAATCTTCCGAACTACCGGGAATACGACGAACCCCACCTGAAAGCGTTGCATCCGAACGTGTTAAGGTCCATTCACATCTTCAGACAGTGAGCGTGTCCAGCACGTGTCGTGTCAGGCAAAAAAGTATTCTTCTATGCTTTGTCTATGGACGTATTCACTTCTTCCGCTCCAGCACGTTCCAGCACCGCTACAGCACCGGCCAGTATTCTCGGGAAGAATATTTTGCTGGAACCGGAACGTTGCCGGAAGGTGCCGGAAGGTACCTGCCGAATGATATGAAAGGCGCACCGGTTCAGTTCAGACATTGTAGCTCATGTGCCGCGGTATTCGCTTTTCATTTCGCAATGGACAACGAAAAATTAATTGAAGCTGTGAGAGACTTTCAATTTCTCTATGATTTAAAGTGATAGCAAATACAGCGATAACCAGAAAAAGGATCGGGCATGGGAAGAAATAGGAATACAATTAAAAACTAATGGTAAGTATTTTATTAACCACGTATTTTATTTGACACTTTGACACTTTGATTTGATAATATTTCCTTTTAAATTTATAACCTTTTATGTATTATTATATTATGTATTATTATTTTATGTATTATTGTATTATTATTTTATGTATTATTATTTTATGTAGTCTCTTTTATTTGAATATATTATATTCAAATAAAAGAGACTGGGGAGGAAGTTATTAAAGTTTTCATTGTTGATAGGGAGGAGTAGAAAAAATCAAAGTCGGGATTTGATCTATTGGTAAACTAATGCTCCTTCTGGTGAATCAAAAAACCTAGCAAAGTTCTCTCGAACATTGAATGCGGCAGCCTGGCTATTGCCACCCTGCCCAGGTAGGTTTGATAAGGAAAGTGATTCTTTTTCATTTACATTATTCGAATGGTGAACTCGATCAGATTTTATATAATTATGTAAGATACAGGTTGTCATAATAATTTTGTCAATATTATCTGGATCTAGCTGTAGTCTTCTGTTATACAGACGAAATTTTTGAGATAATATACCAAATGCGTTTTCGACAACTTTTCTTGCACGGGATAGTCTATCATTGAATGTGTTTCTTCTTTGATCACATAGTTGAGGTCTAGGATATGGTCTCATTAGGTAGGTTTTTAAAGGGAATGCTTCATCTCCTATGATAACATGAGGCGCAGAAATTTCAGTGCCAGGTAAGTTTTTGTTTTGTGGGACGTTCAATCTGTTTGACATTAATGCTTTCCCGATGTTTGAATTTGAAAAAACACCCCCCATCACTGTTTTTTCCATAAGCACCGACATCGACACATATAAACTTGTAATTAGCATCCACAATTGCCATCAAGACGATAGAAAAAGTTTTTTTGTAGTTGAAGAACTGAGATCCGGAATTTGCTGGAGCTGTTATTACGACGTGCTTGCCATCAATGGCTCCAATACAGTTTGGAAAATTCCAAGTATTCCAAAACTCCTCTGCGATTTTTAACCACTGTTCTGTTGTGGGGACAGGCATAGTTTCCATCATCATTCGTTCTATTATTGCACTGCAAACCTCTTTAACTATGTTGTGTACGGTGCTTACTCCTAGTCTATAACTGAATGCTATAGAAACAAAGGAATCCCCAGTTGACAAAAATCTGCAGAAACATTATACATTACATTAGTAGTAGTAGCAGTAAGAACTTTATTGCACTTAATGATGTATATTATAACACAAATTCCACACAATCTAGGATTCAGGTAGAGAGCGACTTTACATTTCCTCATATTATTTTTCTTTGTTTCAGGAAAAGAGTGTAAAAAAACATGGACACTCCTGAGAGATGCCTACAGACGTGCTATTAAAAAGAAGAAAGATACTAGAAGTGGAGAGGCTGGTGTTGTTGAAAAAAAATGGAAGTATGAAGATGAAATGAGTTTTTTGTTACCGCACTTGAAGGAAAGGCCGACTATATGTCCAATTCCAACAGTGCCAGATGGTGATAATGATAACAACGCTAATGAAGAAGAGGAAACTGCTTTGTCGCCTGAAGATGGTCAACAAACGACTGGTACATTTCCATCTACACCTGACGTTAGTCAACAAACCGCTGCTAAACTGCCAACTACATCATCACGAGCTACAACTCAAAACTACCGTCGGCTAAAGCGCAAACAAGGTCACAAAGGAACTGACGATACAGCAAGCGCAGTACTAATGAAGTATCTATTGGACAGTAAGAAAAATATTCAACCACCGGATGACATTGAACAATTCATGGCTGGAATTGCAACTACCTTGCGATCTTTTCCAGCAAGAGACAAGGCTATTGCAAAAGCCAAAATATTTGAAATAGTCTCTCAGATGGAAATTGAGATATTGAGTAGACCATCCACAAGTAATTCTGTGGTATCCACGCCAGCATCTACGAACGATTCAGAAAATACTCATACGCCAGAAACAATTCAAGACTTCTACCAAAACTACTATACATCAGATGGACCTTCAGATTCAGAGTTACTATCATATGAGCAGCTCATATAAGAAAAAAAAAAAAAAATTCATGGTGACTCTATTTTATTAAAACAATGTTTTATACAATGTCATGATAACATTATGACGTATTAAAAATCTTACCTGAAATTCTGTATTAAAAAAATCTTATCTTAAATCTTATCTAACATGAAATTCTGTATTAAAAATCTTACCTGAGGCATACTGCGAGTTTTTCTTTTGGTGACAATGCTTCCTTGAAAACTGTATTTTGTTTGGTTAACAGCAATTCTATTTTTTTCAGTAAAATGTCAGACTGATACCGACTCATACGAAAATATTTGAAAAATTTTTCTTCATCATCACGGAGCTCTTTATATAATGTCCAATATTCTCCTTCTATTTTTCTTTTCTTGAGCATAGGATGTACAGCCATGCGTTTCGCTCTGTTTTTTGTTTTGTTCTGCTCTTCTTCATCGAGCAACAACGCAATAATGCACAAATCTTCTACAGACAAGTGGCTGACCATGGTGAAACTGAGTGTAACCAAAAAGCAGGTCCCCGTACGGCGTCGGTGCTGTACAGTGCCGGACACGCTCAGATGTGAATAGACGGTGTCTGAACGTGCCTTACACGACACGTGCTGGACACGCTCACTGTCTGAAGATGTGAATGGACCTTTATTGCTGTCATCCTGTTCCGGATCGTCTCAACAATCGGCTTCCAGCTTTCCCGATCGTGAGGCTGGATCGAATATTGAGCCTGGTAAAGGAATAGCTTCGCCTGCAGCATCTGACATTTCTACTTGTTTTAGAAATGTAGCTTCTTTTGCTGAGGGAGGAGAACGGCGCAGTAAAATTAACGAAGCAATTTTATATTTTATTTGCAAAGACTGCAAATAAAATACCAAACCGTTTCATACTGTAGAAAAGGAGGGTTTTATTCATCTTTTGAAAGTATTGGCTCCTCTCTATAAAATGCCTTGTCGAAAAACGTTTGTGAAATTAATGAATGAAAAATATGACGCCCTCCGTGAACAGTTCCAAAGCCAACCTAAATCAGTCAATTCATTAACACTGACTTCGAGTGACTTGTGATATTTGGACGGAATCCCATCAAACTAAAAGTTTTTTGGGTGTGTCCATCCACTACATCCTACGGGACCGAGACGAACTTTCTTCGGTTTCCTTAGGTCTGACAGAGTTGACAGAAAGACACACATCTGAGTATATACCTATCGACAGTACTGGAGGAAATTTGTAAGAGATTTGAAATAAATAAGGATTTAGTCACAGCGATTATTACTGACGGCGGGGCCAACATCGTTAAAGCAGCCAAGGATGTTGTATATTGTTATGCAATGATACCTCCACTCGCTTATTCTGACACACCACACATGTGGAATCTGTTATCCAGTTGTTACACAGTGAAAATATAAGTTGAGTTGTTGTTTGACCGTCGAACACGTTGTCCAATTTGTTATTGCTGTTGTTTACACGTTATCACCACCTATTTCACAACATTTTGGTGTCAGAAGTGGGATGAACACGAGGCTCACTATTCGGAACCCATCACCACAACGACCGGAGGCTGCGACTGACCCTCCAGGGCAGCCAGATCAACTAAGTGTCGCCCAGTGCCCTACTCCTATTGTAGATGTGGATGCAGCGATGGAGCCATACAAGCAAATGATGATCGAATGTGTGGACGGTGTGAAAGAGTTGATCGCCAATGAGTTTGACCGGAAAATCGCTCCTCTTTACACGCAGCTATAACGTCTTCAGGAGAGCCTTGCCACGGCCACCAGTGTAGGAGCTACGCCTCCGGCTCCTCGGCAGCTAAGTGCGTCTCCCTCTACCGCCAACAGCGCCACAGCGTTCTTGAAGCCGAAGCCCTTCGATGGATCTGTTGAATGGAGTGCTTACCTGCGACAGTTTGAAGGAATTGCTCGGGAGAGGCAGTGGAGTAAGGAGACGATGGCTTCAACCTTGTCAGCATCATTGGCAGGGCCAGCACTCACGGTTTTGACCCAAGTGGAGTGTCCATGCTCTTATGACGTCCTAGTACAAGCACTTCAGGATCGGTTTGGGGAGGCCAATCATACTCAGTTGTACATCACTTTGCTTAATAGTCGTACCCAACAAGCAAAAGAGGCAATAAGAGACTACCATCAAGCATTACGTGACTTGGCTCACAAAGCTTGGCCTGGGGTTGGCTACATCGCTGCTGAAGGACAACTGGTCTTTCAGTTCATGAAAGGCCTGAGAGACGCTGAGGTGCGCCGATTAGTGATTGGCAGCTGGCCAGCGACCATGCCAGACGCTTTGTCAGTGGCGCTTAGAATGGAAGCTGCAGTGAAATTGGCGGGGTCGTCAAGCGTTGTACGCAGTATCACTACAGTAGAGGCCTTGGGACCTGTTGATGTACATCGCGCTATTAGCAGCCTTTCACCACCCAAGCGCCCAAGATGGGCGGAGAGGAGGGACGAGGAGAAAAAGAGGAAAACGCTTTTGTGCTGGCGTTGTGATGCTCCCGGCCATGGATGGTTCCACTGCCCCACACGTAACAATCAGGGTCGACAAAACAACAATTGGTCATCTGAGTTCCGATGGGTCGTGTGAGGGGGCCCGAGCAACTGTCAATAATAATCAATACGAGGACTTATTGGAGAGAGCAAAGCTGTCGATTACCCTATCGCGTACGACGGGCATTCTAGAAACCAACACCGGGATGATGCACATAAGATCGCTAGGAGCAGCTTGTCCGTACAATGAATCATCCTGTCTTCATCATATGGCTGGGTTCCTTACATGGAGTATAATCCCTGGATCGTCCTGTCTAGAACAGATGTTCGAGGTGCTATATGAGGGGCCTGCAAATGAGACGCTAGATGAATCGTCCAATCGAGTCATCACAGTGAACACTCAGGATATACTCTTTAGCTTACTACTTAAAGAGCAAATTCTAGAGTGTGGTTACCACGCGTTCTCAACTGAACATCCTAAGTTATCTGTTGTGCTTACAAAAAACAGAATCTACCCGTTTCCCAGGAAAGCAAAATCTCCTTTGACTGCCAACCTGGCAACTTACGTCAACTCCAAAATTGTCTTCTTAGAACGACAAATTTACACGGATTTAACTGCACTCCATCAGCAACTAGTTGCAGCTCGCTGTGAGGATGCAGTCCAGACACTCCATAACCAGATATCTCTTGCTTTCCAATCAGAGGATGAGTTCGCATACTCCCGCATGTTGAAAGCAGGATATATGAGCGAAACGCGTGGTGAGGTCATATATCTAGTTAAGTGTGTCCAGGTTGTTGTTGACATTCGTCGTGAAGAAGATCGCTGTTACAAAGAGCTGCCAGTCACATACAAAAATACATCGTATTTTATGACGCCACGCAATCGCATTTTGCATCGAACCGGGACTCCAGTATCTTGTGATCCTGTATATCCTGTCTTATATCGAATAGAGGATGCATGGTTCACGGTATATCCTCGTGCGTTTCAAGTTCAAGGACCTACGATCTTAGATCCTAATCGCAACATAACTTGGGAGCCTAGACGCTCTACTCGGTTAGCCTTCACAGGATTGCATACCCTCGAGGAGCTGGAGAGAGGCAGAACTGATATGCTCTTCTCGGGCGAGCAGCGAGCATTGCAGGCATCTATGGCACATATCATAAACGGTGAGTCAGTAGTCCTGGGGCTTGGTTCCACATCAAATGTGGTGACTGAAAGTGCTATAGCCCAAGTTATCAGTAAAGGATGGACAAAACTGTTATGGGGTTTCCATATGGTTGGGAGCGTTGCTTCGTCTTTGCTGGGCTTATGGATTATACTGAAGATAGCTATATTCGTCTGTGATGCTATATCACATTTCTTCATGCTTCGAGAAATGTTCGGATTGCGTGATGTTAGAACTTATGCGTTTTTGTCTGGAGGTCTTGCCAATTTCCTGCTATCGAGAACAACCAAACCAGACCAAGCTAAGTCAGATCATCCGTCGGATAATCAGATGCAGGTCGAACTAGACACCGCGTCATCCCCAGTTACAGTCAAACCTTGAGCAGATCTGTCCCGTAGCTCTTTTAGGTGTGATGGTACACCGAGGTGGGAAACGAAAGAGGGGCAGACTAAATGGCCGAAGTCTGGCCCCCAGCTGCCACGTGGCCACACAGATATCCCTAGATGAAACTGTAGTCTACCGCGTGGGGGGAACCGGATCCATAGTTCTGCCGGGGCATGTGAATGGAGTGCCCTGTGCGATGGTTGTGGATACTGGGGCAACAAAGACTATAGTGAGACGCGACATAGTGAAGGGTGCTATGAAGGGCTGTAGCATGGGAAATAGAGGCTGGTTAAGGACAATAACTGGTGAGACATCACCAGTTCTAGGAATATGCCAATTACTTCTTGAAGTTGGTGATGGGGAGAAGAGAGAACACACAGTGTTAATTGCTGACATAAAAGAAGAATGTGTGTTGGGGATGGACTTCTTAGCACGGTATGGAGCCCAGATTCAGGCTGCGGAGGGCTGTGTTATTCTGGGTGACAAGAAGCTTGAGTCGTTCCAGAACGGCATACAGGAGGATGTTGCGCCAATATCACTAGCTGAGGCAGGGTTCCAAGAGCTCCAACCAGTGGAAGCCACAAATCTGGGCCAGGGAGAGCTGGGGGAGGGCGACGCTGTACCATCACACCTAAAAGAGCTACGGGACAGATCTGCTCAAGGTTTGACTGTAAGCCAGGTTTCTCAAATAAATAAGCTTTTGTTACAGTATGAGGATGTTTTTGCCAGTAGTAGCACAGATTTAGGGCGCATCAGTGGGTCCCAGCACCGAATAGATGTGGGTTCTCATGCACCCATCTGTCAGGCTCCCAGACGACTCCCGCCCCATCGCCGACATGAGGTTGATGAGATGGTTAGCAGCATGGAGAAGAACGGAGTAATTGAGCCCTCTGAGAGCCCTTGGGCTAGTCCAGCGGTTCCCAACCGGTGGGCCGCGGCCCACTTGTGGGCCGCGGGCTGCTTGCTACTGGGCCGTGATGAAACTCAAAATTATATTAAATTTGTGGAAATTTAGTATTTAGTGCGGTATTGACAAATAGGTCGTCGCGATAAAATATTAATTTAGGAATTGTCTCCGATCGTGCTTGGCGCCTGACAGACGAACAATAGCGCCAATCGTGTGTTGTTGTAAGACAGTGTCGGCAAGGTCATCGCTCTCTCCTCCCTCCCACCCCATCCCCCGCCCAACCCTTACGACTGTCAAAACACTCAAACGCTCAAACCCAAACCGGTTCTCTCCAGTTCTCTGCAGTCCGCACTCAGTGATTGTCACGTGGCAGTGGTTGTATTTACGTGTCGAATTTTACTGTGTCTGCTGTAAGATACGTGCATCTTACAAGTCAATATGGATGCTTGGTTTTGGACGGGATCTTGCCGTAAGAGAAATGTGTCAAATGATGAACCTTCCACATCCAGTGACTCCAGTTCTACAACTAGTGAGGCAGTAAGTAAGCCGAGTTCGTGTAGTAGCTTAATGGCCAAGAAAGCTAAAACTTATAGTCGAAAATATAATCCTGATTTTTTGAAATTCGGATTTGTGTGTTCTGGTAGTGAAGAAGAGCCTTTGCCTCAGTGTGTAATTTGTTTTGAAATGCTATCCAACGAATGTATGAAAGTCTCAAAACTTGAAAGGCATCTATCAACTAAACATCCAGAATGTGTAGGAAAGTCTCTCCAATATTTTCAAATAAAGAAAAGAAATTTATCGATGACTAAATCTACCATGGAAAAAACCTCCAAACAAAACAAAATAACTACCAGAGTTTCATATGAACTGTCTTTGTTAATTATTGCAAAGAAGGGATCATCTCACACAGTGGGGGAAGACCTAATTATACCTGCAGCAAAAATAATAAGTAATGCTTTGTTTGATGAGAAAAGTACCAACAAAATCAATGAAATTCCATTATCAAATACTACTGTTAAAAGACGAATTGATGAAATGTCACAGAGTGTAAAGGAATCTGTCATTAACGTTTTGAAACAAAGTGAATATTTTGCTCTGCAACTTGATGAAAGTACAGACGTAGCTCGCCAGGCAAATTTATTAGCTTTTGTTCGTTTTGAACTCAATGGAAATATTGAAGAAGAAATGTTGTTTTGCCATTACTTACCGACAACAACCACTGCTGAGGAAATTTACAAGTCGCTTGACAATTTTATCACAGAAAATCAGTTAGATTGGTCAAAGTGTGTAGGTTTGACAACTGATGGAGCAAGAGCTATGTCTGGAGTTCATACTGGTTTGATTGCCAAAGTTAGATCAGTAGCTCCCTTTGTCAAATGGACACATTGCAGCATTCATAGAGAAGCTCTTGCAGTGAAAGGTTCGGGTGAGAGTCTGAAAAAAACTCTTGACGATGCAGTAAAAATGGTTAATTTTATCAAAACAAGGTTAAAAAATTCGAGACTTTTCAGTGTTTTATGCGACGAAATGGGCAGTGAACACAAAAAGCTTTTACTTCACTGTGAAGTTCGGTGGCTATCCAGAGGTAAAGTGCTATCAAGATTATTTGAACTTCGTGATGAACTCAGGATTTTCCTCATGGAAGACGAGTATGATGGAAAACGCGCAAGTTCTTTCTTAGACTGTGTGACCGATGAAAACTGGCTGAAGCGGTTGGCGTATTTGGCAGATATTTTTAGTGCCCTCAACACTCAATTTAACTCTTCAGGGCAAGGATACTCATATGTTTCTTGTACAAGACAAGATAGAAGCTATGATAGTAAAACTTCAACGATGGGCTCAAAAAGTGGAAAACAATGCTTTCGATGCATTTCCTGTACTACATGATTTCCTTGAAACAAACGAAGTCCAAATTGATGAACCAACAGCAGCAACTATAAAAGATCACCTCTCATCTCTGGCATCTAATCTCAGGTAATTTGAAATTTAATTTCATACTACGTAAATGTATTAACAATATTAACATTTATTTCAAATTCGAATATAATGCTTTATGTCTCAGTAATTTTTAATTTTGTCTGAGAAACTAACTAAAAAAACTGTATTTAAGAATCTAAGTCTTTTCATATTTTTTGTAGGCACTACTTCCCTAAAATCGAAGATGAAGTTCAATGGATCAGAAATCCTTTTGATGGAGAAAACTTAAAAAAGACTAACATGCCTTCAAGTGAAGAGGGCTCTTTGATTGAGCTGTCTTGTGATCAAGATCTGCAATCAAGTTTCAAAACGACCCCATTGATTATTTTTTGGATGAATGTGCGGAATGACTATCCCGCAATCAGCAAATTAGCACTAAGACAACTGATGGGATTTTCAACGACTTATTTATGTGAAAGAGCCTTTTCTACTTTAGTGTATTTGAAAAACAAGTATAGGAATAAGCTAAATGTGGAGAGTGACTTAAGGTTGAAATTGTCGAGTTTCGTTCCCGATATTGATAAATTAGTACAGGACAAACAATGTCAGAAATCCTATTGATAATGTACACAGCCTTGATAATGTACTTGTAAATAAAGATTCTTCAGTAAAAAGTATTTTTGTTTTCTTTTGTTACCCAATATGTTTTATTTAATTAAAACATATTGGGTAACAAAACCCCCTAAAAAACCTATCTAAAACAATTGAGGAGGTGAGGAGCAAAACTCGCTCGTTCCATTTTTTCCCGAAAATGAGGTATAGATGCTTTCTGAAAGATTTTTTCTCGCTCTATTCGAATCTGGAGTCAGATTTGAGGTAAACGCACTCCTTCATAATGATTTTAGCCCTTGAAAACAGCTGCTTGTTGCAAAACTGGCTCGTTCCATCAGCTGATGTGCAGCAAAACTCGCTCCTTACCAATTTTGTAGCAAAACTCGCTCGTTCCAATTCCAACGCCGGTAGACCATTCATTTTCCTGTTTGTCCTCTGTAATTCATCCGACCATTAAACAATATTATTCCTGACCTGCGAGGATTATTTTTATTTTGTGATTTCTTTTTATTACCCCCTATTATTTATGGCTCCGAGCAGGAAAAAACTAGTCGATCGGGAGAAGTGGAAACGCACGATTAGCCAGAAGAAAAAGTAAGTCTATTTTTTTGTTTACCTAACCTTGTACTGCAATAATTATTATTAATGATAGGAATTTACCACAGGACCTCACCATTTTTCGTTTTTTATTCAGGCACGCCCCAAAACGTCCACCTTCGCTGCCTACATGTCGCCACCCCAAAATGAAAACTGCGTTCCTCTGCGAAACCTTAACAATGCAAGAAGTGAGACGTTTCCACGAGGGATTTTACAGAACGACCAATAAGATTGATCAGGACCATTTCATACTCAAGCATACGGTTCAGAAAGTTCCCGAAAGGAGAAGGACGCGCCCAGGAAACGAGGGAAGAAGGGAGAGGAGAATGCAGGTGACTATTTTGTATTATGTGGGGACTCGACTACGAGGGCAGGTTCAAGTATGCTCAAAAGCATTCCTCAGCATTTTAGGGATTTCCAAGTTCCGGGTGCAAAACATCTCGCGTAAATACCTCATCACCGGTGATTCCCCAAAAGAGAGGAGAGGGGGTGACTATAAGACGGCCAAGTACGAGCCCATTCGAGCATCCGTGAAGCGTTACTTGCAGTCTCTGAGCTTCGTCGAGTCTCATTATACCAGAGAGAGGAGTATCAGGCAGTACCTCCCTAGTGACTGCTCAGCCTCTAAGCTTTGGAAAAATTACAATGAAAGTGTGCCTCCAGAAATGCAATGCAAATATTGGCTCTTCATGAGGGTTTTTAATTATGATTTTAACATAAGTTTTAAATCACCGGCTACAGATGCCTGTTCCGAGTGCATTCGTTTGAAATCTCAAATTTCTGTGATGCAAACGGGAAGAGCTAAAGAAGAACTGATGGCAAAATTCACCGTCCACAAAATGAGGGCGGCAGCGTTTTATGGTCTACTAAAAAAGGAGGAGGACCCAACTATCCTGAAGCTGTCCTTCGACTGTCAGAAAAACCAAGTTCTGCCCCGTGTGCCAGACCAAGCCGCTTACTACAGCAGGCAGCTGTACGTTTATAATTTTACCATCTGCGAAGGACACTCTTTGAACCACCAAAACACCGAAACCGTTTTCATCTACACTTGGCTGGAACACGAAAGAATGAAAGGGTCAAATGAGATATCATCAATCGTGTACCACCACCTGAAAAATAAAGATCTCGGAATGATCAACGAGATAAAGCTCTTCTGTGATGGGTGCCCTGGACAAAACAAAAATATAACTATGATTGGCATGTTGGCCAAATTTTTATCCGAAGCACCCCGCGTCCAAAAAATCACAATAACGTATCCAGTGGTCGGTCATTCATTCCTCCCTGCCGACCGTGTTTTTGGTCGGATTGAGAAACAAATCAAGAAAATCGACACCATCATCGACCCTCAGGTTTATTTTGATCTGTTTTCACAGTTCGGGACTGTCCGTCGAATTGGTGTAGATGTGCAAATTTCTGACTGGAA
This sequence comes from Leptopterna dolabrata, assembly GCA_954871275.1. Classification (NCBI taxonomy): domain Eukaryota; kingdom Metazoa; phylum Arthropoda; class Insecta; order Hemiptera; family Miridae; genus Leptopterna; species Leptopterna dolabrata. The sequence goes on along the minus strand of OX940977.1, from coordinate 62,780,065 downwards.
AACCGCAGTAGCGTCAGTGGTGAAACCACCTGCCCAGCTGCATTTCAAGTTTGCTCCCTCGAAGCGCATTACACTCGAAAGAACTGGTCGAGAGCGGATTTTCTTGAAAGGGGACTCAGTTTATCGAATTGACGTGGGAGAGTTGCGACCGTTCTTAAAAAAAGGAAAATCTCTGCGCCAAATCCAGCCTCAGCCCTTACCGATCGGAGTCATAATCAAATCGGAAAAGCTAAAGGACGTCAACAACTTGCTCACCCAGCACTTCGGTAGCGAGTGGAGGTGTATGGGAGCGTTGGACTTTTACCAGAGGATTGTAGATGATGGGGTTTCTGCCACCGTCGATGGGAATCCAGAGGAAGAAGGAGAACCTGTGGACTTGACTGAAGAAGATAATGGTCTGAGCGTATGAGCAGCGTTCGCACAGGACTGGTGTTTTCATTATCAAAAGGCTGTTTTTAGAAGAGTGAACCCAAGTTCCTTATTTTAATCAACTTGAAGTTACCAGAATTTTTTCAAGTCACCGTTAATAAAAACTTTCAGAGCTTACGACTACTTTTTTTTAACATTACGTACCTCGAAAAACATCCTTGGAACACAATTTTCATCGTTATTGAGGGAAAGCTGACATTGCAATAGTAGGAAAACTGTCGTCGACATTCTCATGCTTAGTGAAGCAAAACTTGCTCGTTCCACGATATCTTGCAGCAAAAATGTCTCCTGGCAACGTTTTGTAGCAAAACTCGCTCGTTCCAAACTTTCAACTCATTTATCCCGGTTACCATTATATCAACATTTCTCACACTAGGCTTGATTCTCCAGGGTGACTAGAGCTTCGAATTGGAAAAAGAATAATTTGGAAAAGACCATTCAGTAAGTTGCAGGACGTTTTTTGCGTTTCCTGAACATTTCGCTCTCATGGAACGAGCGAGTTTTGCTCCTCACCTCCTCAAATATAGATTTTCTTTCCGATACTATTTCGAGTTGCGCAGAAGTAACTGAAGATATATTAAGAGAGTATGCGAATCTTATTGATTGGGATCTCATTTCTTATCGAGAACTATCTGAGAATTTCATTAGAGATTTTCGAGATAAGCTAGATTGGGACATGATATCCAGGTATCAAAATTTAAGCGAAGAATTTATCAGAGAGTTCCAGAATGAAGTAGATTGGCACTTGATATCCAGGTATCAAAATTTAAGCGAAGAATTCATCAGAGAGTTCCAGAATGAAGTAGATTGGGTCTTGATATCCGGGTATCAAAACTTGAGTGAAGAATTCATCAGAGAGTTCCAGAATGAAGTAGATTGGCGGCTCATTTCATCTAATCAAAATTTAAGCGAAGAATTCATCAGAGAGTTCCAGAATGAAGTAGATTGGAACTTGATATCCAGGTATCAAAATTTAAGCGAAGAATTCATCAGAGAGTTCCAACATAAAGTAGATTGGGACATGATATACAGGTATCAAAATTTAAGCGAAGAATTTATCAGAGAGTTCCAGAATGAAGTAGATTGGCACTTGATATCCAGGTATCAAAATTTAAGCGAAGAATTCATCAGAGAGTTCCAGAATGAAGTAGATTGGGTCTTGATATCCGGGTATCAAAACTTGAGTGAAGAATTCATCAGAGAGTTCCAGAATGAAGTATATTAGGAAGGGGTGAGTTGTAATATATAAATTTAATTCTACAGTGTACTACTTGGGAAAATATAAAAGCGTTTAATTTTCAAATAATTTTTATTTGAAAATTTTTAGTAGATTTTATATTTATGTAAAGCTCCTAATTTTCAAATAAAATATTTGAAAATTTTATTCGCCCTTAAATCAATACAATTAAAGATAGAAGATGGATAACAAAATCGTATTACCAACTGAAATTTACATGGAAATCCGAGATAGAATAACCCATCCAGTTGATATGATCAACTTTTGTCAAGAAACGAACATTTCAGTAAATATAGATTTTCTTTCCGATACTATTTCGAGTTGCGCAGAAGTAACTGAAGATATATTAAGAGAGTATGCGAATCTTATTGATTGGGATCTCATTTCTTATCGAGAACTATCTGAGAATTTCATTAGAGATTTTCGAGATAAGCTAGATTGGGACATGATACCCAGGTATCAAAATTTAAGCGAAGAATTTATCAGAGAGTTCCAGAATGAAGTAGATTGGCACTTGATATCCAGGTATCAAAATTTAAGCGAAGAATTCATCAGAGAGTTCCAGAATGAAGTAGATTGGGTCTTGATAATTTATAGGCCCAGTGGGTGGTTGTTCACTGTTTTCTGAAAAGTTGAGGGTTTGGACCTCATATGGATTGAAAGGTTCGTAATCGTCAGGTTGGACACTTAGATCCTGCGGGAACCTACTGAGACCATCAGGAAGGTTCATCGTAGTTCCTGGTTTGTGAACCACCTTGAAGGTGAATTCCGTCATTTTCACAGCTAACCGGGACAGACGGGAATTTAAGGCCTTGAAGTTATTTAGGTATGTCAAGGAAATGTGGTCACAATATACGGTGAAAAGTTTTCCTAATAGATACGGCCGGAAATGATTTACGGCTACACAAATGGCTAAGAATTCGATTTCGGTCACCGACCATCGAGATTCTGTGTCCGTCAACCTGCGACTGTAATAGGCCACGGGGTGGGTTTCAGAATTATCGTTCCTCTGTGCGAGCGCAGCGCCAATTCCGACCCGGCTGGCATCAGTATAGAGGAAGGTTTCCGCGTCCTGGTCAAAATGCGCCAGTACCGGAGAAGTAGCCAATTTTTCTTTCAAGGTTTGGAATGCGGTTTGTTGTTCAGCCCCCCACGAAAAGGTGACATCCTTTTTGGTTATTTTTAACAGAGTGGTTGTAATCGGAACGGTTGTTGTTGCAACTTTCCGTGGACCAGAGACTGTTCGTGTACCAGTGGGTTCGCGTAAATTGTTCCGAGCCTTGCGATGGGTTCCGAGAAGTTAGGTCGTGCTATAAACGAGCACACTGGCTCATTTTCAGGGTGTCTCTTTTGTGTAGATCTGGCTCCTGCTATATTGAAGATTTTTGAAGAAGTTTTTATAGACCGAAGTACACTTATTGTCGCTGTTTACACTGAAAAACATCTATTTCATATCTTAGACAGTGAACAGAAGAACGCCGAATTGTAGACTTATGAGTAAGACGTGCCCTGAGCTTCGAGCTTTTATTAATGTCAAGAATGTGCGATTCACATCGCTTTTCGTTTCTTCAGAAAACTCATCAATGAATCAGACACGAATTCGAGATTTGGCGATTGATCAATATTTACGTTCTAAATTTTCAAACTCCCTATTTGTGACTAAAGCAGTGTCACCGCAAGTCCATAGAGAGTTATTTCAGAGCTTATTTTCCGGTACAGACGTTCAAAATGCTTCTCTCTTCATTCGAACGGGGCTATCTTTTGGTGCTAATAAAGATTGTCGTTTGTGCGACGTTATCGCTATTTTCGCGATGCATGGATACCGATGTTTACCTCACATCTTCTTCAGAATGGTGTTTTTGAAGAAAGACATCATTCAGCTGGGTTTACAGAGACTGAAGGCTCAGTTACCTGAGGCTTCTCTATGTTTTTACTGCCTTTGCATTTCACAGGTCAGATTCCAAGGCCATTGGAAGTATGGAGGTAGGTATTTCAGCGGCGTTATCACCACCTATTTCACAACAATATATTTGGCGGTTCAACTGGATCTCCCTAGCACCTAGGACTATGACTAGCCGGGCAGTGGAGGGGGGCCGATGACATGCTTGGCAGAGGCGGAGGCGGGGGCGGGATCACGAGCCTAGCACGGGAGTGACAGTGGGCTGTCAGAGGGATGGGGGGGGGGGGGGCTGAGACCGCGGCTAACGTACAGTTCGCACAACTAAAGAATACCGCTGGCCAAAACACGAGCCCCCTGCCCTTCTTGCCCTTTCTACTACCCATTCAGCTTGTGTAGGATATTATGCATTGAGAGAGGTCTTTCCAGCCCCTTAAATGACTCTTCCCAGCTTATCTTGAATGGTCATTGACCGTACCCTTTCCTATCTTTGAATTTGTGACGTAGAGGTGGGGGAATGGATGAACATTTCCAAGTTGACCCTCTCAGCTGACTTTCCATGTTGAGTTTGATCAAACACCATCATCCTAGCCGTTTATATTTCGTATTCTATTTGAATAGTAATACTTATCATTTTAAATAGTAAAATAATTTTCAATTTCCGTATTAAATTTAATTCTAGTTCTCTCTCTTGTGGCTTCCTGCATTTTTCATTCATTCTACCTACTGTCAATTTACCATGGCTCTTCCACCCCAACGAAAACGAGGGGAGACCATACACAGTGAAGCAAGGAATGTTATTGGACGAGTAATAGAAGAGTGCGATCGCGAGAAAGCTGCGAAAAGTCTGACGTTCCCTCTGAACAAAGCCACTGATCGCGTAGCTGCCTACTGCGGAGTATCAGAAAAAACAGTGCTCAATATTCGCAAGGAGATGAGAGAGAGTGAGGATGGACAGCTAGCTGTCAACACCTGGTAAGAAACGTTCTCGATGTGCTCCATCCTCAGTCGATATTGATTCCTTCGACAGGATGGTAATCAGAAATACCATATTGCATTTTTATGACCGAGAAAAAACTGTGCCAACAGTGTCAAACTTGATTCCCGTTCTGAGAGACAAAATTGCATTTTCTTTCTGCCCAAGTACTCTGAGGAAAGTGTTGGGGGAAATGGGTTTTAAATGGAAAAAAACCACGCAGAAGAGAAAGCTGCTCATTGAAAGACCAGATATTGTCTACTGGCGACATAAATATTTGAGAAGTGTAAAGTCTTTAAGGGATGAAGGGAGAACAATTTATTATTTGGATGAGACGTGGGTCGATTCAAATCTGACATTCAGAAAGTGTTGGCAAGCACAAGGTGTCCGAGGCATTTTGTCAAATTCAAGCTCTTCAAGTCGCCTCATAGTGGTGAGCATCGGTTCCACCGAGGGTTTCGTTCCTGGAGCAACCTTGGTATTCAAATCAGGGACAACATCAGGAGACTATCACGGCCAAATGAACGGAAAAAATTTCGAGAAATGGGTTACTGAAAAAGTAATACCCAATTTAAAACCTGCCAGTGTGGTCGTTATGGACAATGCACCATACCATGGAGTGCAGGTTGACAAACCTCCCACAAAATATGCCACCAAAGTATCCATGATGAGCTGGCTCCAGAAAAATGGGATCCACTTTGACTCAACTTTGAGAAAGGCCGATCTGTTTGACATCGTTACTGCCCACACACCTGCTGAAAAGTCTTCGTGATCGACGAAATGCTCAAAGCAAATGGTCACCAGGTTATCAGGCTCCCTCCGTACATGTGTGAACTGAGCCCAATCGAGTTGGCATGGGCCCAGATGAAACGATACATCAGAGACCGGAATACTGCTAGAGATTTATCGATGAAGCGCCTCCAAGAACTCACCCACGAAGCGATTGCTTCCGTCACTCATTCGTACTGGAAATCCTTCAACGACCACGTCATAAAACTGGAACAAGAATTTTGGACCAACGATGGCGTGCAAGAGCAAGCGATTGACAGGATAGCGATTTCGTTAGGTGCCGATTTAGACTTTTCTTCATCAGAGGAAGATGCTTCTTCGGACGACGAAGTTGAACTTGCTACACCTCTCTAACGTGTGTTCACATGCATAAAACAAGCAACAGCTTCAATAAACTGGATACATTCTATAATTGAATGATGTAATGTATATATAATGTAATTAAGGTATTGTAATGAAATATACTATAATTTTATCAAATTCACTTCACTGAAATGGCCGTAAACCCCTTAATTTACTAAGTAAGTTCAATAACCGTTGGAAAGAAACTAATTTCCACGTCTCACATCATAAAAAAAAAAAAATCGTAGAGATCTGTCACTACAATATTAAAATGTTCATGTGCACACCCCATTGACTTGGCGTAGAAAACAAAAAAATTCAGTCATGTAGAGAGGGGAATCTTTGATGGATAATCTTTGCGGAATCTCATAAAATTTGATGATGGGGGAGAAATAAAAAACAAATTAAATTGAAATTTGAAGGTACAAAATTAGAAGATTACACTTTTGAAGGAAATTCATAATTTTGTAAGAAACCTCAGCACCGAGTTTAGAAACTAGCCCAGTAACCTTGCAACCGTTTTTTTCTGGTATGGGATGTGACTGAGATGAAAACCTCGATTCGACCTCGGCAGACTCCTGCAACCTTGGTAAAAACGAGAAAAACCCTCAGTTTCGCGCATTTTTCAGTTTCTTGTTTTCAAAAACTAAGCCCCGTACGGAAAAATGTTAAACCTAAATTCCGTTTTTGAAGAGCATTTTTTAATTCTGCGTCGATTGACACCAAATGCATCAAAATAAAACTCCGCACTTTTCTAAAATACTAGTTTTTTGGCACATTTTTTGCTGTATCTCGGATCCGACATTTCTTTTTTTCATCTGAAGCTGATTAAAGTTTCTATCAGATCCCATATATCACAATCATTACGATTTAATCCCGCTAAATGTGTATGTTTTGGCGAAATACGACGATTTTGACATTTTCAGTGGGCTGTTGTGGTAAACTTAACCAGCTTTCAGATGAAAACAAAAAATTTTGGATCGGACAAATAGTTTCGGAGGTCCTACCTATAGCAAAAAAATTTGCCAAAAATCTGGAATTTCAGATAAGTACGGGGTTTTTAGCGTGCCGGTATTGGGTAATTTACGGGGTATAATAAAAATGTATATAAGGGATCTGATAGTTAATTTAACACGTGGTTCAGCGATGTTGCGCCATTGCCTAAAGTGAGCCAATTTTTGAACGCATTTGGCGGCTTAACTCCTGAACCGATTTTGATACATTTGGTGTCAATCGACGCAGAATTTAATGTTCTTCAAAAACGGAAGTTATAACATTCCCCATACGGGGCATCGTTGTTCGGAGAGAAGCAAAAACCGAAAAATAGGCGAAAATGTTGAGGATTTTCGCGTTTTACCAAGGTTGCAGGGGTCCACCAAGGTCGAAAACTGGGATTTTTCATCTCCCATAGGTACCAGAAAAAAAACCTACCACCATTCAACGCAACTTTCACGACAAAGTTACTCAAATCACCTCAGCTCTGGTCGTATGAGAGAGGTCCGCATACAGGTACAAAAAAAGGGATTCATGCAGGTCCCCTCATTCGACTAAAGTGCAGATGTTTTGAGAATGGTTAGTCTTTACTTCTCCAGCGGTATTCTTTAGTTGCGCGAACTGTAAACAGGAAGGTGAGTAAGCGCTACGAGCAGCGGGAACTATTATTTAGCGTGGGAAAAAAACTTTCTTATCGGCGTCCGCAGAGTCGACTGGAGACAGAAATGATAAAGAGAAACGGAAACCAATTTCTGTCAAGTGTCACCGCCTAGGAGGATGCGGTTTCTTCAAAACATCGCCAAGGGAAAAAAACAGACGGACGGTATAATATATTAAAATTAATTAGGCGAAAAATGGATTACAAAAAAAAAAAAAAAACTGGGTAACGTTTTTTCAAATAATGGTTTATTTAATATTACCTAAGTACATAATATCGAGTTATGGCAACATTATAACGTATTATTATTATGCGGAAAAAAATCCGCGATCATATTTAGATTAATTGCATAGATTTCATTTTATAGGTGGCGCACAGGCATTTACAGTAATTATAAGCTTTACATCGTGTACACATGATACCGTCGACATGATTTCGAGGTTCAATGAAGCATTCGAGAGAGCAGCAGAATCTCGGTTTATAATTTGGATCTAAAAGACGTCTGACATGCGGACAGCTGGGCAAAAAGGTGAATCTTCGACACTCCAACGATGAAGTTTCAGCGAGCAGAAAGGGCATATGACAATATCATCCTTTCCTGTCCAGATGAAGCCCGCCTCAGTCATTGAACCCAATGATGGGATGACGTATTTATCTGTCGGGAAGTCTTGAAACGTAATCTCTCAGCTTTGGAATTGAAAATCGTTTCGGACGGCTTCAATTTTTCCATGGTGATGGAAATTATTACGGAGCTGTAGAAGTTTTTTGAATGTCGTATCGTTTTTTAACGGCTTACTGTATAGATAGTTGAGGGACCTTTTCACTGCTATGCACTCAGTAATAATTTGTCTGTATGACTGTTCAGAAGGACGATGATTTCTCTTCACCAACGTTCGTAACGTTTTCAATGCTTGTAAACATCTGACAAACTCCGTCGCTTTTTCGTCCGTTATTAACGTCCATACAGGTTCGCAGATGAAGAGTGCGTATAAGGTATCATGAGACAGTATACTGAAGGCTTCCATCGTAAGACTAAACTCTACACAATTTCTGGCACTATTGCCCCCTTCCCCTCTAAATGCGTAGTATTATGAATCATTACATAATATTTTGCGTGTCATCGCTGTCATCATCATCCTCCGCCGGTATCGTTAACAACCTGTTATTACGCGTCCTGATCAGCTGCGAAACGAGCTCTTATAAACGTGTAAGAATTGTACTATCCGTACATTTTATGTTTAAAATATCGAAAATATTCATTTTTGACGCTGTAACAGCCATAAGAAATTCTTCGTATTCATAAACCAAATTAGAATCGTCAAAAAAGTAGATTTTACCATTTACATAACTGAAGGCGCTTTTGAGAGTGGAATTTTCAAATCGACAGATGCGGAGCCTGAGAAAAAAAGGGTTTGCTGTGAGGAAACGATCGTCGTGAGAACATTAGACTAAGGGCCGGTTCATCAATCAGCTGGATAAACAGACGTTTAACAATTCGATTAATTGTTGTATAAATATGTATGTTGAGCCGGATTCGGCACGGCACGCAGCCTCAGCCTAGTACTAGAGGGGGCTAAGAGGGGGAGGGGGGCTACAGCCAGGGAGGGGGAGGGGGACCAATCGGGGGCTAAAGCCAGGGAGGGGGACCAATCAGGAGCTAATTAAATGACGGACGACGACGACGGTGAAGGGGGGAGGGGTGGGGAGGTGCACGTGTGAGAATGATGGTGAATCATACGTGTAAAGGGCCCGAGGAGAAGTAATATTTTAGTTTAGAGCGTCAAGGCCCTTGGAGTTCGGTTTTTTCGAGAAGAGAGAAAAAATGTGATAATTGTTCGCCGGAAATGCCACCGCAGTTTGCGGTAAACGGATCGACACAAGTGTTGAAAAAGAATATTTCTTGGATGAAGTTGGAAGATTCGAAATAATTTAACTGCCCAGCTGAAAAAGCTATGGGACAACATAAAAACCGAGAGGAAGAAGGAGTTGGCCACCCATAAGAGGAAGGTAATGATGACTGGGGGAGGACCACCACCAAAAAAGTTGCTGGACGATCCAACTGACTTTATGCTCAACACTTTTGCCACGGATATCGAATCATCAATACACAATGATACAGTCGCACTCTCCCAAGCAGGGGCTGGAGAGTACTTTATTGATGAGAATGGCCAATTCATCCCTGTTCTCCAAGAAGATGGAGGCACAATGGAAGAAAGTAATTGTTAATTTTATTTTACTTCCGTTCCTTTATCACGCCTATACCTATGAAGTCATTTTAAATAAGATTTTAATAATGATTATGATATTACACCATGCGACCCTAGTGGCTGCTGGCAAACGTTCCAAATGGCAGTTGGATATCTATATACTATATACTAGTATAGTATCCAAATGGCAGTTGGATATCTATATACTATATAATAGTATAGTATCCAAATGGCAGCTGGATATCCTTATAGTATAGTATCCATGTTCCTCCTCTTTGGCCTCTGGTACCTACCTATCTGTACCTTCAAGAACAACCACACCCCCAAATATATTGTGATACCTACCATATGCCAGTAAAGATTTATAGCACCTAAATATACGACAGTTCCTTCCAAAATTCGGTCATATTGTGGTCATTTTTTTCAGGTGATCAAGGTGGACAACTTGAACAAGTTGCCCATGCCACTCCACGACAACCAGACATGTCCACAGAAGTTCAGCAAGGGACCTCCTCTTTATCCTCTGGTACGTAGGAACAGCCACACCTCCAAATATGTTGATACCTGCCTAAAAGTCATACCAGTAATAATTAATGGCAGTTCCTTTCAAAAATTCGCTCTTTTTTCAGGTGATCAAGGTGGTCAACTTGACGCATTTGTTATTGCCACTCCGCAACAACCAGGCAGGTCTAAACAGACACAGAAAGGGACCTCTGGAAGAGAAGGGGTTACAACTGAGGCAAGGGAAAGGGTCAAGAGGGCGAAAGCCCAAATCGCCCACGACCAACAATTTCATGCCCTCGTAATAGAGGAGCAAAAGTGGTTGGTAACGTTAGCCAAATTAAAAGTCGAAACCCAACAAAAAGTGCTCGCGTTGGCTGCTCTGAAGTTGAGGGCCGAAGAGGAGAAATTACCTTCTGTAGATCACAGATCAGAGGAGTAATCAACCTTTCTTTGTTCACCTGATTATGATGTATTTTGATATCCCAACAACCAGGGGTTTTTCATTCAAGTGCCTATTTTAATGTTTGTACATTTCAGAATAAAACAATCCAACTCACAACAAAACTTTATTTGAACCTATTCACATTGAGAATTATTCAGTTCTCATTCAAAACTTCATTTGAACATGAATTATTATTATAATATTATTATTTTGAACATTATTCAGTTCTACAGTAGAACTGTATTTATCCACAACACTTCAGTTAGCGAAGTGTCGTGCAATAAATGCTCTTCTGACCACAGCTCCTCTTGTACTTTCAGCAATGGGTTCAGTTGGGGGGTCATCGTCATAATTAACTTCTGTTACCACGTCAGAGGGTTCACGTTCTCTGGTGTAGACTGCAATATTGTGTAGTACAGCACATGCTGTTATAATATGGTTAACCGTAGGTATTTTGTTCGCCAGTGTTCTTCGTAAGCAGGCAAATCGTCTTTTCCAAACACCAAACAACCGCTCCACGGTGCCCCTAGTTTTTGTTTGACTCCTGTTATACCTTTCTTCAGCAGGGTCATGCGGGTTCATGACAGGAGTGTACATATACGTGCTTTGACCATAGCCGCTGTCTCCCAGCAAAAGTCCCCTGATTTGTTGTTGGTCAAACTTTAATTTTATGCTGCTGTTTTCGAAGATTCTTGCGTCGTGGGTTGATCCAGGCCAACGTGCAACGATGTCAAAAATTTCTCCTCGTGGCCCACTTACAACTTGCACGTTCAAGCTGAAGTACCCCTTCCGGTTTCTGAAATTCTCTCCTCCATCCCTACTCGGATTCTGAATAGGCACATGAGTGCAGTCAATACACCCCACTACTCCTGGGAAGCGTGCCACACCATAAAAATGTCTTCCCACTTGCCCAAGTTCCTCGGCTGGGGGGAACTTGATAAATCGTGGCAGCATACGTGCCAAGGTTAATGTTTACGCCTCAACGTTATCGGTTTCATGTTGTGAAGTGTCCGTGTTTACTTACGTGGTGAACAATAAGCCTCCCTCTTCGTCTGACTAATCCCCGTCTACTCCACTCGGCAGTCCACGCTTCGTTCACGTATGATCTCATCATTCGACTTTCTCGTCTCGTTTCGATTAACGAAAATAGTTTTCTACTTGTCCCTCTGAATACAAAATCGTATATTTTGGATTCTCTGTGGCCATCATACCTCAGGAGACTGGTTTCAGCTCATCAACCTCTGCGTATAACTCCATGCTACATCGAAATATGTAAGTTTCTTCAAACGAATCGGATCACCATCGCCAATTTTAACCTTTAGTTCTCCATGATGTTATTTCATCCCGTTCATTACAGAGTCAGGGCATCTGGAGGCAGCACACGCACACACACATATCATACATCCATCATCATACCTACGACGAAATATTGCAGCATCGTATATGCTGCTTGTTCGAATTCGGCTCGTTTCCTGCCTTGGTGGTTTGGAGTTTTGGATACGCAGCAACGTGGACATTCACCAACTTCGAGTGACGTCATCACCTCATCACCCGGTCAGTTCGTTCCAAATTGACTATTTGACTCAACCACTTAGTTTTTAACAGAAAATACTATATGTTTACCTTTTATAATTTCACCGGAGCTCCGTAGGTACTTGAATAAGTTAACGAATTATTTATTCACAAACCCACCATTATTTCGAAAATTTATTAAACAACGGGCTTGATTAATTGGTTTTTACTTTCTTGGACAACCCCTATCAAGCACGATCATTGTTTTTGGTAGCAGAGCGTGGTTAATGGGTTGTGATAATTATTCGAACGTTTGATTTTCATATCGTAATTATATCAAACATTAAGTACCTATTTTGAGATTGCACGATCTATAAATCGAATATTTTAGATCGACTCATTATTCTGCACACTTTATATATCGAATATTTTAGATCGACTCGTCGATTTGAACTTGTCTAGTTCGTTGAAATCGTATATTTCTTCCTGATTTGATCTAATTTGCATAAAAATTTTGTTTTTGTATTACGTGAACCCTTCTATATTTTCTCATTCAAGTGTATTCACATACAGCTATTATTCCATTCATCGATTTTATTTCTAAAATTTTGTTCGGTAGTTTCGAACACTATAAGATTGTTTGATTCCTTTTTTTCTAGTAATTATCTACCTGATTTGGCTAATTCATTTTCTCGCAAATTTAGATTGTAAGGAAACTGGCAATCCTTTGTCCCCTAATCCTTATTCCCGAACGTGCTATTCACCTCAACCCTTATCCATGGAGTAGGTATTACACATTCGAAATTGCATTTATCTATCCACAATGACTTTCGAAACCGAAGTAGCAAAGGCTAAGAAAGGGTGGCTCGCCGCTGCAAAGGAAGTACAGTGGATTTGTGATAAAGGACGTTCCGCACTCACCAATCCGCAAGTGATTAACGAATTCAAGGGCGCGTTTCGAGTACTTGAAAAATACTACACTAGATTCGAGGATGCCTATGCATTTATTACTCAGCTTTATGAAGATGAGAATAAAGGTTCTGAGTTTCCTAATGAAAACGAGAAGAAAACGTTAGCGTCAGTTAAGAAATATTACTATGAAAGTTTAACCCTCATGGAGACCGTTTCTGCTTCTGCATCGTCGTCGAGTAGTAATTTAGGGAACACGACCACCGCTTACAATGAATCGAAGTCTAGTTATTTGCCGAAGATTGACCTTCCCAAATTTGATGGTCAGATATTGAATTGGCCAAAATTCAAAGATACATTTGTATCTCTTGTCCATCAAAACGATAATTTGAAGGCAATTCAGAAATTTCATTATCTCATTTCAGTTTTAAGTGGTCCAGCCCTATCCGTTATTTCGAATTTACCTCTCGTTGAAGGCAACTATGACATAGCGTGGGAAGCTCTAATCAAGACCTACGATAAGAAACGCATTCTCGCTAGTAACTATCTAGATCAAGTTTTGAACTATAAACCCGTTCAAGGTAAACAGACTGAAACACTGAACAGTTTTCTAGCGAAAGTTGCTGAGTCTATTTCCGCGTTCAGGCTTCTCAAGATTGGTAATGAAGCTGAATTTATACTATTTTATCTTGCTTCAAAATGTCTAGATTTTCGCACAAGGGAACGTTTTGAAATTGATTCAAAGGAAACAGAGTTTCCTACTGTTAACCAGCTAGTTACCTATGTCAGAGAACATTTGCTCGCTCTTCAATTAGCTGAACGCAAATCGCCATCTCAGTCCACTGATTCAAATAGCGCATCTCAGAGTAAATCTAAATCATCTTGCCACGATTCGAAGCAAAGGTCAAATAATGCTTCTAAATCGTTTGTGGCTAGTAATGCTCCCGCTCGTAAAGCGGACAGTAAGAGTAAATCGAATATTTCATATCCTGAGTGTCTAGTTTGTAATCGTGGGTCTCACTCCATTTTGAGTTGCGAAAAATTTCATGATTCTACCGTAGCTCAGCGAGTGCAATACTTGAAGAATTGGAAGGGTTGTTTCAATTGCCTCAGCCATCTACATTCTACAGTTGACTGTAAATCACAGTGGACTTGTAGGTTTTGTAAACAAAAACACCATGTCATGCTTCACAGGACTCAACCAGACCATTCTCCTCACAATTTGACGACTGCAACTTCCAACCCGGCTCTTTCAGCTGTCCTCGAATCATTCTCCGATGAGGTTGTATCCGTTATTTTAGGGACTGCAATAGTTCAAATAAAAGATGCTAGAGGTCAGTTTCAAGACGTCAGGTTGGTTTTAGATTGTGGAAGCCAACATAGCTTCATCACTCAGCGATGTGTTAGGCGTTTGGGTTTGGATGCTTCGAAATTCGCTAAACGGATTTCTGGCATTGGTGAGACGGCTTTTGAAGGTGCAAAGGGACAAACTGCTTGTACAATTCGTCCAAGAGATAAAATGTCACCCAATTTGTCAATCAATGCTGTGGTAATTAAAAATATTACGTCATTCCTTCCTTCAAGTCCATTTCCCCCACATTTGATCAAGTATTTTTCACGTTTTGAACTGGCTGATCCTAAATTTTGGGTTTCATCTCCAGTCGACCTTTTACTTGGAGCTGAAGTTTTTGATCAAATTTGGACGAAACCTGCTGTGAAGATTCGTCCAGATGCTCCCTCTTTATTTCCTTCGATATTTGGGAATGTTGTGATGGGCAAATACAAAAGCACATCGTCACACCGTACTACTTCCCTCTTCGCGTTTTCAGAATCTGATGATCTCAACGATAATCTCCGTAAGTTCTGGGAAATTGAGGAAGTCGTTCAAGCTCCTATTTTGAATCCGGATGACCAGGCTTGCGAGCAGCATTTCCAACAGTCTCATTCTAGACTTCCTAATGGTCAATACGTTGTCCGCTTACCATTTCGTTCAGTACTACCTACTCTCGATTCCAGTACCACTATGGCTTCTAATCGTTTTTATTCTCTCGAGGCGAGACTCAAGAAGAACCCTGACCTTAAGACCCAATACCATTCTTTCATGCAAGAATACATTGACTTGGGTCACATGAGTCCTTCACAATCACCGTCGAAATACGTGATTCCTCATCATTCAGTGATGAAAGAAGATAGAGGTAAAATAAAGATTCGAGTAGTTTTCGATGGTAGTGCCAAAACTCATAATGGCTCTCTCAATGACCATTTGCTGACTGGTCCAAAGCAACAGAATGACATTCGATCAGTCCTTCTCAACTTTCGTAAGCACGCTGTTGTCTTTGTTGCTGACATAGTGAAAATGTATAGGAACATTTGGGTCTCTGAAGAGGACCGATCATACCAACATATCGTATGGCGTTTTGATCAATCTGCACCCTTGCTGACCTATCAGCTTAATACAGTCACTTATGGATTATCCTGTGCTCCATACTTGGCTCTCAGAGTCTTACACCAATTGCGTGAAGACGAAGGATCGAAATATCCTAAAGCAGCTGAGATCATAGAAAGGGACGTCTATGTTGATGATTATGCTACTGGTTCTCACTCAATAGAAGACGCACTATATCTCCAGGACCAACTGATACACCTACTGAAGTTAGGAGGTTTTGAGCTAGGTAAATGGGCCAGCAATCGTAAAGAGCTGCTTCACCCAGTGTCTGGTGATTCCCATTGCACTCCAGTTTCTATTTCACCTCCCGATGACACAAGCATCAAGGTTCTAGGAATTCAATGGGATCCCTCTCTGGATTGTTATTCCTATCAGATGAACCTACCAGAATTTGGTTGTTATACCAAAAGAACGTCCCTTTCTGTAGTTGCGAGACTGTATGATCCTTTAGGATTCCTCTCGCCCTACATCGTTTTGCTGAAAGGTTTCATTCAGTCCTTATGGAAAGAACGTTTGGGGTGGGACCAACCACTTCCTAGCCATCTCGTTGAGGAATGGGAGTCATCAATAAGACAACTAGACCAACTTTCAAGTGTCAGAATACCTCGATTTGTAGGGGCCTCTACGACATCAACTCATCAGGTCATTGGCTTCTCAGATGCGTCAATGAAGGCATATTGCGCAGTATTATATTTGAAAACCATGTCCGAAAATTCGACCTCCGTTCACCTGCTTGTTGCTAAAACTAAGTTGGCACCATTGAAGACGATCTCTGTGCCAAGGCTTGAGCTTTGTGGGGCTCTGCTCCTGGCCAGACTCTATAAATCAATATCGCCCTTTCTCAACTTATTACCGTCTTCCATTTTCGAACCAGCGTTTTTCACAGATTCATCGATTGTATTAGGATGGTTGAAAACACCTCCATTCAAACTCAAGACGTTTGTGGCAAATCGAGTATCCGAGATTGGTGAACTAACGCCACTCAATTGTTGGAGACATGTTGACACCAATCAAAACCCAGCGGACTGTGGGTCGAGGGGTCTTTTACCTTCAGAATTGGTGCACCACAACATTTGGTGGCAAGGACCAGATTGGTTACCATTAGACGAGGAGACGTGGCCTATTCCATCATTTTCTGTGCAATGCAACTTGCCTGAAGTTAAAAGCGATCCGGTTTCACTCAGTCTTATTTCTAAAGATGAGCACCCTTTTCTTTTATGGATGAAGCAATTTTCTTCATTCATGAAAATCATACGTGTTGTTGCAATTTTGGTACGAGCCATCCATAATCGACGCAACAGGCTAAATCCACGAACTGGACTTCTCCAACGTCAGGACATTGATACGGCTATGAATTGCTGCATAAAAGCAGTTCAACTTCATTTACTTCTGGAAGGCAATTCGAAACCAGAAAACATTCACCGTCTTTATGGAAATCTTTGCCCTTTCTTTGACAGACATGGACTCTTGAGGGTGGGCGGTAGGTTAACTCACTCCAACCTTCCGTATAATAGCAGATATCCTATTTTACTTCCTGCAAAGTCCCATTTCACCATTTTACTGGTTGATTTCTATCATTCTGCTTACCTGCACCCTGGACCTACTTTACTTCAGGCATTGTTACAAACCCGTTTTTGGGTTCCGGCACTCCGGAGACTTGTTCGTCAACGCACATTCCATTGTTTGAAGTGCTATAAAAAGAATGCTAAGGCTAAAATTCCTATCATGGCAGATTTACCGAAATTTCGAGTGGAAGGCAACCGACTGTTTACCCATGTGGGAACAGACTTTGCAGGTCCTTTCATAATTAGAGATTCATTGCGAAGGAAGGCACAAACCCGAAAAGCATACTTATGCTTATTCGTTTGTATGCAAACAAAGGCAGTTCACCTCGAAATAGTTTCTGCTCTCTCATCTGAGGCATTCCTAGCTAGCTTCGACAGGTTCATTTCCCGCAGAGGACTTCCTGAGCAAGTATACTCAGACTGTGGTACAAACTACATAGGAGCGAACAACCAACTAAAAGAATTCTACCATTGGTTCAACATGCCTAAGACTCAAGCTCAGGTAAACCACCTGTCCCTTCAGCAAGGCATACAGTGGAACTTTAACCCTCCTCAAAGCCCACACTTCGGCGGAATTTGGGAAGCAGGTGTGCGCTCCGTCAAGACATTAATGGTAAAGTCTGCTGGTGCAGCCCCCCTTACCTTCGAGGAACTGGGTACATTATTCACCAGGTTTGAAGCTATTCTCAACTCCCGACCATTGTGTCCCCTAACTTCCAATTTGGAAGACTGCAACTACCTGTCACCTGGCCACTTCTTGGTGGGTGGCCCCCTTCTTGTTTATCCTGAACCTTCTCTTCTAGATAGGAAGGAGTATTTGTTGTCAAGGTGGCAGTTAGTGAAGAAAATGCACCAACAGTTTTGGAACAGATGGCGTTTGGAATACCTTCAAACTTTACAGAAACGCCATAAATGGACTAAGGACGTCCCAAACATCAATGTAGGTGACCTTGTGCTCCTTATGGAAGATTGCTCTGACATTATGAGGTGGCCTACTGCAAGAGTCATCGAAGTTCATCCAGGTCGGGATGGAGTAGTTCGCGTTGCCACGGTCAAAACCAGCCGCTCGACCTTCAAACGTACAGTCCAAAAGCTCATTCCTCTCCTTCCTCTCTCCACTCCTTCATATGATTGGTAGTTGCCAAGAATTTGATTTGCCTATAAGTATGTACTACCTATGTTTTGTCTTTGAAATTTGTTTTTTACAAATTTGGTGGGCGGAATGTTTACGCCTCAACGTTATCGGTTTCATGTTGTGAAGTGTCCGTGTTTACTTACGTGGTGAACAATAAGCCTCCCTCTTCGTCTGACTAATCCCCGTCTACTCCACTCGGCAGTCCACGCTTCGTTCACGTATGATCTCATCATTCGACTTTCTCGTCTCGTTTCGATTAACGAAAATAGTTTTCTACTTGTCCCTCTGAATACAAAATCGTATATTTTGGATTCTCTGTGGCCATCATACCTCAGGAGACTGGTTTCAGCTCATCAACCTCTGCGTATAACTCCATGCTACATCGAAATATGTAAGTTTCTTCAAACGAATCGGATCACCATCGCCAATTTTAACCTTTAGTTCTCCATGATGTTATTTCATCCCGTTCATTACAGAGTCAGGGCATCTGGAGGCAGCACACGCACACACACATATCATACATCCATCATCATACCTACGACGAAATATTGCAGCATCGTATATGCTGCTTGTTCGAATTCGGCTCGTTTCCTGCCTTGGTGGTTTGGAGTTTTGGATACGCAGCAACGTGGACATTCACCAACTTCGAGTGACGTCATCACCTCATCACCCGGTCAGTTCGTTCCAAATTGACTATTTGACTCAACCCCTTAGTTTTTAACAGAAAATACTATATGTTTACCTTTTATAATTTCACCGGAGCTCCGTAGGTACTTGAATAAGTTAACGAATTATTTATTCACAAACCCACCATTATTTCGAAAATTTATTAAACAACGGGCTTGATACAGTTTTGATTAGCTGGCACATCGTTGGCTGGCTCATCCCATGAGTATCCCCAGCGTCAATCTGGAATAGAAGTATGACTTATTTTGAGAGGTTTTTATACTTCAAAAAATATCGTGCTCTGGGAAATTCATGTGTTTTAACGAGTACTGGGCACTTGGTAATTATGTCAGACAGAGGGATTTTATTAATTCTTGCTGGTTTTCAAGTGCAACGAAAGTTACGACAACCGTGAATGTGAATCGAAGGAGGAAATTCAGTACCTACTACTTTTTATTTACCTGTTGATGGATCGAAAGTTAAGGTTTGCAAGACTATGTTTCTTAACACCCTGGGAATCAAAAAAGGAGTTGTTGACATCGCCTTGAAGAAGAGGCAAATATCAGCGATCAATGTTTCCTCTGAAGATATGAGGGGCAAATTCATTAAGAAGTCCTTGGACACTGAAGTTGTGGAGGGCATTAAAACTCACATTGACGCGAACGAAAATATTTGGACTCATCACTAAACATTGAAATCATGTATCGTATGTATGTCGCGTGGTGTGGGGAACACTTGAAACCATTTGGAAAGATTTCAGCCTACCGTCAAATATTTAATAGTAACTACAACCTAGGGTTTCATTGACCAAAAAAAGACCAGTGTCGGATTTGCGGGGCTTTTGAAAAAGGTGATGTTTCTCTTGAGGAAAGAGAACTCCACTTGAAGAAGAAAGATATGGCACAACAGGAGAAGAAAAAGGAAAAGAGGCATCACAGTCTGCAGGACAGACCACATCTATCAACTTCGATCTCCAGCAAGTCCTTCTAGCGCCTAACGACCCAACTAACAACGCACTTTTTTACAAACGAAGATTGGCCACCTACAACTTCACCATCTACAATGTAAATTCCAAAGAGGGGATTTGCTACATGTGGCATGAAGGAGAAGGAGGAAGAGGTAGCAATGAAATAGCCTCTTGTTTGTATCAGCACTTCAAGTCCCAACCTGAGGTTTCAAGAGAAATTCGCTGTTTCAGTGATCGTTGTGGGGGTCAGAACTTGAACCAATTCGTAGCAGGTATGTGCTTGTATGCTGTGAAAGCATTAAACTTGAAGAACATCGATCTCAAGTTTCTTACTTCGGGGCACTCCGAAATGGAGTGCGACTCTATCCACTCAGCGATTGGAACAGAATTCAAGCGTATTGGGAAAGTGAATTGGCCGGAAGACTGGAAAATAATTGCGCGTAGCGCTCGAAGAAAAGGAGACAAACCGTACGTTGTTGGGGATGACATAAAATTTTATGACTGGAAAATTTACGTTCAGAGAAACATCAACATAAGAAAGAAGGACAAAAATGTGCAGTGGCAGAAAATGTCTTGGATGCGATTTGAGAGCAGCCATCCAAACATCCTTAAGTTTAAGGAAAACTTTGATGACGAAGAGTTTCGGGAGATTGATTGTGCCCCCACTGCCACAACAAGACGGTCGTCACAGGAACCTCAGCTAATACCCAAGGATTCCAGGGCTGTTGTATAAATATGGGAATTGAGTCGGATTCAGCCTATGCCTACCCAAGATGTAGCTAAGATGGAGAGGGGGGCAGGGGACTACAGCCAGGGCAGGGGGCTAAGAGGGGGACCAATCAGGAGCTAAGTACATGACGGATGGACGAAGGGGGAGGGGTGGGGAGGGGTCAGGCAACGAGAGTGGAAAAGTACAAGGTGAATCATACGTGTAACGACGAGTCCGAGAAATAATATTATTTTAGTTTAGAGCGTCAAGGTCATCCTCGAGTCGAAGTCGGGAGGTTTTCGAGGAGAAAGAAAAAAATGCGATAATGGGATCGCCGGAAACGCCGCATCAGTTTGCGGTAAACTGGTAACTGCACTCGATAATTATGTCAAGCTACGAGACACAAGTGTTTTCAAGAGAAGAAGAATATTTCCACCGACATATTCGAAATAATAATTTAACGAAAAAAAATTAATAGGACAAGTAGGTAGGGAAACGTTTGTTCAAAAAGAAATTGTTTTATTTAATACGATTACAATATCGAGATAGATGGTTAACACCTTTACATTAATTGCGTAGAGTTCATTTTAAAAGTAAGGCAAGGACATATGCAAAATCCGTAGTGGCGGCAGCGTAGACAGATAATTCTCCAGAATCTCGGAGCGTAATTTGGATCCACAATTCGTCTGACATGTGGACAGCTGGGCGAAAATCGTTCGTGATCAGCTATCGGTGAATCTTCCGCTGTCCAGCGAAACATTTTCAGCGAACAGAATGGGCAAATTACGATATCGTCCTGTCCTGTCCAGATGAAACCCGCTTCAGCCAATAAACGAAAAGAGGGGGTAGCGTATTTTTCCTTCGGGAAATCTCGAAACGTTTTCAATCTTTCAGAGTTGGAATTGAAAATCGTTTCCGGCGGTCGCATGGGCTCCATAATGTAGGTAGGTAATTACTATTATCGTTACGGACTCCTAGAAGTTTTTCGAAAGTCGAATCGTTTTTACACGGTTAGTGTACAAGCCGTTGAGCGTACGTTTTAATGATATACACCCATTAATAATGACTCTGTTGGAATGCGTCAAAGGTCGTTGATTTCTCTTCACCACCAAGCGTAACGAATTCAACGCCAACAAACATTTAACAAACTCCGGTGCACGTTCGCCCGTTATTAAAGTAAATACTGGTTCGCAAATGAAGAGGGCGAATAAGGTATCGTGAGACAAGACACTGAAGGCATCCATCTTAAGACTAAACTCTACCCAAATTCTGTCACTGCCGAGCTCTTTTCCTCTAAATGTTCAGTATTATGCATCATTACATAACCTTGTGCCTCATCGATGTCATCCTCATCCGATATATCGATCAGCTGATGATTTCGAGTTGTAATCAGCTGTGAAACGAGTTCGTATAAACGTGTAAGTTGTGCTATCCGTACATTTTATGTTTAAAATATCGAAAATATTCAGTTTTCCCGCTGTGACAGTCATCAGAAAGTCGTCGTACTCATAAACCAAATTGAACTCGTCAAAAAAGTAGATTTTTCCATTTACATATCTGAAGGCACTTCTGATATTGTTAGGTAAACCGATAAAAAGGTTACGGTATTCTCCTTCCAATCGTGTAGACTTTGAACATTCATCGACTTTATAGGCGTAATTGCTCGAAAGAATGTAAATTTTTCCTTTATACGTATTCACGACGGCATCAACGTTCGGCATCAACGTTCGTCGCTCGTGACATTGAGGTCAACGTCCTTATACGGTTAAGAGATAATGATGGATAATTGAATATGTAAACCATTTTGTTGGAAAATAAGACAATTTCGTCGTTAGAGTTTTGGTAGATCCCATCTATTTTCCTAAAGTTGGACGGTAAAAATTCCAACCAGCGCGTTATATTATGAGGTTGAATCAATTGAACGTCGTCTCTCAGTTTCTCGTTCAAATCAATAATCCAAACGTACTTTCCATGGAACATGAAAATTTTATCATTCACTATAATCAGCGTATGGATAAGGGTTCTATATTTACAAAGATCCGTGTTAATTGGCACAGGTGCGACGCTGGTGTGTGGCGATACACTCGATGTTGGGGGTGGTGGTGGTAGGGGAGTTTTGTTGTTGTCTCGATGATCGGGGGTGTGGGACGTACACGAGCCCCGTATAGGAATTGAATCCCGTTTATATCATCAATCGATAATTGTACAGTACCGCGACGATAGTATGGGTACATGATAGAGCCATGTTTTAGAGAATGTTCCAATCCTAAAGCATGACCAATTTCATGAACAGCCACCCATAAAAAAGAGGTCTTATTCGATGGACACTTATCATCTGGGGAATAATACCATTGTTCATCGGCATCGAAATGTATTTCGACGGAGGTCTGTCTAAGATTCGGGTAATCCGCATGTGCTAAAACATTACCTAAACCATCGAATGGGTAAGGGCATTCTGCGATTTCATTTGATTTCATATGCGATTGACCGCCCATAGTTAATAATATTTTAGGATTAACGATGCTACGAATGAAAATTAAATTGGCATGTTCTGACCACTTGGCAAAGGCGTGTTCTAACACGTTCCTATACCTTGAAAGGTCCCCATAAGCGAACCATGTGACTGTATTGTTGAACCACATTCGGCTTTTACTAGCTACGAACGCCTGTAGTGTGTCTGCTAAACCGCATCGTTCCCTCTTCATCAAATTCGAGGTCAACTCGTCCAAAGTCCCATTTTTCAAAGGTAAGTCATTGGATTCTTGAAACAGGGTCAACGCTTCTCGTAATTCACTTTCGCTAACATATCCAGTGAGAGTAAAGCGATCCTTCGACATATAGCCATACGTTTGTAAATATTCAACAGGAGGCATCGAATAAACGAAATATAAGAGGCCGGTTAGCCAATATAGTACGCCTCGGAGAATTGTGAAATCCATTTTTTTTTCTTCGATACCCGTCACTGTCGAGGGCTAGTGCTGTACTGTCCATGTCGGGTTGGAAATTTCCTTAATAAAGCACCTCCCACGCTGTTTAATAATGGAAAAAAAGATACCAAACAGAATCGTTCAAGTTTACGGAATTTTCCAAACGTCAGATGCGGAGCCTGAGAAAAAGAACCTGCGATAACAGTAACAGGAAAGGAGGCTGTGGTCAGTCTGCGTATCAGGGTGAGAACGTTGTTCTAAGAAACAGATATTGGGCTGTTTCCCCCACCCATTTTGGTCTTTAATATTTAAGTGAAAAAACCGCCCCATCATAGCACAGAAACTCCGAAGCTGCACCCCATCACCAACAACCAATCGACATGGACGCTGCCCTATGCACCTTTTTGCGGGAGCACATACCGCCCCATCTCCGCGTAAGTTTTTTTTTCCATCTTCTGTAATCCTACGCAAATTCGTCGAAGTTGTCCATTTATTTCCTCAATATTGGTTTTAGCATACCCCGACGATGGTGTTTGTCGGCCTAAACACGTTAGGCGATTTAACGTATTTAGGCCAGTTGGCTGATGGTCGGCGGGTAGCGTACGAAACCCAAACCCCGTTCCTCGTTGTTGTTTGGGTGACAACACGTCCTGGGTTAGTCCAATTTTTTTTCTTTTAATGATTTCCTCTTCGTTTAACCGAGAAATATTATTTAGGTATTAGAAAAAAATTAAAACTCAATTACATTCGAAACTCGAATTTTTTTTTTTTTTTTTTACAGATGAGAATGAAAACAACGTACCTATTATAGTTAATTTATGAAACGTATTATATCGTATTAGAAAACATCGTATTATAAAAAAAAATGAATAAAATATTCGAAAGATATCACTCGTAGATTTTTTTTCATTGTCCTGCAGTCTTATGTGGCATACACGTATGCTGCAACGCTGAAAATTCAGTATGTAGTTCGAGGCAGTAGACGCATTGAACGATAGTTCCGCCTTTCTTGCGATTGTAGAATCCATTAATAGCTAAATCCAAAGGTGGTATCTCGCCTAACCATGATGGGCTTTCAAATGTTTTGTATCGGGGGTACGTATCCATTAAATTTACCCAAGGTAAATGGGTACGTACCCATTCGGCCAAACATTCACTTTTTATTTGAGCACATTCCAGGTAAAATTCGCTCATATTTCGGTGGCGCTGACAAGATCCAACAGTTTGATGAAACGTATCTTTAACAAGTTTCTTGATAGGTTCAGCTCCAAATTGTGCCAAATCATGCATTGGACGGGCATCACCAAGCAGTTTTTCGATGTGTTGAGCCTTTTCAAGTCCCTTGCAGAAGATGAAATCACCATCTTTCGTGTGCTCCTTTAAAATGGATGACAGCTCGTAGTATTCGATCGTACCATCGCAAATGCTCAATCCGTGGAAACGTTCATAATTCGTAGAATGATCCAAGGCCAATGTCTCAGGCGTTTTGAAAATCCAATGATGAAATTGACGACTTTGAACGTTCGAAATAGATAACTCTTTCACAACGAACCGTTTGCGAATATCACGAAAAGCACAAAAATCCACTATTAGCATAGTTAACATTTTGTGTTTTTTTTTTCGTACAGTACAACCAACAACTACAGTTGCGCAACTCTATACCGAAGAACCGATCGAGACGAAGTGGCGATAACAAACTCCGACGAGGTCGATTATAAAGAATTGTGATGTTGGAAGTGTCTCAAAAATACGTTTTGTCTTAACAAGTTCAGTAGAAGAAGAAAAAATGTTTTCCCGAAGGATGTAGCGGTTAATTGCGTACAACGGGCAGGATGTGGTGGCTATGATTCATCTGCCGAGCAGCTATAAAATGCTGCCAGCTCCAGCCATCGTCATCCACTTGTCTCTCAAGAGCTGACCAGTCGCTGCTGCTGCTCCTCCTCTTGTCTTTTCTGTCTTTGTAAGTATATCATTAACTGTATCGTTTCGGTCCGCCTCCTCATCTCGTATGCATCTTTTAATAAATAACGAGCGTTACAGCTCTTACAATGTGGCAACTGCAAAATATAGTCCCTTTTCTTTGAAAAAATTAGCCGCTATAGAAATTTCGCGACGAATTAACCTACGCCGACAACTCGTTTATTTGGATCTTCCCCAGACTCTAGTTCACTACTTGATGCGAATATGGCCCAAATATATGTGCAAAAATACGATCGATCCGTTGGAGCAAGAAATGTATTGCGACGAAATTTTAGACTTTGATTTTTTAACCAAACGCGACTATATTTTTCTGCTCCACCAGAGATACGCTGATGATTACAGACCACCTTTTTTATTTGACGTGACGGATGACGAACTAAATACGATAGTTGTAAGAAGTTTTTACACGATAAACGATCATTTTTCACCCGTTATAGGCGTAGAACGGTATTGTAAATTTTGTTTTCCCGCTGTTTTGAAAACACTGACTGACGTAACCCGTAATAATAATAATAATAATAATAATAAACCAGTCAAATACGTTACCCGAATTCGAAGGGATTTTAAAATTCTTCACGACTCCCATTGGGAAGAATTCGTGTACGCTAGGCAAAATTGGTGCGTAAATTGCGTTTTCGAACCCCTTTTTCGTTTTAGGCATCCCGATAACATGTTGGATAATTTATCAGAAGATGAATCCGATTTTGAGGAGCGTCTCCTTTAAATAAATAAATTTAAAAAAAAGTGATTAGGCTGCCTTGAGAGACAAAAAACAAATCTTCTCTTCTGTTTATACAGGCGAAAACAAGTTTCCAAATTAATATCCGGTGAGTTTATTTACTTTTTTTTTTTTTTTACGAGTTGCGATATATTAAACTGGTAAAATAATCAATTTGGTTCGCACCTATCTGATTTTTTTTTAGTGATGTTGGCGAGATTAAATAACATACAGACGAGGAGATACATCCGCATTAGGGACCTGGACGTCGGAGTGGAATATCCGATCCTAAAGCTAGAGGAGGCTGAGCAACAGTACAGGAAATGTCTCCTGGTTCATCTTAGACTCAAGGACGACTCGTTAGCGGTCGCTACTCGGACGTGATTAGCGTAGAAGAGTTGAACTCTTATAAATCTGGTAAGTTTTTTTTTTTCTCCCTACGTTGACATGGATATATGTCTCGATTGATAACTACCTACTCGTTTTCGATAAATGATGTAATAAAACAAAATTTTCTTTTTTTTTTTATAGTTGTAGAGGACTACGCGCTGATTTTTAAAGGGCACAAGGGGGCTGCCTACGATTTGCAGTTCATCGACACTGCCAGTGAACAACCTCAGAAGAAGGTCAGACGGGGCTGAACTTTCCCCACCACCACCACCACCGCCACCGCCATGGAGCCCCCTACATCATCTACAGCCGAGTCTCATGTAGCAGGGACGTCTTCTTCTTATCAGTCAAACAGAGTACGTCACACCCCGCAAGCTACAAGAGTGAGTTGCCCAACCTGCCATAAGACGTTTCACGATAAAAGCACTTTAAATAGACACATGAAAAACAACTGTCACCCATCGACGATGCCGCCCCTTAAACATAATGATAAACCTAAATGTTCGAAATGCCTTAAAGAATTTAAGACTAATCAAAGTCGCAATAGACACGAACAACGTTGCTTTACTGAAACCGCTGGTAAAACTAGTTTATCGGCAAAAAGAAAATTAAACCCGTCATTAAATAAGGCAGCTAGGCTGTTTTCAGATCATTTGTCAAATGGTATCGTTCAAACAGCTTTAAATAATTCCGTATTCGATATTTACATCAAAAATATTCATAACTTTTTAGAACCCGAAATTTTTCTCGGCTCAATTGCTGATTTGTACAGAGCCCACTTGGAGGAATGTTTAGATAGCGAATGTTTAGCGCCCTGTTGGAATGCGTCTTCGTACAAACAGTAGGGGAAGAAACATTGGAATCGATCGACGCTAATTTTAAAACTAAAATTAAAATTATCACGCTTAACGATAATTTACAGGACCATATTGAAGAGACATTCGATAAATTGCTAACTGAAATGTCCGAATTTGAAGCTAAAAAGTCCGGATGGACTTTAGTCGAAATTAACGGCCTTTTCATTAGAGTTAGTAGATACCAACGATTTAAAGGGGCCAGATACGTGAAACTGCCCAAATGTATAGCGGATAAAAAAGCCGTGATAAATGTTGTGAACATAGATGATAATTACTGTTTCAAATATTCCATCCTATCAGCTATTGACACCGATAAGAGAAATTACAGTAATCTGAAAATGTACGACGAACTTCATCACCCTTTCACATTTGAAGGTATACGTTTTCCCACACCATTCAAGGATATTGAGAAATTTGAGAAACTCAATAACGTATCGTGCAATATTTATGGTTTAGATGAAGGAAATGCCGTATTTCCAATAATGGTTTCAAAACACAGAGGCGGGGTTATGCATTTCGATTTACTTTATTTAACTCATATATCGGATAATTCGCATTACTGTCTTATAAAAAATTTATCTAGGCTGGTAAGATCCTCTAGATCGAAACATGCGAATGAACATTTAATTTGTAGACGTTGTCTGACTACGTTCCCCTCCAGCGAGGTAAATGTAAAAGAACGCTTCGATACGCACACGTTCTGGTGTGAAAAAAATGAACCTTGCCGCGTAGAAGTTCCCTTGGCGACGAATGCGGAGTTAACTTTTACAAATGTGAAAAACACTCAATGGGTACCTATCGTTGTGTATGCCGATTTCGAATCTGTTCTATTGCCGATAAGCGGCGGGGATGACGGACCCGATAAGCCGTGGACACATAAAAAACAATATCACGCGCCTTGTAGTAAAGGCGCTATGGTTAAATCGAACTTGCCTAATTTCCAAAAAGATATTTTCATATACACCAGTGAAGACGCTCCACGTGCATTCATGATGTATTTGGAGCAGCTCGTGAAAGATGTAGAAGCCCTGTATTTGACAAATATCCCCATGACGCCCTTCAATAACGATGAAGAACACGAATTAAGGTCCATTCACATCTTCAGACAGCGAGCGTGTCCAGCACGTGTCGTGTCAGGCAAAAAAGTATTCTTCTATGCTTTGTCTATGGACGTATCCACTTCTTCCGCTCCAGCACGTTCCAGCACCGCTACAGCACCGGCCAGTATTCTCGGGAAGAATATTTTGCTGGAACCGGAACGTTGCCGGAAGGTGCCGGAAGGTACCTGCCGAATGATATGAAAGGCGCACCGGTTCAGTTCAGACATTGTAGCTCATGTGCCGCGGTATTCGCTTTTCATTTCGCAATGGACAACGAAAAATTAATTGAAGCTGTGAGAGACTTTCAATTTCTCTATGATTTAAGTGATAGCAAATACAGCGATAACCAGAAAAAGGATCGGGCATGGGAAGAAATAGGAATACAATTAAAAACTAATGGTAAGTATTTTATTAACCACGTATTTTATTTGACACTTTGATTTGATAATATTTCCTTTTAAATTTATAACCTTTTATGTATTATTATATTACGTATTATTATTTTATGTATTATTGTATTATTATTTTATGTATTATTATTTTATGTAGTCTCTTTTATTTGAATATATTATATTCAAATAAAAGAGACTGGGGAGGAAGTTATTAAAGTTTTCATTGTTGATAGGGAGGAGTAGAAAAAATCAAAGTCGGGATTTGATCTACCTATTGGTAAACTAATGCTCCTTCTGGTGAATCAAAAAACCTAGCAAAGTTCTCTCGAACATTGAATGCGGCAGCCTGGCTATTGCCACCCTGCCTAGGTAGGTTTGATAAGGAAAGTGATTCTTTTTCATTTACATTATTCGAATGGTGAACTCGATCAGATTTTATATAATTATGTAAGATACAGGTTGTCATAATAATTTTGTCAATATTATCTGGATCTAGCTGTAGTCTTCTGTTATACAGACGAAATTTTTGAGATAATATACCAAATGCGTTTTCGACAACTTTTTTTGCACGGGATAGTCTATCATTGAATGTGTTTCTTCTTTGATCACATAGTTGAGGTCTAGGATATGGTCTCATTAGGTAGGTTTTTAAAGGGAATGCTTCATCTCCTATGATAACATGAGGCGCAGAAATTTCAGTGCCAGGTAAGTTTTTGTTTTGTGGGACGTTCAATCTGTTTGACATTAATGCTTTCCCGATGTTTGAATTTGAAAAAAAAATCCCCATCACTGTTTTTTCCGTCTACACAGAGATACGGGCTCAGACGACGTAAGGAATACATATGTGCAAGCTAATCAAGGATACAAGAGCTTGGTTCTCCAGAAGAAGAGGGGCTTTTATGGTGGCTTGCATGCCAGGTTTAGAGAGGTTAAAGATAGCAGACAGTTCTGGCAGTTGGTGCGGGTCTTCAGAAGAATGTCCCCGGCTCCTGCAGCACTCATTTCGGCTTCGGAATGGATGTATCATTTCCGCGCACTCCTTAATCCGGGCGTTTCGGGTGACTTACTGTTTTTTGTGGAGCCGAATTTTGTGTCAGATACGTTGGATGCCCCGTTTACGATCTCAGAGCTTCAGAGGGTTTTGTCTGGCGTGAAGGAAAACAAGGCTCCAGGCCGTGATGGTGTCCCTTTTGAGTTCTTCAAGTACTCTTGTACAGAGTTCCAGGAAATGTTGCTAGATTTTTTCAATCTCATCTCCAGCACGGGGCAAGTTCCTCAAACATTCAAAGAGGCGATCATCTTTCCTCTCTACAAGAAGGGAGACCCGACGGAAGCATCAAACTACAGAGGATTGTCTTTCATAAATTGTCTAGCCAAGCTTCTCTCATGCCTTCTCGCCAATCGTTTGGATGATTTTGTTGTGCAAGAGAACACATTGACGGAATTTCAGTCTGGTTTTCGGAAGGGTTATTCAACTGTCGATTCGATCTATGTTCTCACTGGCTTGGTTGACCTGGCATTCATGCGGCCACGTGGTAAACTATACGCTTTTTTTGTCGACTTGAGAGCTGCATTCGACAGGGTCAATAGAGAGCTCCTCTTTTGCAAATTATTTAGCGCTGGTGTCTCGTCGAAGTTCGTTGCCATCCTGCGTAGCTTATACGAGGATATAACGTCGGCTGTCTGGAGCAAGGATGGAGGCACAGACTCGTTCCGGGTGGGAAGCGGCGTAAGACAGGGCTGTCCTCTGAGTCCCCTTCTGTTTGCGTTATTCGTTAATGATCTACCCAATGAGCTGAAGCATGGCATTAAGACAGGTGAAACAGTCATCAAGGTATTGCTGTATGCAGATGACCTGGTGGTTTTGGCGGACGATCCAAATGAACTCCAGGAAAACATTGATGCACTTCGAGCTTATGGTGACCGCTGGGGACTTGAAGCAAACCTGGAAAAGTCAAAGATTATTGTTTTCCAGAGGGGGGGTAGGCGGAGAGCGGCGGAGAGGTGGCACTATGGAGATGAGGAGCTGATAATCGTGAAAGATTATAAGTACCTGGGCGTTACTCTTACACCAAGGCTGTCATTCACTAGCCATCTTAGGGCTAAAGCTGCTTCAGCCAAGACGGCCATGAATTGCATTTGGGGTAAAGCAATCGCCAATCCGGGCATTCCACTTTTGGCAAAAGTGGAGATTTTCAATGCCATTATGAGAGCCATACTGTGCTATGCTGCCCAGGTTTGGGGAAACAGGCAGTACGACTCGGTGGAGGGTGTACAGCTTCTATTTGTGAAGAAGTTATTTCACTTGCCTTCTCACACTCCTAACTACATAGTCTATCTGGAGACGGAGCTGGACACGCTGTCAGTATTCACCCTGAGAATGCACTTGGATTATATGTTGAGGGTCATCAGGATGCCGGAATCCCGCCTGCCAAGAATTGTGGCTTCCGAAATGGTTAGGCATTGCGTCGGTTTTGCTAAGCAGTATGCTGCTCTCTGTAGCATGTTTGACCTTCCGAACAACCTGACATCTCTTGACCACGGGGTCCTCAGGTCGGACATGGATCGGCTGGTCGTGGCGTTCAGGGCTGACAGGATATTGTCATTTCGGAGGAGAGTGGAGGTGTCTGGGTCTTTCACTCTGTATCGGGAGCTGGATCCTAGAACCAGCTGTGCCAGTCTGGTCAGGAATAGTGGGGTTCCATTACATGTTGCGAGGTGGGCATTCAAAATACGCGCAGAGTCTTTGAACCTGAACGCCAAACCATACGAAAATGACCGTTCGGATGAATGCTCGCTGTGCAATCTCCATGAGAGAGAGGATGTATACCACTTTTTCTGCCGCTGCCCAGTGCTGTCTGAATTTCGAGTCGTTGCCTTTGGACGCCACTCCTTGTCACGCGATGAAGCGATCTCGATTCTGAATGGCCCGGATTGGAATAGACTGGAGCTGTTCTGTCGAACTGCCTGGAGATACCGTGCCTTCCTCGTCAGTGAATTTAATTTTTGATTGTCTTGTCAGTATAATAGAGTAGAATTCCACAAGAGGCCACGTAGCATTGTAATTCACGTCTCAAGAAGCTTTTACTTTTTATTTCTGATTTATTCTTTCTAAAAACAAAAAAGCCCCTAACTTCCGGCAGACGGATTTCCATGCCGTATTGTTTATTTTATAAGCTATTTGTGTAATACTTTCCAGTAATGAAAGACAATAAACGGTTTTCTTCTTCTTCTTCTTCTTCACTGTTTTTTCCATAAGCACCGACATCGACACATATAAACTTGTAATTAGCATCCACAATTGCCATCAAGACGATAGAAAAAGTTTTTTTGTAGTTGAAGAACTGAGATCCGGAATTTGCTGGAGCTGTTATTACGACGTGCTTGCCATCAATGGCTCCAATACAGTTTGGAAAATTCCAAGTATTCCAAAACTCCTCTGCGATTTTTAACCACTGTTCTGTTGTGGGGACAGGCATAGTTTCCATCATCATTCGTTCTATTATTGCACTGCAAACCTCTTTAACTATGTTGTGTACGGTGCTTACTCCTAGTCTATAACTGAATGCTATAGAAACATAGGAATCCCCAGTTGCCAAAAATCTGCAAAAACATTATACATTACATTAGTAGTAGTAGCAGTAAGAACTTTATTGCACTTAATGATGTATATTATAACACAAATTCCACACAATCTAGGATTCAGGTAGAGAGCGACTTTACGTTTCCTCATATTATTTTTCTTTGTTTCAGGAAAAGAGTGTAAAAAAACATGGACACTCCTGAGAGATGCCTACAGACGTGCTATTAAAAAGAAGAAAGATACTAGAAGTGGAGAGGCTGGTGTTGTTGAAAAAAAATGGAAGTATGAAGATGAAATGAGTTTTTTGTTACCGCACTTGAAGGAAAGGCCGACTATATGTCCAATTCCAACAGTGCCAGATGGTGATAATGATAACAACGCTAATGAAGAAGAGGAAACTGCTTTGTCGCCTGAAGATGGTCAACAAACGACTGGTACATTTCCATCTACACCTGACGTTAGTCAACAAACCGCTGCTAAACTGCCAACTACATCATCACGAGCTACAACTCAAAACTACCGTCGGCTAAAGCGCAAACAAGGTCACAAAGGAACTGACGATACAGCAAGCGCAGTACTAATGAAGTATCTATTGGACAGTAAGAAAAATATTCAACCACCGGATGACATTGAACAATTCATGGCTGGAATTGCAACTACCTTGCGATCTTTTCCAGCAAGAGACAAGGCTATTGCAAAAGCCAAAATATTTGAAATAGTCTCTCAGATGGAAATTGAGATATTGAGTAGACCATCCACAAGTAATTCTGTGGTATCCACGCCAGCATCTACGAACGATTCAGAAAATACTCATACGCCAGAAACAATTCAAGACTTCTACCAAAACTACTATACATCAGATGGACCTTCAGATTCAGAGTTACTATCATATGAGCAGCTCATATAAGAAAAAAAAAAAAAATTCATGGTGACTCTATTTTATTAAAACAATATTTTATACAATGTCATGATAACATTATGACGTATTAAAAATCTTACCTGAAATTCTGTATTAAAAAAATCTTATCTTAAATCTTATCTAACATGAAATTCTGTATTAAAAATCTTACCTGAGGCATACTGCGAGTTTTTCTTTTGGTGACAATGCTTCCTTGAAAACTGTATTTTGTTTGGTTAACAGCAATTCTATTTTTTTCAGTAAAATGTCAAACTGATACCGACTCATACGAAAATATTTGAAAAATTTTTCTTCATCATCACGGAGCTCTTTATATAATGTCCAATATTCTCCTTCTATTTTTCTTTTCTTGAGCATAGGATGTACAGCCATGCGTTTCGCTCTGTTTTTTGTTTTGTTCTGCTCTTCTTCATCGAGCAACAACGCAATAATGCACAAATCTTCTACAGACAAGTGGCTGACCATGGTGAAACTGAGTGTAACCAAAAAGCAGGTCCCCGTACGGCGTCGGTGCTGTACAGTGCCGGACACGCTCAGGTGTGAATAGACGGTGTCTGAACGTGCCTTACACGACACGTGCTGGACACGCTCACTGTCTGAAGATGTGAATGGACCTTTATTGCTGTCATCCTGTTCCGGATCGTCTCAACAATCGGCTTCCAGCTTTCCCGATCGTGAGGCTGGATCGAATATTGAGCCTGGTAAAGGAATAGCTTCGCCTGCAGCATCTGACATTTCTACTTGTTTTAGAAATGTAGCTTCTTTTGCTGAGGGAGGAGAACGGCGCAGTAAAATTAACGAAGCAATTTTATATTTTATTTGCAAAGACTGCAAATAAAATACCAAACCGTTTCATACTGTAGAAAAACCAGTCATGCAGCATGACTTAATGAGCGAATTTTCAAAGAAATATTCGAATTAATGGCTATGGTTTTGTTTTGCTTCGAACTCTCGTCTTCAATTAATACTTCTCACATTTTTCAATCTGACCACTCTAAGGGGGTGGGGGGTAAGAGTTTAAAGATTATCCTAGTTTTGGGTAATTTTTGCGCACTTTAAATGCTCTAATTTAAGAACGGATTTAGATATCTAAAATCCGATTTCACCATCGTGTTCAGCGTGCAAAAACCTTTAAAATGAGGGGTCACTTGTTAGAAAATAACATTTTGGGGATTTTTGGGTAATTTTTGCGCACTTTAAATGCTCTAATTTGAGAACGGATCAAGATATCTAAAATCCGATTCCACCATCGTGTTCAGCGTGCAAAAACCTTTAAAATGAGGGGTCATTGTTGGAAAATAACATTTTGGGGATTTTTGGGTAATTTTTGCGCACTTTAAATGCGCCAAAACCCTCCTTAGAGTAGGCCAATTTCGCCCATATTCGAACTTAGCCTTTCGATTGCCAAGATAGATTTTTTGTGCAAATTTGAGCTGTTTATCTCAATTCTATCGAGAGTTATCGTCTGGAGTGACACATATATAAATAAATATATATATATATATACATATAAAAAAGTGTTAAATTTCAGGAATCGTTTTAGAATGGTCTGAAACGGATTTCTATGAAGAAAATTTCCAAAAATTTATATTATTTAAATTTCGAAGCCATTGCAATAGCTTCATTTTCTTTGAAAATTCGCTAAAAGGAGGGTTTTATTCATCTTTTGAAAGTATTGGCTCCTCTCTATAAAATGCCTTGTCGAAAAACGTTTGTGAAATTAATGAATGAAAAATATGACGCCCTCCGTGAACAGTTCCAAAGCCAACCTAAATCAGTCAATTCATTAACACTGACTTCGAGTGACTTGTGATATATGGACGGAATCCCATCAAACTAAAAGTTTTTTGGGTGTGTCCATCCACTACATCCTACGGGACCGAGACGAACTTTCTTCGGTTTCCTTAGGTCTGACAGAGTGTACAGAAAGACACACATCTGAGTATATACCTATCGACAGTACTGGAGGAAATTTGTAAGAGATTTGAAATAAATAAGGATTTAGTCACAGCGATTATTACTGACGGCGGGGCCAACATCGTTAAAGCAGCCAAGGATGTTGTATATTGTTATGCAATGATACCTCCACTCGCTTATTCTGACACACCACACATGTGGAATCTGTTATCCAGTTGTTACACAGTGAAAATATAAGTTGAGTTGTTGTTTGACCGTCGAACACGTTGTCCAATTTGT
Organism: Leptopterna dolabrata; assembly: GCA_954871275.1. Lineage (NCBI taxonomy): Eukaryota > Metazoa > Arthropoda > Insecta > Hemiptera > Miridae > Leptopterna > Leptopterna dolabrata. Next base: position 62,744,620 of record OX940977.1, on the reverse strand, counting down.
TATTGCTGTTGTTTACACGTTATCACCACCTATTTCACAACATTTTGGTGTCAGAAGTGGGATGAACACGAGGCTCACTATTCGGAACCCATCACCACAACGACCGGAGGCTGCGACTGACCCTCCAGGGCAGTCAGATCAACTAAGTGTCGCCCAGTGCCCTACTCCTATTGTAGATGTGGATGCAGCGATGGAGCCATACAAGCAAATGATGATCGAATGTGTGGACGGTGTGAAAGAGTTGATCGCCAATGAGTTTGACCGGAAAATCGCTCCTCTTTACACGCAGCTATAACGTCTTCAGGAGAGCCTTGCCACGGCCACCAGTGTAGGAGCTACGCCTCCGGCTCCTCGGCAGCTAAGTGCGTCTCCCTCTACCGCCAACAGCGCCACAGCGTTCTTGAAGCCGAAGCCCTTCGATGGATCTGTTGAATGGAGTGCTTACCTGCGACAGTTTGAAGGAATTGCTCGGGAGAGGCAGTGGAGTAAGGAGACGATGGCTTCAACCTTGTCAGCATCATTGGCAGGGCCAGCACTCACGGTTTTGACCCAAGTGGAGTGTCCATGCTCTTATGACGTCCTAGTACAAGCACTTCAGGATCGGTTTGGGGAGGCCAATCATACTCAGTTGTACATCACTTTGCTTAATAGTCGTACCCAACAACCAAAAGAGGCAATAAGAGACTACCATCAAGCATTACGTGACTTGGCTCACAAAGCTTGGCCTGGGGTTGGCTACATCGCTGCTGAAGGACAACTGGTCTTTCAGTTCATGAAAGGCCTGAGAGACGCTGAGGTGCGCCGATTAGTGATTGGCAGCTGGCCAGCGACCATGCCAGACGCTTTGTCAGTGGCGCTTAGAATGGAAGCTGCAGTGAAATTGGCGGGGTCGTCAAGCGTTGTACGCAGTATCACTACAGTAGAGGCCTTGGGACCTGTTGATGTACATCGCGCTATTAGCAGCTTCACCACCCAAGCGCCCAAGATGGGCGGAGAGGAGGGACGAGGAGAAAAAGAGGAAAACGCTTTTGTGCTGGCGTTGTGATGCTCCCGGCCATGGATGGTTCCACTGCCCCACACGTAACAATCAGGGTCGACAAAACAACAATTGGTCATCTGAGTTCCGATGGGTCGTGTGAGGGGGCCCGAGCAACTGTCAATAATAATCAATACGAGGACTTATTGGAGAGAGCAAAGCTGTCGATTACCCTATCGCGTACGACGGGCATTCTAGACACCAACACCGGGATGATGCACATAAGATCGCTAGGAGCAGCTTGTCCGTACAATGAATCATCCTGTCTTCATCATATGGCTGGGTTCCTTACATGGAGTATAATCCCTGGATCGTCCTGTCTAGAACAGATGTTCGAGGTGCTATATGAGGGGCCTGCAAATGAGACGCTAGATGAATCGTCCAATCGAGTCATCACAGTGAACACTCAGGATATACTCTTTAGCTTACTACTTAAAGAGCAAATTCTAGAGTGTGGTTACCACGCGTTCTCAACTGAACATCCTAAGTTATCTGTTGTGCTTACAAAAAACAGAATCTACCCGTTTCCCAGGAAAGCAAAATCTCCTTTTACTGCCAACCTGGCATCTTACGTCAACTCCAAAATTGTCTTCTTAGAACGACAAATTTACACGGATTTAACTGCACTCCATCAGCAACTAGTTGCAGCTCGCTGTGAGGACGCAGTCCAGACACTCCATAACCAGATATCTCTTGCTTTCCAATCAGAGGATGAGTTCGCATACTCCCGCATGTTGAAAGCAGGATATATGAGCGAAACGCGTGGTGAGGTCATATATCTAGTTAAGTGTGTCCAGGTTGTTGTTGACATTCGTCGTGAAGAAGATCGCTGTTACAAAGAGCTGCCAGTCACATACAAAAATACATCGTATTTTATGACGCCACGCAATCGCATTTTGCATCGAACCGGGACTCCAGTATCTTGTGATCCTGTATATCCTGTCTTATATCGAATAGAGGATGCATGGTTCACGGTATATCCTCGTGCGTTTCAAGTTCAAGGACCTACGATCTTAGATCCTAATCGCAACATAACTTGGGAGCCTAGACGCTCTACTCGGTTAGCCTCCACAGGATTGTATACCCTCGAGGAGCTGGAGAGAGGCAGAACTGATATGCTCTTCTCGGGCGAGCAGCGAGCATTGCAGGCATCTATGGCACATATCATAAACGGTGAGTCAGTAGTCCTGGGGCTTGGTTCCACATCAAATGTGGTGACTGAAAGTGCTATAGCCCAAGTTATCAGTAAAGGATGGACAAAACTGTTATGGGGTTTCCATATGGTTGGGAGCGTTGCTTCGTCTTTGCTGGGCTTATGGATTATACTGAAGATAGCTATATTCGTCTGTGATGCTATATCACATTTCTTCATGCTTCGAGAAATGTTTGGATTGCGTGATGTTAGAACTTATGCGTTTTTGTCTGGAGGTCTTGCCAATTTCCTGCTATCGAGAACAACCAAACCAGACCAAGCTAAGTCAGATCATCCGTCGGATAATCAGATGCAGGTCGAACTAGACACCGCGTCATCCCCAGTTACAGTCAAACTGCCATGGGACACTTCCAGAGCCATTGAAGTAGTCTTTGAAGAAACTTCTCACTTCGTTTGCAGCGGTGGAGGATCTGTTGAATCGTCGTCCGCAGCCTACATCTGGCCTCTGATGTCGTTGTTCATATTCCTCTAGGGCTTGTTCAAGAACTCCTTGATTGAGCGTAACGTTCTCTTTGTCAATTATGATGTTATGCAGAAGACACATGCATTTAATGATTTTCTCAGCTTTGTTTACATCTGTTTCGATGGGTTTGTGGAGCAATCTCCATTTCGCAGTTAAAATTTCAAATGCACATTCAATGCACCTTCTGCACCTTGACAATCGATAGTTAAAAATTCGCTGTGATTTGGTCAAGTTTCGTTGACTGAATGGTTTCATCAAATACGTCTTTAGAGGATATGCATCGTCGCCAACAACAACAAATGGAATCAATGTGCCACTTGCATCAATTGGTGAGGGGGCATGCAGCGTTTCAGAAAAGTTTTCCAAAAAGGTTGAGATTGGAGAGGCTTCAAACACACCCCCATCACTTTGCTTTCCGTAAGCCCCGACGTCAATAAATACGAACTTACATCGAGCGTCTGCTACGGCTTGAAGGTTAATTGAGAAAAACTGTTTGTAGTTGAAAAACATCGTACCACTTTTTCGAGGAGCTTTTATTCTGACATGTTTGCCATCTATACAGCCGACACAGTTAGGAAAGTTCCATCTGTCCTTGAAATCTGCGGCAATTTTAACAAATCCTTGTTGGTTTGGTACTGGTAAATGTTCTGGAGCGAGCTGTTTCCAAATTGCATTAGCTGTTTCCTCCACGATTTTTCCCACAGTGTAGTTGTTCATGCGAAAGGTTTCACTCAAGGCTTCAAAGGAGAGGCCGGTTGATAGATATCTGTAAAAAAATTAATTACTTATTTAGATTATTAAACGTGTAAAAACGAAGCACGAGTATTCAGCTACAGTATTCGAATAGTTATTTATATAAACTATCAGTTTGTTTTAATTTTTTAGGAGACGAAGCCCGTAAGCAATGGGAGTTGCTCCGAGACATGTTCCGGAAAAAGACGAAGGAAACAAAAGGTGCATCGGGAGCATCAGCAAAACCGAAATGGATGTATTTCGATTCATTGAGTTTCTTGATTCCAATGATGAAACCTAGAAGTACTACAGGGAATCTCCCCGTATCGGATCCATCCATGTCACAAGTATTGGAGGAACATGAGGGCGAAGCTTCAAACGAGAACGACTTCACACAACACGATGAAGATATTGCAGATATTGATGACTTAGAGGAAGAAAATGTCAGCCAAACAAACACTCAAATCAGCACTCCAGTAGGACCTAAGCATCAACAAAAAACACCAAAAAGGAAGCAACCCCCATCACTCCAAAACGAGGCTTTAGATTTGGAAAGACGCAAGGTTCAATTAATGGAGGCACGGTTTGCAGTCCCTCAAACAAACCCAGCGGAAGATGAGGATCTGTCGTTTTTTAAAAGTTTGTTGCCGTCAATAAAAAAACTTCCAGATATTCGCAGGATGAAGCTAAGATCCAAAATACTGAACTGTGTGATTACAGAACTTGAAGCACATGAACAGAATACGTCATGGCCATCAACTGCTGCTTCCCTGCCTCCACGGTGCCCCTCGGGATCAGGACACTACTCTCATCCATATGCTTCATCTTCTGAGAATTCAAGCTCCATTCCTTCACCGTATCCCAACCAACACTCCGGCCAAGCAGAACAAATTTTCACGGATTTATACTGAATTGAAATTTTACATTATAATAGACTACTTTTACTTTTGTAGTGAACATTGTAAAATAATTCATTAATAAAAACATTAAAACTTATTTCATTTCAAAATTTCTGTTACTTAAAGTTTTAAACATTTGAGTTTTATGATAACTGCTACTTTGGAAATAAATTCTAAACAATGTAAATTTTTAAAATATAAAATTTTCTTTATTTGTATATGAAAAATCAGTTAGGCCTAGCGAGGTTTTTTTTTAAGTATTCTCTAAGTTATACATTTAAATATTTTAAATATTTTATTTTAAATATTTTTTTTATTTTAAATATTTTTTTTATTTTAAATATTTTATACATTTAAATATTCTCTAAGTTATACATTGAAAGTACTTACCTTAGTAAGATTGTCAGTTTTTCTGCTGGCTCTATACAGGTCCTGAAGTTGCTCCACTTCCGTAGATCTTCATCTATTTCAGACAAGATGAAGTCAAATGTCTCGACGGTCATCCGATGGTACTTTTTGAACTTGTCCGGGTGTTTGCGCATGGGAATGCAAGTCGTATAATATTCACTTTGACGGTGGTCTGTATTAAACTCATGGACCCATTTTCTTTTACGTCCACTTAACAATAAGTTCCTGTCCAATAGCATAAAATCAAAAAGTTCGTCGTCCATTTTTTAACTTGACATACATATTAATTAGAAAATAAAAAATAAAAACTATAGGCGTATATTAATTAGAAGCTAAAAAACTGGCACTTTCCACAATATACACAAACACCTTTCCTCGTTGAGAGATCACACAGAAGTGACTCTTGACTGGTTCGTCTGCTCCGTTGAAAACTAGCTGCAGTGTAGGAGTACCGAGACTGGACTGGTCTGGTCTGGTCTGGTCTGGCCATCTGGCCAGACAACTCCGCTTCCAATGTAGGACCAGCCTAATGGTGAATCCTCGAACGTTTTCCGTGATAGTAAAGGTGTTGGAAAGCTTTTGTGATAATAACTATGCTGGAAAACAGCATACATGTCATAAATCTGCGAAATTTTCTTCTTACTAAAATCTATTTGCAAATCGTGATACGGGTACTGAGTGTCATTTAAAAATAATTTCACATTTCTTAGCGCGACTGAATCAAACCTGGAAAGGTTAGATGAAAACTTATTTTTCTTATTGTTGCTGTGGAAGGCTATTATCACATAACGTGGCTTATGGAGTAGAGTAGTCGTTTTAATATGCCAAGTCAATTTATCGCTCGAAGTCAAATTGGGATGTTCGTGTAATTCCCAAGCACGAAACGGTAAAAGGAGGGGTAGGGAACTGTCGATGATTTTGTACAGACGTAATTTGAATAAATCTGAGACTTTAACGTGAGGAATGTTCCATACGACTTTTTTCAATTGCAGTTTAGATTTTTCAGCGAGGGGATCGCCAGTAATAGCGTTCACGTCGTTACTTGCACGAATCAAGATCAGTTCCTGTTTAACGTTAATTAAAATACGTCTAAAATCCTCGAAAAATCCCAAAATCATTCTCATTGGTAGAATCACGTTGAAAGTTCCAGATGTTGAATCGATTATGGATGTAGGTGCTTCAAATGACGTATTGGGGTTGGTTAATCCGGCATTTTCCAACAGATGCAGCTCTGGCAGAGAAAATGATATGTAACTTTTCATCATAGTGGCGACTCCAGGATTTCGCAGACTGTCAACTTCGACGTTGTTTATTTCATATCTGATTTCTTCAGACAGAAACGCGAAAGCGTTATTAATAAATTTAGCCACTTTGGCATTGGCGTCAGTCTCATCTTTAGTCAAAGAGCCTTCCAGATAGAGATAACTTTGCCCAGGCAGGGTAATTACGTCGGACTGTTGAACAGTTATTCTGATCTCGTCATTATTCGCCATTCCCGAAAGGTTGTAGGGGGAATACTGGTGAAATTGTAGGCTCTCCACGTCGTTACTGTAATGAATGGCTTGACGAACTTCCAGAATTTCTTCCATGTTTACGAACTTTATATCCGAGACTCTCGAGATATAAAATATTATTACGGTCTAGAGATGAAACCCCTTTCGGACTCCTCCTCCTCCTCTTCCCACTCTTCTTGAAAGGCCTCCGAGTTGGTTTCTTGGAAAACCCGATTTCTGAAGAGTCGACGACGTTGAAATGTTGCTGGTGCGTAGAGTTGAAATTAATACCCATTTATCGGTGGCTCAATTCGCCACTTCTCTGATGATGTGTAAACGTACTGTAATGTTCTCTCCACGGAAGTTTATGAGACGTCCGTTCTCATCGACCAATTTCACAGTAATGTTGTTGATAGTGTTGGTGTTTAGGTTTAAATAGACCACGGGGTTAGGCGTTTCAACTATTTTATATCCCGGGTCGGCTAACGGGTAAAAAGTGTGGACTAAATGTCCCAATTTCCCGTTTATGAACGATCCTGGTGCGACATTACACTCTACAGATATAACATTAAACGACTGCACAGTGATTGAAGCATTTGAGGCGTGCTTTTTATTCTTTTCCAGGTAAATATCCCTGAATCCTAGTAATTTTCCAACTGAACGTTCGCCGCCGGTAAAATCGATGTCGAAATTAGCTTTTATTTCCAATTGAAGCGTATTCATGTTAGTTGTACATGTAAACACGTAGCTTTTATCGATTTCTTGAAGAGCGGCAGTCAAATAGTCGCAGATGGAGTCTATTTCGTACGTACCGGTCGGTATTTTCAAGACCCTATTTCCATCGTACACAAATTCGTCGTTGATTCCAACATCCACATTTGGAATACTATTGTACGTGTACAAAGAGAGTAAACCGATTTTGAACTGTTGCTTTTCATCTAGAGCGATGGGAGGGAAAAAGTCCGCGCTCAAAATGGCTTTTATCGCCCGACAGGGTCACTGTGAGAACCATGACTGCGGCGATGAAGACGAGACGCGATCATTTCTTTAAACAGGAACAATAAGCAAAAATGACCGCAATGCCAGCAATCGAACGTTTGATGGGTTTCTTTGTTGTAGTATATGATGCAGCGTTTAAGGTAATCGATAACCTCCAACGGTGGTGGAAGAGCGAAGCTATCGTAGTATTTGACCTTCATTCCCTTTTTCCATAGACAGACCCAGTGGGTGCCGGGCCCTGTTTCATCGTCCAAATTCAATATCAAATATTCATTCTTCCTCGGCCGTTTTGGCAACGTGTCCCGCATGTAAACACCGCGAAAAACGGCATTAGTCAACGAATTGGCCTCGATGGCCGCTGCAGATAGGTGTTTATTCGTTAACGGTTTATTAGGAAGTTTTTTCAGTATTGTTTGTAAGGTTTGAGGTAAATACCGTATCCCTTGCGATAAGGCTTCAAAAATATGCCTTCTCCGATTTTGGTCGATGTCTGACCCCCGTTTTGCTTTTGCCCGTTGCTCGTGTCTCGCACGGCTTTGATGACGCTCGACGCTCCTCCCAATAAACTTCCGATTGCGAAAAGGCCGGCGAAAATCGGAATCAGCGGTAACATTCCTCCTGACCATTGTTTAGGCAAGGGCAATACTCTCGGACGTCTTACCGGACGATTCCTATTTTTCTTTAAAAAAGATTTAGCTCGCGCTACAGATAACTGTGTTAACTGGCGCAACGATAACGGTTTTCTTTTCCCTTTAACGGCTTTCACTACCTGGTTAAACGGTAATCCGAGGCCGAACTTTACTTTTGATTTCATCGCGTTCGTAACTAACCAAGCTGCCGCTTTTTCTTTCCAGTTCGAGTCTTTCGATTTAACTCGTTCCCAGGCTCGTTCGGCGAGCTGTTTATCTGCAATGTGTCTGCTTCGCGTATCTTGGTGACGACTATAAAATAAATCGTGTTCCTTGCATGCGCGATCCAGACCGTTAATGCCTTGATCGCCTCTCGCTAATCGTTTTTCTACGTCCGTTCCTGGTCCACACCATGAATAGCCCGGCAGGTGTAGTTCCTTCTTGTCCAACTTATTAATGAGATAATTTACTAGTCCGGTCCCACGTTTTATATGGCGCGGCCCCATGCCAACTGAATAAATATCGCACGTTCGCCCTGTAATATTATACTACCTTCTAATAAGGGACTACTAGGCAGCCCCTATCGGTAATATAATTCCTGTAATAAAAACTCCGCTACCAGGGACGTAAAGTCCCAACTAAAGAATACCTTTTGAGAAAAAAGGATAAAAATTGCAGAAAGAAAAGGCACAAAATAAGGGGAAATAAAATGTACTTCTGAGAAAGGCAAAAGAAAAGAAATACCTCTGATTCTGCGGGATAATGATGAAATAAAATAGATCTTCTTTGAAGAAATTGAAATGCGAAATAATTAAATAAAAACTCAATACCTGATTGTAGAATGGTGAAATGGAAATGAAGAAATAAATGATACACTGTGTGATAAAAGGCGAAAGAAAAGAAAATGGTACAGCTAAAAGAGCTGACCAAAAAATGGAGGTTTGAATAGAGAAGGTGGGAAGCGTTAAGTAGATGCGCGGAGAGCTGACCATCGACGACTGATAATTGCATTGCCGGGGGCGGTGAGAAGGAAGAGGCTCCCCCACGCGCTCCCTGGCAGGGCTGCCAACCGCGGTTAATATTTTCCTTGGGGGAGTGACATGGCTTATGTATGGATACAATGTGTATCCATGCAGCGACTTTTTCAAGAGGCTCAGTATCCAAAAGTCAATAGAGATCGACCAGGGTTTTTCCCATGTCATCGATGTCCAAACTGATGCCCGATTCATTTCAAGTTATATCATTTATAACATAAGCAAAATCTACCCAGATTTAGATATTAAAGGATTCCCATTCCTTAGTACACTATCTATCTGCGGCTATGCTCTCACGTTATTTTATGCCCAACTTATCTTGAATGACCTCAACACACGATCACAGCCAAGCCCTTACACACAGCCATTTCGAAGAGAACCTGACTTGAAGGACTTTCTCACAATGCTCACCTCATTGAAAGTTCCCCAGTTCATGTCGGATATACTCACGAAACTCGCGACTTACATAGACCCACAAAGGCCTGAATTACGCTTCAACGCAAATCTTGCCTCATGTCTTTTCCTTCACGATTTTGGCTATCTACCACATCTATGATCTACTTCACAGCCCACAACCTCATTGCTCGGTCCCGAACCAACATAGATCCAGTGATCTTAACACGAACCTTAGATGCCACAAACATCGTTTCTGTCAACGGAGTAAATTACTCCATTGGCCAACATTTTGGTTCAGAATATACTCTCAACAATGCAATCTATTCCCATGAAAATTGGTATAGATCTACATTTGAAACTCTATTCAATCCCGTAATTAACAGGACCCTCGTTCAGCGTCCCACCATCGCTAGAATTGACCTATCACCCTGTACATTCAACAATCATCCCCGAAGTCGATGGAATCCCTACATTTACGCCTTTTCCTGTATACCAGAAAATCTGCGCAATTTAGAAGACACACTTACTTCCATTTCCGATTTCTTCACTCAACAAGAGCCGCATTGCAAAACACTTCTCACAATGCAAACAGAACTTAAAAGCACCGTCCTTCTGACACATTATTTCCGCCCCCTCGAACTCCCCACCTATCATCATTTACCAGGAGCCATCATCGGAGAATTACCAGCTACTCCTCAGTCCGACGAACAATACGCTACCACCATTCACTTTCTGGTCACGCCACCAGATGGTAACGTACGAGCACCTCCAGCCGAAGCTAGAGGCTTAATACATTACTCCGCTCGAAATGACGCCCCCTACGAGTTCCTCTCTTGTAACAAAAGAAGAGATGTTCTCCCAGATTGTCTTTGGTTCCAACCTTTCGACAAAAGACCTGCACTAATCAATTATGCTTTAGTATTAGGAATCCAAATCATGCTCGAAAGCATGGATGGAGTTGTCATTCCCCTCCCGAATTTTGAAAATACTCTCACCGAGACTAATTCGAATTACCTCAACGGTTCGATTAACGCATCAAAATTCTTTGCGTACATACCCACCAACGCACCAACAAACTATTTGTCCGCTGTCCAACGCACCATTCACTTCCCACCAGATGAAGATGCAATAGGCTTCGCCTACCGTGACATGTCGATAGTTATCAACCATGCTCTGCTACCATGTAATATTATACTACCTTCTAATAAGGGACTACTAGGCAGCCCCTATCGGTAATATAATTCCTGTAATAAAAACTCTGCTACCAGGGACGTAAAGTCCCAACTAAAGAATACCTTTTGAGAAAAAAGGATAAAAATTGCAGAAAGAAAAGGCACAAAATAAGGGGAAATAAAATGTACTTCTGAGAAAGGCAAAAGAAAAGAAATACCTCTGATTCTGCGGGATAATTGTTGTATATATTTGCCGGTTCAGCCGGAGCTGCCTATGCCTACCCAAGATGTAGCTAAGATGGAGAGGGGGGTTGGGGGCGGGCGCGCGCTGCAGCCAGAGCCAATCAAAAGCTAAGGTGGCGGAGGGGAGGGGTGGGGAGGGGTGAGTGGAAAAATACGAAAAGGTGAATCATACAACGGCGACGTTGAGTCCGAGAAATAATATTTCGAACGTCAAGGACAACATCCTCCAGTAAGAAGTCGGGTGGTTTTCGAGGAGAAAAAAAAGGCGATAATGGGAAGGGCGGAAACGAGGCATCAGTTTGCGGTGAAGGGGTAACCACGTCCGATAAGTATGTCAAGCTACGAGACACAAGTGTTTTCAAGAGAAGAAGATTCCCATGGTCATATTCGAAATAATAATTTAACGAAGAAAAATAAATAGGCCAAGTAGGCAGGCAAACAGGGAGGAAACGTTTGTTCAAAAAGAAATTGTTTTATTTAATACGATTACAATATCAAGATAGATGGTTAATACCTTTACATTAATTGCGTAGAGTTCATTTTAAAAGTAAGGCATGGACATATGCAAAATCCGTAGTGGCGACAGCGGAGACAGATAATCCCGTCGACATGATGACGTGGTTGAATGAAGCATTCGAGAGAGCAGCAGAATCTCGGCGCGTAATTTGGATCCACAATTCGTCTGACGTGTGGGCAGCTAGGCGAAAATCGTTCGTGATCAGCTATCGGGGAATCTTCCGCTGTCCAGCGAAACATCTTCAGCGAACAGAATGGACACATTACGATGTCGTCCTGGCCTGTCCAGATGAAACCCGCTTCAGCCAATAAATGAAAAGAGGGGGTAGCGTATTTTTCCTTCGGGAAATCTCGAAACGTTTTCAATCTTTCAGAGTTGGAATTGAAAATCGTTTCCGACGGTCGCATGGACTCCATGATGTAGGTAGGTAATTATTATTATCGTTACGAACTCGTAGAAGTTTTTCGAAAGTCGAATCGTTTTTCAACGGTTTACTGTACAACCAATTGAGGGAGCGTTTTAATCCAATACATCGATTAATAATGACTGTGTTGGAATGCACCGAAGGACGTTGATTTCTCCTCACCGCCGAGCGTAACGAATTCAACGCCAACAAACATTTAACAAAGTCCTCTGAACATTCATCCGTTATTAAAGTACATACTGGCTCACAAATGAATAGGGCGAACAAGGTATCGTTAGACAAAACACTGAAGGCTTCCATCTTAAGACTAAACTCTACCCAAATTCTGTCACTGCCGAGCTCTTTTCCTCTAAATGTTCAGTATTATGCTTCATTACATAACCTTCTGACTCAACGATGTCTTCCTCATCCGATATCTCGATCAGCTGATGATGACGAGTTGTAATCAGCTGTGAAACGAGTTCGTATAATCGTGTAAGAATTGTGCTATCCGTACATTTTATGTTTAAAATATCGAAAATATTCAGTTTTCCCGCTGTGACAGTCATCAGAAAGTCGTCGTACTCATAAACCAAATTGAACTCGTCAAAAAAGTATATTTTTCCATTTACATATCTGAAGGAGCTTCTGATAGTGTTAGGTAGACCGATAAAAAGGTTACGGTATTCTCCTACCAATCGTGTAGACTTTGAACATTCATCGACTTTATGGGCGTAATTGTTCGAAATTATGTAAATTTTTCCTTTATAGGTATTCACGACGGCATCGACATTCGTCGCTCGTGACATTGAGGCCACCGTCCTTATACGGTTAAGAGATAATGATGGATAATTGAATATGTAAACCATTTTGTTGGAAAATAAGACAATTTCGTCGTTAGAGTTTTGGTAGATTCCATCTATTTTCCTAAAGTTGGACGGTAAAAATTCCAACCAACGAGTTATAATACGAGGACGAGTCAATTGGTCGGTGTCTCTCAGTTTCTCGTCCAAATCAATAATCCAAACGTACTTTCCATGAAACATGAAAATTTTATCATTCACTATAATCAGCGTATGAATAAGGGTTCTATATTTACAAAGATCCGTGTTAATTGGCACAGATGTGGAGGTGGTGGTGGTGGGGGGCGAAACACTTGTTGTTGTTGGGGGTGGGGGGAGTTTGGTTGTTGTTGTCTCGATGATCGGGGGTGTGGGACGTGCACGAGGGCCGTATAGGAATTGAATCCCGTTTATACCATCAATCGATAATTGGACAGTGCCGCGACGATAGTATGGGTACATGATAGAGCCATGTTTTAGAGAATGCTCCAATCCTAAAGCATGACCAATTTCATGAACAGCCACCCATAAAAAAGAGGTCTTATTCGATGGACACTTATCATCTGGGGAATAATACCATTGTTCATCGGCATCGAAATGTATTTCGACGGTGGTCTGTCTAAGATTCGGGTAATCCGCATGAGCTAAAACATTACCTAAACCATCGAATGGGTAAGGGCATTCTGCGATTTCTTTTGATTTCATATGCGATCGCCCGCCCATAGTTAATAATATTTTAGGATTAACGATGCTACGAATGAAAATTAAATTGGCATGTTCCGACCACTTGGCAAAGGCGTGTTCTAAGACGTTCCTATACCTTGAAAGGTCCCCATAAGCGAACCATGTGACTGTATTGTTGAACCACATTCGGCTTTTACTAGCTACGAACGCCTGTAGTGTGTCTGCTAAACCGCATCGTTCCCTCTTCATCAAATTCGAGGTCGACTCGTCCAAAGTCCCATTTTTCAAAGGTAAGTCATTGGATTCTTGAAACAGGGTCAACGCTTCTCGTAATTCACTTTCGCTAACATTTCCAGTGAGAGTAAAGCGATCCTTCAACATATAGCCATACGTTTGTAAATATTGTTCAACAGGAGGCATCGAATAAACGAAATATAAGAGGCCGGGTAGGCAATATACGCCTCGGAGAATTGTGAAATCCATTTTTTTTCTTCGATACCCGTCACTGTCGAGGGTTAACGTTGTACTGACCATGTCGGGATGGCAATGTCCTTAATAAAGCGCCTCCCGCGTTGTTTAATAATAGTAATAATAATAATAATAATAATGGGGAAAAAAAGATACCAAACAGAAATCGTTTAAGTTTACGGAATTTTCAAAACGACAGATGTGTGGGGCCTGAGACAAAGAGCCTGCGATAACAGTAACAGGAAAGGAGGCTGAGGTCAGCCTGTGTATCAGTGTGAGAACGACGTTCTAAGAAAACAACAGATATTGGACTGTTTCCCCCACCCATTTTGGTCTTTAATATTTAAGTGAAAAAGCCGACCCATCATAGCACAGAAACTCCGAAGCTGTAGCACTCACCAACAACACCATGGATGCTGCCCTAAGAAACTTCTTGCGCGACCTCATCCCGCCCCATCTCCACGTAAGTTTTTTTTCCATGTTCTGTAATCCTACGCAAATTCGTCGAAGTTGTCCATTTATTACCTCAATATTGGTTTTAGCATACCCCGACGATGGTGTTTGCTGGCCTCAATACGTTAGGCGACCTAACGTATTTAGGCCAGTTGGCTGATGGTAGGCGGGTAGCCTACGAAGTACAAGCCCCAGTCCTCGTAGTTGTTTGGGTGACAGCACGTCCTGGGTTAGTCCACGTTTTTTTTTCTTTTAATGATTTCCTCATCGTATAACCGAGAAATATTATTTAGGGATTCGAAAAAAAAATTAAAACTCAATTGCATTCGAAACTCGAATTTTTTTTTTTTTTTTTTTTTTACAGATGAGAATGAAAACAACAGCCACAACGTCCCCACCTACCTATTATCATTAGTGTTACTTTTATGAAGCGTCCTGGGTTATTCCAATTTTTTGTTTCTTCTTTTAATGATTTCCTCATTGTGTAACCGAGAAATATTAGTTAGGTATTAGAAGAAAAAATTAAAACTCCATTACATTCGAAACTCAAATTATGTTATTTATTTTTTTTTACAGATGACAATGAAAACAACGGACTTATTTTTATGAAATGTTATATAACATAATTACCTATTATAAGAAATGATTATAAACTATTCGAAAGATATCACTCGTAGATTTTTTTTTCTATTCATTGTCCCGCAGTCTTATGTGGCAAACACGTATGCTGCATCGCTGAAAATTCAGTATGTAGTTCGAGGCAGTAGACACATTGAACGATAGTTCCACCTTTTTGCGGTAATAGAATCCATTAACAGCAAAGTCCAAAGGTGGGATTTCGCCTAACCATGATGGGCTTTCAAATGTTTTGTAACGGGGGTACGTATCCATTAAATTTACCCAAGGTAAATGGGTGCGTACCCATTCGGCCAAATATTCACTTTTTATTTGAGCACATTCCAGGTAAAATTCGCCCATATTTCGGTGGCGCTGACAAGATCCGGCAGTTTGATGAAACGTATCTTTAACAAGTTTCTTGATAGGTTCAGCTCCAAATTGTGCCAAATCATGCACTGGACGGGCATCGCCAAGCAGTTTTTCGATGTGTTGGGCCTTTTCAACTCCCTTGCAGAAGATGAAATCACCATCTTTCGTGTGCTCCTTTAAAATGGATGTCAGCTCACAGTATTCGGTCGTAACATCGCAAATGTTCAATCCGTGGAAACGTTCATAATTCGTAGAATGATCCAAGGCCAATGTCTCAGGCGTTTTGAAAATCCAATGATGAAATTGGCGACTTTGAACGTTCGAAATAGACAACTCCTTCACCACGAAGCGTTTGCGGATATCACGAAATGCGCAAAAATCCACTATTAACATAGTTAGCATTTTGTGTTTTTTTTTTTGCGCAACTACACCAGTTGCGCAACTCTATCCGAACCGAAGAACCGTTCGAGACGAAGTGGCGATAAAAAACTCCGACGAGGTCGAATATAAAAAATTATGATGTTGGAAGTGTCTCGAAAATACGTTTTGTCTTAACAAGTTCAGTAGAAGAAGAAAAAATGTTTTCCCGAAGGATGTAGCGGTTAATAGCGTCCAACGGGCAGGATGTGGTGGCTATGATTCATCCAAGTTCAGTAGAAGAAGAAAAAATGTTTTCCCGAAGGATGTAGCGGTTAACGGCAGCGTCCAATGGACAGGATGTGGTGACTATGATTCATCTGCCGAGCGGCTATATAATGTCGGCAGCTCCAGTCAGCTCCATCCACTTGTCTCTCAAGAGCCGACCAGTCGCTACCTCCTGATCTTCCTCTTTGTTGACTTTTCTGACTTTGTAAGTATATCATAACTGTTTCGTTTCGGGTCCCTCTCCTCCTCCTCATCTCGTATGCATCTTCTAATAACTAACGAGCGTTACAGCTCTTACAATGTGTCAACTGCAAAATATAGCCCCTTTTCTTTGAAAAAATTAGCCGCTATAGAAATTTCGCGGCGAATTAACCTCCGCCGACAACTCGTTTATTTGGATCTTCCCCAGACTTTAGTACACTACTTGATGCGAATATGGCCCAAATATATGTACAAAAATACGATCGATCCGTTGGAACAAGAAGTGTATTGAGCGAGCATTTAGATTTTGATTTTCTAACCAAACGTGACTATATTTTTATGCTTCACCAGAGATACGCTGATGATTACAGACCGCCTTTTTTATTTGACGTGACGGATGACGAACTAAATACGATAGTTGTAAGAAGTTTTTACACTATAAACGATCATTTCTCACCCGTTGTAGGCGTAGAACGGTATTGTAAATTTTGTTTTCCCGCTGTTTTGAAAACACTGACTGACGTAACCCGTAATAATAAACCAGTCCAATACGTTACCCGAATTCGAAGGGATTTTAAAATTCTTCACGACTCTCATTGGGAAGAATTCGTGTACGCTAGGCAAAATTGGTGCATAAATTGTGTTTTCGAACCCCTTTTTCGTTTTAGGCATCCCGATAACATGTTGGATAATTTATCAGAAGATGAATCCGATTTTGAGGAGCGTCTCCTTTAAATAAATAAATTTAAAAAAAAGTGATTAGGTTGCCTTGAGAGACAAAAAAAACTTCTCTTCTGTTTATACAGGTGACAACAAGTTTTCAAATTAATATCCGGTGAGTTGATTATTTACTTTTGTTTCGTTTTTTACTAGCTGCGATATATTAAACTGGTAAAATAAATCAATTTGGTTCGCACCTATCTGATTTTGTTGTAGTCATGTTGGCCAGATTAAATAATGTCCAGACACGGAGATACATCCGCATTAGGGACTTGGACGTCGGAGTGGAATATCCGATCGTAAAGTTGGAGGAGGCTGAGCAGCAGTACGGGAAATGTCTCCTGGCTCATCTTAGACTCAAGGACGACTCGTCAGCGATCGTGACATTACCTCGCCACTACTCGGACGTGATTAGCGTAGAAGAGTTGGACTCTTATAAATCTGGTAAGTTTTTTTTTTCTCCCTACGTCGACATGGCTATATCTCTCGATTGATAACTACCTACTCGTTTTCGATAAATGATGTAATAAAACGAAATTTTCTTTTTTTTTTTTTTGTTCGTTGTAGAGGACTACGCGCTGATTTTTAAAGGGTACAAGGGGGCTGCCTACGATTTACAGTTCATCGTCACTGCCAGTGAACAGCCTCAGAAGAAGGTCAGACGGGGCTGAACTTTCCCCACCCTCCCATCGCCACCGCCGCCGCCATGGAACTCCCTACATCATCTACAGCCGAGTCTCATGTAGCAGGGACGTCTTCTTCTTCTCAGTCCAACAGATCACGTCACATCCCGCAAGCTGCAAGAGTGAGTTGTCCAACCTGTCATAAGACGTTTCACGATAAAAGCACTCTAAATAGACACATGAAAAACAACTGTCACCCATCGTCGATGCCTCCCCTTAAACATAATAATAAACCTAAATGTTCGAAATGCCTTAAAGAATTTAAGACTAATTATAACCGCAATAAACACGAGCAACGTTGCTTTACTGAAACCGCTGCTACAACTAGTTTATCGACAAAAAGAAAATTAAACCCGTCATTAAATAAGGCAGCTAGACTGTTTTCAGATCATTCGTCAAATGGTATCGTTCAAACAGCTTTAAATAATTCCGTATTCGATATTTACATCAAAAATATTCATAACTTTTTAGAACCCGAAATTTTTCTCGGGTCAATTGCCGATTTGTACAGAGCCCACTTGGAGGAATGTTTAGATAAATTCGATACCATTAAGAGTAGCGCCCTGTTGGAATGCGTCTTCGTACAAACAGTAGGGGAAGAAACATTGGAATCGATCGACGCTAATTTTAAAACTAAAGTTAAAATTATCACGCTTAACGATAATTTACAGGAACATATTGGAGAGACATTCGATAAATTGCTAACTGAAATGTCCGAATTTGAAGCTAAAAAGTCCGGATGGACGTTAGTCGAAATTAACGGTCTTTTCATTAGGGTTAGTAGATACCAACCATTTAAAGGGGCCAGATACGTGAAACTGCCCAAATGTATAGCGGATAAAAAAGCCGAGATAAATGTTGTAAACGTAGATGATAATTACTGTTTCAAATATGCCATCCTATCAGCTTTTGTCACCGATACGAGAAATTACAGTAATTTGAAAATGTACGACGAACTTCATCACCCTTTCACATTTGAAGGTATACGTTTTCCCACACCATTCAAGGATATTGAGAAATTTGAGAAACTCAATAACGTATCGTGCAATGTTTATGGGTTAAATGAACAAGGATATGACGAATTTCCAATAATGGTTTCAAAACACAGAGGCGGGGTTATGCATTTCGATTTACTTTATTTAACTCATATATCGGATAATTCGCATTATTGTCTTATAAGTAATTTATCTAGGCTGGTAAGCTCCTCTAGATCGAAACATGCGCATGAACATTTAATTTGTAGACGTTGTCTGACTACGTTCCCCTCCAACGAGGTAAATGTAAAAGAACGCTTCGACACCCACACGTTCTGGTGTGAAAAAAATGAACCTTGCCGCGTAGAAGTTCCCTCAGCATCGGACGCGACTTTAACTTTTAAAAATGTGAAAAACACTCAATGGTTGCCTATCGTTGTGTATGCCGATTTCGAATCTGTTCTATTGCCGATAAGCGGCGGGGATGACGGACCCGATAAGCCGTGGACACATAAAAAACAATATCACGCGCCTTGTAGTATAGGTGCTATGGTTAAATCGGACTTGCCTAATTTCCAAAAAGATATTTTCATATACACCGGTGAAGACGCTCCACGTAAATTCATGATGTATTTGGAACAGCTCGTGAAAGATGTAGAAGCCCTGTATTTGACAAATATCCCCATGACGCCCTTGACTAACGATGAAGAACATGAATTAGTGGTAAACGCAACCAACTGTGGCCTTTGCGGAAAGGATTTCTCGATCGATCACGTTAAAGTACGGCATCACAATCACCTGACGGGAAAATTTATTTGCACCGCCCATAACGATTGTAATTTACAAACGCAGCTTCCTGACTATCCCGATTTTTATGCATAATTTAACCAATTACGACGCTCATCCAATCATCCACGAAATACATCACGCGAAAGGCGATGTAAAAGTCATTCCCACTTCCAGCGAAAAATATATTTCATTTTTAAAAAAATTCCAAGGAACTAAAATCTGGTTGAGATTTGTCGATAGCTACCGTTTTATGCCCACGAGTTTATCGAGCCTCCTTGATAATCTAGGAAAATTCCCAGAAATGGAAAAGGCATTTCCAGATCCCGAACAGAGGGGTCTTCTTTTAAAAAAAGGCGTATACCCCTATTCTTACGTGACAAGTTTTGAAACATTGGAAGAAAAACAGCTGCCAAACATTGAATGCTTCTATAACGATATGAATGAGGAGCCGTTAGATCCGGTCGAATATGAAAGGGCTCGAACGATTTGGAACTTATTCAAAATTGAAAATCTTCGACAGTATACAGAACTTTACCTCAAAACCGATGTACTTTTACTCTGCGAATGTTTCCAACAATTCCATTCAGTCTGTTACCAATTGTACGGTCTAGATCCCGCTTGGTATTACACAGCTCCAGGGCTCTCATTCGACGCCGCTTTAAAATACTCGGGGGTTACACTCGAGTTGATGACTGATCCGGAACAGATTTTAATGATTGAATACGGCATCCGTGGGGGGATCACGTCCTGCATTGGCCGATATTCCAAGGCGAATAATAAATATTCGCCGAATTACGATCGAGCCGAACCCTCGAAATATCTGTTAATGTACGATTGTAATAATTTATACGCCCACGCGCTGTCAGACTATTTACCGATAGACGGTTTTTGTTGGGTCGATGATCCACAGTGCGTAGATGTGACGACTGTAGCGGACGATTCTCCGATAGGTTACATTTTAGAGGTCGATGTCCTGTACCATTCTTCATTACACCAACTCCATGATAGCCTACCGTTTCTGTGTGAAAATAAAGTTCCGCCCGGCTGTAAAAACGTAAAACTCTTAACTACTCTAGAGGACAAATCGAATTACATCGTTCATTACAGAACTTTGAAACAGGCCATTTCCAATGGGTTGCAAGTAACGAAAATCCATCGAGTCCTTCAGTTTAATCAATCTCGGTGGCTCAAGTCGTATATAGATTTAAATACATACATGCGAACTAAAGCGGTAAATGATTTTGAAAAAGACTTTTATAAAAGTATGAATAACTGCGTGTTTGGAAAATCCTGCGAACGAGTACGAAAAAGGTTTCACATGGAGTTGGTGATAAATGAAAGGAAACTTTTA
This sequence comes from Leptopterna dolabrata, assembly GCA_954871275.1. Classification (NCBI taxonomy): domain Eukaryota; kingdom Metazoa; phylum Arthropoda; class Insecta; order Hemiptera; family Miridae; genus Leptopterna; species Leptopterna dolabrata. Next base: position 62,724,186 of record OX940977.1, on the reverse strand, counting down.
CGCTGTATTAGAAAACCTAATTTTAAGGATCGTATTATTTTTAATGAAAATGTAGTAGGTGTACATTTTTATAAGGAAAAAGTTGTTTTGAATAAGCCCTTATATATAGGTTTTACTTGTCTCGAACTTTCCAAGATTGTGATGTACGATTTCTTCTATAAATGCATGTTACCCCGATATTCTAGCGATAAGATTAGATTATGGAATATGAACGGAACTTGTGGAAGTACCCACTATTTCACTAATTTTCAGTAAATTTGAACTTTAGAGGAAAAACTGCAGGTTCAATGAAATTTTAATTGATGAACTGTTATCATTGTTTCTACAGCAAATATACCTACTATAAGAAACGTGCATTAAATTATTAAAATTCCAATTTTTGAAAAATGAACTTTTTTTCCAATTTCAGTCCTTTTGTCCGAACGACGCATTTATATCAATTTTAGGTGTATTTCTGTTGCATAGTTGCCAAAACCATATTTAAAAAAAAATGAAGTGGAATATGAACGGAACTTGTGGAAGTACCCACAATTTCACTAATTTTCAGTAAATTTGAACTTTAGAGGAAAAACTGCAGGTTCAATGAAATTTTAATTGATGAACTGTTATCATTGTTTCTACAGCAAATATACCTACTATAAGAAACGTGCATTAAATTATTAAAATTCCAATTTTTGAAAAATGAACTTTTTTTCCAATTTCAGTCCTTTTGTCCGAACCACGCATTTATATCAATTTTAGGTGTATTTCTGTTGCATAGTTGCCAAAACCATATTTAAAAAAAATGAAGTGGAATATGAACGGAACTTGTGGAAGTACCCACTATTTCACTAATTTTCAGTAAATTTGAACTTTAGAGGAAAAACTGCAGGTTCAATGAAATTTTAATTGATGAACTGTTATCATTGTTTCTACAGCAAATATACCTACTATAAGAAACGTGCATTAAATTATTAAAATTCCAATTTTTGAAAAATGAACTTTTTTTTCATGGTAACTAAGAAAAGTGGCCCGTACGGCGTACGGCGGACAGACAGAAATATCTTTATTACAGTTTTGGATTCTACATACCTTGAAACGTAAACCATCAAATTTTGAGGGTGGGTAAGAATTTTTTTTTCTTGTTCGATTCCAATGGCTCATTATTGAAAATAATAAAGCATAATAATAAACCATTCTTTTTGAACAAACGTTCCCCTGTTTGCCTACCTACTTGGCCTATTAATTTTTTTCGTTGAAATTATTTCGAATATGTCAGTGGAAATATTTTTCTCTTTCAACGCTCGCGTCGTCCCGTCTAATAATTATCGAGTAAGGTTGCCCGTTTACCGCGAACTACGGCAACATTTCCGGCGATCCCACTATCGCATTTTCTCTCTTCTCGAAACTGTGGGAACCGCGATGCTAAAAATTAAAATATTATTTCTCGGTCTCGTCGTTACACGTATGATTCACCCTCCCCACCCCTCCCCTCCACCACCTTAGCTTTTGATTGGCTCTGGCTGCAGCGCGCGCCCGCCCCCAACCCCCCTCTCCATCTTAGCTACATCTTGGGTAGGCATAGGCAGCTCCGGCTGAACCGGCAAATATATACAACAGATAATGATGAAATAAAATAGATCTTCTTTGAAGAAATTGAAATGCGAAATAATTAAATAAAAACTCAATACCTGATTGTAGAATGGTGAAATGGAAATGAAGAAATAAATGATACACTGTGTGATAAAAGGCGAAAGAAAAGAAAATGGTACAGCTAAAAGAGCTGACCAAAAAATGGAGGTTTGAATAGAGAAGGTGGGAAGCGTTAAGTAGATGCGCGGAGAGCTGACCATCGACGACTGATAATTGCATTGCCGGGGGCGGTGAGAAGGAAGAGGCTCCCCCACGCGCTCCCTGGCAGGGCTGCCAACCGCGGTTAATATTTTCCTTGGGGGAGTGACATGGCTTATGTATGGATACAATGTGTATCCATGACAGCCCGTATTTATCTCATTCGCGTTGAAGATGCGTTTGAGGAAACAAAGCGGTAACGCGTTAACTATAATGAAACTTGACGAGTTTTGTGGTGAGGGGAGTAAATCTTCGAGACACGGACAACTTTTACCCGATTCCATACGATGTATTATTTGTGGGCCGAGTAATTCCGGGAAAACAAATTTGATGTTAAATTTGTTGTTACACGAAAATGGTCTCCGATTCAAAAACATCTACGTTTACAGCAAGTCTCTGAATCAAAATAAATATCGGTATCTACGAGAGGTCATTAGCGCCACGCCGGAAATTGGATATCACGAGTTTAGCGATAAAGAAGATGTAATTCTACCGGAAAACTCGTTGGAGAATTCGATATTCATTTTCGATGACGTGTCTACATGTACCCAAGACACTATGAGGGAATTTTACACTCGAGGCAGACATAATAAAATTGACTGCTTTTCCTTAACGCAAACCTATACTCATGTCCCTAGGATGTTAATGAGAGACAATTGCAATATGATTATCGCATTTCCCCAAGGTCCTCGATGTATCTACAAAATCTACGAAGATCACTGTTCGTCGGATATGAGTTTCAAACAGTTCAAGGAAATGTGTTCTACGTGTTGGAAAGACGACAAACAAAGCGGTAACGCGTTAACTATAATGAAACTTGACGAGTTTTGTGGTGAGGGGAGTAAATCTTCGAGACACGGACAACTTTTACCCGATTCCATACGATGTATTATTTGTGGGCCGAGTAATTCCGGGAAAACAAATTTGATGTTAAATTTGTTGTTACACGAAAATGGTCTCCGATTCAAAAACATCTACGTTTACAGCAAGTCTCTGAATCAAAATAAATATCGGTATCTACGAGAGGTCATTAGCGCCACGCCGGAAATTGGATATCACGAGTTTAGCGATAAAGAAGATGTAATTCTACCGGAAAACTCGTTGGAGAATTCGATATTCATTTTCGATGACGTGTCTACATGTACCCAAGACACTATGAGGGAATTTTACACTCGAGGCAGACATAATAAAATTGACTGCTTTTCCTTAACGCAAACCTATACTCATGTCCCTAGGATGTTAATGAGAGACAATTGCAATATGATTATCGCATTTCCCCAAGGTCCTCGATGTATCTACAAAATCTACGAAGATCACTGTTCGTCGGATATGAGTTTCAAACAGTTCAAGGAAATGTGTTCTACGTGTTGGAAAGACGACAAATATAACTTTTTGGTCATTGATAAGGATAGAAATATAAATGAAGGCAGATACCGTAAAAATTTTAAGGAGTTCTTCGTCGATATATCGTGGGCTCAGTGCTAAAAGTGGCTAACTCGAATTTTCTCGATTTTCAGTTATCTACTCCATAACATTATTCCAGGTGCGGGCTTTCAAATGCTACAACTAGATTAAGAAAATAATTATTTTTAGGCCATCTAGCGGAATTTTTCAAAAGTAGATATGCTGCAATGACAAAAGTGAAATTTCAGTGTTAAAAGTAGGTAAGATAGATACCTACTTTTTGAATTGGAACCATCACTTCGGTTACAGTGATGAAAGTACATAGATAACTATAGTTACTACCTACTTTTTGAATTGGAACCATCGCCTCACCGCCTCGGCTACACAATGATGGAAGTAGATAACTACAGTTATCCACTTTAAAATCCGTAACGATGGATACAACTGCGAGATATCCACCAGTGAACGCAAACAGCAGCTGAACAAATCGACTTCTTTTTTAACAGAAGAAGGTTCATTTCCTAATTACCAGCTGGTGCCAGCCATGCAGTGGGATTTGTATCTAGATAGCGTACCTACTTAGTTCAGCTTCATCTCCATCGTGTACCCTTTTTTTTTAAATGTGGGAGTGCAAAATTTGTAACGCGAAGTTTCCCTCTCGTACTTTACTACAACTGCATAGTACTAGCGATTGCACGCGAATGAGTGATGAGAAGATGGACGGACCATCGACAAACTCTGCAGGTGCTGTCGTCAATCTCAGTCAAAGAACGGTAAATACCTATTAAAACTGTATACAAAGAGAAAATAACTATGAGGTCCTGGTCACGGATAATCTGGATGAGAAACCGTCGATCGAAGCTGAAGATTATACTCATGCCAAGGACGCAGAACTCAAACAATTCACAGGTAAATTTAACGCAAGTTTTTTTGTTAACATTAATCCTTTTGGTATCTAGCGAAACTTGAAATGAATACGGTAGAAAGGCTTTGTTGCTCAGTCCGGCTGCTTCAATATTATTGATTAAATTTACATCCGATCGTCACCTAGATAATTTTTTTGATATAAGTTTTATTCACTTGATGGTTTAATTAACTATCACGGATTTACGGATCTACTTTGAGCTTTACTTAGGCATTTTGATGGGTCGTTACATTTTCGGCTTTTAAATTTTTGCAGGTATTTGGGAGTTATTTAAAACGACTAAAAATTCGATCAAGTAACAAATGTTTGATTAAATCAAAATTTTCAATGAAGTTCAATTAAATAACCTCCGAACACCGTCATTGTGGATTTCCACAAATCGAACAGTGAATTTCCACAAATAATTCCAACGGGGAAAGTACAATGTACTAAGAAAAGGCGTCCCTTAGAACCTGAATCAGATTCCAATAGTAGCTCTGAAGGTAAAACATTCTCCTCATGTCGAGCTCCACGAACGTAGATGTTGTTTCTATCATTATTAAAAATTCGATAGTAATTATTATTATTTCGAGAAAAAAAATGAAGCCCTATTCTAAGAGAACAGAACTGACTATGAGTTGGTGCCTACCTAATTTCGTCATTATAGAAAAAAACTGTCCTTCCTTGTTATTAAAAGCAACTAATTTTTGCTTCATCAACAGATTTTTCCCCCGACGTTTCTGAGTTCGAACCTGATGAAGAAAGTGACAACGACTCCACCGATTCTGAAAGAAATACTGTGCGTAGGAAGATATCCGTCGGGGAGTCCCAAACTGAACAGGAGTCCCACACCGTCCAAGGAGGTAACCCGTCTAGGAGGTAACCAGGATCTGGAAGGCATGGAAGAAAACCCTACAACAACTTTGAAACCAAGGAAAAGACAACGCCATCCGGAAAAATGGACTCGCAACGTTACCAAGTTCAACAAAGCCCAAGGTCAAGAATATGTCGGTGCTCGAGGTATCACTAAACCAAAAGTGGAAATGGGACCTCCTTGTGGGCCCCACTGCAAGAAAAAATGCCAAGAGAAGTTACCATCACAAATAAGGTTGGGCATTTTTGAATCTTATTGGGAAATTGGTAATTATGTAAGGCAGAGAGACTTCATCAACAGCAATATGGATCAAACTGAAACAAAAGTCAAGACAACCATTGGTTCTGTCAGCAGAAGAAAGTTTACTACTGGGTTTTATTTGCCGACCGAAGGAGCTCGAGTTAGTGTCTGCAAAACAATGTTCCTTCATACTTTAGGTATCAAAAAAGGAGTCGTGGATAAAGCCCTCGGTAAAAGATCGTTCATAAATGTTTCTTCTGATGATAAAAAAAGCAAGCATGTTAAAAAAGTGCTAGCTCCTGAAATCAAGGATGGCATCAAATCTCACATTGAATCATTCCCTGTCGTACATTCGCATTATGCCCGTTCTGATACGGAACGTAAATATTTACATCCGCGCTTGAATATTTTAACCATGTACCGCATGTATGCCAAATGGTGTGAGGAAAATAATCAACCTGTTGCCAAAGCATCAGCTTACCGTAACATTTTTATTAATAACGAATACAATTTGGGTTTTCACCAACCAAAAAAGGATCAATGCCGAATTTGCGTAGCATTTTTTGATAAAAAGAATAATGACGTATCTGTTGAGGATTACGAGCAGCATCTGAAGAGAAAGACTATTGCAAGAGAGGAAAAGAGACGAGACAGAGAGGAAGCGGCAGTCAGAAGGAGGAAAAATATCGATAAACTTTGACTTGCAACAAGTACTTTTGGCACCAAGTGACCCCACAAACAATGCCCTCTTCTACAAACGGAGACTGTGCACGTACAACTTCACTGTGTACAATGTTACTTCTAAACAAGGAGTATGCTACATGTGGCATGAGGGTGAAGGAGGTAGAGGCAGCAACGAGATAGCCTCATGCCTCTACCATCACTTTCAGTCCCAGCCTGAACTGTTAGCGAGATCCTCTGCTTCAGTGATCGATGCGGTGGTCAAAATTTAAATCAGTTCGTTGTGGGGATGTGCATGCATGCAGTAACGACATTGAACCTGGACACAATCCAACTCAAATTCCTTACTTCGGGGCATTCTGAAATGGAATGCGATTCCATGCATTCTGCCATAGGAACCGAATTCAAGCGAGTTGGAAAAGCTAACTGGCCAGGAGACTGGAAAATGATTGCTCGAGGGGCTCTTAAAAAGGGTGAAAAGCCATACGATGTTGTCTAAAACCTTATTTCGTTCTACGACTGGAAAGCCTTTGTCCAAGCCAACTTTAATATCCGAAAAAAGGACACAAATGCAACCCCCGCTCACCGGCAAAAAATGTCTTGGATTAAATTTTCCAGCAGCCAACCAAACTCTTTCGAGTTTAAAGAAAATTTTGATGACGAAGAGTTTCGAAGAGTTGACTGCTCCACTACTACGAGGCGATCGTCCCATAGATCTCTCCTGACTACCCCAATGAAAGAAATTTCAACTGCCATGTACAATGACTTGATGTCATTGTTTTCATGTCAGTGAATTTGATGATACCATTATATCATCAACATACACAGCAATTATGACCTTCTTGGTTCCTTTTGACGATACGAAGATGCACAGATCAGCTGGTGAGGATTCGAACTGTAGCTCCAGAAGTTTGGCATTTAATTTGGTAAACCATTGTCTACCGGCCTGTTTTAAACCATAAACAGCTTTCTTGGCTGGACAAACCTTCTCAAAATCGTCTTTTCTCAAGTCTTCAAGCATCTTCTTGGCTTTCTGGTAGAGGCTTTTGTCTTCATTCTCACACTCTTTTATCATAATTTCAAAAAGATATTTTTCAAGAAGTTTAGGCATCTCCATATGAATGGTTGTGCCAATTTCCCCATTCAAAAATGCCGTCGAGGTGATGAACCTTCATGCCTTCCTCAACTGCATGTCCAAGCAAAATCCTGATAGAACTCATCTTTGCTACTGGAGCAAACGTCTCCAAGTAATCTGTTCCAGGTCGTTGCGAAAAACCACGAGCTACAAATCTAGCTTTCCTTCTTTCAAGTTCACCATTTGGTTTAACTTCTTGAGTACCATCCTTGACCCAATTACATTTGCGTTCTTTTTCTATTGAATCAAAGTCCAGGTATCATTCATAATATGAGCTCATCTCTTCCTGAATAGCATTTTCCCATTCAGAAGGTCATCAAGAGAACCTCCAATGTAGTGACCAGCCACCATTCCAAAATTCCCCATCGCATAGTCTTTGGACCAAACAGGGGGTTTACTTTCGCGTCTGGATCCTCTTGGGGAATCCCCCTGTCTACAAAACTTCCTCAGAGTCCGACTGTCCAGTAGTGTGGTCTGCTGAAGTATTTTCTTCTACTGCAGAAGTCTCATTTTGTGGCATGGTTTGAGATAGTACCATTTGCGAGTGATCATTTCAATTGAGAAATCTTCATCAGCAAGACGGTCAACAGTCAAATCCTTTAAATTATCAACACTGGATCATAAAACATTTGATTAATGATTTTGACATCTCGCGTTACTTCGATCTTATTATGTTCTGATCTCCAAATTCTGTACCCCTTGGAAATCTCGAAGTAACCAACGAATATCCCAATATTGGTCTTTGGAGCAAATTTCCCTCGCTTAGGATTTTTGCCCAATGGTAAAGCCTTGGAGCCAAAAACATGAATGACGTACAAACGGTTTTCGTTTTATCCATCTTTCACATGGAGTTTGGTGACTGTAAGTCCGAGACAGCGTTCTATTGCATAAGTCCAATTACTTAATTTGCGGTGTGGATGGCTTCTGCCCGAAAGGTCAACGGAAGGCGAGATTCTATTAGCAGACATCGTGCTTTGTCCACAAGAGAACGATTTTTACGTTCTGCTCGCCCATTTTGCTGAGGCGAATATGTGCACGCTAGCCTTCTGGAAATACCATGTCCCTTTAGGAAGATTTCAAATTTACTGTTGCAATACTCTGCTTTCTCGTTATCACTCTGCAAGCTTCATTTTCAGACCTGTAGACGTCTCAACTTCTGATCTGTATTCTCTGAATTTGTCAAATACTTCATTTTTCTGTCAAAGGAAATAAATTACCTGATTACCTGAACCAAAGTACGGTGTACGAAAACAATTTCATCAGGATGAGTGAAGAACAAAACAATCGAAGCCGAGGTCGTTGAAACCGAGGTCGAGGAGGTAGTAGTCCTGGACGAGGTGGCTTTAGAGTCCAACCCGTAGCCGACTTTCCTGCTCAAGAAGAACCCCAGGCACCACTAGAACCCGCCCAACCTAAAACGGCTCTGAAAGGGAAGAAACCATTCCCAAACAAAAGCGAGGTGAGTCTAAAGCCACAAGCTAACTCAATCACCACGTCAGAGGAAAAGAACGATCCTCTTTAAACTAAATGCTGCTGATTCCCGGTGTCTCCGGATTTGGGAACGCATTTCCAATCGACAGTTTCAACTGGATTTCAGTCAGTTCCAAGAGTTGATCAGACCGTCTTATGACGCACAAGTAACCTTTGACGGTAGTCTCAAGAAGTACTTGCCATTCTGCATGTACCACTACTACAGCCATGTAATGTTATGGAGACGCATCCTCCCAGTTTTAGCGAGCGCAGAGAGAGCAGATTTAAGCCCTCTTCGTACAGGAAAATCCCTGAAGACCGTGCCTTACAGGTATTACCAAACCAGGAACTATTCTTCGGGGCAGCGGGATCCTTTGGTGAAGTAGATGACAAGACAAACGTTCTCTACGAGACAATTCTCTCACCACTCGTATCGTTGCTCAAGATACAAGAAGAGTGGCGCAGTGGAAGCGTACTGGTACCATAGCCTAATAGAATTTATTGATCGTGTACAATTTGTTTAAAGAAGAAGCATTTATTTGAATGAACATTAGAGTGGGAGCATCAAGACAAACGAGAACAACAATAATAACAATCGCCAGTTTGGCGGTCTCACAAAAGCATATCCACGATAACACACCCATGTAAAGGATCAAGTCTCTTGTGAGGGCTCATTTCCCATCTAACACAAAGTGCAGAACAACCCTTTCTATGGGTTTCGGTGATGCACGGCGGCTTCTTTATAAATCTTTGGCATGAATGTGCATGAAGATAGATGTTAATCAAGACTGTGGCTGCAGAGTACGGATCCTTTGCTAAGTATGCAGGAGCCTTTAGCTTATATGGCGAATACAAAATATAGTCAGTCGGAAAATAATCGTTGCGTGCAGGAGGATGTGACCATAGGGCGATTTGTAGGAGGGTCCGACATGGCTGAGGAAGTGAGGTGACACTGGGGCTTAATTTAGTGGAGTTCCAGCAGTTAGAAGTAAGGTTAATTAAATGGTGGGGGGGTGTTATACTGCGGATCGTAGTTGAATGTGGAGTTATGTAGAATTCTCCAATGAAGAAGCTTTTTGTTTGTACGTAATTGTGATTTGTAATGTGTGTAAATGTAATACCTACTGTATGTCATGTTTGCATCATTTTTCTCCTTAAATAATTTGATAACTTGCTCATGCTATTTTACTCCGTCAAAAAAATTGAATTATTATTTTTAGAAAGTGCTCACAAGCTAGGTGAGTAGAAACTATCATTTCATGTCCACGCTAACAGTATAAAAATGATAACCCAGGTACCTAGTTACAACTGAAGTGCTTACAAATTGATCGATGGAATTGGGAAGTGGATGAGCAATGACTTCAATATCATGCTACGCATAGAGCTTGTCTGTCTACTGCTGCGCTGTGCTACACATTCATCAAATAAAAAAACATTCTGAGAATGCCAAGGGTAGTGCAATACCAACCCCACCAATAAATAGCTCAACCGAACACTGAAATGGTGGAACCTTCAACACTGATCAACCATAATCCTACAAAATGCATGGATCATTGTGATTCCGAAGACCAATCAAAGAGCTGGGGGTGATCAGAATTCAGCTGGTCGGGTTTCAGGTAGGTACCTAAATTACAGTCCAGCACAAAGTCAATATTTCTTCGACTTGGAGCCTCTCTTGCCATAATACCGGAACAATTGAGGTAGAGTGTGAGTGTGGCCTAATCACGGCTAGACTGCATCTGCAACAGGACCCATACCTTTTTTGGACCAGTACACGCCTGTACCATGAAAAGGCGAGAGCATCGGATTTCCTGTAATTTTTCACAACCATACCGTTTGGGAAATGGGATGCGGTTTGGTTAGCCTGCCTGACTACTGGATCCAGTGTGGTGTTTCAAACGCCGGGATTCCGGTAGATGATCAATCTAACCATTTTGGGCGACTTGAATGCTTTTTCTTCTTTCTTTTTTTGCGGATGTTAGGATGAATAGTGTTGAACATGAACCAACATCTCTCACTAAATTCAAATACACATCAAATCAAGTGAGATTACTAAAATAAACATCACCCATGCAATCACAAGGTATCGAGGCAAGCTACCTTACCAGGCCCAGAATGAAGAAATTATATTATGATGAATGCTCAAGAAAAATATTATTAAAACCAATGATCAACATTGCTCTTCCTTCCCAGTTTTTTTAATTTGTTTATTTTTATGGATAATTTAGGACGGAACAAGTCGAACCTCATGGGTCGACTTAAGACCTCCACCTCCAAGAAAAACCCACCCAGGAATGGTGGAAAGCGATGGAGTCCCTTATTTTTCGATTGATAGCTAAATTTCTTGTCAATGCACATATTTGGCGCCCCCCGCCTCGCCGTAAGCTCAACCGCTAGTAAAACGTCGCCCCTGTATCAATAATTGTTGTTGTCCCAATACATTTGTTTCAATACCTTTGTTTAATTGTTTGTTGACCCGCCGTTCATTTGGATCAAGAATCCCTTATTTTCACCCAATGTTCATCTCAAACCCCTTTCTGTTTTTGAATTTGATTCCGTTTTTGTGTACTGCGATTGCTATTGTACTGAGCCTGAAGAGCGACTATATCGGTGTTGGATTGGTTGTACCTGTTTATGAGTGCTTTTCAATTAACATGATGAACTGTTAGGAGAACCTGCCGATGATGACTTCCCCCGACGTTGTCTTTGGTCCTTAATTTGAAAATGAGATGTAATGATTGAGTGGTTGAGAACTGAGCGTATGGTGGCGGATAGTAGCACTGAGCGCTGGTATGACGATTTTCCTCAGTCCTCCAGCAGCAAACAGCCCACACTGGTCACTGCATTCTACTTCCTGCATCCGAGTATAAAACTCTGACATATCCTCAAAGGTAACGAGTAGTTGGTTTCCGGGGGATAGGGCACAGTTTTGGCTGTTTTAAATCTGTCAGCGAGTTATGTCGGCTTTTCCTCATCACCACTCGTAAACAAGCTCACTATATCTTCAGTTGTCATCAACAAACAACCTTCTGAAGTATAAATGAGCCAGAATAATACAGGGTGGCGCCGCGGGTTCTCGTGTTTTTGAAACGGGTAGTACGGCCGAATGGAGGGGATGACGGGGTCGCCGACCAACCCCTCTTGAAGGGTAGGATGGGGAGTTTCAGTAACAATGCCGACCTGGTCCGTGGAGCATCGTGTTTTCGCTGTAGAGCAATTTTTGCGAAATAACGAATCTATCGTTGCAGTCAGGCGCGCCTTCCGCCGCCATTTCAACGTCCCACATCGTGGTGCTGTTCCCTATCGTGATTCGATTTTGGAGTAGGTACGAAAATTTCGTGAAACGGGTTCATGTGCACCGACTTGGAACAAGACTCAACCTCGAACAACAAGGACACCGGAGAATGTGGAACGTGTTAGGCTTGATGTTATTGCTAGCCCTCGTCGCTCAACCAGACGGAGAGCTCAAGCGCTTGGGATGTCTCGTCGGAGCCTGTAAAGAATTCTTAACTCAGAATTGAAATTCCACCCCTATAAAATGATGGTGGTTCAGAAACTTATGCCAACAGACCATCAAAAAAGGCTTCAGTTCAGCCATCAAATGATGGAGATAATGCTCATTTTCACCTTGACGGCTATGTCAATAAGCAGAATTGCCGGTACTGGGCCGACTCTAATCCACGGGAATTACACCAGAAACCTCTCCACAGTGATAAAGTAACCGTTTGGTGTGGGGTTTCCAAGCTGGGAATCATTGGACCGTATTTTTTTGAAGATGAAAGGGGGCAGGCGATTACGGTGAATTCTGTGCGTTATGGACGAATGATTGAAGAATTCTTGATTCCACAACTCGAACAAAACGACTACGATACAGATTCAATGTGGTTTCAGCAAGATGGGGCAACTGCACACACGGCAAGAATATCCATGCAGGCTTTACGCACTCTGTTCCCAGGGCATCTCATTTCGCGTAACGGAGACATGGATTGGCCCCTCCGCTCGCCGGACCTCACGGTTTGTGACTTCTTTTTATGGGGTTATTTGAAAGGGAAAGTGTACACCAATAAACCTCGCACCCTTCAGGAGTTAAAGGCTTCTATTGAGACTGAAATTCGAGCAATCCCAACCGATATGCTGGAGCGAGCAATGGGAAATGTGAAGGACCGACTCCAAGAATGCATCGCCCAAGAAGGAAGGCATTTGAAGGACATCATTTTTCATAATTGAATTTTTTTTCCTTAAATAAAATCCCCTTGTTACTGAAAATTTTAAAATTTATTTCAACCCGATACCTTCAACATTGACGATTTGACGACATTCACGAGGCATAGCTGCGCCACCCTGTACGTTCAGATTGTCATTAGTTCTTCAGTCAAGAGCGTAGCTCTCCTTTTACCACTATTCTCACAATGTGTTTAAAGTCTAATGTGTTAAATTTGGGATCCTTGAATAAAGTGGGTTTTTTTAAATCTCGTGGTGAACCCAACTTGCATAACTGGCGCCCGAACAGGGACATGAGGAAACCATCAGCAGCAGCAGCAGCTCAACGAGGAACTAATCTACACATTTAAAGACTTCAATATTGTGAGACTTCATCAGTGAGTACGGATTGCATTGCGATCAATTATCCCAATCACCGTCTACTGAGCTTCGTGACCATTTGTCCCGAAGAAGAATAATAGTGATAGAAGAAAAAACTTTTCGAAATTGGTCCATTTAAATTAAGACCAGTCAAATTACTATTAAAACCTACAAAGGTTGAATCACTTGTAAAATCTGAAGAAATGACCGAACCTTATTGTTGAGATATTGTCGTCTACAATATTAGTTCAACATCAACCAATCCTTGTAGTTACGGAAAACAGTTGTGTTTCATTAAAGTTTGAGCTTTCGATGTGAATTGTTGTTCTTAATTCTCAACAATGATTATGAGACTTACGAGTTAGAAAGAAAACGAAAATGTGTTCTAGTATACTTAAAATTGAACCGCTGGGGCGGGAGAATTATGATACTTGGAAGATGCACATTGAAGCATTATTAACCAAGAATGATACTTTTGGTTACGTCACTGGAGACATGGTGAAGCCGACAGAAGAAGTGAGGGCTAAAGAATGGGAACTCGCGGACGGCAAAGCTAAAGCTGACATAATACTCGCGATCAGCTCTGGAGAGTTGAAGCAGGTCAAAGGTTGCAAATCTTCCAAGGATGTTTGGGACAAATTGAGTTCAATTTATGAATCAAAAGGGCCAGCTAGGAAAGCATCCTTGCTGAAAAATTTAGTGTTGAAAAGGATGAAAACTGGAGATAGCGTGAGAGATCATTTGAATGATTTTTTTGACGTGGTTGACAAACTTGAGAACATGGATATTGTAATAAATGAAGATCTTCTTACTATCATGCTCTTGTACTCTCTACCCCACGATTTTGAAAATTTTCGAATCGCCATTGAGACCAGAGATACACTACCATCACCCCAGGCTCTAAAAATAAAAATTGTTGAAGAAAGTGAGGCACGGAAAGAGAATAAAGAGAACTACACTGACACGGATGAGCATAATGGTTTTCTAGGGAAGAGTCAGCCACGGCAACAGTATCGGGAAAAATCGATAGATTCTACAGATGCACGGAAACCGCAGTTCCGCTCAAATAGAACATGTTTCAATTGTAGCAAATCTGGACACATATCTCGATTCTGTCCAGAGAGAAGAACAAGGCACCAAGAGGAGTCTGCAGTTGTTTGCGAAAACAATGGAGATTTCGGAGATAATGGAGATTTCGGGCTACTGATCCATGAGTCCAGCAACTTCCAGTCAACAGATATACGTCGGTGTCTCGATAGTGGATGTACGTCGCATATGACAAACGAGTTGAGTATCCTTGCTGACCGAAGACCTGACCGTGGAAGAAGTGTCAGCCTCGCAAACGACACACATGCATCCTCGAAAGGCATTGGGACTGCTATCATACCAATAAATGATGGACATAATAAGCTTTCCTTATCGGAAACTCTATTTGTGCCTGAATTAAGAACGAATCTCATTTCAGTGGGGAAAATAACCGACAAAGGTTACAGAGTAATATTTGATAAAGACACTGCCATCGTTCAAGATGGTGAAGGATTAACGAAGTTAACTGCTGATCGTAACAATGGTTTGTACTATCTACGCCAGCACCAGAAAAAAGAAAGTGTTCAAAGGGTGTCAGAACAATTTTCTCTTTTGGCATGGCATAGGAAATTCGGTCATTTAAATTTCAAAGACTTGAGACGACTTATCAGAGAAAGATTAGCAAGAGGTATACGGGCGAACCCTAACGAAATCGTTCATCAATGTGAGACTTGCATTCAAGCAAAACTAACGCGCAGGTCATATCCACAAAGTGAAGGAGGGAGATCTTCAGGACTACTGGAGGTGGTCCACACTGACTTATGCGGGCCAATGAGAATTCAATCTTTCGGTAAGTCGCGATATTTCATAACGTTTATAGACGATTTTTCTAGATGGACAGAAGTGAGATTCTTGAGGAATAAGAATGAGGCATTAAACGCGTTTAAAAACTACAAAAACATGGTAGAAAATATGACAGGTAGAAAAATCAAGTTTTTGCAGAGCGATAATGGTCGAGAGTATGACAATCATGAATTTAATACATTTTTAGACAAATGTGGGATACAGAGAAGGTTTACTTGTGCCAGAACCCCACAGCAGAACGGAGTGGCTGAAAGGCAAAACCGTACTCTGAACGACATGGCAAGAAGTTTCCTCATTGAATCAAGGCTTCCACAGATGTTTTGGGCCGAAGCTATATCCACAGCGGCACATATTCGCAACAGGTGTCCATCAGATGCTTTGAATGGTGAACTTCCGTATACTTATTGGACTGGAAAGACACCAGTAGTAGCTTATTTCCAACAATTTGGGAGTAAAGTTTATGTTTTAAACAAAGACCCCAGTAGAGGGAAGTACGACCCACGGGGTAAATCGGGAGTTTTCGTTGGTTACCCAAATAGTTCGAAAGGGTATAGAGTTTGGCTGCCAGATGAAAAGAAATTTGTCACATCAAGTGATGTCAGATTTATGAGCGAAACCGAAGATACTGCGAAAGTAATATCAGCATTGAAAGAAATTGGTTATACGAACGATGATTTATCAATTTCGAAGTATTTCATAACGATTTCAGGAAATGAAACTTCAAGAAATCCCTTGAGTACTGTCCAACCCACCGTAATTTTGGATCCAGCGCCATGTGGGACGAATCAACAGGGTCAGGAATTTCATGAACAAATAGAATCCCAGGATCACCAGCAGATCCATTGCAACCCAGGGGATAACAATGATTTTCCATTGAGACGTTCTGGTAGAACTACTAAAGGCATTCCCCCAGAAAGGTACAGAGCTCTGATTGCCGACAGTGATAAAGATACAATTTTTGAACCAAGGAGTTGGAAACAAGTTGAAAGTATGCAAGGCCCCGAAAAAGAACAATGGATTTTGGCTGCACGAGAAGAGATGGAATCTCTTATACAAAATCAAACTTGGGCATTGGTAGAACTACCTCCCGGAAAGAAAGCTGTGGGATCAAAATGGGTATTCAAGGTCAAATATGGGAATGATGGGAAAGTGGAGCGTTACAAAGCGCGTTTGGTTGCAAAAGGGTTTTTACAGAAGTATGGCGAAGATTACGATGAGGTTTTTGCACCAACAATAAACCCCGTCACTGTAAGAATACTGCTCACTTTAGCAGCTTCCAAGAAATTGTTTCTGAAGCAGTTTGACGTCAAAACAGCATTCTTGAATGGAGACCTTAAAGAAGACATATACATGACTCAACCTGAAGGTTTCGAGAATCAAAACAGTAAGAATTTAGTGTGTAAACTTCAGAAAAGTCTATACGGTCTAAAACAGGCAGCACGAGCCTGGAATGAGAAAATTAATGGTGTGTTAATTGACAATGGTTTTAGAAGAAGTGATGCAGACTCTTGTTTATATGTTAAGCTAGAAGAAGGATCCTACACGTACATAGTAATTCACGTCGATGATATTCTTTGTGCAGGGAGTGAAGAAGGTGTTCAGAAGGCTTTCCAATTGTTGTCATTGTCGTTTGAACTGAAAGATTTAGGAACTGCGTCAAATTACTTGGGCGTAGAAATCGAGCATGATGGTCTCGACTACTTCATACATCAACGAAGAAAGATTGAAGATTTGGTCACCCAATTTGGTCTGCAGGACGCCAAGCCAGTGAAAATACCTATGGAGGCCGGTTTCATGAATTCCAATGCTGAGTCTACGCTATTGTCCGATAACAGAAAGTACCGCCAAGCTATAGGGTCTCTACTGTATTTGGCTGTAACTTCACGGCCAGATATTTCATCAGCAGTAGGGATTTTATCGCGCAGAGTCGAGAAGCCAACGCAAAGTGATTGGAACGCAGTGAAGAGGGTCGTATCCTATTTGAAATCGACACTGGACATCAAGCTAAGATTGAGTTCGCAAGACGAAATTAAATTGAATTGTTATGTGGATGCTGATTGGGCGGGGGATCGAGAAGATCGAAAGTCAATCAGCGGGTGTTTATTCAGAGTGGGTTCAAGCTGTGTGGGTTGGTTATGTAAGAAACAAACCTCAGTTGCTCTGTCCTCGACTGAAGCAGAACTCGTCGCCGCGTCAACAGGAGTTCAAGAGGCAGTTTGGATTCGGATGCTTTTGAAAGACATGGGCCATCCTCAAGAAACTGCAACGTCGATTTTTGAGGACAACCAAAGTTGCATGAAGTTCATTGAAAACGATAAGGCCAGTGCAAGGATCAAGCACTTAGATGTTCGGAAGTTCTATGTGAAGGATCTCGTCCACAAAAGAGAAATATCATTGGAATACTGTCCAACTGATGACAACCTAGCTGACATTCTTACGAAACCCATTGCAGGAAAGAAGTTTCAAGAATTCCGAGCGCGCTTTGGATTTATCGGATGATGTTGAGGGGGCGTGTTGAGATATTGTCGTCTACAATATTAGTTCAACATCAACCAATCCTTGTAGTTACGGAAAACAGTTGTGTTTCATCAAAGTTTGAGCTTTCGATGTGAATTGTTGTTCTTAATTCTCAACACTTATTCATACCCCTTGGATAGGTCAGATTATGACCACATTCCTACACATGATGGTAATCCTGAGAGGCTACTAGGATTTACTAAGACTGTTCAATCAGTCTTTAATATTGTTTTTGCAGCAAATAATACTCAGCATGCTTTAAACCATGTTAAATTGTTGAATAAAGTTAAAGCTAGATTAACTGGATCTGCTGAAGCTTGTGTCAATCAATATTGTGTCAAAAAATATTGATTCACTACCAGACCTGTTGAATGCATTGAAAATTCAGTTTTCCGAGAATCCTTAAGCGGCCCCTACACGATCAATAATAATGTCAATACCTTATCAGAATGACAGTAATACTGATCGTCTAGGGTTGGTAATGATGGCCGGAATGATGGAGATTCGGATTTTCTGATATTGAGGCGTCATTACTTGGGAGGGGAGGGGATACTGTCATTATTACTGATAGTGTAGGGTGGTTGACGTCAGTTCACCGTCATTACTCAGTTGAACAAGTTCTCCACAGTGATCATCTGCGAACGATGGAGGGCGATGATGTAATATCAGAAGACAACGTGGGAGTAACTGGTGAAAGTGAAGGTCTTCTACGGTCTTTCATTGAAACCTACGAAGGGATTCCTCTGTTATGGAACCCAACTGACCCTTGCTACCTGAACAAAACGAAAAAGAATGCTGCATTGGACAAGCTTGTTTCCATTTTTATTCTCAATCTAAACCGGGAGCAAATCGGGCTGACGTGAGAAGAAAAATCAACACTTTGCGGAGCAATTACCGCAGAGTTGAAGAAAATCGAGAACTCGAAGAGATCAGGCACCGGAGCAGATGATGTTTACCAGCCTTCATCCTGGGTTTTTTATGCGCTCAAGTTCCTTGACAAGTTCGAGCAACCAGTGAAAACGAATGCAGGTCCATCTCAAGTAAGTAATCCATTAATAATCAAGTACCTATATTTATTTAATTGATTAATCATTGAATTAAACCATTTTTAATTATTAAATGTATTTATTTTATTACATGGAAGAAATTAAAACACAAAATATTTTTTTCAAAGTTCTTGAAACAATATTTCAACAGAATGATTTTTGTTTAATGTATTTAGGCAAGTACATCAAAAACTAGACAGGAATTTACCACACTACAATTTACCCTCGTTATTATAATAGTTACAGAATCTTTCCCGCGTGCTTTTGGCGACTAAACCACCGTTTCGTTGTAGAGTGCCTTGTAAATCGACGAGATCGTGTTCCGTTACATCAGCTGTACCGGTACATAAATACGATGCTTGACACTCATTCGCTAGAAAGTTGTGCAAGTAACAACATGCCATTGAAATTATGGCTGCCTTACGTGGCTCTGAATTTACAGCCTTTTGAAAAACGCCAAATCTGGCTACCAAAATTCCAAAAGCATTTTCTACCACGACGCTCCAACGGAATGACGGAACGGAACGACGCTACAACGGAAATCCAGCGAATGGAACTGTGGGACATGCTCACTGAAGGTGCTGCCGCCGGAGGTGGAGTCTGAAGTATTACAATCAATAAGGACGATTTTCTTTTTGTGAGGCCATCAGGTTCCCCGGGACGTTAGACGGAATTACTTGCGTGTGCGGTAATTTATATTGACAGTTAAGACATTCATGAAATACGGCTCTTGCGAGATCAATTAAATGAATACCCCTAAAAATAAGACTTGGTTTAAGCTTCAGCCTCCTCACATGGTATCCGCAGAATATTTAGACAAGATCGCCCTAGTGATGTTGGCAGCACAGCAGCGGTAATCATTAATCATAGGTGGAGACTTGCTGCAAGGGCCTGAAAACCTATCCCCACTAAACACGGGTTTAGTGCCGCGTCCCGAGATGGACCATTTCGCTCCGGCTGCCTTGATAAAAAATGAACCCCATTCGGAGTCATAAATCTCCATGTATATCGCCGAGCATTTTTAAAAAGTGAGGTACCTACGGAATTTAATTGAAGGGCCGCCGAACCGAGAATAATAAACATAATTTGATCCCTCAATAGAGATCGATTTTTTCTTTATTTTTATTATATCTATAATTATACAATCTCGTTGAGGAGTTTGATTGATAGCGGTCGATTCGGATGGTTGTTGGTAAAAATCAAAGGGGAAGGCGAGCCGTCGAGATAGGTGCATGCTTATTTTCTAGCTTGCTTTTCTCTAGATAATCTTTTGTTGAATTCAAACAAACCTATTTGAGTTCAAGGATTTTTGTGTGAATGGTTTCATCAGATTAACGCGTAATGCGAACGCGAAATACGTATGGAAAACGTTCAGTAGTGTTGGGCAACATTGATGGTTCCGGCAAATTCAAACTATCAAGCTGCAGAAGCTCTCCAAATTTCGAGTAATAAAGAACTCTGCCATCCGATATTCGCCCATTCATCCCTGCATCTACCATATGAACTCTTTCTTTGAATTGACTAACGCCAATAGCACTATACTGAAGAATCCCTTGTAGTTGTAGTACAGTGACCCAGAATTGTTCGGCTTCGTGATGGCAACATGCTTGCCGTCAAGTGCTCCTAGTGTGTTCCAAAATTCATGCCGAGCCTCAAATCCTTGAGCGATATCGAGCCAATCCTCAGTATTTCTTGGAAACTGGGAAAAAAGTGCAATAAGGACAAAATTATGAAATTTCTATTCATTGAAATGTGATTATTCATTTAACTGATTAGTTTGTTATTGGTTCTGTTTTATCCAGGTACTTGAAAACTTAACAGACGACAATATTGAGGACAGGCAGGCAGCTCCTTCAGCATCATTTTCATCAATCACTGAACCAGCCCCCTTCCAACCAGTGGCAAAAAAGATGATAGCACTTGGACCAATTGCTCGTCATATGAACTCTTACAGAAAGCTTGTTCATTTTTAGAAACTTCGTCAAAATCAGAAAGTGATGCGATGCCAACCATCGCTAAAGTGTGGGGCGAAAAGTTATTTTATTAACATTGAACCCACAGCAAAGAAGTTTAGCTGAAAAATTTATTAATGACATCCTTTTTGAAGCCAGCCAAGGCACTTTAAATAGGACATCTGTAGGGTTCACTACAGTACTTACAGTTAACATGCAACACATGTTACAACCAAGATTCCCTCGATCAGACAATAATAAAAATAGTTTTTAGTTCCGAATTTAAAAAGGTGTCTTGTCATTTCAATTAACTTTCAATTTACATTTCTGTACACCCGTACAATTGGTGACCCCGACGTGATAAAAAGAAACGGAGAAATCGTACAATTGGTGACCCCGACGTGATAAAAAGAAACGGAGAAATCGTACAATTGGTGACCCCGAACTAGAAAAAAGAAACTGAGAAATCGTACAGTGATAGAAGATGGAAGGAGCAGAAGACGCAGCTCACGTAGCGGACGTAAGCATAAAATTGCCGGCATTCTGGCCTGAAAAACCTGATATATATATAGTTCCACCAAGTCGAGGCCCAATTTAAATTGAAACGCATCACTGCCGAACAGACCAAATTTGACTATCTTCTGGCGCAAATGGACAAAATTTACGTGGAAAACATACCTATACGATAAGACAGAAGAACAGGAGTCAACCGGATATCACAACAAGAAGACACCAGCGGAACCAAAAACAAGAACACGCTCAACAACATCGCTCGAGGGGGAGTAGCTGTAGGGTTCACTACAGTACTTACAGTTAACATGCAACACATGTTACAACCAAGATTCCCTCGATCAGACAATAATAAAAATAGTTTTTAGTTCCGAATTTAAAAAGGTGTCTTGTCATTTCAATTAACTTTCAATTTACATTTCTGTACACCCGTACAACATCCATCAGGATAAACAATGATTTCTTATATGACAACATTTCACATGTATCAATCACAACTGCGGGCACCTCCATCGAAGTCTCCCCTCAACAAACACCTGAACGCAGTTTGGTTGATTATTACTGTACTTTTGACGGTTGAATTTTTACAATTTTTATATCCTTATAGTATCATTTTAATACATTAATAATTATAACGATTATAATAAGGCTTTTTCGAATATTTTTTCTTTCAAGATTTTGCTGTACTTTCTGTTCTTAATGAAGAATAAATTTTGCTAAAATCACCTGGTTGGTTATTTATTCACTCTCCTGACAATGATGACATCTCGTACCTGTTCACTCGAAAAATTCACGTACATAATTATACATAAGTAGTTGATGTGAGCTTACTTTCATGTAGTTCTGCAGCACGTGGATAAGCGCTTCACATTGTAAGATGTTCAAAACACGCCATCTTACATTTTGATTCGGGCAGTCCTCGATCGATATGCGATCGATACCGGCAGTAGGAGCCGTCGACGCGAACGGTATCTGCGCAGCTTCCCCACGTCACGAAGGGGCGGATTCGCGAGGAGAGGGGTAGTGCATATACCCAGTTGCAGCCGCCATGACACACACTTGAGACTGAGACTTCCCAGAGACCAGACCTGCGATCATTTTGTTTAGTAGAGACTTGTGTTAGAGCCTTGAGTAGTAGAGTTGTGTGTTAGAGCCTTCAGCGAGTATTTTGAGACCGTTTGCGAAAATTCTGTTGATAACCTCGGACCTTTCACTTTGCTTCCCTTCTGGAAAACTATTCTGTACGACGACCGCGAGAAAGAGAGGAGTTGGAGAGAGCCAGCCAGGAAGCACAGGGGTTCAACGCTCAGTTGAAGCCCGTTGTACTGCCGCGGAAATATCCTGTTTCAGGCGAGACCAGTTCGCCTTTGGGACGCCTAAGCAGTGGACCGCACGAGCCAGAAGCCAGCAGCCAGGAGGTTGCCCAGACGAGTTCCTGCCAGCTTCCAGGAGGAGGTAGGACTTGCACCCTTAACCCTTATTATCCATTTTGTGACCATCACGTAGCAGTGCCCTTCAGGTGTCCAATATTTCACGGCATTTTGCCAGGAGTAACAGAGGGATTCGTCCGTTCTGTTGCAGAACCCCTTCAGGTAGATCTTGCTACCCCGAGCCTGAGCCCAACGTTGCACCCCTCTACCACGTGCAGTCGTACCCACAGCACCCCGCAATTTCACCCTTCAGGAGCATTGCACCCGACTCTGGTGCCACCATACACACTACAACATTTGCTCAACACAATTCATTCCGTATAGTAATTATCATAACTTCAGCCCCTTTGCATTATCTCGAGTCCTGATACTTCGTGAATCTCATTCATTCGATACTCTGTCTCTAAATTGCCGCACCCCGTGGAACCCCCTTCAGTATTGTAACTTGTTTCCGTTCAATAAATTCTCTCATTCTTTAGTCAGTTGCATCACTCTCCCAGGACCATCAGTCACTTGCTTGCCTTGCTGGAAGCATAGTTCTTAAATTACTCTTTCAGCAACGTGTCTCCTGAACTCGAGCCGGTACTGTGCAAAGCTGTCTCGAGGCCAACTGCCTCCTACAAACCAGGTAACAAGTGTACGTGTAAGAATTCCGCCATCATCTTCTCGCCCACTAGCTTTGCCATCCATAGGATAGTAGGAAAAGTAGGAATTCAACACGCTACAACATGTTTCTGTTACAGCAATGCTAATTGATGATGGCGACATAATCGCTGAAAATTTTAAATCTTCGAAGTTCCTCCCAGTTGCCAGGTATTTTAACGTGACAGCTAGTCTTGCCTTGACGGTTACACACTGCCTCATGATAGTGTTTTGTCTCGATAAATAAGGAGTAACCAATTCTAGTAGCTTATCGATGCATGCACCACCTTCCATCCATTCGAAACACGCCCTGATTTCTTTCAGCAACACAAGATGAGAATACTGCTCACGTTTCCTTAGCCATTTCTTCATCCACCGTTCACGATTCACTCTTTGTTTAGCAACTAACGCGATAATGACCGCAGCACAAGCTACTTTGCGACGATCCATTATTAAATGCAGACAAAATGTTTAGCTTGAGACACGGTACTGAAGGAAATAATGACATTATTACTGACGGTCTAGGGTTCGAGTGAAATGAAGTGGAATGAAGCAGTAATGACATTACCTGTAATGACATTATTATTGATCGCGTAGGGGCCGCTTCTGATCTCGGCTCCATCATTACCGAAACTGGAGGGGATACTGCCATTAGTAATGATGGTGTAGAGTGCGCTATGCCATTACTGCGCCATTACTCAGGAGCTCAACGCGAATGACGTGCCGACGAATGGTGAACCCATTTTTGAGAAAAAGGAAAGTGTTTCTGACAACATTGTCGACAACGACGCCGTTCTTCGATCGTTCATTGACACGTACGAGGGACTACCTGAGTTGTGGAACCCAACTGACACCAACTAAATGAACAAAAGTAAAAGAAATGCTGCGCTGGATAAACTTCTTTCTGTTAACGCCAAAGCTAAACCAGGAGCAACTACAGCTGACTAAAGGCCCTGTTACACGATACGATCCTGTCAACAGGATCGGAAGCTCCGCCCTCCCGATCCTAGCAAAAGGAGCGTGTGAACGCTTGTTTCCTTTTCGATGGGGGCGGGGCTCCTACTTAGGAAGCGGCAGGAAGGTCGGATGGAAATTCCTTCCGACGTCCTGTGCCCCCACTACCCTTTCCTGTTGTCGTCACTGCGAAAGGGTGGTGTAAATGATCATCGGACTTGTTTCGTCCGTTTGAGGTTGTTTTCCCGCTCTCGTGATAGGTTATCACAGCAAAACAACTTGTATCTCGGGTATGCGTTTCAATTGTGTTTTCGTATTCGTCACGTATTCAATTGTTTTCTTTTGTAGAAGGAGTTACCGGCTTTCGTGTCGGCTTATTATACTTGATATATTTAATTATACTTAATATTTATCGTTTATTATACGATAAATATTAAGTATAATGAAATGTATCAAGTATAATAAGCCGACACGAAAGCCGGTAACTCCTTTAATATTTATCGTATAATATACGATAAACATTAAGAGTTAATGTTTAATTATACTTAGTATAATTAAATATATCAAGTGTAATAAGCCGACACTGAAAAACTAATCTAAACTAAACTAAAACCAATGAAAAATGAAAACTTTTTTTTCAAACTAAAATACCTACTCAAATGAAACGGTTAAACATTGTGGAAGAACGATTTTTTATTTTTTTTAATGTCCCTTATTTGGTAGAATTCGACTAACATTTTTTTACTATAGGTAAATCAATAATTATATTAAACTTCAAATTGTTTAAATAAATTTTACTGAAATGTGTTAGTCTCAAAAATTTGGAGAGATTAACATTTTTGGTGTATTGTTATGATACTCTATTTTCATTATGTTATTACTTGGTAGGTACCTACCTACCTACCACTCATCAGGTTTCCATTTTATTATGCTACTCTAGTAGTCCTTCTCTTCCACGATTTTCGTTCACTGATTAGGTATTAATAATTTTCTCACGCAACTGTAGGTGAAGGAGATCGGACAGGATCGACAGGGGCGTGTAAACGGCGATCGTTGGGGTCGGAAGGTGGGGGGTGAAATAGGAAAGGAAGGGCGGAGCTTCCGATCCTGTTGACAGGATCGGATCGTGTAACAGGGCCTTAAGACGTAAAATAAATACACTGCGTAGTAACTACAGAAAAGAACTAAAGAAAATTGAATATTCGAAGAGATCAGGGACTGGTGCTGATAATGTTTACACACCAACGTCATGGGTATTTTACTCATTACAGTTCATGAATAAGTTTGAGCAACCAGTGAATGCTGATCTTGCTGATATTCGTCCGGTTCATTCCAACATCAACCATGATGAACTTTTTTTTTTTTTGCATTTACCAGTGCCAGTAACACAATGCTGTAGAACCCTTTATAGTTGTAGTAAAGAGACACTGAATTAGCCGGTTTCTTAATTGCAATATGTTTGCCATCAATAGCTCCGAGTACCTACGTTCCAAAATTGATGTTTGTCTCCAAATTCTTTGGCTATTTCAATCCATTCTTCAGATGTTGTTGGAAACTGTAACAGCTATTATTAGACAAATTTTAGTCGCAAGCTAATTTAAGAGATTTAAGATTATCGAGACAACAGTATGAGCGGCGTGAAGAGAAGAGAACTGAGTCCAATGTGCAGTGACTCGAAGCGATGATTCTTGAAAATTTAAAGGGCTCTGCCAGGACCCCTCTGCGTTCGCTTTCACTCTCACTTCCCATCTCCCCCCCCCCCCCCCCCCCATCCGCAGTGCGAACATGACAGTTTTTGATGGGGTTAAATTGATAAAATTTGAAATCATGAGGGCGGCCCTTGCATTTCGCATATATCCGAATTTCGAAATTCCGCCTGGAAGTGGAAAATTTTGAACAAAACTCGGTTAATTTGAAAATTTTTTTCTTTCTTCAGGACCAAAACTGTGAAGAGAACAATGGCTTGGAGAATGAAGATCACTCAGTGTTGCACAACACACATCCAACTGCTTCACGGTCCTCAATAACAGAGCCTGCTAGGCCCCTTCAGCCCATAGCGAAAAAAAAATGAAACTAAGTGGTCCTATCGCGCCACAAAATGAACTTCTTCAAAAAGCTTGTTCGTACCTGGAAAATTCGGCCAATGTCAGTAAAGAACCTACTATACCAACTATTGCCAAAGCTTGGGGAGAGAAATTACTTCAGTTAGGACCCCAGCAACGAACATTAGCTGAGAAAGGTATTAATGACGTACTATTTGAGGCCAGTCTGGGTTCTTTGAACAGACATTCCATTCCGTCAATATCAATGAGGAAGCCTTCTCATTGGGAACCTCGACGACAGTTTCCTCACCGACGGACAATTACAACTACTACAGGCCATCGCCACACCACCAGGAGGATGGAAATGCTACGCTGGTCAATTATTATTCCACTTTTCAATGACAATTTAATGTGCCTACTGAAGTAGGTACATTAAATTCCCCCCCCC
Organism: Leptopterna dolabrata; assembly: GCA_954871275.1. Lineage (NCBI taxonomy): Eukaryota > Metazoa > Arthropoda > Insecta > Hemiptera > Miridae > Leptopterna > Leptopterna dolabrata. The sequence continues at coordinate 62,697,636 of OX940977.1, read as the reverse complement.
CTTTTTTTCAGATGAAGTACTTTTAAATGTAAATCGGTACTATATTGCTTGGTGTAATTTGGTACCCTATTGAGAATAAAATATTTTGGAAGAGTTCTTACCTTCATGTAATCTTGCATAACATGTTGTATTAGCACCTCACACGTTTCAATTACAGCAGCGCTTATTGACGATGGTGACATAAGTGCAGTAAACTTGATATCTTCAAAGTTTTTCCCAGTGGTAAGATATCTCAAAGTAACTGCTAGTCTTTCCTTCACAGGCAAACACAGTCTCATATTTGTATCTTCTCGGATTAGAAAAGGTGTAACTAGATTGAGTAGGATTTCAAACGTAGCTTCATTCATACGAAAATAGTTTTTGTAATCATCTGGATTTCAGTCAACAACAAAACGTGAGAATACTGTTCACGTTTTTTCAGCCACTCCTTCATCCATCTAGAACGTTTCACGCGTTTTTGTGCGGTTAGTGCCATAATTATAGCAACACAGGCGACTTCGCGAGGATCCATTATAAACAAAACGTCTTCTGTCACGGAGATCACGATGCATACTGAAGAAAAGTAATGACATTAAAAATGATCTGTGGAATGACGGTGTAATGTGAACATTGTAATGATGATATGGAATGAAGAGGAGTTTGAATAGTAATGACATTACTGATAATGTCATTATTACTGACCGTGTAGGGGCCGCTCAACATTGTGTCAAAAAATATTGATTCGCTACCAGACCTGTTGAATGCATTGAAAATTCAGTTTTCCGATACTAGGACTACAGAATCCTTAAAATTAGAAATATACAGGTCACAAATTTCCCTATCAGAATCTCCTTTCGAATTCTTAAGAAAAATGGAAACGATTAGGAATTTGATCTACAGGGTGCGGCACAACTTCCTTTACGCGACGGCATATCTGCACCCAACTGGCAGGAAAGTGAACGGAGCACCTCGACGGAATCGTAGTTCTGCACCCGTACCTTGAGCGGCCAATTGAATATCTGCACCTGAGTAAACATGACTCCGTATCGCGTGAGCCTATTGTCTCTGATGAACGGTACTTATCAGTATCGAACTAGCGATGAGCGAGTCGTGTGTTATTGTGTCTTGTGGTAGCAAACAGGGGAAAGATGTAATATTTGTTAACAGTTTTCGATTCGTATTGCAAAAAGTATTGAAATCAGGGGAAAGTAGGTGGACGTGTTCGCAGCGATGTACGGAAAAATGCAAAGCGGCTGTAAAAACTGTGGGGAACCGAGTGGTGGAAACAGTTGGAGTGCACTGTCATGAAGCTGATTATAATGAAGAAAACTTGTGTTCCTTACGAGCTGCAGTGAAAAGAAAAGCTGAAGGTGATTTGACTACTCGCCCTTCAAAGGTAAGACATTTTACCGGATTCGCATATATTCACACGCACATTCAATGATATTTTAATAATAGGTAGGTAATTTTATAGTCATCATAATAATTCAATAATAATAATAATTGTATATAGTACATAATACATAATAGTACGTAATACATATATTTTATAATAATAGTCATGATTAAGCACACACAAATAAATATTATAAATATTTTGTTGCAGATGGTTCGATCTGCCCTCATGGAGTTTCCGTAACACTGATGTTTCCTGTGCCGATATCGAAAACCTTCGTCGCATCGCCTACAATACCAAACGGAAAACCATCCCACGGTTACCTAAAAGCAGGGATGAAGTTTACTGCGCCCTTCGCTCGATTTCTACACTCACAAACAAGGGAGATGACTTTTTATTGCATATTGACGAAGCTCATAATTTTATCGTTTTTACATGCGTCCAGAAGCTTCAATGTTTGTAGGCCTCTGATTACTTGTACATGGATGGTACTTTTGACTATTCGCCGAAATTTTTCAAGCAAGTATTCACCATTCACGGCCGCCATAGGGGAATGTACGTCTTGGTATTTTGCTTACTACTGTAGTGGGCGCGGTATTTCGTATTAAGCGCCAGCCATATCCGGCGAGCTAATCAGCTGTGCTGATTAGCTAAACACGTAGAGCCGTGACGTAGGAGAGGGGTCAACGAATTGGACATCCGCAGGTGCCTCGTTGCTTCTGACCCGCAGTCGTCTTCCCCGAGCTCTCCGATAGTTAGGTGTCAGCGTGGTGGTTAAGTGTAAGGAGTGAATAAATAAAAAGAGTGGAATAAGTACGCATGTATCCTGAGTAATAATAATTCTCCCTACGAAGGATCCATAACACTGGTGTCAGAAAATTACAACGAACCGACGGTGCAGCAAACTCGTAAGTAAAAGTAGGTCAAGTCCTTAATTTACTTGTATTTTGCTGTACTACACGCCTTTTGTTTAATCAATTTAATCGTTTCATAATATTTATAATTAATTTAATTCATAATTTTATTCTACTCGAACTCGCGACAACGATCGGCTACGGAAACTTACGATCGTAAATCACTCCGCTCCTTTGTTGTCCTTCAGTTTCCTTAGTGTGTGTGTGCACTCCCCGTCGTTTAATTCTCTACCTAATTTAATCTAAATCTTTCCGAATCAAACAAGCAAATAATAGGTACTACCTACCTAGTTAACAAAATCAAAACCTAAGCCAAATTCCGTACCCAACTCCATATCGAACTTTTTGAGCACTTTCGTGTATAATTTTTTAATTTCTACAATTATCATTTTTTGTACAATATCTCGAAATCGTCCAGTTACAGCTAATTGTCATCTCTCCCTATTTAGTGGTATAGTGTGTCCTGGACCTCTATCTCGCTCGTAATCAAATTCCCTTTGTTTTAATTTTCGATCTTTCCATCGTTAATTCTCCCAAGCACGGAGCGCTTACTAGCTGTGTGGGGTGGTCCTTCTTTTTGGTGCCGGCGCAGTATTTTTACGGCAGCGAATTTAAGCTTCCTACTAAAAATGGACTCGACCCGTCTTAAGAAGGACGAGCTCATGTACGAGCTGTCTATTAGGGGCCTTCCGACAGAGGGTCTAGTAGAACAGCTACGACGCCGGTTCAGAAAGGCCCTAGCGGACAATGTCCCAACAAATGAGGACATCCTGCGGGGGTTGGACATGGAGAGGGAGTTAGAGATTTGCAGGAGGAAGGTTCGAGCACTGGAGGTGTTTGTGAGCGAGCTCGATGAGACAGCCACAACTGGTAATCTCCGTACCCTAGACACTCGCCTTTGGCACATTTACCGAAGGCTGTCGAGCCTTGTGCTGACAGGGGAGCAGGACAAATGCCGCCTTGAGTTGCAAAAAACCCTGCTGAACCTTCAGAAAAGTGTCAGTGACCTCCTGGCTGGTGAGGATAGTGACGGTGAGGGGGCAGGAGAGGAGGACCGAGAGCGTGACAGCTCGCTATCACCTTGTACCCCCTTACCGGATCCAGGGAAGTTTCACCTTCCGACACCGCCACAGGTGGATGTGGGGGGCGTGAGGACAGAACGCCGTACGGCATACAGCCTTAAAGGAACTCCCCCACTACTGGACTTTACGAGGACCACTGTGTCTGGGGACAAAGAGGTTCGTATGAGAGCACAGGACGTTGCCACTCAATTTGCGAACAGCAACGCATACCTCATGCACCTCCACCACAACCAGGAGAGTATGATGACTAGGGGAGTTTACCTTGCCGACCAGCAGGCGGCTATGATGCGAGAGCTTTTTGACAGCACCATCCAGGTTCTCAATTCGAGCATCAAGCAGGCCCTGGGGCAGTACACACGGGAGCTGAGGAAGATTCCATTGCTGGAACAGGAGCTGCGAGGGTTGCAGTGGCACCAAGATGACCTCGCTAAGACTGTCAGTAGTCTATCAGTGAAGGCGGATCATCTCACCAGCCTGGTCCAGGGTAATGGGCGTCAGGATGGTCTCCAGAGGGCGGTTGATGCCTTGATAAGCAAGGTGGATCACCTCAGTGGCCAAATGGCGGAAGATGGTCACCAGCGAGACAGAATGGCACTACACATGGACTCTGGATTCACAGTGGTCCATGACAGTCTTAAGGCTCTCACAAAACAGGTGGAATCACATGTTAGAGCCGAGGCTCCCCCTGCAGAATTCCTGGCAGCACAACCAACGCACCACATCCCAGTAACCACAAATCTGGGGCACCCTGTTCCTCCGCAACAAGGTACACTGTGGGATATCCCCCCAGGGCACCAACACTCCGACTTGCAACACCACAGACAACAACAGACACCACCACCAACTGGAGTAGACCATCGCATGCCTCCTCATCGAGTAGACCATCGCATGCCTCCTCATCAAACGAATCTCGGACACCCCACATCTCAACAACCAGCTAGGTTATGGGTACCCCCAGGACGGAATCACCCTGATGCGCCATATCATGGACAACAGTCACCATTTTTGCCACCGCCACCACCACCTGTATCGGGTCATGTGTCACCGAACAATGGTGGGTTTTGGAATACTTCGCTGACAACATCCATCAGTAGTATACCATGGTACTCGGGCAGTACAAAGGCTGGTACCGCAGAGGCCTGGGTTGCGCAAATCAGGAACTTGAAGAGATTCCGGGAACTGGAGGAAGTACCGTATGATGAGAGGCTCTGGGTCCAAGCAGCCATCAGCAGGGCCAAGGATGAGCCAGCGCTCTTCCTGCAACGCCGGCAGGGGGACATCAGGACCCTGGCGGAGCTCGAAGAAAAGCTGCGGACTCGGTTCGAGGGTATTAGGACTGAGTTGTCGTACATCCAGGAGTTGGATAGGACGACAATGGGGCCCGGGGAGACCATCTCCCAGTATGGGGAAAAAATCAAGACCCTAGCAGAGAAGGCCGATCCAACGAAGAGTGCGGATTCCAACATTCTGGCATTGCAGGCCTTCCTGCGGGGGCTGCCTCACAACATAAGAGTGGCAACAGCAACCGCGGACCCTAGGACGGTGTCCGAGGCAATGGCGAAGGCTCAGTCTGCTATGAGTATGTATGATACAATTCACGCAGAACCTCGGCAGACACAGCAGAGCCTTGTGGCTGCAACGTTATCCAAACAGGCACAATCTGGAAGAAGATCACCTGGTAATGAGAGAAGTTGCAACTGCTCTGGCCAGAACCAAACAAATCCACCCAACAACTCAACCCAGAACCAAGTGGCCAACAAAGGGCAGGGGTCACAACCTTTGAAAGATAAGGGGCCCATGCCGCAACAAAAGACGAAAAGCCCTTGGAAAGCCAAGACTTCCTGCATTAACTGCAGGAAGCCCCATAAAATCTGGGAGTGTGAATATCGAGTGGGAGGACCGAAATATGGCCAGACTCCGCCGGCACAAGACAACGGAACCAGCTCAGACCAGCAGCATTCCACCTCTCATCAGAACCCAAACGGGCAGAGAGGGGGAGTGACTTAGTCTCACCTCCCCCTCAACCACCACCATAGCCCCTAGCTACTGCTAGCACTGGTAGTATGGAAACTCATCCCAAGCTCCAAATCGGCCCCATAAATGGTCCTCGATACACCAGTACCAGTACCACCATGTTCCCAGTAGAGGCTATCAACTGTATTATTCATTTTTTCTTCCAATGAGTTACCACTGTTAATTGCGTATCAACGCACAAGTTTTTAGCATGCATTTTGTTAGCTGAGTGCCAGCACATTTGCTATTTGTTTTCTTACAATTTCCCCTCAACTGAATAACTTATTGTTTGTTTCGCCAGAAATTTGAAAATCTCACCCGAAGTACACCTACCTACATACTAAGGACATCTCCATCCAGCAGTTGGAAAAAAAAAAAAAAAAAAAAAGAGTTAACTGTTAACTACAGTAGTATGCCACAGGACCACAGGACAGGTACGATTTCGTCAACCCATACAACTTTGGCCTATATGCGGTAAGGAGGATCACGAAGTAAGTCCAGCGGTAAACAACCAAAACTTTCCAAGCGTTTTTTTTTTAATTAGAAAATAAGAGGGAACGGTTACAATAAGACTAAATAAACGTATAAGTTAGACATTAGATATTATTGTACATATATTCAACGGTCATAACTCGTACATGATTACCCTCCAAAGGTCCATTTTTTTCCCAATGAGTTACCACTGTTAATTGCGTATCAACGTACAAGAATCGTCAAGTAGCAGAAATGGGAGACTGGAACATTTCTGTGGTCGAGACGGTACCCTCGCATTAGAGGGTGACGTTGCGACCGAGACGGCCAGCGTGGTTGAATCATATGGGTATGTCAAAAACAAATCAATTAACTACCCCAGGGGGCAACGGCACAAAAGTGTCGCATCCCTCGTCACACCTCCAGTGTGACGCATCCGGCCATTCAGATTCTGGGGGGCCGGAGCCATGCTCACGTGATTTTGACCAGAGAGCGCCACTAGTGCGCGTAGACGACCAGGAGGAGACGGAGAACAGGCGAGGAGTACGCGACTACTTTCGGTGGTCTAGATCAAGGTACCTCCTGTACATGGTGATCTTGTTGTTGGGTTCACTGCTTACCATCACGATACAGACATACAGCACCTTTGTGCTAGTTCAACACGCACTGAACGGAACGGCCCAACAACAGATTTCCCAGATGGAACACATGACTGATGACATTCACCACATCTCTGAGGAACTCCACATAATCTGCAAAATCGTCACTTCCCATGATGCATGCAGAGAGATGAGGGCGAGATCACACAACAAGACAATGCACACACAGAATGGGAACATGAATCGGAGTCAATCTGGGCAGGACCCGAATCCCCCTCCAAGCCAGGGGAAAGGGGGGAACGAGATGAAACGCCGCCCAGGCACGGTCGGCCCGCTGGACTTCAGCTTTGATAACGAAGCAGCAAAACGAGTGCAGGCCTTGATCACCCACCCACTCCAGGAGTCCGCAAGCAACCAACTTGGAATTCTGGACAACCATGTTCGCCCATCCACACACACAACATCCCTTCAGAGTTCCTCGGCACCCACTGGAATACGTTCAACATTCCAAACCGTGCGTACGTTGGCGCATACTTCAAGGTGGTTCCGGACGGACTGGACGAGACTGAATCTACGTTTGAGACCGCACCGTCCCTGAGCCTGATGTCATTGCTGAGGAACAACACGGACTTTATCATTGAGTACAATCGACCCGAACAGGTTGAAAAGATTTTTGGAACAGCAACCGCGAAGAAATTCTCAACTGGTAAGTACTGTGTCCTTAACTCGGGTGGCCTGGTCATGAAAAAACGTTCCACCAGTTACCAGAGCTTCAAACCCAATGCGGTCAGAACAGCAAAGCTTAAGCTCAGGGAAGAACAGGTTCAGGACATTAAACAACTTTTAGCCGGAACGAGCAAACCGCAGGCAGCTTCCACCCCCGACCTAACTGAGTTTGTTGCTGTCGAAATAAATTGTGCCACCATCGACATGTCCCTTGAGGACCCCCCCCCCCCCGACCCCCCCCCCTCCACCAGTACCTCCCACACCACCCCAAACAGTCTGGCCACTATATTCAGACATCATCCCAGTTCGTGTGGTTTCGGTCTCATCCACAAACTACGACACAGGAGCGAAGCCGACCTACTCTGCCCTCAAAGTCTCCATAGATGAAATAAACGCAGGCAAGATGGGAGCTGGACTCAGCATGAACTTGGTCAGGGGTTGGAATCAGACGGACATCAATTCCTTTAACCTGATGGTTTCCAAGCTGGGCCAGTCAACGGACTCGTTCTTCGAGGAGGCGGCGTTGGTTAGGGTCGGGTGCATCATAAACGCAATCACACCTGATGCGTATTCGATTGATCCTGTTGCCGCTAGATTCGTGAGAAGGATCGATGCCGGTTGGGCTCGGACTGTATCACACATCGCACAACATAAGACCTATCCCAAGAACTTCAACTTCATTATAACAACATCGGACCTCGTCGGGCTCTATCTGCGCAACAAAACTTTCCCGGCAACTCTCACCGCTCCATTTGGGGCAGGCTCACTGGACAAGGACTGGACCATCATCCCGATAGATCCATCGAAGTATTCGGGGAAGTCGTTGATAGCATACATTGTAGCGTTCCTTGACTCTTCACTCTGGGAGGGGTCTGTGTGCTACAGTCTCGACCGAACTGCCATCGACCAGGCTGGAACAAAGGTGAACACCAGAAATGTCACCCTACCAACGTGTAACTCCGTCAGGATTCCAGGCAAGAAAAACTTTGTACTGATCCTCGCTAACACCGTTGGCCTGAACGCCCCAAACACCATATCCATTGGCGCAAATACATACAACGTCTGGCGTGATTACCGAGTGGCCCCAACAATCTATGATTTTTCCACGATATGGTACACCCTCTGGCATTCTGACGCAACCCCCGACCAACTTTCGGACCTGCCATGCCACCTGACCAGGGCGTGGAATGTTATCAGTGACACCCTGGCGACAATGGATTCTGTCGGTCGTGCCCTCTCTGTGATAGCCGAACTATCGACGAACTTCACGTATGGTATGGCGAAACAAGCTTGGGCGACTCCGGGCGATGCGGAAGGGGCGTGGTCCATTGGTGGAGGCGTCATAACCCCGCTAGCACCGGCCGTATCAACGAAGGACATGTTTGATGAATGTGTCGGGATGGCCAACGAAGCGGGACCAGCGCGGGTTACTGGCTTCAACTTCGGTTTTCATTCAAGCTGGATGACGTACCCCCAGAGCGAGGCACACCTCGCGATACACAGGCTCGAAACCTCAATAAACCCTAACAAAGTTGAGGTGTTTTGGGACAAAATCGACACCTCCAACCCTCAGTACAACGTTAAGGAGGCGACGAGCTTCTACCGCCTACCACTGATCTTCGGACTGATAGAGACGACACACCAGACCATGCCAATGTTCAACGCTCTTGGGATGCAAAATTGGCTCAACGCCCATGGGATTTTGATGGCTATGTCGGTCGTCGACTTCCTCACGGAATCGTCTGTTCCGCCCACCAGTTGGTACCTATGTTCTGGCGCCCATGATGGACTTACAACCACGACAATGTCAAACGCTCACGTTTCACTGACCTTAGGTCTAGCCACACCCGACCGGATCGAGGAACTGTTGGAAAATGATCCATTCACTTGGAACTGGTCGAAGATTGGAGATTACTACGGCTTCCCGGTAGATGACAACGAATATGACACCATGTACCCTTTCAACTGTTCCTCCATCCTCCAGTGGTACAACAAAACAAACCAGACCATCTCACATACCACATTGTCGACTGTGATCATCAAATGGATGGTTGGTATTCACCTACGAAGTCACCGGGCAATTCAGTGTCAGGACTGTGACAGGAAGTCTCTCGTCTATGCTGGCTCAACTCCCGATATGCTCAACACAAACTACCAGCTTAGAGTCAGGTGGGCCTGTACCGATACGGCTGCGTACGGGTACTTGTGGTGTGAACAACCTGAGGTGGAAACCCGGACCGATGGAGAGTATGGCTCATTGATGAAGGAGGCGACGAAGATGGTAACTCAAACCCTGGCCATATCCAACAACCCGTGGCCAACACAACAACGTGGCGTCCAACCCTCGTGGCTTCCGTTTGCTGGTGCCGAAGCGTCCAAAGTGATTCACCAGCTTTAGGGCAGTTTCTTCCGCTGTTACTGATTTCATAGGGTGGAACTGGACGTACCGTGAAAATTGATCAAGAATTGTGAGGATGTATTTGAAGCCGTCTCTTGTTGTGGGAAGTGGCCCTACAACGTCAATGGAAATTGCTTCAAAGACCTCCTGTGGTTCTTCAAAGTTCTCTAAGGGAGGTCTCATACGACCGTCATTCTTAGCCTGCATGCAGGGAGGGCAAACTTTGATGTACTGTCTGACATCCTTGGCCATATTTTTCCAGTAGAACTTCTGGCATAAGTTTGTCAGCGTCTTGTGTACCCCTCTATGACCACTCTGTGGCGCGGTGACCAGCTCTATGACCAGCTTGGGCTACTGTGGTTGACCTTCCCCAAGAGATGGTAGCCATAATAGGCCTCGATGTCCAATACACTCATGGCGCCCAGTTAGACATCAGGGAAGGAAAAATAAGATTCAGAAAGGACCATAGCACGACCACCAGCCCAGAAAACGGGAAACGTGACAAGGCTTATTTGGTTTCAAGTATGAAAGTAACCATCCCCCCCAGTTGAGAAGCTGTGGTGCCAGCACGGAGAGTAGGTGGGGATACCCCTCAAACAAGACTCCAGCTGCTGCAACCAGTACATAGAGATTCTCTCTGCTTTGCTGGTTCCATTCACAGTAACTTGCCTGATTCAGTGGTGATGGTGTACAACTCAGCAGAGACGCCAGTCACCATGCAGAAAAACTGCAAAGTGGGCAACCTGTAACCTGTCAGCTCACCGCCTCCAGAAGCTATCTGCTGCCTCACCCAAACCTCAGAAGCTCAAGGAACCGTGGAGGACGAGCTGTCAACATTTCTAATGCTCGTGAAGCAGCAGTCCAAAGGATTTGAGCATCCTGAAAAGGTAGCAGAGCGTCTGAAAGAGTTTGTAGATGTATTCAGCTTTCCTGGATATGAAAAACTCGGTGTTGCAGACCTCGTGGAGCATGGAATCCCGACTGGGGACCACAAGCCCATCCGGACACGCCCATACAAGGTGCCCATAAAACAGAGAGGCAATGGAAAAGATTGTGCAGGATCATCTCAAAGAAGGTGTGATCCAGCCAAGTACTGGCGCCTGGCAATCGCCTTGCATCCTGGTTCCAAAGAAAACCATAGTTGATGGACACACCGAACTCTCCTGGCACATGGTAGTGGACTTCAGACGGGTGAACAAAATTACTCAACCAGAATACTTCCCTTTGCCTCATGTACAGGATTGCCGTGATGCTATGGGAGGAGCAAGGTACTTCACTACCCTAGACTTGAGGAGTGGGTATCACCAAGTGCGTGTGAAGGAGGAGGACATCGAGAAAACTGGTTTCTCCACACCAGGGGGAAACTGGGCTTTCACTCGCATGCCATTTGGCTTATCCAACGCTCCAGCCACATTCCAGAAGATGGCTTCCAGGCTTATCAAGGCATTGGGCTCTTCAAAAGCCCAGGCTTTCCTGGATGACATTATCCTGTTCCATACAACATGGGAGGAGCAAATGGAGGAACTCTGTAACCTGCTGAAGCTCTTCAGGGATACAAATCTAAAGCTGCAGCTAGTAAAGTGCCACTTTCTTCAGAAGGAAGTCCATTATCTAGGACATGTGGTGAGCTCTAAAGGTGTCCTGCCAGACAACAGGAAGTTGGATGCAGTCAGGGATTTCCCACTTCCAACCACGGTAAAACAGGTGAGAGCGTTCATCGGCCTCTGCTCGTACTACCGCAAGTTTGTACAGTCCTTTGCCAAGTTGGCTAAGCCACTGATCGACCTGACACGACTAGGAGCACCCTTTGAATGGACTGAAAGTCAGCAAAAGGCATTTGACACCCTTAAAGAGAAATTAACTACCCCACCTATCCTGAAATTCCCAGAAATTGAAAAGGAATTCATCCTCACAACAGATGCATCCACCTCAGGACTTGGTGCAGTATTGAGCCAAATGCATGACCAGGTAGAACATCCTGTTGCCTATGCAAGTCGTGCGCTAAGCAAGGCAGAGAAAAATTATTCGGCGACAGAACTTGAACTACTAGCAATAGTCTATGCAGTGCGCTATTTCCATCACTATCTGTGGGGGTCAAAGTTCACCATAATAACCGACCACGCCCCTCTCAGATACCTCCATCAAATGAAGGACACCAATGCTCGAATTATGAGATGGTCCCTCCTCATGGAGGAATATGCCTACACGGTCAAGTAGAATCAAGTTTGGAAAAATCCAAAGAACAGCAGGTTTATAAACATTGCCTTGAAGTGATTTCTGCTAAATGTGCCGAACTGTTTGAAAGACCCTTATCTCCGTCTGTGTGCGTCTCGGATTTTGAGAAAGCAGTGCTTAATTCGTGCGCTGCTACTTGGCCTGAAGCAACCATCACTGCTTGCAAGTTCCACCTTGCCCAATCGTGGTTCCGCAAAATTCAGAACCTAGGACTTACGTGTCAATACAAAGACCGAGATGTTGGGAAGTGGCTACATACCTCGTTCGGAATGCCATATTTAAATCCCAGTGAAGTACAGGATGGTTTCTGTGAGTGGGTTACATTGATGCCAAGCGATGTGGCTGCTCACAAGTATGCTACCTACATACATGACTTCTATGTCGCTGACGATGCTGACTACCCTCCAACGCTTTGGGCCAGTAGGACTTCGGACACGAATCGAACTACCAGCGTGCGAATCTTTCCACGCCCACTTCAAAAATCATTTCAACAGCCCTCATCCCAATATATTCATATTTCTCGACGTTCTTCTGTCGTTCCAGTGCGAAGTATACGTAAAAATAAGTGAAATTCATCCGCGCGATGTTCGACGTCCAGCTACCAGAAAAAAGGAAAAATGGGTAGCATCAACTATAAGTAAGTTTCAGGAACGAAAGGTGACCACCCTTCAATTCTTACTAGTGATTTCTCACAAACTTTCCCCGTGAGTAAACATAACTTCAACCTTATAATGACTTTATAACTTTACCCTTTTAACGACGATAAATGACTATAATTCATTTGTAAAATAAAAATATAACTTATAACAACTGGCTATAAATTATTTTAATATTCATTCATTCACATATAGTACGGTAATCACAAATAAAAATAAAATAAAAGCTTAGTTCAACGGGGATGCAGAAATACATCCGGGGTGCACATCGGTAAAAACGTAGGGGTGCAGAAATACATAAGGGGTGCGAATCTACACAAACGTAGGGGTGCAGATATACAGCTTTCTCTCCGGCCGGGTGCAGATCTACGGGCTACCGGGGGAAGGTACCATTCGACTGAGTGGGACCTAACGTTTTTCAGTATACACCATGTCGTGGCCAGGTCAAAAACGGGCGTTCATTATCGAACAGTATTTAAAAAATTGGAACTCCGTAGTCAACGCACAACGTACATTTCGCAGACAATTCAATTTAGCCCCACTGGCTCCTGTCCCTTCGAGACCATCAATTTTGAACTGGGTTCGGAGTTTTAGAGCCACAAGTTCTGCAACTCGTGGTCAAGGGAGGGGAGGTGGCCGACGTCGCACTGCTCGCACCCCAGAGAATATTGCACGAGTTAGAGCTTCATTCATCCAATCGCCAGAGAGGTCAGCCCGCAGACATGCCACTGCTCTGAACTTGTCAGATCGCACAGTACGCCGTATTTTGCATGAAGGGTTTTCTTTCCACCCGTACAAAATTGTAACCGTACAGGAACTTATACTGAGAGACTTCCAAAACCGTCTCAACATTTCTCAACAGCTTCTCAACAGCATTCCTCCAAAAGATGTCATTCTGTTTACTGATGAGGCTCATTTCCACCTCAATGGTGCAGTAAATCGACAGAACTGTCGATACTGGAGTGAGGTAAACCCAAGAAGTTTGCATGGTGTGCTGTAAGCAGTCACGGAATCATTGGCCCTTATTTTTTCGAAGAGGAGGGAATCGCGGTCACAGTCACATCTGCTCGGTACACAGACATGATACAGAACTTCTTCCAACCAAAATTGGAAGACCTCGACATTAACATCACCCACGACTGGTTTCAGCAAGACGGAGCCACGGCTCACACAGCCCGGAGGTCGATGGAAGTTGTGAGGCAAATGTTTCCGGGGAAGGTCATTTCACTGAGGGGAGACATTAATTGGCCTGATCGGTCTCCGGATTCAACTCCATGTGATTTTTTCCTGTGGGGTTACCTCAAGGCTGAGGTGTACAAACACAAACCGCGAAATTTAAACGAATTGAAGGTCGCAATCGACTTGGAAATCCAGATGATTCGGATCGACGTCATACAACGAGTGATGGACAACTACAGAATGCGCCTTCAGAGTTGCATCGAACACGGCGGCCGTCATCTTCGAGATGTTTTGTTTAAAACCTCATGAATAAAATGTTATGAATTTATTGTAGAATAATTAGGTATCAATAAATTTTTGATATGCTTAGTTTTTTTTTATGACCTCCTGAAATCGTAAACGAAGTTGTGCCGCACCCTGTATAATAGACTAACTATTGATCAGCAAAGTGCTGAGGTTATAGCAGCAACAATGAAACAAACTGAGAAAGAAATAATCTATCATATGTATGAACAAATGGAATTTCCATTGTCAAACTTCATAATGACCCAAGGTCCAGAAACTTTGGAGATTTTCGACGAATTTTATTCACAAAATGCCAATTTATCTTGGATACACTCAACCGGAGAAAACAAAAACCCAATCAAAGCCTGTTCAAAAAGCAAACTATAATCAAAATCAAAAATTTCAGAATTTGAAGAAAAATCACCAAAATCCAACCCCTCAAAATTCCCGGAATTCCACTAATTCTGGCATGTATAGGAACAATTATGGCAATACTGTTTCTATGAGAACAACAAACACAGGACAACGGTTTGGACAAAAACCTCAACCCACGGATTTGACTTACAGTGAAGGATCAGAGCCAGTAGATTCAAAGGAAACAATAACGTTCCTCAGACTGACCAAACTTCTGAAATTAACCCTATCAGACCGCCCAGCCAACCAAATGAAATTCAAACCCCACATGATAAAATAGAAGCTCTCTCAGAAAAGTTTGATCATTTTTTAGAAGATAAAGGAGAAGAAGAGGCCCCACCTACATTACTATAGTAGATCTAAATTATTAGCAAAGCTCTCCTATACTTTACTGACCCCACCCAAAAATAGAAAATGGCTCATTGATACTGGATCAAAACATAATTTCATACAGAAAGATTGCAAAGAACAAATGGAAAAATTTAGGGAACATCTCATTGTGAAAACTCCTGTTGGAGAAGCAAAAGGCGAATATTACGTTCTTCTAAAATTAGAAACTATTTTAGGAATCAATAAAAAATTTTGGTAGGTTTTTCTTGTAGTGGCAACACTGCGTTATCATTTTGCGGTCTCTGGCAACAGGTGCTCGTTCAGTTCAGTAGCGTTTGTGGTAAGTGACTGTGTGTTGGAACGTCATCTTGGTGAGTTTTTGATATTTTTCCAATAATTTTGAAGTTGCCTTCACGATTTTCGTAAAAATGAAAAGCTGTAAAACTCTTGTGCTCGGGGCTATCACGTAATTGTTGTGGTTTTGGGTTTTTTCGGGTTATCACCTTGCATGTGCCTGACTGTTTGGTCACAACCCCAGCTTTGTAGAAGCCATCTTTTTTTAAAATCAAACATTACTGAAAACTGCCGTTTCTCGTGTGAATTGAAACGATGTGTTCCAATTCACCCAAACATTCCTGAATGTTCTTTTTTCCTACTGGTGAGTGACTAGGTACCTAATAATTTTTTCTTCTTTACTTTTAGGTCATGGGGAGAAAATATAAAAGGAAGCTCGGGGTAAAACCCTACTTCAGATACCCACTGGAAAACTTGCAGCGAGCCATTGACCATGTGAAGAATGGTCTGTTGTCACTCAGAAAGGCTTCTGAAACGTTCGAAATACCGTTGGGCACACTCTCTAGAAAACCCTTCTCGATGTGAATTGGAACAGGGAGGTTTAAAAAAAAAAAAATACTTTGCCCTCGCCTAAAAAAACTCTTGTTAGCTCAATGCAAACTTTGGGTACCCTCCTACCCTGCAGTCTTTTCAGAATCCCGAAAAGTTTGTTAAAAAAAAAAAAAAAAAAAAAAAACGCACTTTGAATTTCAAAAATGTTCCAATTCACACCCTTTGACGGTCATACGAATGAATTTGCAACTTCCTCTGTGGATAGTCCCCGAACACCGTCCAATGATTCGCCACAAACTACATCATCCAGTAATTCAAGCACAGGTAACCTTAAAAAGAGATTCGCAAGAACCTCTTCGTCACAACCATCTGCTGCAACAGTTTTGGCTAATTACCTCAAATATAAGGGACAGCAAGCAGATTCATCAAACCAACCAGCTGATCCCTTGACTGATTTTTTCGTTAATATGGCTCAAACAGTGAAACAATTCCCACTTCAGGACCAGGTCAGGATCAAGGGACAGCTGTTTCAAATGGTAAATAGTGTGGAAATGCGCCTGGCCGAAGAAAAACTTTCGTCTGATCCTGCTACCCCCATGAATTCTCCACGAGAAACTCAACAACATTTTTTTCCGAACTCGGGTTTTTCGGCAGTTTCTCACATTACTCCCGAACGTCACCAAATAATCTCCAATCCGGACAACCACATGATAAACACTTTGATAAATTTCAACCGTTAATTTATTACTTTTATCAGTTCTTATGTTGCAATTTTTGGGAATAATTATAATGTGTAATATGTGTAATAATAAGTAATAACATGTGTAAATAAGTAACGTGTGTATCATTTTAAAAAATGAATAAAAAAAATAAACGTTTGATGATGAACATAAAATATGAATATATATTGATATATACCTTAAACACAAGGCTAATCTCTCTTGAGGAGCGACTGCACGTCTGTATGTAGTATTTTGCCTCTGTATAGGATGTGGTCCCATGATGTTCAACAGTTCGGCAAACTTAGCGTTACTCATACGGAAGTATTGAAAAAATCTGGCCTCATCATTTATCAGGTCAGGAAATAATGTGTGGTATTCTCCATACGCCTCTCTCTTCTGATTGATTTGATGAACCCACGTTGACCGTTTTCTCCGTACTCGCTCATGTTCTATTTGTTCTTCTTCCGCCAGCAAACAACTTACTATCATCACTTCTTCTTCACTATCCATACTGTAGGTGTACTTTTCGCAAAAATTTTGGGCAGTTTTATAAAAATAAAATTATACACAATTAGCTTAGGAGGAGGAGATATCCTTTCACTGCGGATGCCACGACTGAACTGGGAAGCCGAACCTCCGTACAGGTAAAAATGCGAATATGTGTGCGCAGTCATTAAAAAAAATCCGATCCGTACGATGCGTGCGAAGCGGCCGATGACGATATGTGTGCGCTTACCTTAACAGGTCGTCACTTACTTTGTCCTTGCCTGTCAAGTCACTCATTTCTCGTAGTAGGTGTGATGGTTTTTTGTCACCCAGAGTTGTCTCTTTCAGCAAACGTTGGAACTGCTTCTCTGACTCGACGAAAACTTTGATTAGGCGATCTTTCAGACCTATGTATTTTCCTGTCTCGGGAGGTCTGGCGAGTAGATCACTCACCTGTACCAAGACGCTGTTATCCAGAGCATCCACGACAATGTCGTACCGGTCTTGGTCGTTGACGATCCCTCTGACGCGGAGTCCTGATTCGACCCTGTGGAACTAGAGGGGCGCACTGGTTTTACAAAACTGCGGGGGGCGGTATGTGCCCTTGCCCACCTCCGGGTTTGGGGCTGCGGGAGCTGGGGCATCTCCCTGTCCTGGGTGTCCAGGGTTTCGTCCGTCCATCTCCAAGAAGTTGATAATAATCAGAAGTTAGATCACGTCGGGGTCACCATTTAGTTGGGGACTCGATAAACTAATTAAATCGATGTCTACAACAATTAGTCTGAATTAATAAGACGTAAATCTTTCAAACATCAAAACTGAACTGGTTTATTAACACACATGCCATTCGATGGAACCGACGTTAGCAACGAGCAACAACAATTAGAGTGGGGCCACATAAATTACAGAAAAATATAAGTAGGTAATGATCAGAAAAATCAAACAAAAAATAAGTAGGGAAAATTAAAACAAATTCAATTGGAATAAAAGTGCTCAAATTAAAAGAAAAAGCTTGTATTCCATCAAAAGTATATAAAGAGGATGCAGGATATGACCTTACCACTATAGAAGGAAAATCATTAACACCCGGAGACAACGATATCTATTTTCAACTGGCATTGAAATTGAAATACCTAAAGGATACGTTGGATATATAATGTCCAGATCAGGCTAGCCCATAAATCTGGAATCTGGATTATCTGTATTAAATGCCCCAGGAGTTAGATTCAGGTTATACTGGTGGCACATGGTAAAACCTCCACAGTCTGCAGTGGTATGCTGATGATTACAATATGAAAATGACTTACAAAAGCGAATTGGTTTATTATTTTCAATAATGAACCATTGGAATCGAGTATGAAAAAAAAAAAAATTCTTACCCCCCCTCAAAATTTGATGGTTTACGTTTCAAGGTATGTAGAATCCAAAACTGCAATAAAAATATTTCTGTCTGTCCGCCGTACGCCGTACGGGCCACTTTTCTTAGTTACCATGAAAGAAAATTGATGAAATTCGGGTTATAGGTTCCGTTCGGGGTCTAGTTGGTCCTCGAAGCTCGACGTTACTGTCAGTCATCTCTAAGGGGTTCAAAATAGGGGTTGAAATTTTCAAAACGCCTATACCATTTTTTTTACGTGAATATTTTTACGGTTTTAAATAATTCTTGAACTTGCGAGTTTTTTAAGACCATACGGAGCGTCGTACGTCCAGCCGTTCGTTCACAGTTTTACCATGATCCACAGGCCCCGAAGTTTGCACCGACAGGCATTTTCGACTCCAGTGTGAATGAAATTGTATACAATTCAAACCAAATCTCGTAACCAGAGACGCGCCCACAATAGGAATTTGTGAATACGGCCAATCATTGGTAGGGATCACCTGATTATATTGGCGGAGTATGAAGTCGAGTTGGTTGTTCTGTGATATTATTTAATTTGAAAAATGACGGCTCTTTTGGAGTTTGTTGGTAGGTAGTGAAACTTGAACAAACGTTGAAGTATTATTGATGGGTAAATTATTACTACGGTAAATCATTACTCAGCGGCAAATTATTACACAACGGTTCATTATACCATCTACGTAGAAGGGGCTGGAGTTTGTTGGTAGGTACTTTCGCAACTTTTTTCACTCCTCATCAACAATTTCTTTTCATGTTGTATAAATATGGAGGTTCAGTCGGGTTAAGCCTATGCCTAGTGCGGGATAGTGGAGGATTTTAGACGCGAAGAGGGACGAGGGGGCGGGGCGGGGGGGCCAAGAGGGGGGCCTAAACCTCTTTGGGGCGGGAGCTAAACTATTTTTCTAGCCAATCATCGTCATATTAAGATAATGGGGTTGTTGTGATGAGTGGAAAAATACAAGATGTTAAAATTTAACCATTTAATGGTTTTGACAGGCGTGAGAAACAATATTATTTTTGAGAGTGTCAGCAGCAAGGAACGGAAGTCTCGGGGTACCGAGAAGGTCGAAACTGATAACGCCGACGACGGTGACGGGCGGAAACGCCAGTCCACTGTATCTTACACGCAAATTAACCAAATCGACACAACTTGTGTGGAAGCAACTACTGGTTTTGACAGGCGTGAGAAACAATATTATTTTTGAGAGTGGCGGCATCAAGGAACGGAAGTCTCCTCCGGGTACCGAGAAGGTCGAAACTGATAACGCCGACAGGGATGACGGGCGGAAACGGCAATCCACTGCATCTTACACGCAAATTAGCCAAAATCGACACAACTTGTGTGTCGAACCAACGTTGGGGAATATTTCGAAATAATTTAACGAGAAAATGAAAAGGAAAGGAGTAGGTAGGTAGGTAGGTAGGGAAACGTTTGTTCAAAAAGAAATTGTTTTATTTAATACGATTACAATATCGAGATAGATGGTTAATACCTTTACATTAATTGCGTAGAGTTCATTTTAAAAGTAAGGCAAGGACATATGCAAAATCCGTAGTGGCGACAGCGGAGACAGATAATTCCGTCGACATGATGGCGTGGTTGAATGAAGCATTCGAGAGAGCAGCAGAATCTCGGCGCGTAATTTGGATCCACAAGTCGTCTGACGTGTGGACAGCTGGGCGAAAATCGTTCGTGATCAGCTATCGGGGAATCTTCCGCTGTCCAGCGAAACATCTTCACAGAACAGAATGGGCACATTACGATGTCGTCCTGTCCTGTCCAGATGAAACCCGCTTCAGCCAATAAACGAAAAGAGGGGGTAGCGTATTTTTCCTTCGGGAAATCTCGAAACGTTTTCAATCTTTCAGAGTTGGAATTGAAAATCGTTTCCGGCGGTCGCATGGGCTCCATAATGTAGGTAGGTAATTATTATTATCGTTACGGACTCGTAGAAGTTTTTCGAAAGTCGAATCGTTTTTCAACGGTTTACTGTACAAGCCGTTGAGGGTACGTTTTAATGATATACACCCATTAATAATGACTCTGTTGGAATGCGTCGAAGGTCGTTGATTTCTCTCCACCACCGAGCGTAACGAATTCAACGCCAACAAACATTTAACAAACTCCGGGGAACGTTCGCCCGTTATTAAAGTAAATACTGGTTCACAAATGAAGAGGGCGAATAAGGTATCCTGAGACACTGAAGGCTTCCATCTTAAGACTAAACTCTACCCAAATTCTGTCACTGCCGAGCTCTTTTCCTCTAAATGTTCAGTATTATGCATCATTACATAACCTTGTGCCTCATCGATGTCATCCTCGTCCGATATATCGATTAGCTGATGATTTCGAGTTGCAATCAACTGTGAAACGAGTTCGTATAATCGTGTAAGAATTGAGCTATCCGTACATTGTATGTTTAAAATATCGAAAATATTCAGTTTTCCCGCTGTGACAGTCATCAGAAAGTCGTCGTACTCATAAACCAAATTGAACTGGTTAAAAAAGTATATTTTTCCATTTACATATCTGAAGGCGCTTCTGATGTTGTTAGGTAAACCGATAAAAAGGTTACGGTATTCTCCTTCCAATCGTGTAGACTTTGAACATTCATCGACTTTATAGGCGTAATTGTTCGAAAGAATGTAAATTTTTCCTTTATACGTATTCACGACGGCATCAACGTTCGTCGATCCTGACATTGAGGTCAACGTCCGTATACGGTTAAGAGATAATGATGGATAATTGAATATGTAAACCATTTTGTTGGAAAATAAGACAATTTCGTCGTTAGAGTTTTGGTAGATCCCATCTATTTTCCTAAAGTTGGACGGTAAAAATTCCAACCAACGAGTATAATATGAGGGCGAGTCAATTGGTCGGCGTCTCTCAGTTTCTCGTCCAAATCAATAATCCAAACGTACTTTCCATGGAAGATGAAAATTTTATCATTCACTATAATCAGCGTATGAATAAGGGTTCTATATTTACAAAGATCCGTGTTAATTGGCACAGGTGCGACGGTGGTGTGTGGCGAAACACTCGATGTTGGGGGTGCTGGTGGTGGTGGGGGGAGTTTTGTTGTCTCGATGATCGGGGGTGTGGGACGTGCACGAGCCCCGTATAGGAATTGAATCCCGTTTATATCATCAATCGATAATTGTACAGTACCGCGACGATAGTATGGGTACATGATAGAGCCATGTTTTAGAGAATGTTCCAATCCTAAAGCATGACCAATTTCATGAACAGCCACCCATAAAAAAGAGGTCTTATTCGATGGGCACTTATCGTCTGGAGAATAATACCATTGTTCATCGGCATCGAAATGTATTTCGACGGAGGTCTGTCTCAGATTCGGGTAATCTGCATGAGCTAAAACATTACCTAAACCATCGAATGGGTAAGGGCATTCTGCGATTTCTTTTGATTTCATATGCGATTGACCGCCCATAGTTCATAAGATTTTAGGATTTTCGATGCTATGAATGAAGATTAAATTGGCATGTTCTGACCACTTTGCAAAGGCGTGTTCTAACACGTTCCTATACCTTGAAAGGTCCCCATAAGCGAACCATGTGACTGTATTGTTGAACCACATTCGGCTTTTACTAGCCACGTACGCCTGTAGTGTGTCTGCTAAACCGCATCGTTCCCTCTTCATCAAATACGAGGTCGAATCGTCCAAAGTCCCATTTTTCAAAGGTAAGTCATTGGATTCTTGAAACAGGGTTAATGCTTCTCGTAATTCACTTTCGCTAACATTTCCAGTGAGAGTAAAGCGATCCTTCGACATATAGCCATACGTTTGTAAATATTCAACAGGAGGCATCGAATAAACGAAATATAAAAGCTCGATTAACAGATAAACGCCTCGGAGAATTGTGAAATCCATTTTTTTTTCTTCGATACCCGTCACTGTCGAGGGTTAGCGCAGCACTGACCATGACGGGTTGGAAATGTCCTTAATAAAGCACCACCCACGCTGTTTAATAATGGAAAAAAAGATACCAAACAGAATCGTTCAAGTTTACGGAATTTTCAAAACGTCAGATGCGGAGCCTGAGAAAAAGAACCTGCGATAACAGTAACAGGAAAGGAGGCTGTGGTCAGTCTGCGTATCAGGGTGAGAACGTCGTTCTAAGAAACAGATATTGAGCTGTTTCCCCCACCCATTTTGGTCTTTAATATTTAAGTGAAAAAACCGGCCCATCATAGCACAGAAACTCCGAAGCTGTACCCCATCATCACCGACATGGACGCTGCCCTACACGCTTTTTTGCGGGAGCGTATTCCGCCCCATCTCCGCGTAAGTTTTTTTTCCATGTTCTGTAATCCTACGCAAATTCGTCGAAGTTGTCCATTTATTTTCTCAATATTGGTTTTAGCATACCCCGACGATGGTGTTTGCTGGCCTCAATACGTTAGGCGACCTAACGTATTTAGGCCAGTTGGCTGATGGTAGGCGGGTAGCCTACGAAGTACAAGCCCCG
The DNA here is from genome assembly GCA_954871275.1 of Leptopterna dolabrata. Classification (NCBI taxonomy): domain Eukaryota; kingdom Metazoa; phylum Arthropoda; class Insecta; order Hemiptera; family Miridae; genus Leptopterna; species Leptopterna dolabrata. The sequence goes on along the minus strand of OX940977.1, from coordinate 62,675,012 downwards.
GTCCTCGTAGTTGTTTGGGTGACAGCACGTCCTGGGTTAGTCCAATTTTTTTTTCTTTTAATGATTTCCTCATCGTTTAACCGAGAAATATTATTTAGGTATTAGAAAAAAATTAAAACTCAATTACATTCGAAACTCGAATTATTGTATTTATTTATTTTTTTACAGATGAGAATGAAAACAACGTGCCTATTAAAGTTAATTAATTTATGAAACGTCCTGGGTTAGTCCAATTTTTTTTTCTTTTAATGATTTTCTCATATTTAGGTATTAGAAAAAAAATTAAAACTCCATTACATTCGAAACTCGAATTATTTTATTTATTTTTTTTTACAGATGAGAATGAAAAACACCGTACCTATTATAGTTAATTTATACAACAACTATTATATCATATTATAAAAAATGAATAAAATATTCGAAAGATATCACTCGTAGATTTTTTTTTCATTGTCCCGCAGTCTTATGTGGCATACACGTATGCTGCAACGCTGAAAATTCAGTATGTAGTTCGAGGCAGTAGACACATTGAACGATAGTTCCGCCTTTCTTGCGACAGTAGAATCCATTAATAGCTAGATCCAAAGGCGGTATCTCGCCTAACCATGATGGGCTTTCAAATGTTTTGTATCGGGGGTACGTATCCATTAAATTTACCCAAGGTAAATGGGTACGTACCCATTCGGCCAAACATTCACTTTTTATTTGAGCACATTCCAGGTAAAATTCGCTCATATTTCGGTGGCGCTGACAAGATCCGACAGTTTGATGAAACGTATCTTTAACAAGTTTCTTGATAGGTTCAGCTCCAAATTGTGCCAAATCATGCACTGGACGGACATCACCAAGCAGGTTTTCGATGTGTTGAGCCTTTTCAAGTCCCTTGCAGAAGATGAAATCACCATCTTTCGTGTGCTCCTTTAAAATGGATGACAGCTCACAGTATTCGATCGTGCCATCGCAAATGCTCAATCCATGGAAACGTTCATAATTCGTAGAATGATCCAAGGTCAATGTCTCAGGCGTTTTGAAAATCCAATGATGAAATTGACGACTTTGAACGTTCGCAATAGATAACTCTTTCACCACGAACCGTTTTCGAATATCACGAAAAGCGCAAAAATCCACTATTAGCATAGTTAACATTTTGTGTTTTTTTCGTACAGTACAACCAACAACTACAACAGTTGCGCAACTCTATACCGAAGAACCGATCAAGACGAAGTGGCGATAAAAAACTCCGACGAGGTCGATTATAAAAAAAATTATGATGTTGGAAGTGTCTCGAAAATACGTTTTGTCTTAACAAGTTCAGTAGAAGAAAAAATGTTTTCCCGAAGGATGTAGCGGTTAAGGGCAGCGTCCAACGGACAGGATGTGGTGACTATGATTCATCTGCCGAGCGGCTATATAAACCCGCAAGCTCCAGCCATCTTCATCCACTTGTCTCTCAAGAGTCGACCAGTCGCTGCTGTTCCTCCTCCTCTTGTCTTTTCTGTCTTTGTAAGTATATCATTAACTGTATCGTTTCGGACCCCCTCCTCATCTCGTATGCATCTTTTAATAAATAACGAGCGTTACAGCTCTTACAATGTGACAACTGCAAAATATAGGCCCTTTTCTTTGAAAAAATTAGCCGCTATAGAAATTTCGCGACGAATTAACCTCCGCCGACAACTCGTTTATTTGGATCTTCCCCAGACTTTACTTCACTACTTGATGCGAATATGGCCCAAATATATGTACAAAAATACGATCGATCCGTCTGAGCAAGAAATGTATTGCGACGAAAATTTAGACTTTGATTTTTTAACCAAACGCGACTATATTTTTCTGCTCCACCAGAGATACACTGATGATTACAGACCACCTTTTTTATTTGACGTGACGGATGACGAACTAAATACGATAGTTGTAAGAAGTTTTTACACTATAAACGATCATTTTTCACCCATTATAGGCGTAGAACGGTATTGTAAATTTTGTTTTCCCGCTGTTTTGAAAACACTGACTGACGTAACCCGTAATAATAAACCAGTCAAATACGTTACCCGAATTCGAAGGGATTTTAAAATTGGGAAGAATTCGTGTACGCTAGGCAAAATTGGTGCATAAATTGTGTTTTCGAACCCCTTTTTCGTTTTAGGCATCCCGAGAACATGTTGGATAATTTATCAGAAGATGAATTCGATTTTGAGGAGCGTCTCCTTTAAATAAATAAATTTAAAAAAAAGTGATTAGGCTGCCTTGAGAGACAAAAAAAACTTCTCTTCTGTTTATACAGGTGACAACAAGTTTCCAAATTAATATCCGGTGAGTTTATTTACTTTTTTTTTTTTTTTTTTTTTTTTTTTAAGAGTTGCGATATATTAAACTGGTAAAATAAATCAATTTGGTTCGCGCCTATCTGATTTTTTTTTTAAGTGATGTTGGCGAGATTAAATAACATACAGACGAGGAGATACATCCGCATTAGGGACCTGGACGTCGGAGTGGAATATCCGATCCTAAAGCTAGAGGAGGCTGAGCAACAGTACGGGAAATGTCTCCTGGCTCATCTTAGACTCAAGGACGACTCGTCAGCGATCGTGACATTACCTCGCCGCTACTCCGACGTGATTAGCGTAGAAGAGTTGAACTCTTATAAATCTGGTAAGTTTTTTTTTTTTCTCCCTACGTTGACATGGATATATGCCTCGATTGATAACTACCTACTCGTTTTCGATAAATGATGTAATAAAACGAAATTTTCTTTTTTTTTGTTCGTTGTAGAGGACTACGCGCTGATTTTTAAAGGGTACAAGGGGGCTGCCTACGATTTGCAATCGTAGAAATGAGGCATGATGATATTGGTCATCGTAGCGTTTACGACGAGAAGTGACATAGATGCAAATTATGTATAAAAAATAAGTCTGATGTGAAATGTACCAAGTGTGGAGTGTTCCTATGCCATACAAGAAAAAGAAACTGTTTTTTCTATTTCCACGGCAATTGAAATAACTACACATTTTTTTACAACAGTTTGACAATATTTGGACCTTTTCCACTTTTTCTAACCTGTTTTTAGCAACAATGGCATAATTATTTTGTACGTTTGAAGGGTCTGCCACCAAAAATGAGTGCCTTCATCAATGTTTTATGAGACTGCATTTTGAACTAAAGATGTCTGATGTATTTTGTTCCTGTCTTATTCAATAATTAGAAATGAGTTACCTGATTACGGAGTTTGTTATGTTGTTTGAAGTTATTTTTGTGATATTTTAAATTAATACTACATTGACAAGTCTAATATCCCTACTATATTATAAAAACGGATCTCTGTGAGTCTGTCTGTGAGTGAGTCTGTGTGTCTGTCTATGCACGGCCAAACGGCTCGACGGATATCGACCAAATTTGGCACGAATATCCGGTAGGCTCCCAAGTTGTGCAACGTCGCATTTTTAATTCCCTCACCATAGCGGAACTATGGTCGACCATGGTCAACTTCGTTATTGAAATGGTAACCCCTATTTTTTATCGCGTATTCGTCTTCTACGTGAAATTCTATCTACGATCGACCCTTCGGACTACCCCCGCGGTCGACCATAGCGCATCCATGGGCCCCTCCATGGTCGAATCCCGAATTGCTTTTCACGGCCAAACGGCTAGACGGATATCGACCAAATTTGGCACCAATATCCGGTAGCCTCCCAAGTCGAACGTAGGCGCATTTTCGATTCCCTGACCATAACGGAACTATGGTCGACCATGGTCAACTTCGTTATTTGATCGGTAACCCCGATTTTTTATCGCCTATTCGTAATCTACGTGAAATTCTGTGTACGATCGACCGTTCTGCTACCCCCGCGGTCGACCATAGCGCATCCATGGGCCCCTCCATGGTCGAATCCCGAATGGCTTTTCACGGCCAAACGGCTCAACGGATATCGACCAAATTTGGCACCAATATCCGGTAGCCTCCCAGGTTGAACGTAGGCGCATTTTTAATTCCCTGACCATAGCGGAAATATGGTCGACCATGGTCAACTCCTGAATGGCTTGACAGATATCGACCAAATTTGGCACGAATATCCAGTAGGCTCCCATGTTGTGCAACGTCGCATTTTTAATTCCCTCACCATAGCGGAACTATGGTTGACCATGGAGGCTTGACGGATAGCCTCCCAGGTTGAACGTAGGCGCATTTTTAATTCCCTGACCATAGCGGAAATATGGTCGACCATGGTCAACTCCTGAATGGCTTGACGGATATCGACCAAATTTGGCACGAATATCCAGTAGGCTCCCAAGTTGTGCAACGTCGCCTTTTTAATTCCCTGACCATAGCGGAACTATGGTCGACCATGGTCAACTTCGTTAATTGAAATGGTAACCCCTATTTTTTATCGCGTATTCGTAATCTACGTGAAATTCTATCTACGATCGACCCTTCGGACTACCCCCGCGGTCGACCATAGCGCATCCATGGGCCCCTCCATGGTCGAATCCCGAATTGCTTTTCACGGCCAAACGGCTCAACGGATATCGACCAAATTTGGCACCAATATCCGGTAGCCTCCCAAGTTGAACGTAGGCGCATTTTTAATTCCCTGACCATAGCGGAAATATGGTCGACCATGGTCAACTCCTGAATGGCTTGACAGATATCGACCAAATTTGGCACGAATATCCAGTAGGCTCCCATGTTGTGCAACGTCGCATTTTTAATTCCCTCACCATAGCGGAACTATGGTTGACCATGGTCAACTTCGTTATTTGAAATGGTAACCCCTATTTTTTATCGCGTATTCGTAATCTACATGAAATTCTATCTACGATCGACCCTTCGGACTACCCCCGCGGTCAACCATAGCGCATCCATGGGCCCCTCCTTGGTCGAATCCCGAATTGCTTTTCACGGCCAAACGGCTCAACGGATATCGACCAAATTCGGCACCAATATCCGGTAGCCTCCCAAGTTGAACGTAGGCGCATTTTTAATTCCCTGAACATAGCGGAAATATGGTCGAATATTATTATCTTAATATATAATAATTATAATTTTATAATATAATTGATAACGGGTCTTGAACAGCACCATTGACTGCCCGCCGCTTCTCTCAAAGTTCTTTATTTCTGCTCCTCGCATCACCTCACGCTCACCAATGTTGTTTCACGTCCCATTCTCCCCAACCAACTATGTGAAGTGCCAACCCCTTCGTAGGCTCCCTCGGACTGCCAATCTATTTTTAACTATTAACCCCGAATTCGACTTCTTCCATTCCTCACTCTCTTCCTTAAAGTCTGTGTTATCATCATCCCCCATCAGTTACTCATGAAATATTTTAGTTTTTTTTTTTTTTCAAGTTCTTTATTGTATTGTTTAATTTTTCACTCATCTTGATTGTTGTTTTGTAATTGGGCTCGCCCGTTAAATAAATAAATAAATAACTTCATCATGTTTTGGAAGTCACAGTCACAAAGTTGATCCTCAAGTAATATTCCCAAACGTTGAAATATTTTTCACTGGGGGATCCTCAAGTAATATTCCCAAACGTTGAAATATTTTTCACTGGGGGATTAGTTTTCTGCTATACCTGCAGTTCTGCTATACTGGTCATAAATCTTCAATCCGACGAAAGGTTCCTGACGTGACACTTAGGGCCCCCGCAGACTGCAGACTTTTTATCGGCCGATAGTTTGGTCGGTTTCTTAATCAGTATGGAGAGGAATGCATATGCGCACACTACAGCGATTCAGTATCGGCCGATAAAAAAGTTTGATGGGCTACTCGATTGCATTCAAACTAATCTGTCGGCCAACTGTCGGCCGACTGTTTAATCAGTATTGGCGCATTAACGCCTGCGCATACATGACGATTGTTTAGTCGGCCGATAGTTCAGTTCGCTCTGTGATTTGGCGTCGTGTGCTTCTATTCAATATGGCTTCGCCCAAATCACAATTGATGATTATAGAAAGTTCCGTCGAAAACTTAATTGAAGAAGTCGAGAAAAGACCTGCGCTTTATAAAAAAAGTTTAAAGGAGTACTCCGACGCGAATATGAAGAAAAAACTGTGGGAGGAAGTTTGCGAAGCAGTTGTTGTTGATTGGAATTCGCTTAGCGCTGAGGAGAAAACAAACAAAGGTAGGAATGTAAAAATAAAAATATTAGAGTTTTTATGTGAATTTTTATTTATTTATTTATTTATCTATTTACAATTATTACACTTTGTTATATTGACACGGAATCGCGCCTCCGGGAGAAATAAAGTATGACGACATGTACTGTCGCACGTTATTCATATTATTTCTTCCTCGGTTGTCTTCATTTATAGTAAAGTTATTCATGGGACAATTGTAGAGAGTTTCTGTGAAATTTATTCCATCTTTGATTCTTACATAATTATGCAGGACACAGCAAGCTTTAATTATTTTGACACAAAAATTGATATTGACATCCATTGGTCGGTGAAATATACGCCATTTGTTAGCAAGAATCCCAAAAGTACACTCAACCATTCGCCGAGCTCTTGTATGTCTATAGTTGAAAATTCGTTTGGTGTAGTTTAAATTTCTTTTTGCATAAGGACGTAGTATATGATTGCCAAGTCCAAACGCTTCATCCCCTACGACAGAGAATGGAATAACATCTCCGACATTATCATTAGGCAATTGCCTTCCGGAGGGAATATTTAATCGGTTTTGGGACAGCCGTTTACCCATTTCTGATGATTTAAATATTTCCGAATCACTAGCTGTTCCATAAGAACCAACGTCTATATATACAAATTTATAATCTGCGTCTGTCCAAGCCATTAACACGCACGAAAAAAACTTTTTGTAGTTAAAATATGATGAACCGGAATGTTCTGGCTGTATCATCCGTATATGTTTGCCATCAATTGCTCCAATGATGTTTGGAAAGTTTGTGCGACTATAGAATTCGTCTGCGATTTTAATCCAGTCGCCTTCTTCTTTGGTTGACATATACAATGGTTGAAGTATATTCCATATTTGCTCACATGTAGTTTTAGTAATATTTCGTATTGTAGAAGCTCCCATCAGATAATCAAAAGATAATGTATTGAAACTAGCTCCTGTAGCCAGATATCTGTAAAAAAATAAAAATTAATTATATTTCAATATCTGTAAAAAATTAAAAATTAATTATATTTCAATATCTGTAAAAAATTAAAAATTAATTATATTTCAATATCTGTAAAAAATTAAAAATTAATTATATTTCAATATCTGTAAAAAATTAAAAATTAATTAAATTTCAATATTTTTCAGGTCGTGATGTGCAAAAAAAATGGGCTAATTTAAGGACTTGCTTTCGTCGCGAATTAAACGCTCAAAAGAACACTAAGTCGGGGCAAGCTGCGAATAAAAGGCGTAAATATGTCTACTTTGAACAGTTATTATTTTTACTTCCATGCATGGAAAACCGACTTACTGAAGGTAACCTGGAAGAGGAACATTTTCTATCAAATGATGAGGATGATGATCAAGCTGGTTCATCCACTCCCACCCCTATTCGTCAGCGGAAAAAGAGACCTAATGTACCGAAGCAGACGGACGTGGATGAAGCATTATTAAAGGCATTAAATGAGCCTAATACTGATGAAGATGTGAACTTCGCTTTGTCACTGGTCCCTTCACTCCAAAGTTTAACCGCAGAAGAAAAACTTGATGCTAAAATAAGTATTCTTAACGTTTTTAAACAGATAAGATCAGCTAGGTGCGTTCAGTCTCCGCCAACATGTACGTACAACAGAGTTCAGCACTCTTTTCCAATTTCGCAACCGACAACCATTCGAAACATTTCATCACCTGGCAACTCCAACGATACAGCCCAGTCTTATTATTCAAATTTTTCAGATGAATCGCAAATATATGACTTGTAAATATTTTCCGAATTTTGTAATATTAATTCTAATAAAAATAGTTGAAAAGTATTTGTGGTTTATCTTACCTTATCGTAACGCTCAATCTCTCCTCCACAGGTATAGAAAGTCTTAAATTTGTATCCTCCTTCGCTATTGCTGGTCCAATTAGCTTGACAAGTTCATTGAAGCTGGTAATGCTCATTCGATAATAGGCGAAAAATTTTTTCGGGTAATCAAGTAATTTGGAATGCATAGTGTAAAATTTTCCACTAAATAATCTGTCACTGAGAATGGGATGCACCCAATGCTCTCGCAATCTCTTCTTGATTATCCTCCTCCGGAGTATGATGAGAGCAATAATTTTTCTGGACAACATTTTCATATTGTGTTACCGCTTCAACAGTCCGTGACAAACTAGTTCGAGAATAGTCGGCCGACTGTTGGATAGTGTGCGCCCTGTTCACCAACCAAACTGTTTAGTTGGCTCGGTGTGCGCACTTTCAGCCCAACCCGACTAAACTATCGGCCGATCAAAAGTCTGTAGTGTGCGCCTACCCTTACAATACAATAGAGATACTGCCAGTCCCCAACATCTGTTTGTTGGTTATCTACCTGCCCAAGATGGGCACTGGTTGACGCTCGCTTCTGTTCCATTCTGCCTTCCACAATCATCGACAACAGTTCGTACTCTATGATAACCACCAATTCTGTCTCGTCCTTCTCACGAAGTGCTTTTTCTCATTTACTTTTTTTTACGTACTTTCATTATTACGTTATTTTATTTACGTTTATTCATTACTTTTAATTACTACGCCAAATGCCACCAAAAAAGAAACCGCGCTTATCATCTAATCGAGTAAGAATAACGTACCTATAATTACTAGACTTATACCAGACTAACTGTAGAAACTTCTTGAATAACATTTCGGAATTTTTAGTTAAATTGTCATTGTGAATGTTTAAGAATGCTTCTTAATAATGCTTCATTAATGCTTCTTATGGTACACAAGGAAAATTATTTTTTCATCATAATTTCAGGAGCGTTTACGTGGTGATGCTGCAAAGAAACGTGCGACCAGGGCTGCTGAAACGACTGAAGAAACTGAGGTAACCCTCCCCTCCCCTTGGTTTTTCTTTAAATAACGCAAATTCATGTTTGTTGAGCGTGTCTCTTGAATTTTGATTTGTTTAGAGGGGTCATTGCATGTTCTTCTATCCTGATTCGAGTTTGGTAAAATTTGAAAGTTCATTAATAATGCTTCTTATGGTACACAAGGAAAATTATTCTTTCATCATAATTTCAGGAGCGTTTACGTGGTGATGCTGCAAAGAAACGTGCGACCAGGGCTGCTGAAACGACTGAAGAAACTGAGGTAACCCTCCCCTCCCCTTGGTTTTTCTTTAAATAACGCAAATTCATGTTTGTTGAGCGTGTCACTTGAATTTTGATTTGTTTTGAGGGGTCATTGCATGTTCTTCTATCCTGATTCGAGTTTGGTAAAATTTGAAAGTTCATTAATAATGCTTCTTAAGGAAAATTATTCTTTCATCATAGTTTCAGGAGCGTTTACGTCGTCATGCTGCAGAGATGCGTGCGACCAGGGCTGCTGAAACGACTGAAGAAACTGAGGTAACCCTCCCCTCCCCATGGTTTTTCTTTAAATAACGCAAATTCATGTTTGTTGAGCGTCTCTTGAATTTTGATTTGTTTAGAGGGGTCATTGCATGTTCTTCTATCCTGATTCGAGTTTGGTAAAATTTGAAAGTTCATTAATAATGCTTCTTAAGGAAAATTATTCTTTCATCAAAATTTCAGGAGCGTTTACGTCGTCATGCTGCAGAGATGCGTGCGACCAGGGCTGCTGAAACGACTGAAGAAACTGAGGTAACCCTCCCCTCCCCTTGGTTTTTCTTTAAATAACGCAAATTCATGTTTGTTGAGCGTCTCTTGAATTTTGATTTGTTTAGAGGGGTCATTGCATGTTCTTCTATCCTGATTCGAGTTTGGTAAAATTTGAAAGTTCATTAATAATGCTTCTTATGGTACACAAGGAAAATTATTTTTTCATCATAATTTCAGGAGCGTTTACGTGGTGATGCTGCAAAGAAACGTGCGACCAGGGCTGCTGAAACGACTGAAGAAACTGAGGTAACCCTCCCCTCCCCTTGGTTTTTCTTTAAATAACGCAAATTCATGTTTGTTGAGCGTGTCTCTTGAATTTTGATTTGTTTTGAGGGTTCATTGCATGTTCTTCTGTCCTGATTCGCGTTTGGTAAAATTTGAAAGTTCATTAATAATGCTTTTTCATCCTAATTTCAGGAGCGTTTACGTCGTCATGCCGCAGAGATGCGTGCGGCCAGGGTTGCTGAAACGACTGAAGAAACTGAGGTAACCCTCCCCTCCCCTTGGTTTTTCTTTAAATAACGCAAATTCATGTTTGTTGAGCGTGTCTCTTGAATTTTGATTTGTTTTGAGGGGTCATTGCATGTTCTTCTATCCTGATTCGAGTTTGGTAAAATTTGAAAGTTCATTAATAATGCTTCTTATGGTACACAAGGAAAACCTCCTCCCCTCCCCTTGGTTTTTCTTTAAATAACGCAAATTCATGTTTGTTGAGCGTCTCTTGAATTTTGATTTGTTTTGAGGGGTCATTGCATGTTCTTCTATCCTGATTCGAGTTTGGTAAAATTTGAAAGCTCATTAATACTGCTTCTTTTGGTACACAAGGAAAATGAGGCAAATTCATGTTTGTTGAGCGTGTCTCTTGAATTTTGATTTGTGTGTTCATTAAAACAGTTGGGGATTAAACTTATTAATTTGATCTCTTTCAGCGGCGAAAAAAAGAGGATAGAATTCGATTTCAAAAGCGCTCAACGACTTCATGGAATACATTAAAATGTGCAGCTTTTTCCTACAACCCACTTATAGAGTATGATGCTTTCAAATTAGTACTTATTGGTGCCATGGACCAGGTGTGTAAGTTCTGTAACGCTCTCAGGTGGAAAGATGAGACACCCGGGCTGTGCTGTGCTTCAGGTAAAGTTCATCTTCCATTGATACCCTCACCACCTGAACCTCTGAACTCACTGCTTTCTGGTAATTGTACCAGTTCTAAGGATTTCCTTCGTAATGTCATAAAGTACAACACAGTATTTCAAATGACTCACTTTGTTGTCCACCAAATGCACTATGGCGGATTTCAGCCTTCTTTTATTGTCAAGGGGCAAGCTACCACCTCCTAGGGTCTCTACTTCCACTTCCTGATGAAACCCACAAATTCCTTCAAATTTATTTCATGGATGGTGAGGATCCCCAAGTAGAAAGACGGGGGTCTATTATTGATAATTTGGATTCCACTGTTATTTTAAATTTACAGCGTATTCTCGATAGCTCCAATTCCCTTGTGCACAAATTCAAAGCTGCTCTACGTGAGATGCCTGCTAACTCTGATGAGCGCAGTGTGGTTATCAGAGCAGATCGCACTCCTCCTGGTGAGCACACACGTTGCTACAATGCTCCCACAACCCCCGATATTGCTGCTATTTATGTAGGTGATCCTTCCACCGGTCGGGACATTCTATTGAAGAAGCATAATGACACACTGATTCGAATATCAGAAAGTCATCAGTTCTATGATGCTCTTCAATATCCATTGATTTTCTGGAATGGTCAGCCAAGCTATTCTTGGGACATTCCTATGGTAGATCCTGTAAGTAGAAATCCGTTGTCCTTAACACCACTTAGTCGGAAGAACACAGTTTCTGCTACCAACTTCTATGCCTATCATTTAATGTGCAGGAAAGAAGATGGTAATGTTCTCTTACACTTTGGTCCTCTTCTTCACAAGTTCCTCACTGACATGTACGTCAAAGTTGAGAGTGAACGTTTAAAATATAATTATGTCGGCTTGACCCGAATCCGTTGACTTCATCTCTATCTCGCTCCTCCTAGAACCTAGACTCTTGGAACAAGGCGAGAGAGGTAGGAGAGAGAGACAGTGCGTGTGACAGGGAAATACAGAGAGTGCCTGAGAGAGAGAGACTACCATCAGTGGAGCTGTAACGTCTATCTCCACGAAGCGACCCAAGATATGCGATGGCATTATATTTCAAACAGGACATAGGGTCCCCTGCCCAGTGAATGAACAATCCCACCGAATGAACACTTGTCCATAAAACAGTAATAATAAGGCTTCTGCGCGCTCTAGAAGGTTTTTCCGCAACTCAGTGTCTACAGCAACATCTCTCAGAGGTCGCTTGATCGTTTGTGTAATGAGCCGCTGAGAGGAAAAGTGGTCTAACTGAAAATTTCTCGATTTTGAGTTAGACCATTCTTGGTGTTCTTTAGGTTGTTCTCCATTCAGAGGAAAAGTGGTATGACTCTAGTTCGAACGGTAATCAAGAGATTGCGCCATTATGTTATTCCGCTAGAAGAAACATCGCGTGCCCTGAGGAAAAGTGGTACAACTCAAGGCTGACGCTTCCCCTCGCTCCCGTTTGATTTCTGTGAACCACACGTTCACTATCACTTCAAGCAATCGTTCGTTATCAGTTTCAAGCAATCTTTACGTACGTGCAGACGACTAAGTAAAAGTACATAGTTTTAGTGAAGTTTGTCACCTAGTGCGTGTCTGTGAGGATCATACCTAATTTGTTTTCAAGAAAAAATGAATAATTCAATAGAAATTACCACACAGCAGATTGGGAAGAAACGTCTGAGGCATCCTGAAACCCACAAGAAGACTAAGACCAGGATTTTGAGGAATTCGGGAAAGGAGTACGTTTCAGGTAAGGGTGAAGTTATCCCTGCTAAAGTTTTCAACAACAAGGACTGCGGTTGCGTGAGTCGGTGCCGTTCCAAAGTAGGCGATGAACACAGGAATTCCCTGTTTACGCGTTTTTGGAGTTTGGGTGATTTTTCCAAGCAAAATGCCTACGTTTCTGGACTTGTTAAGCGCATTCCTGTGCATCAACGTCGCCCTGATCCCAATTGTGATGAACCGAGAACACCTAAGACAAAAATGTATCAGCTTTACAAAGAATATTGCGGTGAAAAAAATAGCAGACCGGTTTCAGAGTTTGTGTACAGACGTGTGTTCAATACAGAATTCAATCTATCCTTTCACAGTCCCAGAAAAGACACGTGTGCCAAATGTGACAGGTATAACATTGAAAATTCTATTTTACCGGATGGACCTGAGAAGACTAATCTTGAGGCTGAACACCAGCTGCACTTGAGAAAAGCTGAAAAAGCAAGGAACTCTTTGAATGAAGATACGAGACTTGCTAAACAATCGAACGACACCCTCGTCATCACGTTTGATCTCCAAAAAGCTTTACCATTCCCGAAGTTGTCGACCTCCAACGCTTATTATAAACGTAACATGTATGTTTACAACTTGGGAATCCACCATACTACCAGTGGCCAGTCATTCATGTACATGTGGAGTGAAGTGATAGCATCCAGGGGTTCCCAAGAGATCGGCTCTTGCATTATGAAGCACATTGAGCTACACTGCTCCAATTTCAAAAAAATCGTGGCATACAGTGATGCATGCACTGGACAAAACAGAAACATGAAACTGTCGCTGATTTGGAAATCGATTGTTCAGAATCCCAACAACAATATTACTCAGATCGACCATAAGTTCACGACTTCCGGCCACTCATTTTTACCCAATGACAGGGACTTCGGTGTAATAGAAAAAGCAGCAAAAACGGCTTCTGTCTTCATTCCTGACGATTGGGTGCGAATCATCCGGAGCTCAAAACAAAAGAATCCTTTCGTAGTGTACGAGATGCACCAAAATGACTTTATCTCGACTTCAAATTTGGAGAAATCCATAACTAAAAGGAAATTGAACACGAAGAAATTACCTTTCATGTGGCTGAAAGTTCAGTGGCTCCGCTACGACAATGCTCCAAATGAAATTTTGTACAAGGAAAATTTGAGTGCCCTCATAGAGTTCAGCTGCCTGGATATTTCAAAATCTGCTAGAGGAAGACCTCGAACCACTCACGATTTTAACTTCCCGCGGCTGTATGAACATCCCAGGCTTGTGACTGCAGCGAAAAAGAAGGACATGATGGATCTTCTGACGTGGATTCCCCCCGTTCACCATCACTACTTCATCGAGCTCCAGACCGACGTAGGGTCTATTGATAATGGGCCCCTGACGGACTATGAGGATGATGACTAATGTTTTATTTTGAATAAAACCGCTGATTATTTTTATTAAAAACGCTAATTATTATTTTGATTTAAAAAAAAACTAAAAAAAGAAGGAAGGATTAAATTTTTGAACCAACGATTGTGATTTTCTTTCAGTAACCCCTATCTTATCAAGGTCAAAAACAGTCAAAGATGGCAATTTTAGAAGAATTTCAAGTGTATAATAGCAATTTTGACATTTTTATTCGCAAGTTAACTAGGTACCTTTAAAAATATTTTTTTATACACAGTTGAAGTTGAGTGCGCTAAAGGTTTGAGTGGAAAAGTGGTACAAGTCATGGAGTTGTACCACGTTTCCTCAGCATCTGGAGAAAAGCAAAGTGGAAAAGTGGTACTGTAACTTCATGGAGCCAGTAAAATTAGTTGTTGTGAAAAATAATCAATATTGTTTTTATACCACGTTTTATTAACATCCTGTGGTTGAGAATAAGAAAAAATTAAGCACAATTCTGTTGGTACGTATTTATCATAAGCTAAAACGCAAAACCTTCATTTTCCGAAATTTGCCTTAAATGCGTTTGGACCACTTTTCCTCTCAGCGGCTCAATATAGCAGTATCTTTGTTGATCAGGACGCAGTCGCTATGCCGCCGGAAAAAAAGTTGTCAATTATTGACTTCAGTTTTTCATGTTTTCCGAGTTAAGTAAGTGTGGTACGGTTTCATCTTTGGTTTCCATGCAATATGTACGTGTTTTTCTACAGGAATCGTGGAAGCAATTACAAAAATTCGAAAGTCCCTGCAAATGGGAAGGTGTTCAAATACTGGCAGCCCAAATCGATGCTTTTCCAGTGAATGAACGGCCGTTAATTTACTGGGCAGAGTGAATATCTCGTGAAATCTGCGTGACCTTGGGTTTTTAAGGTCTAAAGGGTCGTAGGGACTCATGGAATAATGCGCATCGATTAAAAATTTGTCCTTCCAGTAAATGAACGGGGTGCACAGAGTATTCATTTGCTGGGGGGTTCGAGATGGGGTTTATTTTAGTTTGCCCTTGGAATGAACACCTTGCTATTTATTACTTCTTTCGCGGCTTATTTATTAATTTTCGTAATTTATTCACGTTTTCTTCAACGTAGGTAGGGTACCTACTCAATGTAAGTATGTGTTAATCTGGTATATTTATTTATTATTTTTAGATCAATCTGTGTTGTGCCTGCAATGAAACGCCGGGAGCAGAGAAATAAGAAGCCAGCCAACGATGAAGACTTTGAGCCATCGGACAACAAACAAAGTGATGTTGATGACTCTTCTGATGATGCTCCTGATGACGATCCTCGTCGTTCTTATAACCGCTTCAAATACACAGAACAAGACCTGGAAGTGGCAATAGAAAAAGTGAAAGGTGGCATTTTGTCACTCAGCAAAGCGTGTCGTGATTATGCTATTCCAAAGGGGACCCTTCACAACAAAATACTGGGCAAGGTCCCATTGAGAAGAAAAATGGGGCCTCAAACCATTCTCACCAATGAAGAAGAGGCAAAGTTAGCGAACTATTGTGTGAACATGGCCAAATTGGGATTCCCATTGCACGGCGAGGACGTTAAAGACTCCATTCAAGTCGTCCTGAAGAAGTGCCCTCGACCGAATCCATTCAAGGATGATCGTCCTGGAGATAAATGGTTGAAGAGCTTCCTCAGACGCCATCCTAATGTCCATAAAATGAACACCGAGGCCATCTCAAAGGCAAGGGCACTGGTATCAAAGGGCACGATAATGTTTTGGTTCAACCAACTTCGTCAATACTTCACTGACAACGACTGCTTGGACATATTCGATGACCCCACACGCATCTTCAATTGTGACGAGACTGGGTGTCAAACCTGCCCAGATACGGGGAAGGTTTTGGGCCCCAAAGGTTACAAAAACCTTTACGAAATCAAGCAAGGCAGCGAAAAAGAGTCCATTACTGTACTGTGTACTTATTGTGCAGATGGCACTGCTTTACCTCCAATGGTGGTGTACCCCTACAAGAGGATTCCTTCACAAGTCCTGCAAAATCTACCAGCAGACTGGGGATGGGGTTGTTCAGATTCTGGGTGGATGGTATCTGAGACCTTCCTTGCCTACATAACCAAGATGTTCAAGCCTTGGTTGGAAAGCCGTGGGATACCTCTCCCAGTAGTATTGTTCCTGGATGGTCACAAAAGCCACATCAACATGTCACTGGCCGAATACTGTGCTCAAAATGGAATATTCATTTATTGCCTACCACCGAATGCGACACATATAATCCAACCATGTGACGTAGGCTGTTGTAGTAATATGTATGTTGACGCGGATTCGGCACGGCACGGGCCCAGTGGAGGGCTAGACCAATCAGACGCCAGGACAAGCTAAGAGGGGGCTAAGAGGGGGAGGGGGGCTAAGAGGGGGTGGGGGGCTAAACCAATTTTAGCTAGGGAGGGGGAGGGGGACCAATCAGGAGCTAATTAAATGTCGGGTGGGTTGGTGAAGTGGGGAGGGGAGGGGAGGTGGACGTGTGAGAATGGGAAGGCTGGGAGAGTGGAAAAAAACAAGATGATTCATATGTGTAACGATCCCGAGAAATAATATTATTTTAGAGTGGCAAGGTCCTCCAGTCCGTCTGCGGTTGATTCATATGTGTAACGATCCCGAGAAATAATATTATTTTAGAGTGGCAAGGTCCTCCAGTCCGGAAACGTCGCCGTCTGCGGTTAACTTCAGATCTTACTTGTTAATAATTAGACACTTCGACACAAGTTGAAAGAGAAGAAGAACAAGACGACTGACGTTGGAATATTCGAAATAATTTAACGAAAAATGAATAGGACAAGTAGGTAGGTAGGTAGCCAAACAGAGAAACGTTTCTTCAAAAAGAATGGTTTATTTAATACGATATAATATCGAGTTATGTTTAACACCTTTACATTAATTGCGTAGATTTCATTTTAAAACTAATACACGGACATATACAAAAACCAAATGGCTTACAGCGCATACAGATTATACCGTCAACATGATGACGAGGTTTCATGAAACATTCGAGAGAACAACAAAATCTCGGTTTGTAATTTGGATCCACAATTCGTCTTACGTAGGAGCACGATGGTGAAAATCTCTCGTGATCGGCGATTGGTGAATCTTCAGCAGTCCAGCAAAACAATTTCAGCGAACAAAATGGACAAATTACGATACCTTCAGTTTTCGTCCAAACGAAACCCGCCTCAGACAATGAACAATGCTCCATGGGACAATAATGTGAGCACTTCCCTTTTCCGTAATGTGATCGAGTTTGAAGAATGCAGCCACCACGGATTTTTTTCGTCGATCAACAATTTCTTCCTTTTATCTGTTTGTAAAGTTATCGTTATCTCTGACGAATGATACAAATTGTACTGCGTCTTTTCTCGATTCATTAAATAATGTAGGTATTATAAACTTGGCCTCTTTTTTCAACACATCCCAAGCTTCCTTAGTAACTAACAACATGACGTTTTTCTCTCTAAACGCCAGAACGTAAGACATATTTTGATGAATCACGCTGACGCTTTTATACTTGCCCAAAAGATACACGAACATTTCCGGACCTTTTCAGAAGAGATACTAACGACGACGAGTCATTACTCGATCCCGCTTTATTTCTATGCTAACTGTCACGCCCCCCTCCCCACACCACCACACTTCACCGTCTCACCCGACATTTAATTAGCTCCTGATTGGTCCCCCTCCCCCTCCCTGGCTTTAGCCCCCCTCCCCCTCTTAGCCCCCCTCTTAGCTCGTCCTGGCGTCTGATTGGTCTAGCCCGTGCCGTGCCGAATCCGCATCAACCATCATATTTATACAACACGTGTCTCTTGAATTTTGATTTGTTTAGAGGGGTCATTGCATGTTCTTCTATCCTGGTTACAAGGAAGTTGATATTACTCATTGATTGGAAGATCACAGAAGCGATTATTATTACCGTTACTAACTCCATCGTCGTTTTTTGACTGGCAATCCTTATTTTTTAACTCATAATTTCAGGATCGTTAAAATCGATAGTTAAGGATCGTTAAGGAATGGTTAAGTTCATTAATAGTTTGAAAGTTCATTAATAATGCTTCTTATGGTACACAAGGAAAATTATTTTCAGGAGCGTTTACGTCGTGATGCTGCAAAGAAGCGTGCGACCAGGGCTGCTGAAACGACTGAAGAAACTGAGGTAACCCTCCCCCCCCTCTCCTTGGTTTTTCTTTAAATAACGCAAATTCATGTTTGTTGAGCGTGTCTCTTGAATTTTGATTTGTTTAGAGGGGTCATGGCATGTTCTTCTATCCTGATTCGAGTTTGGTAAAATTTGAAAGTTCATTAATAATGTGCTTCTTATGGTACACAAGGAAAATTATTTTTTCATCATAATTTCAGGAGCGTTTACGTCGTGATGCTGCAAAGAACGTCAAGTTTTAAGTCATTAAATTCGCGTAAAGGGAGTTGGCGCATTTTTAATTCCTTCGCCATAGCCGAAATATGGTCAACTCCTGAATGGCTTGACGGATTTTGATAAAATTGGGCACAAATACCCGGTAGGCTATGGGATTTTTCCGTCGTTTGTTGGTTCCACGATACTGCGTACAGCGAATTTCGGATAGCGAGCGAAGCGAGCGGTCAGGCTAGTTTTTAAGAAGAACCCAGAAATAGGAAAGCGCAATACAGAAGTTATTTCGAAAGTCCGAGCAGCAGTTACCAAGGAGAACATTAAAACATGGTTCGACGAATTGCATGATTTTTTGAAAGAGCACGAATGTGAAGATATATTTTCTGACGGTCGAAGAGTGATAAATATGGTAGAACTGGTTGTCTCACTTGCCCAAAGAGTGGTAAGGTGTTGGGGCCAAAACATTATCCCAATTTCTACGAGATTGCGACCAGTAGTGAAAAAGAATCTATCACTGTTCTTTGTGGCTTCTGCGCTGATGGCTCCAAACTTCCTCCAATGGTAGTGTTCCCTTATAAAAGAGTTCCTTCAGATCTAGTTAGAGAGCTACCCGAAGGTTTTGCTTTTGGGCGATCAGACTCGGGATGGATGGTTTCCGGCACATTTTATGAGTACATCGCTAATACATTTCTGCCTTGGGTGAGACTAAGAAATGTACCCTTTCCTGTCATTATATTCTTAGATGGACACCGGAGCCACCTTAACATCCAATTGGCAGAGTTTTGTCAGCAAAACCAAATTCATATATATTGTCTCCCTCCAAACGCTACACACATTATTCAACCTTGTGACGTAGCGATTTTTAAACCTCTCAAAACAGCTTGGCGAGAGATAGCGAGACAAATGAAAAACACTAGGAAAGTCATCAACAAACTAAATTTTGCTAAAACCTTCCAGCCTGCATTTGACTCGATAAAGGAGGATGTGATAAGAAACGGATTTCGAGCATGTGGTTTGTTTCCCCTTGATATGTCTGCTATTAATTTCTCCAAGTGTATTTCTGTCCGAAGAAACGAAATACTTCAAGCAAATTCACCAATGAGTTCCCAAATGCCTGATAATCCTTCAAATTCAACATCTCCTACTGCTGATTATTACGCCAAAACGAAAATAGTCATTGAAAGTTTCTTAGGAGAAGAAAAGCTAAAAGAATTTCATGACAACAAGGAAACGGATCTTATGATTCGGGAAGGATGGAAGCCTCTTCATGTTATGGAGTTTGTATTCAAAGAACGAATCTGCGCATGATACGCCTTCGCCTTTTGCCTCTCCACAGATTAGTACAATTAATTTTTCTGCCAGCCTTAAATCTAATAATAATAGTAGATATAACCTGTACATTTTCACTTGGCACTTTTTACCCCCTCCACTACCACCTCGTCAGAGATGCAAAAAGCTCATTCGCGCACCCAAGTCTATGTGAAAAACCGATGACCGATGATGCCCACACACGTCACTTAAAACATACGTCACACGTCACTTAGTACATTAATTTTTACTCGATATAACCTGTACATTTTCACTTGACAACTTTTGACCTTGAACAAAGATGACGTCAGCGGTGCAAACCTCTCGTTTGCACCCGACTCCTACGTCACAACCCGAGGGCGCGGGCTCACACACCATCCCGATGTGTACTTTTTTTCGGGGTATAACCTGAACAATGTTTTCTGCTATATGAACACTGAGGCTGGCCGTGGGCTCACACAACATCCTGATGTGTACGTCGAACGCGTTTGTATCAACTGTTGATACAAGGCGGGTCTCACTGCCTGGCGTGTGTATCAAGGGTTGATACGGGGCGCCATCTGAAATCGCCCTTCCTTATTTTCGTTCGTGCCGGGGTATTTTACAACGCACAGAGCTCAGCCAGGGCTCTTTCTCTTCGGTTTGAACCAAGCTGTCGCAGGGTACCGTCGTTGGAGTGTGAGGGTATTGTAGTATAAGTTGTTTACAGTGCGCCGCTAGGTTTCAGCACAAGTCGTATCTCGTTCGGTCGTCGCACTTTTCATCCTTTTTCATCAGTAATATTCTAGACGTCAGTCAAGATAGATTTCGGTTGTTCGAATCTCTCATTCATCGCAGTTTTCGTCTTGTTTCTTCAGTTGTAAGTACTATTATTCTACTTTATTGCCAAAATTGTGTCATCGTTTTGCGACATAGAAAGTCTGCTTTATTTCATACCATCTCAGTGATGTTGCGGTTGTTTTATTCCATTTTTTATATTGTTTGCACTGTTCAGATCAGTTCAGATCATGGAAAAACGTCCGACGGGAGAGCGAGTAGAAGAAGGCAGTGCTGAAGCTGAGGGAGGACGTAAGTACCTACCCCCAATGTCTTATTTTTTTCTTCCTCATTTCTTTCTGTTACGTCTGATTTTATTCAAGTAGCTGATGTAGGTTAATATTTTTTGTGAAAGTTATCCGTTCGTTTCAGATACTCCAACGCCCTCAACCTCAGCAATTGGAGGAAAAAGACCATCTTCGGCTACCTCACACAGCAATTCTGGTAAATTATACCTATGTGTATGTTTCTCACGTTTATGGAATTTTTCCGCGTTGCTCTTTTCTAAGCTATTCACATCAACTAATTTTTTTCCCACAAAGAATGATGTGACTTTCTGGGTGTTTCAGATGAAGAACTGAGAACACCGGCCAAAAAGAAGAAAAAGGGAGCATCATACGAGGACAATTTTTTTTTATCTGATGTCCCCCCTGATGTACTTCAACAACTTTTATTTGCGGAAAGTGATGTTGATTCCGAAGAGGAAGGAGAACATATACCTGAGTTACCCTCCTCCCAGGCTGGCGAACCGTCTTTTATACCTATAATTGACTTAAGTGGTACAGTAGTCTCCGACTTTCCAGACCCTTCTACCGTCCATTCTGCACCGTCTTCATCTGTTTCCCTACCTTCCACTTCCGCCTTTCATCCCCTACTTTCCCCACAGCCTAGCCCTTCTCCTTCACCTGGCTCTACTACTCCCATCTCTCACCCTCAGTCACCTACTTCTTCTGTTTCTTCGGCTTCACCTCTGCACTCTCCGTCTCCTATTGAAGAGCCTGCTGGTGGTCCAACTTCTCCAGCTGCTCGTGATGTTCCACCACCAGCAGGAGTTGCCAGATCATGGTCACCGAATCCTCCAGCTAACAGCCCAGCTTTTGAATTTACTGGTACCCAAGGATTCTTGGTCGAACCAGATGGAGACGAGCCCCATAACTTCTTTGACCTTCTCTTTACAGATGAGTTCTTTGAATTAGTGGTTCGGGAAACGAATAGATTTGCCCTAGAACTGTTTTTTCGTCAAGGGGGGCAGTCACGTTCTCGAATTGCTAGTTGGAAAGATACCTCCGTGGAGGAGATGAAAAAGTTTATGGGACTCTATTTCCATATGGGCATCATAAAATTAAACAGACAGTCTGACTATTGGAACAGAAACGCGAAGTTCGATCTTCCTTATTTTCGGGGGCATATGGGAAGGGATAGGTGGATGTTGTTGCAGCAGGCATTCCATCTCGCCCCCAACCCTTCCTCAGAAGATGAGGTAAGTGAACAGGACAGACCTGACTATACAGACCCCCTTCAAAAAATTAGACCCTTACTCAGGCCCCGTTTTATAAATGGGCAGACTGGGCATTTGCCCAGGGCGCCAAATTCTCAGGGGCGCAAAATAAAAGATATAAAAAAAATAAATGAGGGAAACTGGGAAACAAATTACCCACTAAAAATATCTGACATAATTGTTTTTAAAAATATATAAAACAGAACAAGTAAATACAGGCTACTGGGAATGTAAAATAAAAATAGTAAGTAACATAATAATAATAAAACATCTATACATAATATAATATTACTTGAGTAAATATGCCATACATCCGCTAGGTTCGCTAGTAACGCAGTAGTCCCAACGCACAGCATGGGAAGTAACATGACTGTCTTTTATTAGACTGTGGTTGGGTTCAGCCGGTGACGGTGCATCCGCGCATGCGCTCATCTTCCGGCTTCTGCTGTCACGCCAACAGCCTTATAACCTCAAACGTTGTTAGTTTATTGTTTGAGTTTGATTTTGATGAGTGTAGTTTTTGTTTGGGAGAAAGTAAGTGATGTATTTTTTTAAAAATGAACAAAAAACTAAGTGGTTCTGAATTTAGAAAGCGTGCTGCAAAGAAGGAGAGTGATAGACAAGAGTTGTTAAACAAAGTGCCGAAAATAGCTACGTTTTTTACATCTGTTACGCCTTCTGCTGCCTCTAGTAAGGATACCGACACACTACCGGTACAAATAAATAATGATGAAGGTAATCCGGATATTGTTATTTGCAATAGTGATAACAGTAATGTGGATAGCCAAATTGTTTCCATTTCTGAGTCAAAATTTGATGAATTGTTGCCTTTAACTTTTAACATCAATGACCCGGCAACTTGGGACATCTCTTTGCCTTCTACTATAGAATCGGTTGTAAACAATCCACCAAAACAGAATTTTCAAGCAGATTTTTCTAAGTCTGAACGTATTTACAATGACGGATCTAAGCGTACACTTACACTAAAACTATTTAAATGTACTCTTTCTAACAGTGAATCTTATACTAGGGATTGGCTTATCTACTCAAAGTCGTCTGGTAAAGTATTTTGTGTTCCTTGCTGTTTATTTCAGCCTGTGGATAAAAAAACTGGATTTTCAGCAGGTTTCAACGATTGGAAACATGGTAATGTCTTGATTAAACAGCATGAACAATCAGTAGACCATCGTTCTAACATGTTAGCTTATATTAATAGACAAAAACAAAAAGGGCAAATAAATACACTTCTTTCAACCCAATATGAGCAGGAGGTCACTTATTGGCGAAATGTATTGCAAAGAATTGTTTCTGTTGTGAAATTCCTCTCAGTTAGAGGATTACCCTTTCAAGGTGACAATGAGCATTTAGGGTCTACTTCCAATGGATTGTTTTTAGGGTGTCTGGAGTTAATCAGTGAATTCGATCCTTTTCTTTCCCAGCACCTTGTTCAGTATGGAAATAAAGGATCAGGCCATGTGTCATATTTATCTGCAAAAACGTGTGATGAGTTTATCAGTGTAATGGCAGACTGTGTGCTACAAACAATGGTTGAAGAGGTAAAACATTCTCGCTACTTTGCCTTAATTGTAGATTCCACTCCTGATTGTTCACACACCGATCAATTAGCATTTGTTCTACGTTATGTTTGCAAAGATGCTAAGCCAAAGGAACGTCTCTTCAAAGTTCTTCCAGGAATAGGCCACACCTCAAGTAGCCTAGAAGATGCAGTTGTGAGTACTGTAACAAAATTAGGACTAAATATTGAGTTATGCCGAGGACAAAGCTATGACAATGCTGCCAATATGTCTGGAGCTTATGCAGGACTGCAAGCCAGAATTAAACAACACTGCCCTTTTGCAGAGTTTGTACCTTGCGCTGCCCACTCACTCAACCTCGTTGGATCTTCAGCTGCAGAGTGCTGCAGTGATGCTGTTATGTTTTTTGGATTCCTCAATAACCTGTTCACGTTTTTTTCTTGTTCAACCCATAGATGGAGCATTTTAAAAGCATCATTAGAAAATAGTAATACTCCATTGGTAAAATCTCTCTCTCAAACTAGATGGTCAGCAAGAGCCGACGCAGTGAAGGCTTTGGTTAAAGGCTACAAGGAGATAAAAAAATCACTGAAGCAAATATCGGAAGACCCAACTCAGAAGCCTGCAGTACAAGTAGAAGCTTTAGGGTTAGAAAATAAGTTTGGAAACTTCGAAATAGCCTTCCTTACAATTTTGTGGAATGACATTTTGGAAAGATTTGATAAAGTCAGCAAAAGTCTGCAAAGTGAAACCCTCAACCTAGCAGTAGGTAAAACACAGCTCCAGACCTTGGAGAGCTATTTAAACGACAGGAGAGATGAGTTTGACAAGTATGAACAAAACGTTATGACGTTTTTACAAGTTGAATCTCCCAGCTACAAAAGGATAAGAACAAGGAAAACTTTTGCGGATGAAACCATTGGTAATGATAATGAAGCTCATCTTGATGGAAGGACAATGTTCAAAACTCAAGTTTACATCAGAATCATTGATTCTTTGATAAGTAACTTGTCAAGGCGAAAATTAGCTTATGAACATTTGGCTGATAAATTTGAAATACTCTCTACTCTTGTTCAAAAAGAATCACACAATGAGGCCATATCACAAGCTGCAAACAAACTTTATGCCTCATACCCTAATGACATTGGAAGTGAATTTGAAAATGAATGTCTGCACTTCAAAATGTATGTGGAGCAGGAAGAATTTAGTGGAATCCATGACGTGTATGAATACATAATAACAAATGAATTGAAGAGTACTTTCCCAAATCTTGAAGTAGCTGTTAGAATTTTTCTGACCTTACCTGTCACCAACTGCTCTGCAGAGAGAGGATTTTCCGCTTTGAATCGTCTGAAGAATGTTAAGAGATCTGCTCTTTCAGAACACAAGTTAAATTGTCTCATGTTACTGTGTTGTGAAAAAGACTTAACCCTAAGTACAGATTTTTCTGATGTAGTAAATAAGTTTGCCAAATTGAAGGCTAGAAAAAAATCTGTCATTTAAAATGCTTTGTACAAAGCAGGATCTTAAAAATATAATTTTATGTTGTAATCTTTTCTGGAAGTGTGAATTATGTATGTAAAATAAATGTCTACAGTTTTGTGAATGAAAGACGCGTTTTCTTGTTATTTCCTTCATAATGTATATGTAACATAGATTATTTACTTTTTACATAATAGTAATACAGGGGGCGCCAGTAGACCATTTGCCCAGGGCGCCAGTCACCTAAAACCGGGGCCTGCCCTTACTGACTTACTTTCATGAAAGAATGACGGCAATAATATCACCGGGAAAAAATATTTGCATTGATGAGTCAATGGCACCGTGGAGAGGACGGATTTCATTCCGCCAATATATGCTGCTGAAGAGCCATAAATATGGCTTCAAGCTGTATATGCTAGCGGAAGATGATGGACTGGCTCACCGATTTTTAGTTTATGCTGGTGCTGCGGACCAAGAGGTAGGGGGCCAAGATCACACTAGTAAAGTTGTATATAAATTGATGCAGGAATTCCTTGGGGAAGGGCGGTCACTTTATATGGACAATTATTACAACAGTGTGAATTTGGCGGCTTCCCTCTTGGACCAGTCAACCTACGTCTCAGGGACGCTTCGCGCTGCAAGGAAGCTCAACCCTGTTGACGTGGTAAATGCAAAATTGAAGAAAGGGATGTCAGTACAGCGGTGGTCACCTGAGGGTATCAATGTGACCAAATGGAAGGACAAGCGAGATGTTTTGACGATATCTACTGAGTTTTCGGGAGATATAGTTGAAATACCTACTCGTCGGGGGCGCCTCGTGAAGAAGCCACTTGTTGTGGTAGAATATAATAAGCACATGGGTGGGGTTGACCGGAGTGACCAGTATCTATCTTATTATATTCTACCACGCAAGACTCTACGGTGGTACAAGAAGCTTAGCTTCCACATATTCGAGCTGATGCTGCTGAATGCATATATCTTGTACCGCCGGCGCTGTAGATCTCACTTCGCTCGCACCCTCGATCTATATGGCTTCCGGCTGGCCATAGTTGATTACCTCTGTGGCCCCATTCCAACCTCTCCTCGGTCAGCCATAGTTCCAGGGGGGAGGTTTTTGAATTCAACTCATATCCCTGCGGTGGCTGAAGGGACAAGTGGTGGCCAAAAGAAGAGGCAGAGATGCAGGGAGTGTTACTCGAAAAAAATTCAGAAGTTGGTATATTTCTATTGTCCTGGGTGCGAGGGTAACCCAGGGTTGTGCATACCCCACTGTTTTCGAGAATTTCATAGGAAAGCTGGGTTTCAAATATTGTAAAATAATTCAGTATTTCATTTCATTGTGATATTTTGTAATTCATAATTTTATAGTGTTCTTTGTAGTAATTAATTTTGTTTTCATTTTTAATTATAATACCTATGCATGATATTGAGCTCTCTTGAACCATTTTTTTATCTCCCCTGATCATTCATATTGAAAGAAAGATTGTATTTCTAACACGTATCAGCTATTGATACACACGCCTGAGGCGAAAACATCGGGATTGTTGCGGGTTTGCATAGCCTGGATTCTCCCTCTGGCGTCTGGATCAACTATTGATACATCATGAAAAATGTTTAAAAAAATGATTTTTTCCCCCTCTAGTTTATTAGACCATCATAGGAACAATGAAAAGCGCCACTATACCGTTTGTTTTTTTTTCAAAAAAATGAGACGTTGTGGCATGATTCTGCAATTTTTGTGACGCGTTGAAAGTGTTAAGGTAGGTCTTGAATATGATGGTATACGAATCGAATATTACGCGACAAAATAGCTCGATGGGCCAGTAACCTACCTTAAACCTACCAGTAATCTACTTAAAATTTGGTTGTACTGCTAATTTTGCGAGTTAATTTAAGAAATATACAAAACTGTAAAAAATATTTTTATATACATATTTTTATTGTTTTATAAGTTTGTTAGTTTGTTAACATAGTTTGTAGTACGTGCCCATTTAACAATGATTTAAATATATTTTTATACACTCTGATTGTCTCGTTTAAGGTGTTAGCCGTGAAATTTCAGACACATGAGGTCTATGGAAAGACCATATTGCTGACGTGTTTAGATCTGAAATACGAGGAAACGTTGTGCGTTTTCCTCCCTAAACGCTACGCCTTAGAGCTCGATGAAGCAAATTTCAAGGATTTTGATTCAGAGCTGACACCGCTTTATTTTATTGTGGTAAAGCGGGCTGCGAAAACCAGCTACTTAAAATTTGGTTGCACTGCTAATTTTGCGAGTTAATTTAAAACCCTTTAACGGCCATTGTATCCTGTAGGATACACAAGTTCAAAGACCCGCGCTGAAAAAAATAAACCCCATCCAGCAAATACATCCACCATGGCTTATTCATTGACTAGTAAATTATACACAACTAACCAACTGAATGGCGTTACTCCAGTCACAACACGTTACTTTGAGTTTGAAGTGCCGGTATCGTGGTTTGCCGCCTGAAGCTGAGCTCAGGATAATGTTGGTGAGTTTACTTGACTCGTTTTCGTAGTTATATCCAGGGATAGTAGAAACAGGGTAGGGGACATGACCCCCCCGAGCTGGGGATTCACCAAGGAAGGTCAACGTCATCAGTTGGCCACTTCCTAGCTCCCTTCTGTTACCTGCCCTTTAAATCGGCTGCAAATGTACTCTTACACTCACAGTTCAAGACACTGTGTAAGTCAATTGTGACAATACCATCAGCAGTTTACTGTGATAACTTTTTTAGTTCATTGGAACTTATTGAGTACACGAGAGAAAATAATGGTGTTCTGATTTTGGGCACTATCAGGTCCAACAGGTTGCGAAATCTGAAACTTATCTCCGACAAGAAGTTGCTAAAAAGAGGGAGGGGGGCTTTCGTGCAATACAGCGATAACAAAAATAATTTGTGCGTAGTAAAGTGGGCTGACAGAAAATGTGTCACTCTTGCAAGTTCCTTTGTTGGAGCTCAGCCAATCACCACAATAAAAAGGTATTCATTCCCCTGTGACCAAAACGAAAGTGGATGTGACATGTCCAAACGTGATTGCCGAGTACAATTCTAAAATGGGAGGGGTTGGCTTGAATGACATGCTGATAGCATTGTACAGAACAAATTTCAAACCAAGGAAATGGTATATGCCAATTTTTTCCCAATTCCTTGACATAGCGGTCAATAACGCATGGCTTATGTACCGTAGGGATTTGAAGTTGCTCAAACCCGATGAGAAATATGTTCCCTTGAAAATTTTCAGAGCTCGTCTGGCTGACCATCTATTCAATGTAGGGCGAAAGGGCAGGAAACCTTCCTTCCTTCTTGTATTGGCATCGCCAAGCCTAGAAATGAGGCATGATGATATTGGTCATCGTAGCGTTTACGACGAGAAGTGGCATAGATGCAAATTATGTATAAAAAATAAGTCTGATGTGAAATGTACCAAGTGTGGAGTGTTCCTATGCCATACAAGAAAAAGAAACTGTTTTTTCTATTTCCACGGCAATTGAAATAACTACACTTTTTTTACAACAGTTTGACAATATTTGGACCTTTTCCACTTTTTCTAACCTGTTTTTAGCAACAATGGCATAATTATTTTGTACGTTTGAAGGGTCTGCCACCTAAAATGAGTGCCTTCAATGTTTTATGAGACTGCATTTTGAACTAAAGATGTCTGATGTATTGTGTTCCTGTCTTATTCAATAATTAGAAATGAGTTACCTGATTACGGAGTTTGTTACGTTGTTTGAAGTTATTTTTGTTATTTTAAATTAATACTACATTGACAAGTCTAATATAATAAATAACTAGTTCCTTACGTTATTCCAAGTTGAAGTTAATTCTTCTGATACTAGAAATGTAATGCTTCAATGAAAAGTGGTTAAATCCTTAGAAATTTGTGAGTGTTGTCATAATGTATTTTTGAACAAAGATATAATAAAACCATGCATTAATTTTTATTTCTCAACGGTGATTTTTTTTTTTCTGTGAATTTCCTTGAAATATATCAGTAAGAAAAGATTTTACTGTTCATGAAATGCAATAAAAGGGATGATAACTTGTTAATTAATTATGGAATTTAAAACGCAGGTAATTGGCAATGGGAAGTATACAGCACATATTTGGTTTTTAAACTGAGAAGGTCGACAGTCGGCGAATTGGCAATGTTCACTATACTGAACATGTTCAAAAAATGATCAAATTTGTAAAATTTTGAAATTTTATTATTGGAACTACACTATTAGACCTCGAGTAACTAGAAAATCATGAAAAAAAAATCGGGCATGGACAGTAAATTTTTGTCAACTGTAGGGTTAAGTTTAGAAATTTTATAAAAAAGTGTTTATTCCTAATCTTACGATTTTCAAGTTTTAAAATTGCTTGACACCTATCCTATTTCAACAGAATATTTTTCTCAAACTTGGAACTATTCTGTGCTGATATTTTTGAGAGAAAAAAAAAAAGAATTTTTTTTTAATAAATCGAGTTTTATGTGTTGTTTAATGCAGTGTTTCTCATTCCCTACAAACATTCTCATTCCCTACAAAGTGTGAAATTCAGCGAATCGTAAAATTTTGATATTTCCATATCTACGTGGTAAAGTGTTTGCCCACTTAAAGATGTTGCCTAGGAAACCCCATAGAGACACTCGGTATTGAAAAAAACTCCAAAAATTGAAGGTTTTTTCCGAGAAACATCCGACCTATGAAGTGCCCCATAATTTTGAAATGACCCATAAAACCTTATTACGCCGAGTTCTACAATAATCTACTATCTAAGTAAATAATGTGACAAGCATTCTATGATTTTAAACAAAATGTCTGTGATTACGGCTCAAAGACTTCGTTTAGTAACAAAAGACTGAACGTTTTAGTGGATAAAGACTTGAGATTATTTTGTGATTTCTTACGTACTTTTGAGATAGGATTATGTGGAAATGCAGTTCCTATACATAAAAAATATACAAGTTCGTTTTCAAGCGTTATTTCGCACCTGTCCTGCAATACAGGGACATCTCAAAATTTCCTCATTTTGAGTATTGCACGTCATTCGATGCAGAAAGACGTCTATTTTGTCCCTGGAAGAGAAGGATTTATGTAGTTTGACTTTTCGCCGAGTTAGAGCGCTAGTTTACTTTTGCAGTTAGGGTGAGGAATCATACTGTCCGCGGAAGAGAAGGACTCATCTACTCATCAGTCGTTCATCGGCATCCGAGCAGTTCGGCTGTAGTCCTTTTGTTGCATGGATGGAAGGTAAGATGTTTTGAATTATCCTTTTATTCCGTGGACGATTTGCTTAAAAGTTGGTTTAGTCCCTCTCTTCCCTAGACACAATGTGTCATGCTGCAAATTTTGCCTGTGTTATGTCATACCTACTTACTCATTTTGTTACGTTGTTAATTGATCTTTAGGATGTTGTGGCAATCCACAACAATGGAGCTCAGAGATCCATTAACAAAATTATTACTTTGTTCATTTTTTCTCCCATACAAATTTAATGAAAGGGCTATCTTGTTATTGTTTTTGGACCTCTGAGCCCCATCATTATGAATAGTATTCACGTTATGAAAATAAATTGTTTTCTTTGGTAGGTATTGGATCGTTTCTCCAAGATCGAGGTTCAATCATGGATTCACGCGGACGGAGAATGATACAAGCGGTGGAAGGGTTGAAGTATCATGATGTCTTACTGCCTCGCTCTCAAGGTGGAAGGTGTGGAAACCTTTTCTCTGGGAACATGAAAGTTTTCTGCCATTAGTTGATCAAGAAGTGCTCGAACGACTAAACTATGCTTTCCCAGTTCCAGTTAGTGCAGATGCCGAAGACACTATTGTCAACCCCAAGGAGATTTTTGATCCAACTATGTACCATTGAAACTGAGGAAGTTCAAAATAAAAAACCAGAAGATTTCTCTAAAGAAGATACCGTTGATTTACAAAAAAGAACAGAAATGATTTTGGTTGAAGTTCCAAATCAAGATAATATGAGCCATCTAGAACAAGCTGAATCAGCTATTCAGCATCAACCATTTTTTGTTAGTGTCTGTAATGTAATAGACTTATTGCCTGTTGGACAAGAAGACTGTTTGAAAAAAGAATATTATATTTTGTCAAGTGCCTCAGAAACACTCTTATTTCCAGAGACAAAAAATATTGAAAATTGTGAACCAGGTGCGTCCACCAGTGAGGCTTCTATGAATCAGAAGATATTGAACAATAAGGAAAGCACGGATTTTGACGACGAAAATCCACATTTCTCGGCTGAAGATGACACGATCCAAGCTACCTTGTTCCCGTTGGTGGTAGGGTCAACAAAGACAAAAATACCACTTTCAGCCCCGCGAAATTGCCTGCTCTAACTGCAACCAATGAAAGTTTACGTCAAAAGCAAGAAGACCCATCTGAAGGAGATTCTATTGATCTACAAAATATTCAACAACAAGCTGATTTAATTGTGAGTGAAATAGCCGAAGCACTGAATGTTGAACAAGTAGAAGACTCAGTGAGTGCCTCAGAAGTATTCGTACTTTCTCAGCTAAATAATGAAAAAAATGATGATTCTGAGGAGACACCCCCAGGGACTCCTTCAGTAGAGCTGTTGAGTGAGCAAAATACAAGCACTGATGAAGATCCACATCATTCTCTCAGTGAACACTCCTCTGCTGAGGATGAGGGGGTCGAAGATAAAAGGGGTCGCAAAAGGAAAGCTCATCCAGATTTATGGAAAAGAAACATTGCAAAAAAGCGACGGAACTTGGGTAAATCTTATATATCAGCATCTACCAAACAACAAGTAGAGAAAAGGAAGCCAAAACCAGGGTGTTTCAATTGTCAGTTCAGTTGCTCAAACAAAATAAATGAACATCAGCGTTTGGAACTGTGTCGGCTTGGTAGTATTGACAAGCAGAGAGACTTTGTGAGCAGGAGCATTCTCGATATTACTCCACGGTATCGCTATCCCAGAAATGAGACCACCAGGAAACTAAACGTTGCCATTACTTCACAGTTAAAGAGGAAAAAATGAGAGTGTGTCGACATTTCTTTTCTGCAACGCTTGACATTGCAAAAAAAATTCTATATACTGCAAGAGAAAAAATTGGTCGGCAACGTTTTACAAGAGGATAAGCGTGGGAAGCACGGACATAAAAAAAAAAACTCCCGCAAAGTATAAAAGAAGACATTTGTACGCATATCAATGCGATTCCTCGCATTCCATCACACTATCTTAGAGCGCAAACCTCAAGGGAGTATATTGAAGGAGGAAAAACAATAGCAGGGATCTACAGGGACTACGTTGAGAACTCCAAGAAAGATGGGAAGCCTTATGGAAGCCGGACTGTGTTTTTTAACATTTTTAATGAATTTAATAGGTATATCATTTTTTTCCCCTAAAAAAGATCAGTGCGAACTCTGCGTTGCTCATGAGAATTCAGGTGGGCACGAAAGATCAGCAGAATATTCTCAGCACTTGATAGAAAAGGACCTCTCCAGAGCTGAGAAACAGAAAGATAAAGAAAACCCGGACAAGTCAATTATCGTATGCACTTACGACCTCCAGGCGGCTCTCCCTACCCCCAGAGGTGAAGCATCCGTGTTTTACTATCGAAGTAAATTGTCAACATACAATTTTACCATTTTCAACATGAACGAGAATGTTGCCACTTGCAACGTGTGGCATGAAGGCCAAGGTAATCGGGGTGCCATTGAGATTGCCACTTCTGTGTTCCAATTCATCAAACAAAAGGCACAAGAAACGACTGATGACATTGAGTTCATATTTTATAGTGATAACTGCGTGGGTCAGCAAAAAAATAAATTTGTACTGATGATGTACATCAGGGATGGCCAACTGGCGGCCCGCGGTTATGTTTTATGCGGCCCCCGAACAACTTTTTAAAAGTATTACGGTAGATATTTTTTAACAGAAATATAAAAATTAATAAAAATAATTTTTGAATCAACTACTTAACAGCATTTCGTCTTTAAAGTTCGCTCATCACAAGAATTATTGAAGGATAACAGTTTTATCACACTCGAATATTTCGTATCACCAAGCAACCAGTTATCACGGACAAGGAAATAAGGCAAAAACAAGCGGTACAGTACTGCCAACTTCGTAAATTCACACGCGATGAAAAGTGACTCCGCAGTTAACTATCCATGGATATTATTTTCCGTCGTACAACAGAGCTCAGCGCTATTCTTCAGATACCGCTATCAGTCGAACAGCTGACTGGGCTTTTATCCAGATCTTGTACAACCGGGCCTAAGACTGTGCGCACGCGAGGTTAGCTACTGTAAAACTGCCGGTGCTTCATCACTGTGTTTAGTTTTAACTTACAAACCTAATTGCGTTATTTCACGATGAGTAAGAAAAGAAAAGTTTCAGAAGAAAACAGAGTGTTCCAAGACAAGTGGGAAACCGAGTATCTGTTTGTAAATAACAAGGACAATAAACCCCAGTGTTTAGTGTGTTTGCTTGTACTGTCTGTCCATAAAGAATATAACCTCAATCGGCACTACACTCAGCACCATGCAGCTAAGTACAAAGATTACACTGGACATGCTAGGCTTACTATTGTATCTGACTTGAAGAAAAAGGTTAGTGCTCAAAAAAACCTATTTAATAAATCCACAACTTTGCAAAAAAACGCACTCTTAGCTTCTTATATTGTAAGTGCAGAGATAGCTAAAGCCAAAAAACCCTTCAGTGATGGTGAGTTTGTAAAGAAATGCTGTATAGAAGTGGCTCAAGCTTTTGGTGAAGAAAAATTTAGTAATGAGTTGAAAAACGTCTCACTTTCAAAACAGACTGTCACCAGAAGAATTGAAGAAATAAGTAAACATGTTTCCAGTGAAATAAGTAATATTGTCTTCCTACTTTTCTCTAGCCTTGGATGAGTCCACTGATTTAACAGACACTGCTCAACTGTTAATTTTTATCAGAACAGTAGACAATAATTTCATGATAAATGAAGAATTACTGGCTCTAGAGTCACTGCATGGTAATACTAAAGGTCAAGACATTTTTGATGCACTTATGAAAGCCCTCAACAGCTGTGAAGTAACAAAAAAGTTGTCAGCAATTGTAACAGATGGGGCCAAAGCTATGGTTGGCTCTCAACTAGGCCTAGTGGGCTTGTTAAGAAAGGCTGGTATCAGCTGTCCATCATTTCACTGTATTATACACCAGGAAGCTCTTTGTGATAAAATGCTGGAAATGGAAGACACAATGAAAACAGTTATGAAATGTGTCAACATGATCAAAGGAGGAAATAGGTCATTGACTCATAGAAAGTTCATGGCTTTTCTAACAGAACTAAAAGCAGAGTATGGAGACTTGACACTCTTCACAGAAGTACGCTGGCTAAAAAAAGGGAACTGCTTAAAACGATTCTTCGCTTTAAGAAAAGAGGTAGCTGAGTTTCTCAATGCACATATAAATACGCCTATCACCAAAGAAGTTCAAGAAAAACTACTAGATTCCAAGTTTTTATGCAATATGGCTTTCTTAACCGACATAAGTCACCACATGAATGAACTTAACTTGAAATTGCAAGGTCGAAATCAAACAGTACCTCAGTTAGTTGGACACTTAGATGGATTTGTAAATAAACTTAAGGTTTTCATATCAAGCCTAGAAAAAGCTAATCTAGTACATTTCCCATCGTGCAAAGAAATTATGGAAGAAATTCCAACCAGTGATTACAGTTTTTGCATACCAAAATTGAATATGCTTTTGGAGTCATTCAATAAACGATTTTTGGATTTTAATGAACTGCGACCACATCTCTTCTTATTCAACAATCCCATGACATGTGACATTTCCCAGCAAGATGACGACCTACAGTTGGAGCTCTGTGATTTGCAAAGTGACCCAGTTTTCCAGAAAAGACCAGAAACTGGTGTCGAATTCTGGAGTAGGCTGCCTGAGGACAAATATCCCAAACTACGTGATTTTGGTAAAAAAATTGTTTCAATGTTTGGAAGCACCTACATTTGTGAGAGCACTTTTTCCTCGATGAAATTTATAAAATCAACTCAACGTAACAGACTTACAGACAACCATCTTCAAGATTTGCTTAAAGTGGCCACCACCTCGACAAGAATTGATTTTGACAAACTTGTGAACAATTGTGCCCGCCCTCAGTGTTCTCACTAGTGGTTTTTTTCAGTAAAATTGTTGATTTTGTTCTGCTCAACTCATATTATTTCAATTATTTCAACATTCAAGTATGTTCAATATCCATAACATTTGTTTATACATTAATTTATATAGCCTAAATTTCCCTTTAAGTTCTTGTGCGGACCCTGCTTTTAGCGAAAGTATGGAAGTGGCCCTTTGGGCAAAAGAAGTTGGCCATCCCTGATGTACATCTATGCCATCTGCGTTTTCGGCAATGTCAAACAGATTCAACATAAGTTTCTCATCAAGGGGCACACGCAGAATGAAGGGGATTCCGTGCACTCAGTCATCGAAAAAGAAATATCAAAAGCCCTGAAGTCAGCCCCAATCTACGTGCCATCACAGTATTACCAATTGATGAGAACGGCGAAGAAAAAACCCCCATTTTATATTGTCAATGAACTCTACCATGATGACTTCGTTGACTTCAAAGCCCTGGCAAGAGTGATGGGAGACAATTATAACGCACCCGTCGTGGAATAAGGGAACAACTCAAAAATCGACATTTTTGAGTTAGCGCGGGAATTGTGTCACGGGAGATGTCTATTTTGTCCCCGGAAGATCGAAACAAGGCTACTTCATTTCTACTCCACGAGAGCGCGGGCGAGTCTTTGTTCCACGGACGAGGGGAGTGGGCGGCGTCCGAAGTAAACAGTCACTTCCCAGCTTCGCAGCAGAGACGACCTTGTTTCGGTATGTTTTTGAGTTGTACCTCTTTTTGATGGATGATGTTGATCAAATTCTCAATTGTTTCTTTCTTCTGTGGATGATTCTATCAAGATTTATTGTTGAATTCCGACTTGTTCCTTGATTTTACAGACAACTTCTGATTTGGCGTCCGAAGTAAACAGTCACTTCCCAGCTTCGCAGCAGAGACGACCTTGTTTCGGTATGTTTTTGAGTTGTACCTCTTTTTGATGGATGATGTTGATCAAATTCTCAATTGTTTCTTTCTTCTGTGGATGATTCTATCAAGATTTATTGTTGAATTCCGACTTGTTCCTTGATTTTACAGACAACTTCTGATTTGGCGTCCGAAGTAAACAGTCACTTCCCAGCTTCGCAGCAGAGACGACCTTGTTTCGGTATGTTTTTGAGTTGTACCTCTTTTTGATGGATGATGTTGATCAAATTCTCAATTGTTTCTTTCTTCTGTGGATGATTCTATCAAGATTTATTGTTGAATTCCGACTTGTTCCTTGATTTTACAGACAACTTCTGATTTTGTATGGAAATGAATCATTAAGTTAAAATGGATCCTCGAGCCAGGCGAATTATGCAGTTGGTTGCTCAAGTTGAGGACTTGCCACAAATTAATGCAGACACGACACAGGTTGGTTGATTCAATCTATAGTTGAAATTTTAATGATCTGTTATCTTTATGGAAATAATCATTAGGTATGGGAGTAAATTTGGCAATTATAACTGCAAAGCAGTTTTGCGATTTATTAAAAAAATGCATTATTACAATGCAGGTGGAACAACAAGAACAGGGAACAACGACAGAGCAGGTGGAACAAGAATACAGCAAACAGAACAGTTTGACCGTGCATTCTGCCCCACAAAATCAAACGCTAAAATCTTCTCTCTTGGACTGCTCTTGGAATGGCCGACTTCAAATTGACAGCGGGGACATCTGGGAAGAAACGCCTCATGAGCATCAATGCTTCTTCAACGTGGTCACAAGGAAGGAAATAGACGGGTTGAGGGTAGTGTTTGAGCTTGATGAGCCTGCAAATGCAGAATCCAAGACTTCATTTGAGAACCAGGAGAATTTTTTGACAAAACTCCCTGCCATTCCAGACCTCCCTCTTCAGAATAATCCTGAAAACAATGAGTGTATGCCTGGTACGTCTGCCCTGGCGACTTTTTACTCGGCTGCTTCTTCGATTCTTGAGCTCAACCAAGAAATGCTCATTGATGTTACACCTCAGGAAGTTCAAGAGCAGCCTCAGAGATCTCCTCACAATGCCAGGTCGTCTGCAACTTCCACAAATTGTCAGGAGAGCCCCTTTCATATTGATAGTGATGATTCAGATAATGATCCACACTTTGAAAACCTCGTGAGTGACTATATTGAAACTACCTCGTCTGAGGAAGAATTTGAAAAAGTTGAGAGGAAAGTGAAGAAAAAGCGAGCCCGTCCAGTAGATCAAGAGGAAAATGAAAATGAAGGAACATTAGAAGAGGAGCAAGTCATAAAAAAAGGACGGAAAAGAAAAGCTAATCCTGAAGCTTGGAAACAAAATGTTGCAAAAAAACTGAGAAATCAAGGAAAATGTTACCAATCTAAATGTTCTAAAAAAAAGGTTTCCGAACGAAAAATGAGACCTGGTTGTACAGAAAAATGCAACCTTGCATGCACCACGAAAATTGATGGCTCTGCTCGTCTCAAACTATTTCAGAGTTTCTGGGCTATGGGAAACATTGAAAAGCAACGTGAGTATATTGCTAGATGTACCAAAGAAATCACTCCTCACTACCGCCGTCCTAAAGGGGGAAGCTCAAGGAAACTGAACCTGGCCTACTACTTCGTTGTTGATGGGTTGACAAAGAGAGTTTGCCGAACGTTTTTCACGGCAACCCTAGGTATAAGCCCGAAAATGATATACATTGCTCGAGACAAGCTTGAAGATGGAATTATGGCTGGAGTTTTACGTGGAAAACATGCCAACCACAAAAAACTTCCCGAATCGATTAAGCAAGATGTCCGTAACCACATTAATTCAATTCCTCGGATCCCATCCCATTATCTCCGAGCTCAAAGTGAAAGGGAGTACATTGAAGGAGGGAGGACCATTGCTCAGATCTACAGAGACTATGTGGAGTCATGTCGAGAAGAAGGAAAAACGTTTGCAAGTCGCACTGTGTTCTTCGATATTTTCAATGAATTTAACATCTCGTTCTTTGTTCCCAAAAAAGACCAGTGCGAATTGTGTGTCGCTCATGAGAATTCGAATCAAGAAGACCGGCCCGACGAGTTTATACAGCACTTGAAGGAAAAAGAACTATCAAGAATCGAAAAGCAGAATGACAAAGAGGCTACTGATACCTCCGTCATTGTATGCACTTATGATCTTCAAGCAGCCCTACCAACACCTAAGGGAGAGGTTTCCTCCTTCTATTATCGCAGTAAATTGTCTACTTACAACTTGACAGTGTACGATGTGAAAGAACACATTGCCGTCTGCAACGTTTGGCATGAGGGGGAAGGGAATAGAGGTGCTATTGAAATCAGCACATCAGTCTTCAAATTCATTGAAAAAAAAGCAACTGAACAGAACCATGACATCGATTTCATTTTTTACAGCGACAACTGTGCAGGGCAGCAAAAGAATAAATTTATGATCATGATGTACGCTTATGCTCTATGTGTTTTCAAGAATGTGAGAAGCATTCAACACAAATTTCTTATAAGAGGTCACACACAAAACGAGGGTGACTCGGTTCACTCTCTGATTGAGAAAGAAATTAAACGAGCCCTCAGATCAGGCCCTATTTTTGTGCCGTCGCAGTACTACCAGCTAATGAGAACTGCCAAGAAGAATGCGCCTTTTCACGTGGTTAATGAACTCAGTTTTAACGATTTCATTGATTTCAAAAAGTTGGCTTCACATATTGGAGACAATTTTACCACCAATGAAAAGAATGAAACATTCACGTTCGGTGAAATAAAAGTGATAAAACTGTGCCGTGAGAACCCGTTCCGATTCCAGTACAAAACCTCTTACCAGGCAGAAGATTTTGATTACGTCGACATGAATCGTGTCAAGAGGAGGAATACCAGAAGATCATCTCGCAATTTGAGCGTCGAGGAACGCAAAGAAGAACTGGGAAACTGGGAGGTCGCGAAGGCCTACAACGCACCAATACCACTCTCAGAAAACAAAAAAAAAGATCTGAAATTTCTGGTTGAGCACAACCACATCAAACCAGCTTATGCTGAATTTTACCTTAAGTTGTGTGTATGAAATTTCAGATCGTGATTCCCGATTGTGATTCATAATTTTAATTCATTATTTTTCTCGTTCAATCTTGCGTTTCCTAATTAATTGTGATCATTCAACGTTGATCTGTAGTTGAAATTAACTGAACTAAGTAGCTGCCAATGCGTAACTCGAATCTTAATTTAGCGGAATGCATTGTTTTCAATTTTTGGCTTTCAACCAACGACTGACCGTATTTTGAAATGCAATAGCCTGCTAGTGACTAGAATATTATTTGACTGTTATCTACGATTTACAGGGTTTATACTGTGATTAAAAACTATTGTGATTTAATACTTTAATGCGATAGAACTACTGTCAGTCGTATATTCTATTACAGTATATTCTATTACAGTGTATATTCAGTCAGTCGTATATTCTATTACATTGTAATAGAATACTAGTCACTGGAGAATTATTCGATTGTAATAATAGTGATTGAAAACGGTAACTGTGATTGAAGTTTAGTACTTTTGAAA
Source organism: Leptopterna dolabrata (assembly GCA_954871275.1). NCBI lineage: Eukaryota > Metazoa > Arthropoda > Insecta > Hemiptera > Miridae > Leptopterna > Leptopterna dolabrata. Next base: position 62,635,233 of record OX940977.1, on the reverse strand, counting down.
TTAGAATTGTGCGAAGATTTTTGAATTTTTAATGGAATCATTATACAAGACTGACAGTGTTAAACTGAAATTACCAAATGTAGTGATTTTTTGTTTGTTTTATTATAAATTATACTATTAGGCTCGTTTGATACCTGAAAATTACAAAATCGTTCAATAATTTTCACCGCTTCATTTTCCCCAGGGTGGGATGGGTGAATACTGAAAAATTGGAAGACAGAGGGGTTTGTACTAATGAGATTTTCCCACAATTTCCCATTGACTAGATTTCAAGTACCTAATGAGTTTTCATGCTTAGAACCAAGATGATTATTAATTTTTTTAAACCAACTACTAATCAGAAAAGGGCACATCTCTGAAAAATACAAAATATTGTCCATGAAAGAAGGGAACAACTCAAAAAAACATAGAAATTTGACAAAAATCCCTCCCCCCACTTCTTCTGCATGAACTGAAAAAAAATTTCACTTCATCAGCTGATGAATAATAAATGTCAGATTCCGTTTTTGCAAGAATCAATACTATCCAACTGGTTGCCAAGGAGATATGGCCAATGGCGAAAGTGCAAAACTTTGAACGCGATTTCCCGAAAATCAGCTTTTTTGAGTTGTTCCCTTATTCCATGACGGGTGCGAATTGATCAATACTGAGTCACATGATAGTCGATGGCTCGCCTCAAACTCACTGGGATCATTTTTATGACGTTTTTCTGTCTCCTGAACAGCTGACCACTTTGCCTACCAACGTAATAATAATAATTCATTCAATAGTAATTTATTGCTGTGGCAGTGTGGCCTATTATTGAATAATAACGAATAGCTGCAAGTGGCGAAGTGAATTCGGTACCAATGTCGTATGCGATCTACGCTCACTGTGCAGGTGTAGTATGCGATCTACATTCAACCGTGCGACCTACGGTTGTTTTCTTGCTCTCAACGAGCTTGAATGAATGTTTATATAATCTGATGCGACCTATGTACAACCGTGCCCGATGCCCTTTCACCTCAAGTTCGGTTATCTGCCTCATCCCTATTTTTATCCGTACTTGGTCTAATCAGACGCTGCTTCCTATTTCATAAAAACGAAATTGAAGCTGGATCAGTGATTGTGTCGGATCAATGGCGTGCTTACGCAACCCTGAACGCCGAGGGATACACCCACAACACCGTGAACCACTCCGAGAATTTCATAGACCCGTCCACTGGAGCCAACACTCAAACCATTGAATGTTTATGGCGGCATGTAAAATTGCGTTATAAAATTAAAGTCAGGGGAGCTAGTAACTTGTTGGAAAGGCAATTGGTCGAAGAGTGGTGGCGTTCCCTCCTTCCAGCAAATGGAAATGTTTTCGACGCCTTTTGGACGGACTTGAAGAGGACTACTCCTCAATAACAAATTTGACAATTATTGTGACGTGCTTCACTCCTGGAGCTATCTAAAACGACGACCGGAGTACCTACTTAATTCTAAGGTAAGCTTCATTTTACTTGTTTGCTGTTTCCCAATTTAGTAGATCGCATACTACATCCTTGGGTGATACGTGTAGAGCACGGGTTGAGCGTAGATCGCATACGACATTGGTACCGTCACCCGAATACAGTGATAAAATTAAAAAAAGTGAGGCGTGGAGGGAAGTGGCGAGAAAATTTCATGGTGAATTTGACAACTTGGAGCCAACCCAACAGAGTGCCTTCGGTAAGAACCCACATTGTTCGACGTGGACTCCTCCTGCTTTCTTTTTCTTCATGCAGAAGAGCAAGCACAAGAAGTGCTCCTGCTTCCTCGGGTTCCAACATCGTACTGAACGTCCCCTTGGTTAACGAAGTTGATTCCACTAGTTGTCTCGTCTGAAAGGCGCACGGAAGAGGCTTCACACGGCGGTCACTAGTCGACCAGTTGGCAGGCAACTAGTGGAATCAACTAAAACCGCCTCGTGTGAAACTAGCCTAAGAGTTATACTAGTTGTTAAGAGGCTGTGATTTGAAACTAGCGTTACCTTGCTCGTACCTAGATAATTAACATGTATCATGTATGTGTAAACACGTTTTAAAAATTAATAAAAATATAAGTTTGACAGTGCAGCTTTTAGTTTTAACCCCTTTATCGCTGCGGAAACCTATCCAGAAAACCTTGTAAGTCCGCTGTTTGGTAACTCGTATGCGGGTCATTTTCAAAAAAAGTGACACTTTGACTGTCCGGGAGGTTTGAAAATTCATACCTCCCAAAATCTTCTACCTAGAAAAATCATCCTTGGCGCAAACTCTTCTGTATAGTCAAGTTGTAAATTATGTTGAGTTAGATTACTTAATATTCGTTCTGGGTGGGAGAATTTTAAATTCAAAATTTGAAAATGTCCTGTTAGTAACTGTCCCGGGGCCATTTCACCTAATTTCCGACCGTCAAAAATGGTTTAAAAGTTTATTTTAAAAAAAATCCAGGTATGAGTTTTGATAGGAAATTTGATGTAGTTTTTCATACTGACAATCGTGAACCAATTACTAGAACCTATTTTTCATGAAAAAATAAAAACGTGTTGTCCCAGAGTTCTGTCCAGTTAGTATTGTCAAGTTAGAAACGTTTATGTTGGCACTGCTGTTAGGCTTGGCGGTGGGGGGGTTGGGCCATGACTTGCTCTTCTGTGATAATTGTAACCTTCCAGTTTGGTGCCACGTGCTGCGGTGTGTGGACGGAAGGGGACCGAGAATTCTGCTAACCATGGTGCGTATTTTTATTCTATGTCTTGTTAGAAACTACCTGTAAAATTACTTCGTTTTATAGTTTGATCGCCGTTTCAGTATCCTGTTATGGCCCTTGAAAGCACAATCACAAGAAGCTAGTTATTCAACTTCAAACCTAAACAGTGAATTCAGAATACCATTTTTTCGATTAAATGTCTGGTTAGAAACATGTCTGGTTAGAAACTTTCTAACATTTTTGTCGTTTCTAAGGGGACTTGTAGAGACAGTCAAGTTAGAAACAATTTTTTTTTTTTGGTGTGTTACGTGCTATAGGTAGGTACCTACTTTACTGCAGAGTATAAAAATTATGTATTCTGAAGTATAAAATGCAGGAAACGAAAGGACATTGTTTCATTGAGTTTTTTTTTTTTTTTTTTTTTCAACATTATTCTGGTCAATTACAGGCCATGACAGCACGTGAACGATTGAAAAAGCATCGGCAAAAGCTGAAAGAAGATCCTGCGAAATATGCCGTGTATTTGGAAAAACAGAGGGCTTACGTTGCGGCCAAGAGGAAGAAGGTCTCAGAAATGAGCAAGAGGGAGCACCAGCGCGCCAAGAAAATTTGGAAGGAAAGTAAGAAGAAGCAGAGAGCCAAGGAAAAAGCAGCGAACTTTCGTCCTCCATCTCCCCCTCCAGAGTGTGATTCACCACCTCAAGTTGAGCCATCAGGAAACCAGAGAAGAGGTAGGCGCGTTGTTTTAAAAAATCGATCAGCTTCTGTTCGTGAGAATTTTAAATTAAAAGAGATTATTGCTGATAATCAAGAAACAATCAGAAAACTGCAGACTGAGTGCGAAAAATACAGAATAAGAGCTTACAGACTTGAGAAATCGGAAAAATTAGTAGAAGTTTACCATACCAGTAAGAGTCTGTTAACTCCACAAAGTGCAGCAAAAAAAGAACTATCTGAATTGATTCCAAATGCTACTCCCAAAAAACGGAAGAAGATTTTGTCAAGCGAAGTTGCCAAGAAGTTAACATTTTGTAATGTAGTGAGCGAATGTATTCAACAGGCCCCTCCAAAACATAAAAAAGTTATCAGTAATGTCCTTGTCAACAGTCTTACATCACACTACCACAAATACCGCATGCTGAAGAGAGCTGGTAAATTGATGGGTTTGACTCGCAAGAAGCAAATTCTTAGGAATCCTGTTATCAAAGAAAACAAAACCAGGTTTGTGATTGAAAGCTTCTTTCTTTGTGATGATGTCAGTAGAAATACCGCAGGCATGAAAGAAACAGTAACAAGACGGAAAGTCAAGATGCAGAAGAGGTATCTGATCGGTTCGATGAAAAAACTGTTCGTCAAATTTAAGCAAAGGTACAGCTATCTGAAAGTCTCTTATACAACATTCACTCGTTATAGACCTTTTTATGTGTGCAAACCGACGATCAATGATCGGGATACTTGCTTGTGTCAGAAACATACCAATATGAACTTGATCGCTTCAAAACTCAAACACCTTGGCATTTTGGATAGTGAGGACCCTCATGAAGTTGTGGAATCTGTTGTCTGCTCTAAAAGAAGTGTGCCTTGCATGTATAATCGATGCCAGTACTGCAAAGAGCAAGGGATAGAATTAGGTGTGGAGCGTGATGGCAGTCAGTCGATCAGTTGGGAACAGTGGGGAAGAGTAGTTGAGGAGAAGGAGGGTATAGTGAATGGCGAGAAAGTAAAAAAATCGTACACTGTGTCACGTAAATGTCAAATAAAGGGGACCATAGATAATCTACTGGATGAGTTCAACAAACTACTCCGAGCTTTTAGAACGCATATCTACAACGTCAAGAACCAGAATGAAGAATTCAGAAACGTTAAAGCGACTTTAGATTCCTCCACTGCTGTGATACAGATAGACTTTTCTGAAAATTTTGCTTGTAAACTCGCAGAAGAGGTGCAGTCATTCCACTTCGGTGCAGCAAGAAATCAAGTTACAATTCACACTGGAGTTCTCTACTTGAGAGATGAAAAAGCCATCCCTTTCAGTACCATTTCACCTTGCTTGGATCACGGCCCTCATGCTATCTGGGCTCATCTTGAACCTGTTCTGAAAATGATAGAAAACGATTATCCCAACGTTAAAATTATACATTTCTACTCCGATGGACCATCTACTCAGTACCGCCAAAAAGGTAATTTCTATCTTTTCACAAAAACAATGGTTGAGAGAGGGTTCTGTGGTACTTGGTCATTTTTTGAAGCGGGTCATGGAAAGGGTGCTGCGGATGGCATAGGTGGTGCACTGAAAAGGTCGGCCAATGGTCTTGTTGCTAGAGGTACTGATATTCCAGATGCTCAAACTTTCTTCTCCCTACTATCGCCTACCAGCAAAATTCGGATGTTTTTCATATCAGAGAATGAGGTAGTGAATATCAAAAAGAAAATTCCCAACAGTCTCCAACCAATAAAAGGCACATTTCAAATCCATCAAATAGCAGCTTGGACCCAGTACGAAATTGCCCACCGCCCTTTATCTTGCTACTGCGAAAACAACAACTTCCTGCGAAATAAGTTTTGTGAATGTAATTTTAAATACACGATGTCTACTCTCCTCCAACATGAAAGTTTGGAGCCACGTGATGAACTCAGGGATATTCCTGAAGAAAGTGATGTCGATGATGACAACATGTCTATCCACGACGAATCTTCGCCCTTGCACATGAGTGACATTGAATACATGGACAGTGAAGAGGAAGTGGAAATGGAAACGGTCGACTTGAGCAACATTAAAACAGGAAAATACGTTCTTGTTGAATTTTTGGGGGGCAAGCGTAAAAAATCTAAATTCCACTATGTCGGAGTGTGCAGAACAGCGGTCGAGGATGGCGATATTTTGGTAACATTCCTGAATGTAGTTGGTGAAAACAACACCCTTTTTTCTATGAATGAGACAGACGAATGCTATATAACAACTAGTCAAGTAGTTGCTATGCTTCCAGATCCCTTAATTAAATTGAAGGGTGACCGAATTTACTATAAGTTTCCTAAGTCAGTTAATGTAAGCTGTAAACGTTAATAAGAGAGGGTATGCAACTTTGTTATTTTGTCATCTTTTTGATGATTTTAGTCGTGTTAAGACTACAGAGAGATGAGACTCCATGTTTATACAAATAGGTACCTACTTGCCGATTTGTGCGTTGAGTTTTTAAATATTTGAATATTCAATATACCTATTTCACTGCTGTTTTGTGCTTTGAGTTTAATTTTCAATATACATTTTCATTATCATTTTATAAAAGTTTACTACTGTTTCGAATTTAAAGTATTTTATCAAGACTGAATAAGAAATTGATGAGGCTGATTGAGACGTGTTTATATATTCTGTTTTGTGATCCATGTTGGCTGACACTGAAGTGATATGATTTTGATACTGATATTTGTACTGCCTTTTACTGTTCTGTGATGTCAAGTTATTTTTTACTAGTCTGTTTATGCTGGTTAAATGTTTATTAAATCAATGTATGTATAATATGTTTGTTTTATTTAAACTAGCGTAACAGGTAAAGTCCCGTTAGTAATGAGCTAAGTCCAGTTAGAAACGCTATAATGTTTCAATGTCCTGTTAGAAACTTTTAAATGGAAATTTCAATCGATCTGAGGTGTATTTAAAAAAAAATCTAACTTCAAGACTTTAAGTTTAGTATGTAAGTTTTATGGAAAAAATACTGGCCTAGCCACACTAATTTTGTTTTGTGGTAAGAAAATGAAGTTAAGATAGGCCGTTTGTTACTAACAGGACAAATTTTAAAATTATTTTAATTTAACCCATGACAACATTTTTTGAAAATTGGTTATGCGTACTAAGTTTACACTGTTGTAGGCGCACAAGTCACTGAAGGGGTCAGGATTTAATTTCCAGAGTTATTGAAACGAGAAAACATAGTTTCTAACAGGACCAGAAAAATCGACCTTCTATGTTTATAAATAACATAAAAAATAGTTGTAATGGAAAAACTCACGAATAATGCTCGAAACCTTATTGGTAACATATTAAACAATATTTTAAGACTCCTGTAGGGTCTCTAAACCGAAATTCATAATGCCAAACACGATAAGGCTTGGAAACGCCAGTGTCACTTTTTTTGAAAATGACCCATGTCTCAAAATCGGCCTCATATTAGTAATTCTCTCTATTCAAGCTGATGAACACATGGAGACGTTCAATTGATCAATAGACCACTTGCATACACGCGAAAATGAAACCTCACAAGAGGTTATCCCGTCAGCCAAGCTGTCAGGATATAAATATTGAAAGACCACATCCATCCATCCATCTACCATTTACCGCCGGCTTCTAGTCTTGTACTCGTACTTTCCGTGTTATTATTTAAATTATTGTTTTTTAGTTTACTTTTCATTATTGTTGATTCTTTGAGTAAGAAGAATTCGTGAATGGCGAACAATCTGCCGTTTAAATTAATAACGCTAACGGAAGATGACGTTCCCGGGTCAGTGCTACCGTTCATCCGGGTTGAAGACAATAACGTCAGCCATTTGATTCGGTTTTTGAAATGTAGAGTTGTGAAACCGGGAAATAAGAGGAAAGGTGAGCCGATCAGTTTAGTTTGTGACGTTAAACGAAGAAATTTACCGGTAGATCAGTCTACTGATGGCGGTAAGTGTCTCCAGCACAAAGCTACGGATTTTGATTTGATCCAGGTAACCGGCTGGGAGATATTCCCGAGTACTTCCATTCCTTCAGCGTTCGATCATGTAACAATAAATGTGAACGTCATAGCAAGTGCTGGAGCCACAAAAGTGACGAGACAACCTCAGGTAAGATACCGGGAACACGCAGTAATGGTCTGATATCAAGTAGGTACTTACTACCTATTTCAGTTTTAGCGAATTTTCGAGGAAAATGAACTGTTACATTAATCATAAACGTTTCAATCGCCATCTCGCCCAACAATTTTTTGGCGAAATGCAGAATTTGTGGTTTATTAAGTACCTACTGCCAACAACAAACCTTTGCAATCGACCTGGGGAAAAAATCTTGACCACCCCTCAAAAATCATCATTAATTTAATCTTCATAATTTATCTTTAATACTTATTCATATTTTAACAGTAGAACCTTTCATAACCAGTTTCATGATCTTCTATTTAACGATTTCATTCCAAATTTTTATGAGCAAAGAGAAAAAGTCCCAGTCATGAAACATGACGCAGTAAACGACTTTTCGAGACGTTCTTTGCAAGTACATACCTACTTATTTTTGACACCGAAAAATCAGCATAATGAGGAGTACCGACGTGTTTGTTTTATATTTTTTAATGAAATTAGGCTCGATCCTGAGAATATACCAACCTCACTTTCCCACGATAAGTAGTTTTCGTTCTATTATTGTTAATTTTCAAGTATCTACATAGTTGTTTTTTACACCGAAAATTCAGCATAATGAGTACCCACGTTTTTGTTTTATATTTTTAAATGAGAGGAGACTCTATCCTGACAATTTCAATAACAACCGCACTTTCGAACGATAAGTAGTTTTCGTTCTATTACTTTTCAAAGTTTGGGCAAGTGACATAGTTGCACCCCTCACGCCTAGGCGACGTGGCCGTCACGGGTTGCGCAAACTTTGAAAAATCAGAACGAAAATTACTTATTGTAGGAGAGTGCGTTGGTGTCCAAATTCTCAGTATGGAATTTACTTTCACTCAAAAAAATAAAAGTACGTTGGAATTTCGCGTGTTTGAGTCAAAATCGGATACAGCGCCCTTGAAAACCCCCTAGTGCCAATTTCAGCGAAAATTTCTGAGTAGTTTAGCAGGAAATGGAGGTGAAACAGTTACCAGTTGACTTAGTCTTGACATTAAAATGTTTTCCTAGTAAACCTTTATTCTGTTATTCTACTATAGTGATGGTGATAAGTTTGTACTGACTGCATCGAAGTCCAACTGTGATCCTACTTGCTCAGTTATAAATAGGCTCCTAAGTATCAGTGAAGATAATAGTTACCAATAAAGATACCTATTCGTTTTTAACCTTGTAATGGTTATGATTCGATCTCACTGTATGTATGTAAGCAACTGAGGTTAAACATATAAAAATCTACTATATAGTTGTACGGATGAAAAAATGTGCCTTCACCCTTCAACAAATGTGATACATTCTGCTACTGTGTCTTACCTACTTAATAAAAATTGAGCGATGCTATGTAAATTTTCTGTCATGTAGTACTTACCCAATATCCCAAACAGGAACCTATTTACGAACATTGTTGAAGAAGGTACCAGATGCAAGTACACCAACCCAAATGACTACGGTTTGCAGTAGCTAGAAGAATGAAGTAACCAACCATCCTATGGGGTATTTGTAAAGAAAGCCAACAAACTTCATTTAAATTCTTTATTAAATCACTAAAATAGGAAGGACCAAAGAAAGATGTGGATTTGGTACAAATTTTTGCCTTATTCACCAATATGTGATTTTTCTCCTCGCCTGTCGTCCAGTCAGTCGTATACCGAAACACAACACAGGGCTGAGAAAACCGAAAAAAAATGTAACTGTAGGGTCAAAACCAGGTCTTCCTGGACGGCTGTCGCTCCTACAATTTCCGAAACAACAGTATTTCACCATTTTCATTCACTAATTCACTAGGTATTTTCTTTTCACCATATATCGCTTACAGAAACACTACGAACTTCCGCACAACTTGACTGTTCTCGCTGATGTCACGGATTTTGCGTGGTAAACAGTGATTTGTTTGTATCACTTCAGTTGGCTTTTCCGCACAATAGCTCGGTGGGAGGTGTTAACAGTTTGCAGAAGACGTGCATATATATTTCGTGACACGGAAAATACAAAAGTAAAGAATATAAAATTACAACGCGTAATTGAAACCAAGAACTCTGTCAACAATCAGCACCAACAGGAGCAGGAGGTCTACAAACATGCATAACCTTCTCAGGCGAGGTAACCTTGCTGTCGCCCGTGGCCTTCCCTATCTCTCTGCAACTGTTCTATACTGAGTCACATGATAGTCGATGGCTCGCCTCAAACTCACTGGGATCATTTTTATGACGTTTTTCTGTCTCCTGAACAGCTGACCACTTTGCCTACCAACGTAATAATAATAATTCATTCAATAGTAATTTATTGCTGAGGCATATTATTGAATAATAACGAATAGCTGCAAGTGGCGAAGTGAATTCCGCCTGTCAAAAGTCGTAGAATTTGTTTCAGTTACCATCAGCGGTACCTGTATTTGAAGATTCGTTTAAAATAAAAATTTTTAAATAAGTTTTATACACTGGAAATCGTAGAATAAAAGAAACTATCTCAAAGCGACTGCCAAGCTGTCCATTGAAGAAGGGAACATCTCAGAAAGTTGCAAAAATTGTCCGTTAAAAAAGGCAACAACTCAAAAAAATCATCGAAATCAACGGAAACGTCTCCCCCCTCTCTTCTCACGCGCCCGAAAACTTTGATTCGGACCATGAAACGTTGGACAGATAGTTTGTTCATCGATACATGCACTGGTAGCAACCTTTCAGTGTGTTTAATGAGCTGTAGGTCGAGGAGAGCATGAGAGAAATTTCGAACTCGATTTCCCAAAAATTGCGAATTTTGAGTTATCGACTTGTTCTAGGACGGGTGCGATATATACATCACGTTGTAAAAATGTGTTTGTTGCAGAAATCTATTGTATACGAACCCCCTGAACAAAAAAAATTGCCATTTGAATTTTCCACTGCAAACAATAAATACAGTGGGTAGAAATAGATCGGCTCTTTTTCGAATGTTGTAAAACTATGTCCCAGTTACCCGAACCTACCTCACTGTGATTTGCGTTATTTACCAAGAGTTTCATAAAACAAGTCGTAGCTAAAAACTAATAGAAACTGCTCCAATATTGTCAGGTACCTGTTGTAGACTGTTCTCACGTTACCTAAGAATTTTTATTTCTTCATTTTTAACCTCGTATGTTAGGATCAGATTTCGGATAATACCTCGTGAGTTACCTTCAACAAAACTGCATACAAACCGTATTTATGTAAAACAATAACCCCAACGATGGGGAGCTTTTCAAGTTGAGTAGGACGTTTTTTTCGCCTCCTGTAAAAGTTGAGTTTTTCTACTTACAAGATTTCGCAGATTCACAGTCGAAGTATCTGTAGCAATATACCTGCACCAAAACGTCATCTGAAGGAGCTTGATTCCGATATACTAATTGCATTCCTTGACTAGGGAGAACTGCGCAGTAAGTAACTATCAACTTCGACGAACCAACTCGAACCGAGATAACAAGATAACCGTAACAACACACGAGTACACGAGGACTGGCGAAAAATCATAACTCAGATAGGGTTGCGCATCGATGTTCGATATTATCGAAACATCGATGTTTTGGCTCCGATGTTCGATGTTTTTACCATCGATGTTTAGCTAGTCGATATTATCGGACATCGATGGTTTGAAGTCAACATCGATGGTTTGAAGTCAACATCGGTTTTTTCCCTCAATAGATTTTAATTTTGTTTTTTTCTAGAGTTTAAAAAAATAAAATTGCGTAGGTATGATGACACCTATGTTGAAGTCTTTATTGTTAATTACTCATTTTAGTTATCTACATGAGCACATGATTTCCCCAATTTGTCAAACGACTCCTGGTGTTGGACGGCAGGAAAGATTTTTGAAATCGTAGTCAAAATGTAGTTTGATTTGAACTGTATGATTCCGGTTGGCTGGTATTTGAGCCACCTCAAGTCAAACACTACAGGTCCAGATGGTTTTTTACCTGGGTGAATCGACGGTTACCACATAATGACTGGGAAAATCCTTGAACGTGTGATGTATGGCTGCCATCGAAGTTCGATATTATCTAAACATCGATGTTTTCTGGCCGATGTTTTTCCCACATCGATGTTGATCGACCGATGTTGACATCGATGTCCATATCGATGTTTTGAATCCGATGTCGCAACCCTCAGACTCAGATCTGAGCGCCTCGAGCCGACCGAACTAAGCCGATTTCACCCGAACTGCTCCGAGGGGTCCTTCTAGAAGTGTCCAGAACCTGACTTCTGGGGCTGTACCTGCCAGTGTTCCTACACGACCGCAGTCAATTTCCCTCAGTTGGGAGCGAAATTTCCCTTTTTTCCTCTCCAAACGTGAATAATTTTCTCCCCCGTTTTTCCCTCTGTTGGAAGAGAAATTTTTCTCCAAACGACCCCCCCCCCCCCCCACCTTTATTGTTAACAATGAACACAATGTGAAGGTTGGTAGTTTGAAAAACTGAACACAGATGTTGTACCTACCTAAGCTGTAGAAAAAACGCTGGAGTCACATGGGTTTATTATTCTATTGGACATACCTACAGAAATGTTGGCTGTTTATTCATTGTTTCTTTCATGTGAAATAATGGAAATAGCTATTTTTAATGGTTTCCACCAATTTTGGGTCCCAAAAACTCGAACTAGGCTACTATATTTGACAAATTATCATAACAATAATAATAATAATAATATATTTATTGATGCATAGGGCATTACACGGTCCCACCTCGCGCATCAAACACACATAAAAAAAAGCAACCAGTAGAGAAATTAATAATGTAATTGTTACGAGGCGGGGACTTCGGGGTTGAGCAGAGATGGTTTCGGTCGAGGCTTTCACCCCATTGTGGCTTGAAGCCCCCAAAACCACCCCCGCTAAACCCTTCTCTCCCTGCCATACTCCTAATCCTTCCCTGAATAGTGGGAAACAAATGCAAACTTCTAACTAACACTTTTGAGAATTGAAATACTAGGAAAAATGAAATTACCTATCCTTACGTTATTATTCTAAAGGGGGCGTTCCACCAACTGTTTCCCTCCCATGAAAGAGAGAGGAAACAGTAAACAAAAAAAATTAGTTTTTAGTCTATACAAAAATCGAGGTAGAGCTACTCTTCATACACCATCCCCACAACCCAAGAAGCTAGTGACTTCCATACCATCGTCGGTCTCGCAGCTCTGTCAAACTCATCTTGTCCCAAATTCTATTAGTGTACCTACTTTGAATTTTTGCAATTAATAGACCTATCGGGTGATTATTGGGTTATTTGCGATGGGTCCTCCACTTCGGGAACGAACCTACTCTGAAAATCGGACCTAGCCTAACTTGTAAAAGTGATAGTGTAGTGTCAGAAAAATATCCCTACGAGAATTCTAGATGGAGTTTTTGAACGTTGGGAAAAGTGTGTACTACCTACGAAGTGGGACAAGATGCTACCAAAACTGAATCACGAGGAAAGGACATGGGTTTTGAGATAAATAGGAACAAAATCCATGTTCAAGCCCTCATAATTTATTAAACTAAGAAGAATGGAAAGTGAAATCGGGAAACATGAATAGGAAGTGAGTACAATGATAATGAGTTCTTAGATTCTATAAATTCTTAATAAACTAGAAATGTACTAAAACCTGAAGGGGTATAAAAATAAAATAAGAGGCCGGACTTCTACCCACAAATAAATCTATAGCATGATCTAATTAGAACCTAAATTAATAATTTGGTCTATACTTTTACAAATTTTTCTTTAATGAATAATCTTTTCCGTAAAGTAACGTAGAAAGGAAAATCCTCCCCTAAATCCTAGAAAATACTCACACGGAAACCCCAAAGATAAGAGTTTTGAGATGGAACCACCATCACAAGATTTGAATTAATTTTAGTGTTATACATTTATTTCTTAGGCATGGAGATAGAGTTAAGTTAGAAAAAAAACCCCTTGAGGGCAAGGTTAACTTATAAGGGGAAAAAAACCTAACCCTATCCCCATATGATCTTATAATACTTCTCACATGATCAAACCACAAGGAACAATTAATTTAACTAAAGGCCAATTGCCAACGAGACTTTCAAAATTAATACGGGAAATTTGAAAAAGAAATAGGTTTCTTTAAGTACCTAGATTCTGTGACTCCGTTACGTTTTAGAACATTTTCAATTAGGACTTTAGCTTTGGTTGGGAAACTCTAATAATTTTGGACTAGGAGGGAAAAAACCAAGATCTTACCTTAATGCAGCAGGAGGAGAGCAGCCCAGGGAATCTTCAGCAGCCAAATGTCCCGATTCCGACTTCTCCCTTTCCCAAGTCAACTCCGACCTCCCACTCCCCGTTTAATAAGAAAATCTTTTACTCTGAGGAGAGGGGCGACCGAGCGAATCCCAGGAAAAGGGGGCCCCGGTAAAACGGTGGATTGATGACAGAGGCCATACTGAGAGAGATTATTTCCGAATATTGGAGAGTTTATATAGTTGAAAAATCGAAGGAGGGACATGACGGAATTCGCCCGTATTTCATTAAATATTCTAATTTATTACATTAACAGTTGTTTTGGGAATTTCGTCACGTCACAGTAATATACATTTAAAAAAAAATAAAAGCCTGATGGGCATATATAAAATTCTGAAGGTAAAATAACAAAAAAATGCTAGTAGCACGGAGAAAAGACTGAAGAGAGAAAAAATGAGAAAGAAAAAAATAGAAAGATAGATGAATTAAGGAAAGAAGTAGATAGAAGACACTAAAAAAAATTTTGATCACTGATAGTGCCATTAAAGTGTCTTGATTCACCTGTTAACACTACTTCTAGAGTTATTTCTCAGGTTTTCGACTCATAAAAAAAAATGAACTGTGGAAGCTGAAACTTCGCTAGAACCTCAATTTTCCACTCTTAGGTCAAAATCAACGTCTGCTCGTCCTAAAAAACATGGAAAACGATACCTCTAGGGATCATGTTACTAAAACACCAAAAAATCCCATTTTTACATCAATTTTTCACCTGTAACACCCTTGTGTATATTCCGATCGGCTGTAAAGTTTTGGGACACAACTAGGGCCCAAAAGGAGCATGTGTGCGAAAGAAAAAAAATTTAACTTTGTTTCATGAACTAATTTGCTTAGGGTATAAAAACCATCACAACTTCAGGACGGGCGGGCAGGGTACCTAGCAACCAAAGCGGATATAGAACCAAAAAATGATTGCCTTTTGGTTTATTATTCTGTGAATAATACACCTATGTATTCGCTCAGCAAAAAATTTTTATAACCCCCCCTCAAAATTTTTTCTTTTCCGTTTCAAGGTACGTAGATTCCAAAAATGCAATGTCCGTCCGCCGTCCGCCGTACGCCGTATCACGTGTACAGGCTTCATTTTCGGTCTAAAAAATTCGTTCTTTCGCACACATGCTCCATTTGGGCCCTAGTTGTGTCCAGAAACTTTTCAGCCAGATCGGAATATACCCAGGGGTGTTATGAGTGAAAATGTGTATAAAAATAGGTACTTTTTGCGTTTTAACAACATGTTAGTATCATGAGCTTTTGAGGTATCTTTTTCCATGTTTTTGAGGACGAGAAGACCGAATATGAAGTCGATTTTGACCAAAGACGCGGAAATTGAGGTTTTACCAAACGTTCAGCTCCCAAAATTGGTTTTTTATGAGTCAAAAACCTGGAAAACTGTCTGAAATCACCATCAATGTGTACAATAACATTGGAAAAAGTGTAAACAGGTGAATCAAGACCATTAAATGCCACTACCAATGATCAAAGATGATCTTAAAAAAAAAGAAAAAAAAGCGTACCTATTTCATGTTTTGGGGGCCAAAATTGGTGGAAATCATCAGAAATAGCTATTTCAATCATTCCACATGAAAGAAACAATACATTTAACAGCCAACAAAAATCTCTAGAACTCCAATAGAATAATAAACCCATGTGACAAGGACTTTGCAGCGTTTTTTTTTTCTATCCCACCATAGTCTTTAGTCTTTATTGATAGGTGTACAGAGGACCTGGGTCCCACCTAGCGTACACAATGGCAAAATTAATTGGTAATTGGCGCACAAGATTAGTAGTAAAAATTTGTATTATTGAGAGAAAATTATATCGAAAATGAGAGCAGGAAAATGAAGAAGAAAAATGAAGAAAAGAACCATATTGAAATTAGGAGAGGTCGTAGCAAATTTTCAAAGCTCCTCAACTTTAAGAATCCATAGGTAACAGTGCAATTGAAGGAAAATCAATGAGATATTACAGTAGGTATGTTCAAAACTCACTTCTAGTGCATACCTAATGGTTATTATAAAACTAAGATTCAGTCTTAAGCTGGGTTCACATCCATCCGTTGTACGTTCATGGTCATGCGTTGGAGCATCTGATTGGCTTATACCATGAAGTGGTGGGGGGCGATTTTTGACGGATACACACTTTTGGTGAAGACTGTCCGCATTAGAAAAATTAAATATTTCAACGGATGAACGGATGAACGGACGGCGCAGAAGACCTCTGCGCAAGTGTGTTGTTTATGGTCTGTCGTTTGGTTGTCTTTGGTATTTCAGAAAGCAGATCCATTATAACGTTCGTGCTCGATTCCATAGGAAAAACGCTGCAAAGTCCTTGTCACATGGGTTTATTATTCTCCTGGACACACCTACAGAAACGTTGGCTGTTCATTTATTGTTTCTTTTATTGTGTAATAATCGAAATAGCTATTTCTGATGGTTTCTGTTAATGTTGGCCCATAAAACACAAATTAGGTAGGTACCTACGCTTTTTTTTCTTTTTTTTTTTTAATAACAACTATATTTGATCAGTGGTAGTGCCATTTAATCGTCTTGATCCACGTGATGATACTTCTTCCAGTGTTATTATACGAAATGATGGTGATTTCAGACGATTTCCCAGGTTGTTCACTCATAAAAAATCAATTTTGGGAGCTGAACATATGGTAGAACTCAATTTTCCACTCTTTGGTCCTTATGCTGAACCCTCTCTATCTATGTCATGGAAATAGAGTCCAGTTAAAATTATACTCCATCAAAATAAAGTCCAGTTGAAATAATAATAAAATCTTTTAGGTACCTATGTACGAGTTGTATTAATTTACTGTTGCTCTGAGCCATCTTCTTCAGACATCCCATCCTTTCCATATGGAAATATTATTATTGAAAATAATATTTCCATAGAGAAACCAAGTGTCCGGCATGGCAGAATTGCCGAGACCACAAAGCAAAGAAGTAAAAGCAGAATTGCCGAGACTACAAACTAAAAGAACAGAACGCAACCCAACGGATGGTTGTGAACGCCCTGACGCGTTGACGCTTTGACAGACCCCCCTCCACTGCTCCAAACGCATGACCTTGAACGTACGAACGGATGGATGTTGGATGGATGTGAACCCAGCTTTAGTGCCAATCAGTCTAGATGCCCGTCAGTCTAGATTAAATATACACTTTTCCGACCTCCAACTATAAATAATATATTATCCATGTTCCATAATATAATGGCGATGGATTATTGCGCTGGCAAGAATGCTCCATGGAGAATGCTCCATGTGGGTTGTAGCAGAGCCATCGTAACCTACCGAGCCGGTAGGTTGAGCGGCTGGCTCCTTGTGACGTCACAACAGTGGCCGGGGCTTCAACGCTTCTTCCCCCGCGGCTGCCCGCTTTTCGCCACAATGTTCTTCGTTTTGATGCGATTTTTCCGCCTTCTTTGTCCCGCCCTTGGGATGGGAAGTTAACAAACGAAACTCGTATCGCACTTACTCACACCACTAAAACTTTGATTGAATTGGCTAAATAATGTTTGGAGGAAAACTTTGAGTACCTATGTATTATAGGCAAATTTCAGACTGACGATCTTGAGGGCCGTTTTGGCCAATACAGACAAATGAATGGCTGCAATTACCACGTCACTAACTCAAATAATAGAATCAGAGTCAAAATTGAAATTTCTAAATTTGATTTCTCTGACATCCAGTTACAAAGGGAAATTCATGTTGAGGGAATTTTTGGACAAAACTGAAAACACTACTGAAAAACCTAACATTGACTTAATATTAACATTGACTTATTACTTCATTTTGATGAGTCACTATTTTCATGCGACGATGGTAGTCTGGAAACACCCCTCTCCGAAAATGATTTGATGGTTTTAGTGTATATCTCGGGTTATGCTGCCGATAAAATAAAAAAAACCACAGTCATGCAGCATGGCTATAAGAGCGAATTTTCGAAGAAATAACCACGTTCCTTAATCTTCAAAGTGCTCCAGTTTGAGAACGGAATGAGATATCGCAATTCTGATTTCACCATCGTGTTCAGCGTACAAAAACCTTTAAAATGAGGGGTCACTTGTTAGAAAATAACATTTTGGGGATTTTTGGGTAATTTTTGCGCACTTTAAATGCTCTAATTTGAGAACGGATCAAGATATCTAAAATCCGATTCCACCATCGTGTTCAGCGTGCAAAAACCTTTAAAATGAGGGGTCACTTGTTGGAAAATAACATTTTGGGGATTTTTGGGTAATTTTTGCGCACTTTAAATGCGCCAAAACCCTCCTTAGAGTAGGCCAATTTCGCCCATCTTCGAACTTAGCCTTTCGATTGCCAAGATAGATTTTTTGTGCAAATTTGAGCTGTTTATCTCAATTCTATCGAGAGTTATCGTCTGGAGTGACACATACATATATAAATATATATATATACATATAAAAAAGTGTTAAATTTCAGGAATCGTTTTAGAATGGTCTGAAACGGATTTCTATGAAGAAAATTTCCAAAAATTTATATTATTTAAATTTCGAAGCCATTGCAATGGCTTCATTTTCTTTGAAAATTCGCTAAAACAGGTGCACTCATTGTTTCCGTGCCATAACGTTTGACAAAAATATTGAGCTGGTATGCACGCAGGCAATAAATGCGTACATCTCATTACTTGACAGGGGAGGGCTGAAATATGCTAGTCTATTTCAATGAAATTATCATAAGTACCTATATATTGTTTGTATCCCTCATTTCGGACCGCTTCGAAAAAACTTATTTAGGCATTTCAAAGGGACATTCGCACAAACAAGTTTTGAAAACCTTAGCCATCCACAAACTCCGAAATTCCGAACTTCCCTTGACTTGGAAAATTACAGTTGTGAATGTGGGACAAGTATATCAACTCACTGACAGACAAGTTTGTAGAACTTTCTGCAACATTCTGTTGAATAAATAGCAAAAAAAAAAGCCGTTGAAGAAAAAAGTCACAAGCGCAAAGTAGAATTAGCTCAGCAAAAAAAGATCGTACGAGTAAATTGAAAAAATTCAGTTCCTAATAAGTAAATAATTATAGGTGTACGTTGTAAGTACCTAAACTTGTTCCGTTCTCTTTTATCCTGTTTCACCATACAACTATACCTACTTCAGTTTTTTTTAAATTATGTTTTGTTAATAAGACAGTAGGTACATTTTTGTTCCTCTTACATAAATTCCTACCTAAATTTAATAAAAATGTAGGTACCTCCTAGGTATTGCAAAAACAGTTTGTTCTCATACATTGGAAGAACAGTACCTACTCATGTATTATGTTTTGATAATAAATTAGTAATCTGTTCCTACCTCTTATAAGTTCCTACCTCATTTTAATAAAAATGTATTGCTCAAACGTAGTTTGTTCTCTCCAAAACCTTCTGTTGATTTCACCTCGCTTCAAAACAGATCTATGTTAAACTGTCAGGTTATCTGAAACCAACTTATTTATTTAATAGAATTACCCGGACATGTTGGGAACGTATTAGTATGTCCCGGAAAATTGAAGGGCAAGCATTTAACTCAGCAGAAGGAGCGAAACGCGAGGGTTTGATGAGCTTCAGTCCGGCCACTACCGCGGCCATTTTGGATCAAACCTACCGGCTCGGTAGGTTACGACGGCTCCGTTTGTAGGCTATGTTATTATATTTTCGGGTTGATATTATTGAACTACCATGGAAGAGGGGAACATTTCCTTTGTGAACACCAGTAGGTATCTATTTATGATTAAAAAGATGTTAGTGACTTCTAGGTAAATTAGCAACTTGTCCATCAAAAAGGGACCAATTCCCTCATTTTTTCCTCTCAAAATGGCTTTTCCCTTTTTTCCCCTCTCCAAGGTGTCATTTTCCCTCAAAAAGCGAACTTACCCGCAATGAGGAAACACTGGTACCTACCTGATGCAACCGCCCTCCTTCGAAAGCCAGCGAGTTGAGGGCACTCATCAAACACCTCGTTCAGCTTGTAGGGATGGAATATCGAAAGAAAATATCGATATTGGTATAAATTGGTATGTCAAATGAAAAGAATCGATATGATACAATATCGGATGAAAAATAATATCAATTATCAAAAGAAATATCGTAAGAAATTGAAATACCAAATTAAATAATTTAAAAAAAGTAAGCCGCAGATTATTATATTAAAATTAGGTTGACATTTTGTAAACCGAAGTCAGTAAACGGAGAAACCAAGCAGAAACAGACTTACTGGAGAGACATAGAACAAACTTCTGTTCCTTGGTTCACTGGGGGAAGAATTCTTTTTTAAACAATTTTTTCTTTTTTAACAATTTTTCAACTTTTTAAACAATTTTTTTCTTTGTTTTTAAAGTTATTTGTGGACATTGTTCAAATTTTATCAATTTGTTTTGTGCCTATATAGAACATAATACAAAAGTAAAATAGTTTTAGAATTTTTTTCACATTGTGATAGGTTTTCAATGTGTTTTGTACCTAAATACAATCATAATTATTAAAATAAGCCTCCTACTTAGTTACTTAGAATGTGACTACCTTCGCGGGCCAACTAGACCCCAAACGGGACCTATAAACCGAATTTCGTCAATTTTGGTTCATGGTAACCTAAGAAAAGTGCGAAGTACAGCGAGCAGTGCTGCTGCAGGCACACAGAAATTTTTGGTTATTTAATGCCAGTAAGTGAACCTTTTGGAATAGAGCATGACATTTTTTTTAACCCCCCTCAAAATTTGATAGTTTCCGTTTCAAGGTGTGTAGAATCCTTAAATGCAATAAAACAATTTCTGTACATCCGCCGTACGCCGTACTTCGCACTTTTCTTTATAATCGCGCATGGCTGCATGTACCTACCTAATCGAGTTGGTTGTTCCATGGTATTATTTCATTTATTTATTTATTAATTATACAACCGCAGAGGAAACAAGTCCTACCGAGTGTGAAGTAATCCGAACATTAATATGGTTCAATTTGTTGGATTATTTAAAAGGAAAAAAAAAATTAATATAAGTAATTCTGAGAAGTACAGATCATTTAGCAGAATATCGCACGTAACAGTACATTTTTGGACACCTACTGACTTAAATATTAGATAGTACGGAAAATTGCTTTCAGGTAAAGAAAGCAGAAAGAAGGGGGCAAAGAGTGGAGACGGGCGGAATTCATTCGGCTATGAGCTTCGTTCCAGCGCCACAAACAGAACGTGAACTAGTTCAGTGCGAGACCTGAAGTGGTGGGGATGAGTACATGAACTTTTCAGTTCATGACCTGGAACGCTGGAACAACTTGAGCAGCAGATCCGCCAATAGAGAGTGCTAGTATACATTTCCGTGATGTGGGGGATAACCAACTGGAAACCTTCCTGAACCTTCTGTTCTGATGCTTTTTTTCTGCATTCAATTTTCAATTCCCGTCATTAGTCCTGTGATTTATTAAACTTTTAGTCTCAGTTTTTCTTCTCAGTTTTCTCGGCACTTGTTTTCACGATGGAAAATGTTCACATAGGTAAGTAAAATAATACCTACTTATTTACATAGTGTGATATTTGTGCGTCTGACGCGGACATTCAGAACAGACGCTTTTCCTTTGTATTATAAGCAGATCACTTCTAGAATCTCGTTGATAAGTTAAGTTCTGCATTTTCTATTACTTACACTCAGTTCACCTTTTCGCCTTCCACTTCTGTAGAACGTGTGTAACTTTGAGGCCCCTTCAGTTGTAGGTAGGTAACATGCCTACTTAACGAGGCACGTATAGGTACCTACTTTACCTTTTACGTCTTGCCTGATACTGCGAGATGAAACAGCGACTAGGTAGGTAATCCAGCTCATTAACAAATTTTGATTTATCACGTTTCAGACTTGAACGAATTCTTAATTATTCGCCCCACTGCCAGTGTCGAAAACCAAGAGGAAATTGCGGTCCGTCCTCTGGGTGATTCTCCGATCCACTGGACTCGGGGCATGACCCTCGGTTTTTTGGATATTTACCGGAAAACGGTAAAACTGGAGTTCAAAAACCAAAAGACCATGTTTTCTCACATTTGCGAAATCTTCAACGAACAATTTTCAATGAATTTAACGTGGCAGCAGGTAAGCAGAGTGATCATACTTGTCTAAAATAGTATCTTAAGTTATAACTAAGTAGTAGTTTAAATAACATTATGTTAGATAAATCAGTTGAACAATTCTTTGCTTGAATTCTCAGTAGGTAGGTGTCATCCATTTGGTAATAAATACATTTTTTTTAAATGTATTTATTACCAGGATTGTCATTGCCTTCCCCTAGTCACATGTTCCTTTCCTTCTCTACAGATTCTCAACAAGTTCAAGTCCCTTGAACGCTCCTATAAAGACGTGAAGGACAATAATAATGCAACCGGCCGTCGAAGGAAAGATTTTGAATTTGAAGAACACATGGATAACAGCCTCGGTAAAGCTGAACACAGACTACGCTGACGTGACGTGGGAACACGTGGGCTCACGTCATAATGCCTGGGATATAAAAATGTAACACAGGGTTTTGGGCGGTTACGTTTATATTGTGCTGACATGACGTAGGAACACGTTGGTTGATGCAATCTGACGCCACACGCCTTATGACGCGTGGGAAGAATAAACTTCTAGATTTTCGTCAGTTGTGGGAAGGCGTCAGAAGAGAAGTGGTTTCTCGTGTACCGTTTCCAGTGATTATTTGAAGATGGAAGAGATTTTGATAAGTACGTTCGGTAAAATCCGGTGCTGTATGACCCTACATCATTTTTTACTACATTATTTTTTCCAAATATTTTATTAGTTTGTTCTTTTATACAATTTATAATAGTTCAATAGACTTTATATTTGATATTGATAGGAAAAAAGTATCAATTACTATCAAATATAACCAGACATGAATATAACAGACATTTATTATATAAATTAGGTTATATGAACTAAAATAACATCCAAAGTTAAAATTAAAATTAAAGTTCATCTCTTCTTCTTGTTCAGCATGTCAAAAACAGGGAGTACATTCATGGTTGGAGGTTCGAAACAAACTGTAGGGAACTGCAATAGGCTCGAAGTAGTTGCTATACGTCAGGCCAATGTGAACACCGCTTCATGTCTGACGTGGTCCCACGGTGTCTGACGTGACGTGGGAACCGTCAGACACCGTCACGTCAGAGTAGTCTTAAGAGGCGGAACGTTGACCCCGAGATTCTCAGGCGCGGATCCAAGGGGGGGGGGGGGGGGGGGGTCACAGGGGTCATGACCCCCCCCCCCCCCCCATCCCAGAATCAGCCTGCATTTCAAAAAGCAGAGCTGAACGAATTGTTCACAAACCCGAAAACAAAAAACCAAACGAAAACGAACCCAGTTTTTGTGAAATCAAAAACCAGAAACAAACCAAACGACCAAAGTCAACTTACCATAATGTTAACTTAACACATTGGAAACAAAATATAACAATAACTACGATTAAACTTTTTATAGAATACTGATTTTTTTTTCTGTATTTCGTTTGTAGCAACACTTGTGATTTGTTTACATTTGTATAAGTTCCAACTGGGAACTTGGCCACATGGTCTTCTCAATTTTGCTTCATATACAACTGTGTAAATATTTACCATAAAACATCCGTCAAATTGAAATTCCAATGTCCTCGCCACTAATTACTGTAATTTCTAATTACACAAACGGTAGACAGTGTTAAAAAAAACTGAAAACAAAAAGAACTATAAAAAATCTAAAAAGATTCGATCAAAAATGTCAAAATTAGTCGAATATAATCGTACACTTGGTTCCTACCAATGTTACTTTATATACAATTATGTCAATAAATTTACCTTGGTGTATCCGTCAAATTACACCTTGTTTATTTCTTCTTATTTTTGTAAATTATTATCTTGTTTTGTTTTGTTCTCGTTTTCTTTCCAGCCAAATTCAGTAAAAACGATACTGGATTCACTGAGATCAACAATAGATTGTTGTGGTTTCAATGTTTTGATTTGCAAACTCTGAAGTTAGCTACGTTGCCATAAAATGCGCCAATTTGTTTGAAAACACATTAGGACACTTTTTTAGAAGAAGATAATTAATAGATATTGAAAAATATTTTTTACATAAACAATGAATTTTATAAATACAATTAATTTTGTAAGTAGACAAATTGGACGAGTTTAGGCATAAGGTTGAAAATTCGGTTTGTATTGTTCGTTTGGTTATTTTGTTATTTTTTATATTGCTCTACCCTGTGACCCCCTCCGGAAAAAAATTCTGGATCCGCCCCTGGAGATTCTTCTGGCAGATGATGGTGAATTCCATCCCAGGCCACAAAAAAGGGTAAGGAAGTGTCGAAACTGACAGAGATAAAAAAATGTAGGTAAATATAAAGTTCAAATCCTTGAAAAGAAGGAGCTTTTACTTTATAAAGCTGCAAACTCGATTTTTGACAATTTGATGGCTGTAAAATTGGTGGCGTTGTAGAAAACTCGTTGCAACAATTATAAAAGCGTTTGATGTTATTTGGGTATGCGTCTCTTACGTACAGGGCAACTCCACGGGTCAGAGGTTTGATAGTCGAGCTCAGTAGCCATGTGGTTTAAAAGGCAGACCACCAGGCCAGCAGCAGAGCATGTTCTCAACGTCGCTGGAACGCGTAACGCCCTGCGCAAAGCTACTGCGCCGACCTAGTTCATGAACTCAGGTGCGCTGGAACGAAGCTCCTAGTCCTTCCTCAAGGAGCACATTTTGTCGACTCGACCTGAGGATTTCCTCCACTGGAGGATGAGCGGGCCTATTCATACACAAACGGAACACATTTGGAGGCCGACCTCAGCTCACTCCTTGACTCAAGGAGACCTCGACTCTCGAGGCCACTTTCGAGGGAGAATTGGCAGCCCTGCTAATATAACAGCTCAGTAAAGGTTTCACGGTACCTATTTTATTCTGTGTTTCTTCAGTTTGATTTCTCTACCTATTTGTTTTTGGTGACAGTTCGGGTATGGAAAGTAAAAAGAGAGTGATTTTTAGTGAGGAAGAGAAGGCACGGTTGAGGGGGTTAGTGATCGAAAATAAGGAGGTAGTCGAAAATAAGAAGAGTGACGCTGTGTCAGCTATGGATAAGAGAAAATGTTGGGAGAAAATTGCGGCAGAATATAACTGCAGCAGAAAATACCCCTCAGTAAGTACTGTATTATTCTACTCAATAAATATGATAATAATGATGATGCTCTTTGTGTTTGTACTCTTTCGTCGTTTTGGTTTATTATTCTCTGAATAATACACCTATGTAATCGCTCAGCAAAAAATTTGTATAACACCCCCTCAAAAATTTTTCTTTTGCGTTTCAAAGTGCGTAGATTCAGAAAATGCAATGTCCGTCAGCCGTTCGCCGTACGCCGTATCACGTGTACAGGCCACAGTTTCTATCTAAAAAAAGTCGTTCTTTCGCACACATGCTCTATTTGGGCCCTTATTGTGTCCCGAAACTTTTCAGCCCGATCGGAATACACCCAGGGATGTTATGAGTGAAAATGAGTACAAAATAGGTACTTTTTGTGTTTTAGTAACATGTTAGTAACATGAGCTTTTGAGGTATCGTTTTCCATGTTTTTTGGGACGAGAAGACCGAATATGAAGTCGATTTTGACGAAAGAGGCGAAAATTGAGGTTTTACGGAAGGTTCAGCTCCCAAAATGGATTTTTATGAGTCAAAAAACAGGGAAATTGTCTGAAATCACCATCAATTTGTTATAATAACACTGGAAAAGTGTGAACAGGCGAATCAAGTCAAGTGAATGGCCCCACAAATAATCAGAGATAATTTGAAAAAAAAAAAAAAAAAAGGAGCGTAGGTAGGTACGTACCTAGTTAATTCGTGTTTGGGGGGCCAAAATTGGTGGAAACCATCAGAAATAGCTATTTCAACTATTTCACATGAAAGAAACAATAAATTAACAGCCATCATTTCATGGTAGGTGTGTCCAATAGAATAATAAACCCATGTGACAAGGACTTTGCAGCGTTTTTCTAATTGAGTAGTATGCGCTTTACGTCGTATTTTCTATTTTTTTAGAGGACAGTTTTGCAGCTACGAAAGGCCTGGGATAATATAAAAAAAGATCCCAGTCATGCAGCATGGCTATAAGAGCGAATTTTCGAAGAAATAACTGATTTTATGTAAAACTGTTTTATCTCAAGAAATAACCACGTTCCTTCATCTTCAAAGTGCTCCAGTTTGAGAACGGAATGAGATTTCGCAATTCTGATTTCACTATCGTGTTCAGCGTAGAAAAACCTTTAAAATGAGGTGTCACTTGTCAGACTGTTTCATTTTGGGAATTTATGGGTAATTTTTCCCCCCTAAAACTCCCCCTTAGAGTGACCCGATTCTGCCCATCTACGAACTTAGCCTGTCGATTGCCAAGACAGATTTTTCGTGCAAATTTGAACTTTTTATCTCAACTCAACAAAGGCCTTGTTGGCATCCGAGAAGCGAGGGCGGCTCATCACAGGAGGAGGGGACTACACTCCTGACCTTCCCCCTGATCCCAAACTGGACAGCCTGGGGGTTGACATCGAGTTGAAGGATGTCGTGGATTCCGACTCAGTGTTGGACAAAACTATTTATGTATCCCAAGAAGATGGGACATTGGTACCACTGATCGGTGAGTAGTACCCACCAAATTTCTTAACACCCTTATGAATATTCAAGTTAGCCATTGGGGGAAGGCTGTAGGGAAAATGCAGGGGAAAAATGTAGTGAGTCAGCTGGTTGTTGTTGTTGCTGCTGTACATTCTATTTTCTGCCAAGACGTTAGCCATGATCGGAGATGGTCAGATTTTTTTCTTCTTCTTCTTCATTTTCTTCTATTTTATTTGATTTATTATGGTCTTGTAGGGTAATGGAAACGTAGATAAACACTTCGTATAATTTTTCCAGAAGGTGCATGAGGTTTTAGAAAGGGCCAACCAAAAAAACTTGAAAACTAAGGATTTTTGCTAAACCCGCGATGTGACATGAATTTGTAAAAAGTGATTGTAGCACCCTTAGAAATGGTTTTTGGATCACATTTTGATTTCTACACGGTCTTTACATCCTACAGAATGAAAAACGCAAAAACTTTTTTTTGTTGAAAAAATTGAGTTTTTGGCCAACTTTTACTACAACCCTTAATGAATAGATTTTGAGGAAGGCGATAGCTACTGTTACCGTAATAATAATTACATATTCTTGTTTCAAATTGTAGGTCAACCTCATCTCGATGAATCAGCCCCTGGTCTCTCCAGTTCAGGTACTTTTCTCATGTTTCTTTGTCCAATCCCAAAGGCAAGAGAATGCATACATTTGTATATACTGACGATAGCTCTTATTATTTTAGAACATCGTAATGATGATGAAGAGGAGCTGATGGTGGAAATCATCCCCGTACATGGCCTCGAACACTCTCCAGCTGGTATATTTTTATTTTTTTACAGATAGGTTTGTCGGCTGACGTCATACACTCAAATGAATACACTTAAATAATAACACTCTAATGTCACGCTACTTCATGGATCTACTCATTGAAGGCCGAGAACATATTATCCACGAATCATTGTTTTTTCGTGACGTGAAGAAATTGTCGTTTAAAAGAAGGGAGGGAGGCTAGAGGTTTTTTTTCCCAAACCAAACGGAGTTTTGAAAAGAAATACATGATAGATACACGGGGGTTTTCAAGTGCGCTGAACCCGAATTCATAGTCAAAAATATTGTTCTGACCCACTGGAATTCCTCAATACCGCTAGATTAATGTTTTGAATTTTTTTTTTTTTTACTAGTCGAGTTGGAAGAGCAAGTGTACCGGCCAGCACCTCCAGCCACCCAGCCGATTCCAGTGGCGCGCAAGAAAGGTAATTTCAAAATAGTGCAACTGTTATAACTAACATTGGGTCCCCTACCTTTCTAGTGCTACATTTTTTGTATTCTTTACTACAAAACAGAGATTTTACACAAAAGGAAGATATTCAAGTAGGGCTTCAGTGGCAATTGGAAGGCTGTTACGTTATACCTTCATACATCATACGGAATTACAAATTGGCTGCAGAAAAGTCCGAAAAAAGTTGTATGCATTTTTTAAAACTGGGGGTGGCCCCCCCTCTAACGAGAAACCTGCCTACGCCCATGTATCTTCTACCATCTCAATTTGTATTACAATCTCTCGCCTTCTGTTTTGTGTAGGATGGGTTGACCGTCGCAACGAAATGTTCCTGAGCCAAGCTGAGGAGCTGCACAAGCTCAAGATTGTGGAGGCCAAACTGAGATGTCGACAGATCAGAAGAGAAATCAGAAGAAGAAGAAGAATCAGAAGAAGAATCTTTTGTTAGAAAGATGAAGACAGGAAAGAAGTGAAGCCAAATGTCAGCAATGTGATATATTTCATTTGTACTTCTGGCAATATTGCACTATTTTCTACTATTTTTTTGTTATTAGTAAGTACCTATTGAGTAAAAATAAAGTAATTAATTATTAAAATGTTGGTTTATGAATGCCTCTCGTATTGCAGTGCCAGCTCTATTTACAGCAGCAGGTGCTGATACTGGTTCGTCATCACTGGATCCTTGACCATCATCATCAGTGTCGTCCCAAACATCCCCTGCGCGTAAACCGATGTTGAACAGAATGGCACATGCTATAATGATTCGGAGTGTGTGCTTCAGTTTAGTTTGTGATTCAAAATAGAGGCAGGGGAATCGCCGTTTCCACCTACCTACCTATAGTTCTTTCAATCAAGCTTCTGGTTCTTTTGTGAGCCGCGTTGAACCTCCTTTCTGGAATCGTCAACGGGGGTTGACCACCTGGGTTCTCCAACACGGGCGTGAATAAGTAGGCCTTCTGGCCATACCCAGCATCACCCAAAAGGTGCCCAAGTCTTGCACAGTCCCTTTCCATCCGAAGATTGATGGCACTGTTCTCAAAAACACGGGAATCGTGCGCAGAGCCCGGCCACCGACAAACAATGTCGAAAATCTCCTCGTTTGGGCCGCAAAACACTTGCACGTTTATTGAAAAGTATCCTTTTCTGTTCCTGAATACTTCGGCCTGTTCACCACCAGGACTGATGATGGGTGACGTCTATAAGGCCAATGACTCCCGGAAACCGAGCTTTCTGATAGAACCCTCTCCATGTGTTTGCAATCTGCTCATCAGTCTCAGGCATTTGAATGAAACGCGCGATTGATCGACAGATTGTTTGAGATAAATGTTTACTGATTCGATGGACTCAGGTTGACTGATTTGGAACAAGTCTGCACATACTGTCTGTGAACAGAATGTTAATTTATTAGTAGGTACCTTGGTGTAACAATTTCGCGCAAAATTAAAACTTCAAGTAAAATGTTAGCACACAGCACTATACCCACTAGGTATACTACTATACCATACATGAGGATAGGACTAACGAGAAACACGGAAATACGCACAGACACTCCACCCATGCATAACAGCAGGAAATCCAAATCAAACGACTAGCTTACCCACTGATGAATTTGGTTGATGATTGAGGAGGAAATTGACCCAGATTCTTCAGTTTCATTGGGATTGTTGTGAATGATTGACGCTTACCACGACGACGGACGAGGTTTCGGCGACTGCTTTCACCGTCTATCCCTTGGACGCATATAGGTAAGCACACATAATAATTAAACATGGAGAAAACAACACGTATATGACACGTATCTACACATTCATTTTTACATCTTTTTTTTACTGCCACCTCTTTCCACGGTAGACAGGTAGGTACGACAGTTTATAAGTACCAACTTGGTATGACGAAGAGGCGTAATATCTCAACAGAACACATATTTGCAACAAGGGCGGAATTGGCAGTCCTCTCCTGTTGGTGGGTAGGCTTTCCGGTGCAAAAAAGATCGGCAGCAGCACGTTTATTACTGTCTCCTTGTTAAAACGAAATTTTCGTCGAAACGTACGATCATCCAACACCTATTACAATTACATAACAGAGTTAAAATCAAATCGTAAATAGGTACTTATGATGTCTCATCAAATTATAGTATTCATTCCCTCTTATTATTACCTCCAATGGGTTTTCTTGGTCTCGCAAGTATAACTCCGGTCTTCGCTGACCCGCTGGTAGATTGTCCCACTCTTCTTCCAACTCCTCAAAATCTTCCAGCTCTTCCAAATCCATTATTAACGTCCACTATTATCGAAAAAAATCACTTCACTGGACGATGCACTTCTGATAACAGGCAGATGATAATGAGAAAATCGGTACTTGAGGTACCTGGAAACCTACCTTGGGCTGAGGAAGCTTTGAAGCCTCCTCGACTGGAAAAATTTCTCGACTCGATCACCAAAATCGTCTATGAATAACATCGCTGGAGGCCGCCCTTGATAAATGGCGACCATGAATAGGTTGAGGAGTCCTACCGCTCCCTCGAGGCCCTCCTCGACTTGAGGGCTGAAACAGCCCTTGGCCTTCACACTGTGAATAACTCGAGGAGAGCAGGCCTCCTCGAGGCCGAGCTTGAGGACGTCCTCCATCTCGAGTCATGACTATGAATTCCGCCCTCGAAAACTGGTTGACAAGATTCCAAACGCATTTTCAGAGACTCTGCGGGTCCTGCTTAGCCTGTAGCTGAAAATCCTCTTCTTTGTTGCTTTATCATGACACCCAGGATATGGTTTCATAATATTTGGGCTCAGAGGGAAAGCATCGTCCGCAACAATGACAAAAGGAACAGGGGAGGTTCGGCCAGGCAACGGCTTGGGTGGAGGGAAACGTAGCGTGTTTTTTTCAATTCCTTCCTTGAAAAAGGTATTATTGAAGACTTCACCGTCAGTGATTCTTCCTTGGCAACCCACGTTTACGAATATGAAATTGTAATTAGCGTCTACAACAGCAAGCAACACGATACTAAAGAATCCTTTGTAGTTAAAAAATTCTGATCCCGAATGAATTGGAGCTTTTACAGCAATGTGTTTCCCGTCTATTGCACCGAGACAATTCGGGAAGTTCCACTTTTCTTCAAATTGTGTGGCTATTGCTTCCCACTCTTCTTCCCTTTGGGGTACCTGAAAATGGAAACAAGTTGAACTTAGTTTTTAATTTGATGAGCGGACCTCCTACCTCCGTAGATATAAACAGAGTTCTTAATTTTCTAAAACAGGATGGAAAATTCTGTTCCAGGATTCAACTGATCATAATGTGGAAGACATTGGAGGACAAGAGGAGACCGTTGAACAAGGTGAGGAAGTCCAAGAGGTACAGCCATCTGAATCATCACATTCTCATCAAGAGAAAAATACAACAGCCACTACTCCCACAAAAACGCTCAAACGGAAAGATT
Organism: Leptopterna dolabrata; assembly: GCA_954871275.1. Lineage (NCBI taxonomy): Eukaryota > Metazoa > Arthropoda > Insecta > Hemiptera > Miridae > Leptopterna > Leptopterna dolabrata. The sequence continues at coordinate 62,604,108 of OX940977.1, read as the reverse complement.
TCAAATCTCCAAAAAATACCAAAGCCAAGCGTTCATACTCTACTTTTGCTGGCGCCCCCATCATCAATGAAGCGGTGAATATGTTGAAATCCATTCAGTCCAAAAGGACTGACGACAATGACGAGTTTAAATTGTTTGGTGATCAGGTTGCAATGAAGCTCCGCAAGCTTCCTTCACCGCAATCACAGTATTTGGCGCAAACCGCCATCAGTAAAATACTGTTTGACGCTCAAATCGGCATGTATGAACCCTCAAATGCACCGAATCCGTCATCACAATACCAGCAAGTTCCTTTCACCTTCAATACGTTTCAACACCAATCAACTTCTGCTGTCGCTTCTGGCTTCCCAATGACCTATCGCGTGCTTCCCGAGACAACTACGTCGATTTCGCAGGCTCCAACACCTGTACCGTCCCACTCACCGTCATCTACGTATACGCCTACGTATTCCTCTTCATCGCCATCTCCTGTACATGCCCCATCGCCGCCCCAACATTCAATTCAAATGACCCAACATCAGACGTCGACATGCCCACCTTCTACGTCTTTCATGGATTCACTCTTGCGTGAATAACGGTTCTTTCATTCAGCAGAACATTCGATTATTCACCAGCAGCCAAAGCAAGTCGCTCCTTAAAATAAGTCTTGGGACTCCTCAAAATTGCCTTTTCAAATAATGAGAAAAAAAATTCGCTACAAATGTAAAAGCTTTTCAAACCGTCCTTCTCAAATTGTGCAAAAAATTCAAACATTTACTTTATGAGGAGACAGCATTAGCATTATTATTTAAGAGCATTTTTTATACATGCATTTTCTGCACATACATACATAATTATTCTGCACCTATGTCCACTTGCACGCTATATATATATATATATATATATATATATATATATATATATATATATATATATATATATATATATATATATATATGTGTGTGTGTGTGTGTGTGTGTGTATATATATGTGTGTGTGTGTGTGTGTGTGTGTGTGTGTGTGTGTGTGTGTGTGTGTGTGTGTGTGTGTGTGTGTATTTGCTGTAAATGCCTTCACACAATTCATTTTCATTCGCATAAAACCTACGATTCCATGGTTTTCAATAAAAATGTTCTCTGTTTGTAAGTATATCAGCTCTTCATTCCTTTTTTTCCATAATTCTAATTGACTTACTTTTACATAGTCTTGAAGGGCCTGGACGATGGCGTCACATACTTCGGGCAGGAATACAGATATACATTGCTTCGATACTTTCATGGTGTACATCAGTGAATGGTACGAATCTCCAGAAGCAAGAAAACGAAGTGTAACTGCAAGACGTACACTTGCAGGAATTGCTTCCCTGAAGGTGGTGTCTCTTCTTGCAATTTTGGGGCCAAACATGCTCAGCAAATTCTCGAAATCACAGCATTTCATCCTGAAAAAGTTGGTAAAGCCCACGTCGTTCCTGTACTCATAATTTAATGCGTCCTCCTCATCGAGTATCAAATCTCTCATGAAATCGGTGGTGCTGTATTTTTTCCTTCCATTTTTTATGGTTGGACGAACCCAAAATCTTCGAGGCCGAATGCGACGACTTTCTCCAGCAGCAACTCCAAATAGAATTGCAGCGGTAGCTGCGAGAATAATATCTTGATCATCACTCATCACGCGAACTATCTTCATCCACAGTACACGCGAACTCTTTGGAGGGTGAAAGCCGACTGAGGGCGATACACTACTCTCACCGTGTGGACGCGATGCCGAACCGAATAGGCCGAACCGACTGTGCCGACCCGAAGAGGGTGCCCACCCTCATTCGGCATAGTGTGGACGAGGCTGGATGCACTAACTTTTCTCAACATTATAATCCATCGGCATTCAATTCTCAATTCAATTACACTGGGTATACAACAGGCTCGACTCCTTCATCAGCATACTGCAACGAACCACCTTTCTTACCTAACCGCTCAGGACCATATACAACAGGTCACAATCAGACAAGTTACGCCAGAGCTCCATATACTTCACCTGTTCCCTCAGAATCATCCCAAACTTCATATGAAGATTTAGCGGATGACCTGATTTGAATATTTTTTTTTGTACTACATAATTTGAAGATGCAGACTTGTGGATGACTTGATTTAACTTTTTAATTTTCGAATAATTTTCATTTCCTAATAATACATAATTAAAATACCTTACTTTGTTTTTTGTAAATGAATAAAAATATGTGAAACTCACCTTAATGTTTTCTTTCAATGCTTCTATAATCGCGTCACAAACTTCTGGTACAATCGAAGAGACTGACTGTTTTGAAATTCTGAAGGTGTATTGAAGGCTTGTATACGAATCTCCTGTAGCCAAAAATCTTAGTGTTAGAGCCAGTTTATCTTGCGGCGAGATTGCAGATCTCATTATAGTATCTTGTCTTGATATTTTAGGCGCAATGATTGCTAACAAATATTCAATATCTGTAGGCGACATCCGGGTAAAGTTTTTATATTGGCCACTTATTTCCTGAGATTTTAGTTCCACAAGTAAAGAAGATCATCTTTTAAACAATTTAGTTTTCCACCATCGACGCTCAAAACATTTCCGTTCTTCAGTTAGTAAACACATATAAATAAAAGCAGCACCAGCTATCACGACCTTCCTGTTCGGCATGTTCGTCACAACTGAGTGGAAACAGCTCTTTGAAATGGATTCGCCTACACATTCGCTTTGAGTTCGCGGGCCGTCCACACTGTTGGCGCGAAATTACACGTAATCTTACATTACACGTTACACTCGTCTGGACCCGCCTTTAGAGGGAGAACGACGCGGAAGACATGGGAACCACAAGAAGGTCGATGAATCCATCAAAGAAGCGATCCGGAAGTTCATTGACTCAATTCCTGCCATCGAAAGTCACTATTTACGGGCTCAGACTAGCAGAAAATACATAGATGGTGGAAAAACCATCACACAACTCCATCGTGACTATATGGAAAAGTGCAAAGAAGAGAACAAACCGTTCGGCAATTTAACTTTATTCCACAAAATCTTCAAAAAAGAGTTCAACATTTCTTTTTTTGTCCCTAAGAAAGATCTTTGTGAGGTTTGCACTGCTTTTGAAAACATGGAAGAAACTTTTAAGTTGCAAAAGAAAACAGACTTTAAAGCCCATCTTGCTCAAAAACAACTTGCAAGAATCGAAAAAAGTAACGACATCGCCGAAACTGAATCCAACGTCATTGTGGCCTGCTACGATCTCCAAGCTGCTCTTGCGACCCCAAAAGGCGAATGCTCTTTGTTTTATTATAAGTCAAAACTATCCACTTATAATTTATCCATTTTTAACCTAAAAACTCATGAAGGCTTGTGTAACGTTTGGCATGAGGGTGATGCAAACAGAGGTTCGATTGAAATTGCCACCTGCATTTTCAACTTCATTCAGACCAAAGCTTCGGAATCGGAAGCGAATGATTTGCACTTCATTTTCTACACTGATAATTGTGGGGGACAAAAAAAAAAAAACAAATTTGTCCTTCTTATGTACATGTACGCTACCCTCAAGTTCAGCAATGTCAAAAGCATCACGCATAAGTTTCTGATTAACCCCTAAGAACCCAGTGTTGCTTTAAAGCAACACCAACTTTGATGATTTTTTGAAAAAGAGCGGGTAGAGTTAGGACATTGGGAAGGTAATCCTGAAACGTATTGGGATCCCTGCTACCCAGTGTTGCCTTATTTGTTGTGCTCAGAAGAAGTGAACATTCGTGACGAAGTGAACTTTGACCATGCCTGTAAGAAAGAAGGTCTGCTCTGAGAGGGTAAGTTTGGGTGACGCTTTCCGTAATTATTTTTCTTCCTAGCTATCAGCTTCCAATTTTTCTAGTGTAGTTGTGTTCTATATTACCTAAGGAGGATTTGAAATGGGTGCTTTTCTTGTTAGTATAGTTGTCATGATCGTATTTAGTAATGTTGCTTCAAAGCAACAGTGGGCAATGCAGTTCTCAGAATATTGGAGTACTTGTTGCTTCAAAGCAACAGTGGGCCCTGTGCGCTCAAACTTGCCTACCGACGAAACTGTTTCTATATCTATAGAATAATATTGTTCCTTACTAACTTGCAGGAGTTTGTTATAATTTTGTTTTCTCTGTATTGAAGCAGAGTACATAATTTACGCTATTCAGTAAGTAGGTATCCTGGATGCTGTGGGTCAGGTTTGATGACAACTAATAACATTGACTAGCTCGTTGTAGGTGAATCACCTTTGTAGGAAGGATCCTAACTAATTAGGCTGAATTTTCCTGTGATTTCTAGCATTTCTAATTGGTAGGTCGCCACAAATATTATACCGGATCCGCATTTTATGAAGGCAAAGCCCACCAAATGGGGCTTCAAGCTCTTTGTTAGAAGTGGTGTGTCCGGAATCGTATACGACTTTCTAATCTACGGTGGGAGCGACATGTTGGAACACATCAGCTTCACTAAAGAAGAAGAAAGACTGACATTTTCAAATAAGATCGTGGTGGCTTTGCTGAAATCCTTGCAAACCCCAGCCCTGACATCAGTCTACTTTGATAATTGGTTTTCTAGCCCAGAATTGATTGCCCTTCTCAGGGAAGAACAAGGGATATTCAGTATCGGCACTTTACGCGCTGATCGGTCTTCTGGTGCAAAGGAAAAACTTATGGACGACAAGGCTCTGGCCAAGAAAGGAAGAGGATCTTTTGACGAAGTCACTGACAACTCCAAGAACGTGACCGTGAACCCCTCTCGAGGGTGAAAAGATGGTCCCAGCAAGAACGAAAATATATCAACGTTGCATGCCCAAATATCGTTGTTGAGTACAACAATTTCATGGGAGGAGTTGATAAAGGGGGAATGTTGGTCTCCTTCCACAAGACTCCCCTGAAATCTTTCAGATGGTACTTGAATATCTTCAGCCACTTATTGGACGTAACGGTGATAATTCCTGGCTCCTCTACAAGCGAGACAACCCTGGAGTGAGCATGACTCTCAAGAAGTTCAGGCGAGAAGTTGCTGAATGCCTTATAAAAACAAAAAGAAGCGGAGCTGGAAGGAAGCCCAAACACAAAACTCAGCAACAGAAAAAACAAACTCCAAGAAGAGGAGGCTCAGGCGTCTCACCATCTTCTTGTCCAAAAAAACAAAAAACCTCACGACCTTGTGACGCCGTCAAGACGGATGGATATGGACATTTGCCTGATTGGACCACCAAGGGCAGGTGCAGGGGCTGTTCCGCGACGACTCAGGTGCATTGTGTAAAATGCGAGGTGAGACTGTGCTTCGTCAGTGGCAGAAACTGCTTCAAAGATTTTTTTGATTCGATTTTTGATTGATCACTTCGATCAGGCAGTGAACTCCGAATCTCAGTTTCGACCATTTTTTTCCTACTCGGCAGCAAGTTACCCAGGTAGCAGTTTAGATTTTACCTACCAACATTTTATTCAATAAGTGATGTGCCTTTTTCGATTTTGTACAGTTATTACGCTAACTTATATCGTTGTGATATGTTTTCTGAAATTTGTTAGGAATAGTATAGTCATTCAAAAAAAGTCTGATGAGGAAAAAACTGTACCTAAACGTTTAGTCGGAAAGAAACTTATTTCCTTTTTTTTAGTATTTATTTTTGTAAGATCGTCCAGTGATCTGTGATTTTCTTGAAACTTATAAGGCTGTTGAAAAATAACTGACTTCGATCCCCAGAAGGCGACGATCTGCTTCATGTCGACACGTCGGAGAATGTCTTGTGGGAAGTAGACAATGACGATCCATCGCCATCCCAAATTGACGATCCAGATGCAGACGAACCTCAACTGGGCCCTTCCAAGATAAGAGGGCTAAATTAACTTGAATACCTTTATTGATATTGATTGGTTGTAATATTATTCGATGTACCTAATGTCCTGCCCAGAGGCTCGTGCGATTCAGAAGTTGACCGCCATTCAAATGGTCATGACTGAGCACATGCCTCCAACTCCCCTCACTTTTGAACAGTTTCAAGCTGAATGGTGGCCTACGCCAACACAGCAGAGGGCGAGAAAAATGCTACTTGAGTCGGAACAACCTTTTCATCTGATTCAACGTGCAATAGCTGAAGTGAAAGTTACTACACACCATCTCCTCCACAATGGCTTAAAATCGCTACCGAAGATGTTCCATGCATCATCAAGTCGAACGATGAAGTCATTCAAGACCACGGTCTCCACACACTACTTCGTGTTAAGGTAAACGCGCCCCTAGTGGACACCGCTCCAGTGGTGGACATCTTTCAAGTAACCTCAAAAAATAAGGATTCAAATAACTCCAGGCTCTTGATTCTCGTACTGATCGTTTCTACAACTTGTTTGTGTTCACTAAAAGCCAAGAAGAAGGCGCTGAACGTGAAAAAACCTTCTCATCTACAACCTGAAAATAACCTTCTTATGTTTTTGGCGTTTTGAGTGTGGTTTCTTACAAAACATGGGAAGGAAACGGAGGTCAGTATTAAAGAAAATAAACCATTTCATTCACTGTGCAAATGATTTCTATGTTTAGTATTGCTCGTAGAACAATCCTAGATAATAATTTCGTGCGGATTTACAATTTTTCCTGTTGAAATCTCACTTTTTTGGGTGTCCACTATAGGGTCATGGAAAACCCAGCCTGTGCCAGAAGTGGACATCCCTGTCCGCCTTTGGCACATGTGCTACCACTATAGTGCTCCGAAGGTGGACGAACTGTCCACTTCAGGCACACGTGTTGAATGTGGTCGACCCTAGCGGACAGTGGTGTACTTTTAACTTCATTATTTTTATTTGGGGGTCTTAATTATGTAAGTAGAGAAGTATTTTTAGTAATTATGTAAGTAGAGAAGTATTTTTTTTTCATGAACAAACAACTAGGTAAGTAACTTAGGTAAATACCTATTTATAAAACAACCAATCATTTCAGATGCTGAAAAAAATTACTTAGTTATAGTCTATCGCTGGAGTCATTTCCCAATTCCTAATCGTTGTTTCAGATCAGAAAAGAAGAAAAAGGCGGTTACAAAAATGAATAAAACTCCCAGACAGTTACGACAGTACAGCGCAGCGGCAATGCTCGACGCTATCCGAGATGTTCAGGAAGGAAAACCGGTCGCATCTGCTGCGAGAGAGCACAGTGTTCCTAGAGTCTCTCTCTACTATAAGGCCAAAGGAATACGACCGATTGACACCAAAATGGGCCCTGACCCATTTCTCACTCTCGAGACAGAAAACAGAATTGTTGACTGGATAGTCAAGTCAGCTCGTACCGGGTTCCCTGTTACCAAAATGAACCTGTGCGATAGCGTCAAAAAACTTTTGGATGCTGGCGGCAAGGAAACTCCATTCACAAATAACCGGCCTGGAAGAAAATGGTATGAAAAATTTTTGAAACGCCATCCTCACTTGTCTGAAAGGATGTCGCAAAATCTTACGTCCTCCAGGGCTAATGTCACTTCGTCAGATCTCGTTCAATGGTCTGATCGATTCTCCAGTTTTTATCTGAAAACCTCCAATCTGATGTCCTTGAAGATCCAACTCGCTTGTTCAATGGGGATGAAACTGCATTCTTCCTTAACCCCAAAGGCTCGGCAGTTCTTGCCCCCAAGGGAGACAAGACTGTTTACCAAACCGTCAAACTCGGACGAAAAAGAATGTCTGACGGTGCTGATTACAGCCAACGCTTCTGGAATGATGGCCCCTCCCTTAGTTGTATTCAAATATGAAAGAATACCGGCTGACATTGCCACCAGTGTACCGAGCGACTGGGCTATCGGCAAGTCAGAATCTGGCTGGATGAATGGAGGTCTTTTTTATGAATACGTAACCAATTCCTTCCATCCCTCGCTTCTTGAGAACAACATTGAGATGCCAGTAATTTTTTTTCTTGATGGGCATGTTTCCCATTTGAATCTGCAAACTGCCCAATTTTGCCACGACAACGGGATAATTTTAATTTCATTGTATCCTAATGCAACACACTTGATACAGCCGATGGATGTGGCAGTTTTCCGATCGCTAAAAGGAGCATGGAGACAAAAAGTGCACGATTGGAGACTTGATCACATGGATAATCCAATTCTTAAAAAGAAAGACTTCGCACCATTGCTAAAAGAGGTACTACAGCAAGTAGATCCCAAAATCATTTCAAACGGATTCTGAAAATGTGGACTGTATCCATGGAATAGTTCTGCTCCAATTAAAACTCTTTTGGAAAAGGAACATATTACCCATTCGCCACCCTTCACCTCACCAAGCTCAACCAAACGTGTATATGCGAAAGAATTTGTGGAAAACTTCTTGGGCCCCCAAAAAGTGAAGGTATTTCAAGCATACAAATCAGCAAGTTCTGTTCCCTCCGAGGATCGTGCTCTTTTTGAGTTATGGAAAGCGATTCACTCCACTCCAGAGGCACATATGGCTGCTGCAGATCAAGATGTTGGAACAGCTCCCAATGCCAGACCAGAGCTGTTGGATGACACTTCTTCTCCTGAAGAACCCAGTCCTTCATCCCAACTTGCCGCCGAAATTGAAGACATTCTAGTAACTCGACAAGCAACTTCCTCAATACCAGCACTGACGGTGATGCAGCAAGTTTCTGACCACGAGCAGCTCGCCTCGCTAAATGCACTTCCTTCCACAAAACCTAATCAAGATACTGCAACCCTTCCTAGTCCATTTAAACGAGCTTTCCTGTACCCTGAGCCTGGGCCCTCCAAACCCAAAAACTCAAGGAAGAAGGAGCTATTTCCCAGCGTGATTTCATCTCAGGCGTGGAGAGAATACCACGAGAAAAAAGAAATACATGTCGGGAAATATTTGTAAAAAATGCAGTATATCAGTGTCATTTGAAAAAAGCCGGCCTCCGTATTGCGCATTACAGGTTGGGGAAAAGGGCTGTCCCCTCTCCCGACAGCCCTCTCTCCTCTACTTTTTTTAAAACGTCAGGATCGAGGAGTAAGGCTCGAGCAGTCTTCTTATGGTGGTTCTTATGAACAGTGCTAAATAAACACACATACGGTTTTATAATCCATTTTAACACTGGACTTTTTATTTCGCATCACCCATCTTCATGATATTTTCTATTTTTTACGATATCAGAAGTGGGATAAAGGATACTCAAAGCTCACATTAATTTATTCATTTTTGTTATCGCATTTTGAGTTTTACTTTTTTTGGTTTTGTTGATAAAATAGATTGTTTCTGTTGTTTGGTTTTATACGGAGTTTATGGTTTTGTTAGTGTTGAAAAAAAAAAAAAGTTGGTTTTTGTGATCCCGAAAATAATCTCAGTTGACACCACGGGTTCGTGGATTTCAACCAACATAATGAATCGTCGGAAGAATGAATGGACGGTTCAGGACGAACCTGGGATAGAGGAAAATCCTCCAGGCGATCAGATACCCGACGAAGAGCCACGAGGAACACCACAACCCCAGCCGCCCGCAGCTCGACAAATGGATGAGTTCCTCCAACAGTTCGGACAGCTCATGGACAGAATTCAAAAGCCCCAATCGATACCCATTTACATGATGCAGAAACTCACTTTTTCCGAGTTCAAGCCATCGACCTCAGACCCGACATCATGGCTTGAAACAAACAAACTATTTGCCTTGACCATGCCTCACGATACTCCGGAACTGACTATGGCCATAAATAATGCTATGAAAGAAGATGCTCAGACGTGGTTTTCGGGGATCATACGTCCCGACCTCACTTGGACCCTCTTCGAGGAAAAATTCAGTGCGAAATACTGCAAGATGGAAACAGCCGCGGCAAAACTCCACCAAGTAATAATCACGCAAGTCCAGAATGGAGATGTCGCGGGTATGGTGGACGGAGTTCTCCCCAAAATCCGTTCAGCGTTCAGCGGAAAAACGGAAGAAGAAGCAAGTTTGCTACTCGCTACAGCCCTAGCTGCGAGATATGAACCACATGTGCGAACATGGGCGTACCAAAAGGACAACATTAGTGAACTAGAGCTTATGCAACAAATCAGGGCTGTAAAAGCCGGACATTCGTCTCAACGTACGGGAAATAAAGGTCAACAACAGCAGATGAACAACAGTGGAAACAACAAGCGTTTTTTAAATGAGAAACGAAAATTCGAGGGCTCTCATACTAATAATGCTAACCACCAGAAGAAATTCAAAAAAGGATCAAACGGTTCAACCACTTCCAATGTCTCTCAGCCCTCCACTTCTGGGAATCAGCGGAACAACTTGTTTTGCAAAAACTGCAAAAAGGAGCATTGTTGGTTCAATCCAGAGACCAAATCGACCAGGATCCCGGAAAAATTCAAGAGGCCAGAGAAAAGGGTCTCTATATGCGAGGCTATTCCAAAAGGTACTCTCACACACGAAGGTAAAATGCACACTTTTCTGTTCGATAGTGGTAGTGAAATCTCGCTAATGCATGAATCATAGTTGCCCTGTTTTTCAGGCCAGAAATATGTTAGTCCCATTACTCTTACAGGAATCGGTGGGAATAAAATTGACGTAGAAAACCAGATTTCTGTCATGGTAACAATTGACAATATTGATATCCCCATTGTATTTACAATTGTCCCTGATAACATTATGAGAAGCCCAATTTTAATAGGTAGAGATATTTTAATGGCCGGAGTTTCAGTCAATGTACTCGCTGATAGGTACGAATTTTCTAGAATAGATAAAAATAAACCTAAAGATAAGGGTTCAAAATCAAGATATTTACAAAGAAAAAATAAATCCGAAACCGATAAAGTTTCAGAAAATTCTTTTTCAGACAACTCAGTTCAGACCAAGAATGACTGTTCAACGGCAAATGAAACATCTTGGCCCGTACCTTGTCGGGTTCCTAAAATAGATCATCAGGTAGAATCAATTGAACGCTTGGCGGGAAAAACGTTGGATGTTAGATATTTTCGAATTTTTTTTTTTCGATGGAATAACGATGGTTGTGTCTTTAGTTACGTGTTCCTGGTGTTGTTCATTGCCAAAGGACTCGATAGAGCGCTCTGATTTCGGTAGAAACGAACATAGTGGTGACTGTTTCTAATGGAATAACGTTGGATGTGAATGCGCGATTGCCCGTCAACACTGGAACCTGGAACGCGTGCTGTTGCTCTTCATTTTTTGTTGTCCCTAGTTACGATTGTTTAGTTGTGCTGTTTGAGTATTGTTTTGCTTGATTTTTCCTAGTAATAATGTCATGCAAGTGGAGTTTTAGTGAAAGCGACAAAGATAGAGTGAACAATAGAAAACGTCGATTGAATGTTTCCGAGTGGAAGGACAAAAAGAGAAAGATTTTGCGTGATAGCGGAAAACAGTACGTGTCTTGCAGAGGTAAGGGTAAAGTTGTTAGTGAAAAGGTACTCCCTTCGACTGCTCGTGGATGTTCTGTGACGTGTAAAAAGACAGGATGTGTTTCACTTACTATTGCTTCAGTCTATGCTTTACATAAAAAGTTCTACGAACTTGATTACAATGAGCAATCTCTCTTGATCTTCAAGTCTATGGCTATCCGTGAACCAGGAAGAAGACGAGGTGGTAAAACTGATGAAAATTCAACAAGAATGGCTGGTTTTGATTACACTATAAATGGGCAACTTGTCTGTCAAAGAACCTTCTGTAATACCTTCAGTATTACTGAAAGACGAGTACAGATGCTTCAACAGAAGATGAAGGACGGTGTCATTGTTCCCAAAGATAAAAGGGGTACTCATAACACTCGGCCTCATGCTGCCCAAGTAGATGTAAAGCAACTCATCCGAGACCACATCAATTCCTTCCCCAGAGAAATATCTCATTATTCAAGGAAACAGACTTCCAAAGAATGTTTGAGTCCAGACCTATGTGTACAAAAAATGCACAAACTTTTTCTAGAGAAGCATCCGCATATTGATATAAGTTGCACAACTTATAGGAAAATTTTCAAATCTGATTTTAATTTAAGGTTTGGTAATCCTCGCTCTGATACCTGTAAAGTATGCGATCAAAATTTCATTAGACTCAAGTTAGCAACTACAGAAACAGAACGCAAGGAAATTGAGCAGGCAAGTTTGGTTCATCATATAAAAGCAGAGCAGGCTTATATTACTCTCCACGAGGACTCAAATAACCAAAGTATTGTTACGTTGTGTGTCGACCTACAACAGGTTTTATTCACCCCATCGTTGGCACATTCTGATATTTATTATCAGCGTCAATATTCATCATACAATCTTGCAATTCACAACATGACTTCCAAAACTGCCAGCATGTTTTTGTGGCACGAGTGCATCGCAAAACGTGGATCCAAGGAAATCGGATCTTGCATACTCAAATACATCACTCTTACATTCAACAAGCTGTCCCAAGGTGAAGAAAGAAAATTGATAGTTTGGAGTGACAGATGTGTTGGTCAGAATAATAATTGGAACATTCTAAGCATGTACCAGTACCTAATCAAACTGCGGTATTTCACCGAAATTCAACAAAAATTCTTGGTCAGCGGTCACAGTTTCTTACCGTGTGACCGCGACTTTGCGGTCATTGAACGTGCTAAAAAGAGAAAGAAAGCAATGGTACCTTCTGACTGGAAGTACGTAATTTCATCTGCGAAGTTAAACAACCCATTTATTGTGTGCGAGATGGCCCAGACTGACTTCAAAGACCTTGACGTCATATCAAAAGCAACCAAAAAAAACAAAACTGCAAATTACTAAGTATGTTTGGTATAAACTTAGTTCTGAAGACCCGAAAACATTGTATGCGAGAGAAACGCACAATGTTTTAAGACCTTGGACATTACAACAAGTTTTCTCCTGCAACACACCAACTACCGATGTCGAGAAGTTGCCACTTCTTTATTCATCTCCATTACCTATTTCCAGAGAAAAAAAGGCTGACCTGGTGGACATGTGCAAGTATCTAACTGATCGTGATCATAGATTGTTTTATGAAAACCTTCCTGCAGTTTAAAAAAAGTAGTTTCATGTAATTTTTTAACCATTTTATTCACGTTCTATTTTTATTTTAATATTGTAATAAAGTTTTTCGAGTTCCTACCTATGTTGAAGTTTGATATCAGCAACTATCCCAAGTTCTTTAACACAAGAGAGGGGGTAGATAAGCCGATTGGTATCACAAAGTAAGTAGGTGCCTGAATACTAGAATAAACGTAGGAGAAAAATAAAAATAGTATAACAATAAAAAATAATAATAATAAAAATAAAGTAAATAAAAAAAATAAATGAAAAATAAAAATAAAAATAGAATAAAAATACTAGAATAAACGTATAAACGTAAAATTTTTCTCTTTTAAATGCCGTAAGATAGGGGGGGGGGGGGGGACCAAGATTGGAATATCGAGAAAATAGGTACCGAAAAATGAGATTAAACAAGGTAGGTACCTACAATTTGATTCGTAAGTAGCATTAAAATCTTGACTAGGAAAAATAGTAAAAATGGAAGAACGTTGGATGTTCTCTTTAGCATTGATCAGAATTTTTAATAATTCGTTTTGCGAAAACCAGCCTCCTTCAAAATTTTGCATATGTAACATCCAACGTTTTTCCCGCCAGGCGTTCAATTAGTGCCTTTGAAGGACCGTTGACACAACCAAGGGTAATTCAAGGATCAACAGCTGGGGATAAAGATTCTGAAAATTTTCGACCTGAAAGTGAACCCCTTGATACGGACCTAATAACATCGGAAGATCTAGATAACCTCCGATCTATTTTAGTACGGTATGCTGACAACTTTACCAGGGGGCTACCTAAACGTTATGTTAAAAATGCAGAATTTAAAATAGACCTTATTGACCCCAATAAAACTGTGTACAGACGCCCATACCCCCTCCATCCACGAGATAGGGAGGCCGTACGCAATTATTGTACAGAATTATTACGGGCAGGAATAATTGAAGAATCTAACAGTCCTTTTAGTAGTCCCGTTCTCCTGGTCCCAAAGAAGAACGGTAAAATGCGAATGTGCACGGATTTTCGCGAGATAAATTCAAATTCAGTCCCGCAAAGATTTCCGATCCCGCTAATCAAGGATCAAATAGCCCGGTTAGCGGGACAAAATTGGTTTTCCGTTTTAGACTGCGCATCCGGCTTCTATGCAATAAAGGTAAACGAGGATACACGTAAAATTCTCGCATTTTCCACTCCCGACGGACATTACCAATATTGCAGGATGCCATTTGGGGTCCGGAATGCCCCATGTGCTTATCAAAAGGCCATCACGGAAGCGCTGGGAGATCTGGCGCACGATTTCTGCCTCGCTTTTATGGATGACCTTCTGGTCATTGCTTCCACAAAAGAGGAGGCTATGATCCGTCTCCAAACTGTACTCAAAGTCCTATCGGACGCCGGATTCTCGTTGAATCCGGATAAGTGCTCCTTCCTAAAAAATTCCGTAGTTTATTTAGGTTTCGAAGTTAAAAATGGAGAGATCAGACCGCATAATGACAGGATCAAGGCATTAACGGAGTTACCCCCTCCTAAAGATAGAACGGCCCTTAGGTCATTTCTAGGGCTTTGTTCCTACTTTAGAAACTTTGTACCGCAGTTCTCAATTAAATGTGCCCCACTATATGATCTGACAAGTATAAACGTCAATTTTGAGTGGACTCCTGAACATGAGAAAATCAGAAAGGAATTAATAGAGATTTTCACCGGAGATCAGGTCCTCACAATTTTTGACCCGAAATACCCCGTAGAGGTTTGGACAGACGCGAGTCAAATTGGATACGGTGGCATCTTATTTAATATAATCAATAAAGAACGTAAAGTAGTTGGTTACTTTAGTAGAAAGACCACACCTATTGAGGGCCGATACCATTCTTTCGAACTCCAGACGTTAGCAGGGGTAAAAGCATTCAAGAATTGGGAATGTTATCTCCTCTACCATCCTTTCACGCTGGTAACGGACTGTAAGTCATTCCAAGCGTCATACGTTAAACAACAGTTGAATCCTAGAGTGCATAGATGGTGGGCTTATTTACAAATGTTTAATTTCGTGATTCAGTACCGTCCAGGTATAAATATGCAAAATGTCGATTTTTTTTTCGAGATACCCAGTAGGAACACCTATGGAAGTTGACGTTTTTGAAACTTTGGTTAGTGATTTTCCTCCCACACATACTTCAGAAAATTATAAGGTCGTACAGTCCTACCTACCCGACATCACCAATTCTAGTCATACAAAATCAGTTCAAAAGGAAATCAATCTAGTTCAGCTCACAGGTGAGTGGTTGCAAGTAGCGCAACTGCAAGATCCGGAGCTAAAATTCACGATAGAAAATTTAGAAAATGACCAGTTATCTCCCGATTTAGCCAACACATTCGAAATTAGAGACGGAATTTTATTTAAAAAATTCCAGCATAACAAAAGGACCAGGGTGGTTCCCATAGTTCCCAGAAATTACAGATGGGTAGTTGTAAATTCAATACACGAATCCATTTTGCATTTTGGTCTCCCAAAAACCATGGAGAAAGTTATGGAGAAGTTTTGGTTCCCGAACATGCGCCGGTTTATTAAAAAGTTCATTGAGAACTGCCTAACTTGTAAAGTGGCCAAAACAGATTCTGGTAAAAAACAAATTGTACTATATCCCATACCAAAAGTGGACATTCCATTTCACACAGTCCACATAGACATCACAGGTCGTCTCAGTGGGTCGAATGGACCCGCAGATTACTATATCGTGATAATCTGCGCATTTACGAAATACGTAATTTTACATCATACTAAAACTTTAGCCGCAAAGGCAGCAGTTAACGCCTTATCAGAGTTAGTCCGATTTTTCGGAAACCCCTCTCGAATCATTTTTGACCAGGGAACGAGCTTCACAGCCGAACATTTCGTGACGTATTGCGCAAAAAACAATATCGAAACACACCGGATAGCAACCGGCGCTTCACGCTCCAACGCGCAGGTTGAACGATATATGAAATCAATAACGAACCTTGTCACAGCAGCAAAATGCATAAATCCAAAATCTACCATTCATCAGCTTGGTCCCCAAATTCAGTTGGTACTTAACGCGACTCATAATCGTGTTACTGGCGTAAGCCCTTTGGAGTTGCTCACAGGAAAAAAACCCGTTATTCCAGGGATGTTAAAGGTGCGGCGACACTGCCACCGGACTTGACTTGACTTCACCTCACTTGCGTGCTTGTCTGAACCCATCCTTATTATCTCAAATACATCGATCCTTGTGGTATCGATGACGGCTCAATATGGGGTCCTGATGCCTACATCCCGGGTGCCATATCAACTTTCAAAATGAATACGGGAAGACCATTGTAAGGACACCAAAAAATAAGAGTGACTATAACATACTTGTACAATCTATTAAGAAGTCCCAAACAACTTGCTCATTCACGGGATAGTTTCTGGGATTGCTTATCTTTTTTGAGATGCGAGCGCTAGCGAGAATCCAGATCGCTTGACAATGCGAGCGGCGGAATGGGATCACAGAAAACCCTACTATACTACGTATGGGAACTAAACTTCTTGTACACCCACCGTCTTGTCTGATACACGTCATCGATACCACAAGGATCGATGTATTTGAGATAATCGATACAATCGATATTGGCGGGACTATAACATACTTGTACCGTTTTTCTAAGTACCTGTGAAATGGATCGTGAAGAGAGGCTTATCAAGCTTGTTCGAGAGAAGCGAGTACTGTACGACACCTCTCAAAAAGGTTACAGCAACATCAACATAAAGGCAAAGCTTTGGGCCAGCATTGCTGCAAAATTCGATTTGCAGTCCGGTAAGTAAATAACATAATATTTTATAACAAGAATTATATAAAAGATAATTATAATAGAACGAGAAGAAAGCTGATATTTTTTAATCAATAAGTATTCTCGCATGACAACCGTAGAACGTACAACAGTACAGCTATTATCATCACATTTTATAAAACATAACAAATAAAAATAGTAGGTAAATGAATAAATTTCTCGTAATAATTTTTGACGGTTTTTGGCGACGTTTGAGAACACTTTTTTGAAATTCGAGCATATTTTTGCCCCACCATTTCCACTGATCAAATGAATGAAATCCAAACTTTTTGTCATGTTCTGCTTATGAAATAAATTAATAATAAATATTAAACTAGAACTGCCTAGCTACTTGGAATACACTTTTATTTAAAATGAAAAATCTCACAATGGTCTCAGATTTTTGTTAATGACAGAATCAACTAATTTTTTATGCATATCTTGCTGCCACGAGACTTCTCCTTCTGGTGGCATGAAATAGTTTTTAAAGTTGTCTCGTACCCTCTGGGCTCCTTTTATATCCGTCGTGGATATAAAAAAATTGCTCTCTTCCCATCCTGAAATAGTTCTGAAATTGAACATCGTTCAATTTGGCGAACAGGGTGTGAAATTCACCGTATTGTGCTCGTTCAGAAACATATGGCGACATCCACGACTTATTCGAACAAAGAAAACTTGCCACTAGTTCTACTTCTTCATCAGAATCGGATTCTGAATCTAAATCTTACAGAATGGCTTCCATTTCGGCGGACATACACTTGTGGCGTCTAAGAACACACTGGACTGGTCGGAGTCCGGTGACTCTGGTCAAGTCAAGTCCGGTGGCAGTGTCGCACCCCCCTCCGGTCGCCAGTCCGGTGGCTCCGGTCAAGTCAAGTCAAGTCCGGTGGCAGTGTCGCCGCACCTTAACGGTCGACGAGGCTACAATACCTCCAGTACGTTCGGATATGTCCCAACTTCGTTCCGAAGCGAAACGCAGTATTGACCGCCTTTCCAATTACGATTTTAAAAGGTCCACAGGTAAGGGTGCCCCCATCACGCCCCTGCAACCTGGCGACCTTTGTCTTCGACAAGTTGAACCACGATCTACAAATAAGACCGCGCCAAAGTACAAGGGTTTGTACAGAATTACGCAGGTCCTCCCGCACAATAGGTATTTGATCGAGAACATGAATACCGGAAAATCAATGAAATATGCACATGACAGAATCAGGAAAATCAATTCTGACGCCACATTGTTACCTCAGCTTCTAGATTCAGAAACAGAAAGTGAAGATGAGTCTTGAAACGTTTTTCCTTTCCTTATTTTTTTTCCCCCTCATTTTAAATATCTCTTTTCTTTGATTTTTTATCAACATGATAGATAGATAGATTTCCCGAAAAACCGTGACATGATTTTCAAATTCTGGGAAAATTTCCCCATATGAAGTTTGCATTATTATGGACTGATGAAATTACTTTCATATGAAGGTCGGATGGAAAGGATTTTTTTTTTCTTTACATTTTTCCCCAAAAGTTCAGAATGAACTGCCGGATCTTTTTTTTTTTTGCAACATGCGAGCGGAACCAATTTGTTAGGGCGCATTAATCGGAGTTCGTATCAACAGGCCTTCGTGTCATGGATGCTTGGTCTTGTTGTGCCGTACTCCCATTGGCATAACTCGGTCTCTGGCATTTGCTCACCCTGAGTTTGGATACGGAGGCGTCACTCCGACGATTTTCCCCATAACTGCAGTATTGGGGCATCGTCTATAGCTGGCCTTTGTTCCGAAATAATATACTCAAAGTTAGTACTATTATTTCCTGATAAGGTGATGATCATGTCTCCACGCTTCGTATGCCTTCTGCTACATTTGCGGTTACCGTTACATGAGAAACCGTTTTTCTTTTTTTGCATCGTGACGACCTACGGATTCCAAAATGGGTCCGGGATTCCAAAGTGAGTCCAGGTAGTCTCACAACCGAAGAACCTATAATTGGACGCCCAAGTCCGTAGATCTCCCAACAAACGAGATCTGGGTGCGAACCCGTTGGTTGTCCACAAACGTAAAACATAACACCAACCAGATATCGAAAACCCTTTTTTCCGGTTCCACTCGTGTGCATGCGAACTTTGCCTTTGATCCTTACTCCAATTACGATTCCAAAATGGAATTTAATTTAATTAAAACACGACCTTCATACGATACCTACCTTCAGAAGGTATAAAATTGCAAACAATTTTTAAGGCAATACCGATTCCTTCTGATCCGATTTAGTAAACTCCTTTGGGGTTATCTTATGGCCCGTCGTGAAAATCCACGACCCCCTTTTTTGTGTTAATGTCCGACAATAACCAATGGTCTTTTTCTTCTGTTCAAAATGAACTAAACATATTTTTCTACAAGATATCGAACGAAGCCTACTTATGTTCTCTTACGCTCGATCAGATACCTACTTGAAAAAAAAAAATAACTTAGCTTGAAGGTGAGATTCGAAGCCTCAAAACATCGGAGGGTTGAGAGGGAGGCCGGTATTTCAAAATATTTCAAGTCGTAACCAGTTTTCTCCTGTCGAGCTGGATGTCATTAGTGTTTTCGGACCAGATGTGGTTGGTGTGTTTTTCTCCCCTGCACTCACAAAAGAATATACCTGCCTGCCTCAGGAAACAGCCCTACGGCACAGGTTATAGTGCTAAAACCCATTCTATTCTTCATTCCAACTTGGAAGTTGTTGAAAACTCAGACGAGTTGTAACTTAACCCGAACTTCCAGTTAACCAACTTTCCCATTTTTTTTTGCTCTACGAATATTATAAATGTCTTATGTACTTCGTACTAATACGAGTAATGTTACAGGAAATACAGGTACAACGAAATGAGAATCAGTGTAATCACCAAGGACCACAGAGATGTACAGTGGACATACGGAAAAACGATGCCTTAAACTCACAATCCACTGACTCTCCCGACACAAAAATTGTTAACCTTTCAGGTTGTCAGTTTTTTTTTTGTAAATTAAATATTTCGAAAATATAGACCTTTCAGGTTGTCAGTTTTTTTTTTGTAAGTTAAATATTTCGAAAATATAGAGCCGAGCCAACTCACCAGGTTTATCAAAAAGTCATCTCAGTTTTATTTTGAGTTGCATATATTAAGGTTTCTTTTGCGTGGTAATAACTTGTCTTGATTCGGATTAAGGTACAGTGACGATCAACTGTACTGATCATTTTTCACTACCTGCTTCGGAGGATGAGATTCGTTAATGCCATGCCTTTTTTTTCCTTAATCAAAATAAATGTAAATAATAATAAAACTGCTTATAGGAACTCGATCTCTGTTAGCTAGGCAAGTAGTCTTGTTAGGTCCCTGCCGTTTGTGTTAGACACAGCACTCAGTGTACCCCAAATTTAACTTGTGGCATGTAAACCCAAGTTGCTTTCTTTCTACCCTAAATTTGCGTGGGGCCGCAAAACTTTTTGCACCGTAGTGTCGGGAAATATATGTAAAAAATGCAGTATATCAGTGTCATTTGAAAAAAGCCGGCCTCCGAATTGCGCATTACAGGTTGGGCCCTCTCCCCTCTACTTTTTTTAAAACGTCAGGATCGAGGAGTAAGGCTCGAGCAGTCTTCTTATGGTGGTTCTTATGAACAGTGCTAAATAAACACACATACAACCCACGTTGCTGGGAACAACATGTGGAGTGGTCTCCACATTGCCCCCCTCTTCCTCTTCGTTCTTTGGGCGAACGTTAGCCGGGGCGAGTCTGTTAGCATGAAGTCTCCTTCTTCGACGTGAAGCTCGTCGAATAGGACATCGTTGCGCTTCTTCTCAACGACCCAAGGTCCTATCCACGAAGGCTGCAGCTTCGGACAGAGGCCTCGCTTCCTTTTCGGGTCAAACACCCAGACCCAATCACCTTCTTTGAAGGGTGGAGTGCGCGCCCTGCGATCAAATGTCTCTTTTTGCGTGCGCATCTTCATCTTGGCTTCTTCCAGAGCGTACCTCCTCACCGTCTCCAGACTGTCACGTAAACCGAGCGTGTACGGGGTTTCAAGTGAGGTCTGTTCGGCGGTTGGGCGTACCAATGTCTCTGGCAGCCTCATATCTCGACCAACCACAAGTTGTGCCGGTGAATATGCCGTGGTTTGATGAGGCGTTGCTCGGTAGGCCATCAAGAATAATGGAACCTTCGTATCCCAATCTTTCTGATGGTTGCTGACAAACATGCTCAGGTACTTGTTGAGATACCGGTTCAATCGTTCTACTAGTCCGGCCGATTGGGGGTGGAGAGCTGTAGTCCGCGTACGATGGAAGCCGAGAAGGTTCGCGACCTCTTTTAGCAACTTGGCTTCAAAATTTCGTCCCTGATCCGTATGAATTTCCAGTGGAACGCCAATCCGACTGAACACCTGTTCCACCAACACGGTAGCGACCGTTTCTGCTTCCTGGTTTGGAATAGGAATAGCTTCTGGCCATTTTGAAAAGTAGTCAGACGCTACAACCACATACCGGTTACCCCGGGAAGTCACTGGGTAGGGACCAAGGATGTCAATCCCAATCCTCTCGAACGGTGCCCCAACCAACATTTGCTTCAACGGGGCAGGCCGTACAAGACAGGGGCCTTTGAACCTCTGACAGGTAGTGCAGGTACGACACCATGCCCGTATATCCGACGTCATACCCGGCCAGAAATACCACTGTCTAACCCTCGCTAGCGTCTTCCAAAACCCAAAATGCCCGGCAGTGGGTCCATCGTGGCAGAGCTGCAGGATTTTCTTGATCATGACCTGTGGTACTACCCATTGCCGTCTCGTGGCCGCCCTATCCAGCCACTGGTGGTAAAGCTCCCCGCCTCTGACCTCAAGTAAATCCCAGCGGCTCACCAGCTGCTTGAGTCTTTGATTCCCTTCGCTCAACTCTTCCGTAGTGGGCCGTCTGTCTTCCATCTTCCACTGAATAACCTGCCATATAACTGGGTCTTCCCGCTGTTTATTTCCCTGGTCTCCTCCCGGGAGTAGGTGGATACTGTTTACTTCCAGTTCACGCTGTTCTTGTCGACAGCACCATCAGCATTTGCATGATCTTTGCCAGGTCTATGTAAAATAGTGAAATTGTTGGTCTGAAGCGTCCCAATCCACCGTGCCAACTGTCCCTCTGGTCGCTTGAAAGATTTTAGCCATGTCAAGGCAGCGTGGTCTGTACGTAACAGAAACTGGTTTCCATATAAGTAATGGTGAAAGTGGCCTATTGCATGGACCACGGCCAGCAACTCTCGGCGTGTGGCGCAGTAATTCATTTCCTGACGCGAGAGGGTTCGACTAAAGTATGCAACGACAGCTTCCTTTTGCCCATCCAGCTGTGACAGTACTGCGCCCAGGGCATGAGCACTAGTGTCACAGTCTAGTATGAAAGGCCTCGACAGGTCTGGGAAGGCTAACACAGGTGTCGATGTCATTGCCCTTTTTAACCCTTGAAAGCTATCCTCGCATTCCGCGTCCCAGTGAAATAACCTGCCACTCTCTGTTAACCTCGAAAGGGGTTTTGATATTTCAGCAAAATCCTTTACCAGTCTCCTGTAATAGGAACAAAAGCCAAGGAAGCTGTGGACTTCCTTCTTCGTTTTGGGAGTTGGCCAAGCGGTGACGGCTTCTGTTTTCCTTGGATCAGCCCGAACGCCTTCAGCCGAGATTATGTGGCCTAGGTACTGCGTTCGCCGCTTGAAAAATGTGCACTTTTTCAGATTTATTTGTAGATTGGCAGTCTGTAAGCACATGAGAGCTTTCTCCAATTTCATTAAAACTGTTTGGAAATCAGGGCCATAAATTATTAGGTCGTCCAGGTAAATAAGTGCGATGTCGGAGGGGACTACTTTCTCCATGAGTCTCTGGAAAGTGGCTGGCGCATTACATAGCCCAAACGGCATGACTTTGAACTGCCAAAGACCCTTTCGATATATGGAAAAAGCTGTTTTCTATTTATCCTCCGGCCGCAGTCCAATCTGCCAGTACCCACTTTTGAGGTCAAGCACACAAAACCAGGCCGATCCAGCCAAGGCATCCAGAAGGTCCTGTACACAAGGAAGGGCGTAAGAATCCTTTCTCGTGACCTCATTCAGTTTCCTATAGTCTACACAAAAGCGAGTCGACCCGTCCTTCTTTGGGACTAGCACAATCGGAGACGACCATGGGCTTTGAGACTCTTCTATGAAACCTTGCTCAATCATTTCACGAAGCAGGTCCTCAACTCGTTGTTGCTGCGAATATGGGATACGGCGAGGAGCTTGTTTTATTGGGCAGGTATCACCTGTATCAATTGCATGTTGTACAACGTGTGTCCTGCCAACCAGTTTCCCATTAGACGACACTGCTGATTTGAACTTACGCATGACTGAAGCAAACACCTCCCATTCCGACGAACCAGGGGTTAGGTGAGTGCTGCACAGGATCGAAAGAAGCCATTCTTCATCCTCCCGGATTTGAAGGACGCCCTGTACGCACTGCCACCGCTGGCATAGACGGACCCTACTGCCTGGGAAATCAAGAGTCGAGTCTCGTACGTTGATGCTGGCCTGATGTTTGCGCAAGAAGTCGAGCCCTAGAATAGCTTTATCTCGGATCCGAGCCACGAGGAACAAGTGCTCAAAGTCCTGGGAGCCCAATCGGAAGGAGACGCGCCACTGCCCTTGCAATTCGAGAGAAGCCCCTGATGCTGTTTACACCCCCTTGCATCCTGGTCTACTCAGCCGGAATCGGCAGCGCTCAGCTACGTCGGGTCTCAGAATGGACACTGTGGCGCCAGTATCGACCAAAAGGAAGTATGGCCTGCCCTTCCAATGGGTTTCCACAAACAGGGCATCTCCTCCGGTTCGAGCTGTTCTAATGAAACCTAGTGGCCTACTGTTGGAATTCATTAACTTTGGGCCTTCTACGGTAACCAGAGCTTGGCCCTCAGCCCTGGTTGAAATCAGTTTTCCTGATTCACACCAACCCTTTTTGGGCATTGCGATTTATAATGCCCCAAGCCATGACAGCCAAAACACCTGTTCTGCACAGTGGTAACATCTGAAGTGGTTGGGGCGACCGCCTGCAGCTGCAACCCCACGTCGACTGCACTCTGAAGTGCTGGTGTTTGGCTAATCGTAACCAACTTTGCTAATTCCCGATCAGACAACGCGTCGATGAACACTTCGACCGCTTTTCTACTTCTTTGGTCATGGGGCTCATCAGGGTAGGCACCGCGCACTAACCTTTCAATATCACCCGCTAGATCCGAGAGTGACTCTTGTGGCTTCTGCTTACGGGTTTTGAGTTGGAGTCGACAGTTGGGCTGGAGTCTGGTTCTGCCAAATTGTTCTTTCAGGGCTCCAACAAGAGAATAGTAGTCCATTCGTTCTTGAGGCGTCAAATCAGCCAAAACGGACAGTGCGGGTCCCCTGAGGCTGTTAGCCAATCTTTCCCTTTTCACCTGGAATGTCCACTTATTGGCCTCAGCTGTGACGTCCAAATGTACCAGATATTCCTCCCAGCTTATTTTCCCGTCATAGTGGCACAATACCTGTTCATGTCGCTGTTCGTGGGGTGGCTGGATTTGGGTACTCACCATGCTTGGACGCCCTGCTAAAGGAGCAGGTGTTGTTGCCTCCGGCTGAGCTTCAGGTCGGGAAGTGGAAGCCACCTGAGCGAGAAGCTGATGTATGTGGCCTACCGTGTCCTCTAGTTTAGCTACACGTCGAACCATGTCAGCAACACCTTCCACTGGGGTGGGGACTACCTGATTTGGTGGCGATGGCTGCTGAGCTGGCCCCTCGCAAACATCCGCTGGCCGGTTGCGAGTTGAACCAGCTAGCTAAAGGTCTTCTGAGAGAGTTTGTGGTAAGTGATCGAGAGATCGGCGAGAAACCACAGTGAGAGTAGTGTTGACGTCTAGGGCACCCCAACTTTCAAGTGTGAACGTGGTGCCCCTTCGAAGAGACAATGAGGTCTATTTGTACGGTCTTGCGGATCGCGCGTACACAGTTCTTTGTTCTTTCCTTTTCGTTCTTTTATTTGTGTTAGTTCTTTCAAACCAAATCCGAGGCCACGGCGAGTAGCAGCGAGGGTACAGGTGAGGTTATTCATTTATTCTAATTTATTCACGCCAATTATTTTTATTATTTTCATATATCTTAAATTCAACATGGACATGGTACTACCTAACACGACCAGCACGATGCCAGACATTTCAACTTTCGGTGACTTACGAACGAGATACATCGAAAATATAGATACAGTCGAAAGCCACCATCGCTACAAAACAGACTTTGAAAAGGCACACCCGGGTGTTGTATTGAGTGAGTTACGCAAAGCAGCCCTTAGACCAGAGCCAGACACAATGGGTGTTAATAAGCCCATTTTCAATGTTCGTGAGGCATACAAGAAACTCGCTGGAAAGGGCAATCCGCGACAGCTCAAGAGGGAGATAGACCGGAGGAGTTTAATCCCTATTCCTTACGATTACGAGCTAACGATGTTAGCGGGAAAGCTGAGGCGTCTAAAGAACAAAACTGTAACGCATGAAAACCAGCTCATCGCCATGCCAGTACCTCTCATCCGACATGAAGAACCACCTGATAGAGGACCTCCTCTGGACAATAAAAACGTCGAAACCTGCCGGAAAGATGTAAAGGAGGTGGTGGAACTCAGTCTCGACGGTAAGGTCAATACCTGTTTGAGTGGTCTTGTTGCTTCACTGACACAGGCTCCTAAGATGCGAACTGAGCTGGAGAAGGTAGATGACATGGCGCTAGCCTCAGCATTAGGAGCTTTCCTAAAATTACCAGATAGGCCACTTACACATGAAGAACAGACCATAGCATCGCATGCAAGGACCAGCCCTTCAGAAGCGGTGTTTACCCGAACAGAACGAGAAACGAACGAGCAGGGCCGTCAGACGACCCGACATCAACGAAGTCCCAATAGCCAGTTGTACAACAGAGCTCTCATATTTGCGAGGAATATGGTCAATGACAGACGTAGACAACTTGCTTTCTTTGCAGCCTGCCCGGACATACGATTTAAACAGCAGGTCGGAAAATGCCTTTACCAACTTTCCAGGCATAAAGTGGCTACTTCAGCCAGACCAACTAGTCCGGAAGAAGAAAAGATAGTAGAGATGAGCCAGGCAAGTATCGTGTTATACGCTCACATGGCGCCACAACCAGAAAAGTCATCTTTCGAGGAACCACTCAAAGTCGAAGTGGACAAGCCTCAGATGATCAATGGTGAGACAACAGAGAAGGAGGGAGACCAGTCTCTAGCAGCGGGTGGGTTTCTAAAACTACTCATTTCATCGCGTCGCGATGCCCTACTCACTGCACGAGTCTTTCCCCTTTGTATCTATGCCAAGATCAATAACTTCGGTCAGATCACGCCAGGACACATGGACAGAATAAACACCAACTCGAGATCTGTCAATGAAGC
Organism: Leptopterna dolabrata; assembly: GCA_954871275.1. Classification (NCBI taxonomy): domain Eukaryota; kingdom Metazoa; phylum Arthropoda; class Insecta; order Hemiptera; family Miridae; genus Leptopterna; species Leptopterna dolabrata. The sequence goes on along the minus strand of OX940977.1, from coordinate 62,577,905 downwards.
AGCCAAGAAGCATAACAAAGAACAACATGCGTTAAACGGAAACATCGACCGCCCGGCAGAAATCCGAAGACTGGGGCAGGAGGCGTGGGACTTCCCTGCTCTACCATGCCAGTACACACTCCCTCTCGCAGCACAGTTCCAATCAAGCAGAGACGGTATTGAACAGTACGCTATAATGCATAGCAACGATGATCTATTCCGACGACTGGACAATACGGGGACGCTACATTCCAGAGTAGCCACACTGCAGGAACTAAGAGATCAGTTTCCACGTTTGGAGGTACGACGCAATCTGAACCCGATGTGGAGTTGTAATGCAGTGGGACGACAAGGGGACATGTTGTTAGAGGAAGCTGACGATAACGAGGAGGAGGCAGTTGAGCAGCAGTTCCGACAGCCGCTGGTCTTTGAATGTTGGCAGGAGGGGCTGGCGCAGTTGGAGACCTAACACGACGATTGGGAGGTGCCTGAAGACTTTACCGCGAACGATGTCCCAGTTGAAGTGGCTACGGGGCTTATCACGGCCGAGGGTAAAGTATGCGATACAGTCGTCGACGATGACCAAGATCTGTGTGGGCTGAAATTCGATGGCGTACGTGAGTTGAGGAGGAAGGTAAAGATGGCCAGATGGTATAGAGAGAAGGGTTTTCCCTTGCTTGCCCCTCCCGTGGGTGACTCTCAGTACATGGCAATAGTAGACTCACTCCGACGCTTGGCTCATGACTTAGGCCGATCGGTCTCGGTGTCCCAGGAACAACTAGCTCCAAAAATGCCTTGCCAAGATGATGAAGGTGCAGCAAGCAATGCAGACAGGCCACAAGAAACTGGAGTAAGAACAAGGAGCACCAAGAAGGGAGATAACAAACCAGCGACTGGCAAGAAAGGAAAAGTGAAAACCACCCCAACAGCAACGAGCGCGAGCCAGACATCCCCGAGTATCTCTCAACCAACAGGAGAAGGAGGCACAGGCGACACTTCACAGGCCGAAGACGCGGTGCAGGAGATACAGTTACGCACTAACGATGACGTCCTGAATCATTTAAGAACACGAGGACACGACCCTGACGATGCATTAATGATAAGAGTAAGAGCTCGTCAGAGGTGGATAGGTGTAGGGTGTGTAATGAATAGATCTCACGGGGTCAGTTCTGTCGGGTACACCGCTCGTCGCTGGAGCCACTGTGGAGGGTTTGGCGGGGGAAAAGCATGATTGGCGCCCACTCGGACTCAAGATAGCCCTATACAACAGTGCTCTCGGAGATACATAGACCGACCCTTGTGGATCTGATTACGTTATCGCTAGGGGAGGGGAAAGAGAAACATTACGCATCCCCGTTCCTTTAGAGGAATTTAGTTATGTATGTATGACCACCTATGCACTATCATCACACATACGCGAGTACAAGGGAATCCATGTGGAGGGGGAAAACGCGCCATGGGCATTGGCTTCCGGAAAGGTTGCTCTCGTAATACTTAATGACTGGATGAGCACAAGGAGCGAAACTATAGCTACGTGGATCGTCTCCCATCTAAGATATCCCCTGTTGGAAGTCTACGACGTATTTAGAGAGTCAAGTCATGGCGGTTTCATGGATGGGGACGAGCGGCCTCCTATAGTGGACAGGTCTTTATTCAGGCGTAGTAGCACGTTGGTATCGATCCCAGACGGGCCCCCAAATGTAAGAGAAATGTCTAACGTGAACGGGTGTATTTTCAAAATCAACAATTCACAATTTCAACAATATGACTGAAACTCAACAACCCACGTTGCTGGGAACAACATGTGGAGTGGTCTCCACAATATAAAGGAAGGTGTAGAACCTAGAGCACTGAAAGCACGACGGCTGCCATTTCCTCAGAAGAAACCGGTAGAAATGAAATGGAACGCAGAAAATGGTCTCAAAAAGAATACCATGATCGTGGAACACAACTTCGGGAATTTGCAGGGGGAGACGAAGTGTGGTGCAGAGACCGTCCTAAAAAGATCTGGGTTCCGGGAACGATCATGAGGAGGCTTGGTTCCACTCTATACGAGGTGATGATTGATGGAAGAACCACCAACAAACATGCGGACCATTTGAGGGGAAGTACAGGAGCGCTCGACATCGAGGAGAACACCCAACCAAATCTCGACGAAGAAGATTTACCCCAATGAAGGCCGTATGCTCCCCGAAGAGGGGAGTAGTGTAGTGGATGGTAGTAACCCCATAGTTGCTACCAAACGTAACCAAGCAGTGTAAATATTGTTCTTAGACTGACGTGGTTCGGGAGTCTGATTCATTGAGTTGTATTCGCTGTATCCTCTTGAGATGATTACAATTCTGTTTCGTGTAGATCATGGTTGTTAGTGTTGTCCTAAAATAAGCTAGCATTTCAATTACTGGGTCAGTGATGGCTTTATGTAAGGGTGCTGATGCTAGTGAGTGGTGGTTTGAGAAAAAGGTAGAGAGGATAGAAGCTGCTAATCCCAATAATGGGGTGGTTCTCAGAATTGAAGTCTTTCCTGAAAAGTTACAAATGTGAAGGTATTTTGTTGGATGGAAGGAGTAATTAACTGTGATGAAACGGGTTTTTATACCTGTCCTAATACTGGTAAGGTTTTAGGACCAAAAAGTATCGAAACTTCTATGAAATCAGCCAAGGAAAAGATGAAGAATTGGTTACTGTGTTACGTACGTACAGTGCTGATGGCTCAACTTTACCACCTATGTCGTATACCCATATAAACGAGTCTCAGCACCTATCATGCGATATCTCCCAGACGGTTGGGCCTATGGTCGATCTGACGCAGGATGGATGATAAGTTCCACTTTTTACGAGTATGTGACTAAAACTTTACTGCCATGGCTGAAGGATAAAAAAGTGCATTTTCCAGTAATTTTATTCTCGGATGGTCACAAAAGCCACTCGAGTCTAGATTTATCCAGGTTCTGCACAGAAATTGAGATACAGGTTTACTACTTACCTCCAAACGCCACAGACATTCTTCAATCGTGTGATGTAGGCATGTTTCGTCCACTTAAAAGATGCATGGAGACAAAGAGTACGACATTTGACAAATGTAAGGTTTTGGTTACCAAACTGTGCTCTTTCCTTCAGATGAATTGGCTGCAGATTACAATAAATGCATTTCAGTTCGTCGAGAAAAGATATAGAAGGCGTCACAAAGACGAAACTGAATTAGGAAGACAACATCCAACCTCCTGTGATTACTGCGAAAAACGTTACTGAGTTCTTGATCGGAAAAAACCGACTAAAAACATTTTAAGCTCATGCAGAAAAAGGGACAAGTGAATATGGACCTGACCGGAGTCTTTTTATAATCTGGAAAACATGCTGTATGGAGAGCGTACAAACTGACTGTAGTACTCCACAGGAGGCTTGGCCAACATTTGTGTGATGAATTTAAAATTGGCATCACGGTGGTGTGAGGGAAATTGCCCAGGCGGTTATGAGCGAATCACCACCGACGTCTGGGATCTTTTTGGAAGAGGTTTTGGTTGAATTTTCCTAGGCGGTTATGAGCGAATCACCACCGACATCTAGGATCTTTTGGAGAGGAGGTGTCCAGGCGGTTATGAGCGAATCACCACCGACATCTGGATTCTTTTAGAGGAGGTTTGCCTAGGCGGTTATGAGCGAATCACCACCGAAATCTAGGATCTTTTGGAGAGGAGGTGTCCAGGCGGTTATGAGCGAATCACCACCGACATCTGGAATCTTTTAGAGGAGAGAGAGCAAGGTAGGAGGAGAGAAGAGAGAGCTGGTTAGAGGAAGTGTCGAATGAAGCTAAAGTCGCAGGATCCGGGGTTGTATAGGAAAGTGAGTCCTCTCCCTCCAACCCCCTGTTAGGGGTTGATGGTGGGGCTCCAGGTTGTGTACCCTGGGTCCTGTGGCTTGTCTCCCCACTCGTACTGTTTATTGCCAGAGCCTATCTTTTGTGGTAGAATATTGGCGAGAACTTAAGTTAGCTAGAGGAGTGGTTCCTGGAGGGATTCACGACAATCTGCTTTACACATAATCAATTTGCCAGTTGACATATTGGATTCTAATGAGCCATATTGTGGCACCTCAAGTAATGACCTGCTGATTTGTGAAAATCAGGATTATGATGACTGCCGAGTACAAGTTACCACAATGAATCTAGATGAAATTGACACCACAATGAATCTACTCGTAGATGAAAATGACAGACATGTGAATCAGTAAAGAATTCAGCGATAATCTCAACAGGCTGATGGAAGATATTACAATGGCATAATGACTGATTCTAGTTTAAATTTGGATAATACCGTGGATATAATAGTTTATGATGGCGTCGTTGATGACAGCTTCTGTGATATTTCCTTGAATAGTCCCAAAAAAGAAGCAGTAACACTGATTGCTCAAGTCCTAAACAATGTGATGGGGTTACTATTCCAATCAAATTATCCCAAAAAACGGCTCACCTTACAAAAGGTCCAGTATTTTTTTTTTAGATCTTGTATATAGGTAGGAAGTGTTCGAGAAAGAAAACGAAAATCCTGAAACCCTCAGCACAACTTTTGGCAGCCCGAAAACCGCGATTTTCTAAATATCTCCAAAACGAGTGGTTCTAAAGGAAAACCTTTAGATACAAAACTTGTAGGCTTTGAATTTCCTACAACGTTTGTGTACAAAGTTTTTTTCTACGACCAATAGGGAGCGCGCTACAGCCTCTCGAAAATGGACCATTTTTTTCCAAAATGGTTGAAAATCTTAAAATCGCCTGTTTCCAACCAAGCTATGCTCAGAGAGCTTCATTTCTTGACGTCAACATTAAATTTAAAATTTTATCCCATCAGCATCCCAACTTTTCGAGCCCCCCCCCCCCCACCCACCCACCACCCCACCCACCACCCCACCACACCGATACTCGGTTGGAAATTTCCAATTCACCTGTTTTCGGCCAAGCTATGGTCAGTAAAATTAAAGTTGAATTATTTTATGTTTCTGTCGTAGGTAATAGGATACCTTCAATAGAGCAGGGTTGGTGGTGTTTTCGTAAAAATAGGGGAAGTCCCTTCTCCTTTCCGAGCCCCTCCCCACCTACTTCCTCACTCGGCATTTTTCTCCCTCAGTTGTGAATCGTAGTTCGGTCAGTGTTTAGTTTTGCGAGTTTTTAGTTTTGTTCAAGTAAAATATTTAACTTAATTGAGTGAGAAAGTTACAATATTTAACATGAGTGCGAACGTCTCGCCTGATCCAGGCATTTGTTTCGTCTGTGAAAAAACATTGCGTGAAGGTGAAGTGAGACATTTAGGCAAAAATGCACTTAATAATTTACGTGATTGTAGCATCGAGCGAAGGGAGAGGTCACTTCAGTCGTTTTTACAAAATCTTACAGAGCTGACGATGCACGAAGTCTGCTATTTCACATACATCAACAAACGGATGATTGCTGCTCATCTAAACCGTAAGAAAAAAGGTGAGTTAAGTGGTGTGGCCGCAGCAACGCGAGCTAAAAATGAAAGGTTTGCATACAAACACCAGTGTATGTTTTGAGGAGAGTCGATACCTGATAATTTCCATGAAAAGCAGCGCCGCCGGCCTGTTCACAAAAGGAATGCCATCCACCTAGTGCCGGATCATAAAAACATTAAACTGAAGGTAATGAAAAGGGCAGAGGAGCGTGGGGATGAGTGGTGGAGGAAGGTAATTGATAGACCTTGAACTTGAAGGACCTACAGCAAAATTGTGGACCCAATACGTCCGCATGATAACGCATTTAAAACAATTCATTGAATCTGAGCGGTCAGTGTAAACTCCACCTTGATTGTGTTCAAAGAATGCTGCCTTTATTCCACTCAGCAGGCCATAATTTATACGCCATAAGTGCACATCTTTACCTATAGGATATGCATACATTGGAACAAAGAATGGATCCTGTAGAGTTTCAAAAATTGACAACGAAAGGGATGTTTACTATCAGACGTTCTGATAAATACTGGTGCGGAATTTGGTCGGATCAAACCATTGAGCAAACATTGTTGAAGAACTGCAAATCACGTGGCGGCCTCATACAAAGAGGAATTGTGGCGCGGTTTAGCAAAAGGTGACAAGCGCCAAAATCGATAAAATTGACTTCTTGATCGATTCTCATATAAAATTTCAAGCTACATCGAATGGTGGCATACCTATGCCAAAACGCGACCAATTCAGTCGTAAAGTAAGGGAAAAGTTCGAGTGGTTTTGCTCAACCCAACAAATCCATTCGATATTCGATTTTTCAAAACGCTACAAGTCCTTGGATGTGCGGGAAGAATGAGTAGCTAATATCTAGCCTTTCTGAATGTTTGTACTGAATCGATTATTTACTACAGCTCAGTAGACAGGGAACACAATAATAAAAGAAGAAGAAGAAGAAGTCGGCCACAGGTGTTTATTTTTTGCTGTGTGGGAGTTGAGTTAGTGCTCGTGACTCGTCTTATTTGATTGGTGTTCCGTCCAAGTTTTTCCCAAAAAACGAACTGTCTGCTGTTTAAATGAGTGATCGGGAATACGTACCTGTGAGGTTTTCGAAATCGGTCGTGGCCGTAAACATCGTAAAACGAGGGTCAGTAAGCGGAAACCAAAGAAAAGTTACAAGCTCGAGTTTGACGACGTGGACGTCGCTTGTGAACATGGAGTCAACAGGTCTGTTCGGCCCTGTCAATGAGCCTTTAGCTCATCGACAGTACCTCAGTAGCCCAGACATCTCACACACACACACACACACACACACCAACACACCCAGTAAACAATAATCATTTATACCGGAAAGCAATATGAGAAAAGGGCAGTGTATTACCAGTGATATTATAACAGTTCAATTGAGGAGGTGAGGAGCAAAACTCGCTCGTTCCATTTTTTCCCGAAAATGAGGTATAGATGCTTTCTGAAAGATTTTTTCTCGCTCTATTCGAATCTGGAGTCAGATTTGAGGTAAACGCACTCCTTCATAATGATTTTAGCCCTTGAAAACAGCTGCTTGTTGCAAAACTGGCTCGTTCCATCAGCTGATGTGCAGCAAAACTCGCTCCTTACCAATTTTGTAGCAAAACTCGCTCGTTCCAATTCCAACGCCGGTAGACCATTCATTTTCCTGTTTGTCCTCTGTAATTCATCCGACCATTAAACAATATTATTCCTGACCTGCGAGGATTATTTTTATTTTGTGATTTCTTTTTATTACCCCCTATTATTTATGGCTCCGAGCAGGAAAAAACTAGTCGATCGGGAGAAGTGGAAACGCACGATTAGCCAGAAGAAAAAGTAAGTCTATTTTTTTGTTTACCTAACCTTGTACTGCAATAATTATTATTAATGATAGGAATTTACCACAGGACCTCACCATTTTTCGTTTTTTATTCAGGCACGCCCCAAAACGTCCACCTTCGCTGCCTACATGTCGCCACCCCAAAATGAAAACTGCGTTCCTCTGCGAAACCTTAACAATGCAAGAAGTGAGACGTTTCCACGAGGGATTTTACAGAACGACCAATAAGATTGATCAGGACCATTTCATACTCAAGCATACGGTTCAGAAAGTTCCCGAAAGGAGAAGGACGCGCCCAGGAAACGAGGGAAGAAGGGAGAGGAGAATGCAGGTGACTATTTTGTATTATGTGGGGACTCGACTACGAGGGCAGGTTCAAGTATGCTCAAAAGCATTCCTCAGCATTTTAGGGATTTCCAAGTTCCGGGTGCAAAACATCTCGCGTAAATACCTCATCACCGGTGATTCCCCAAAAGAGAGGAGAGGGGGTGACTATAAGACGGCCAAGTACGAGCCCATTCGAGCATCCGTGAAGCGTTACTTGCAGTCTCTGAGCTTCGTCGAGTCTCATTATACCAGAGAGAGGAGTATCAGGCAGTACCTCCCTAGTGACTGCTCAGCCTCTAAGCTTTGGAAAAATTACAATGAAAGTGTGCCTCCAGAAATGCAATGCAAATATTGGCTCTTCATGAGGGTTTTTAATTATGATTTTAACATAAGTTTTAAATCACCGGCTACAGATGCCTGTTCCGAGTGCATTCGTTTGAAATCTCAAATTTCTGTGATGCAAACGGGAAGAGCTAAAGAAGAACTGATGGCAAAATTCACCGTCCACAAAATGAGGGCGGCAGCGTTTTATGGTCTACTAAAAAAGGAGGAGGACCCAACTATCCTGAAGCTGTCCTTCGACTGTCAGAAAAACCAAGTTCTGCCCCGTGTGCCAGACCAAGCCGCTTACTACAGCAGGCAGCTGTACGTTTATAATTTTACCATCTGCGAAGGACACTCTTTGAACCACCAAAACACCGAAACCGTTTTCATCTACACTTGGCTGGAACACGAAAGAATGAAAGGGTCAAATGAGATATCATCAATCGTGTACCACCACCTGAAAAATAAAGATCTCGGAATGATCAACGAGATAAAGCTCTTCTGTGATGGGTGCCCTGGACAAAACAAAAATATAACTATGATTGGCATGTTGGCCAAATTTTTATCCGAAGCACCCCGCGTCCAAAAAATCACAATAACGTATCCAGTGGTCGGTCATTCATTCCTCCCTGCCGACCGTGTTTTTGGTCGGATTGAGAAACAAATCAAGAAAATCGACACCATCATCGACCCTCAGGTTTATTTTGATCTGTTTTCACAGTTCGGGACTGTCCGTCGAATTGGTGTAGATGTGCAAATTTCTGACTGGAAAACCGCAGTAGCGTCAGTGGTGAAACCACCTGCCCAGCTGCATTTCAAGTTTGCTCCCTCGAAGCGCATTACACTCGAAAGAACTGGTCGAGAGCGGATTTTCTTGAAAGGGGACTCAGTTTATCGAATTGACGTGGGAGAGTTGCGACCGTTCTTAAAAAAAGGAAAATCTCTGCGCCAAATCCAGCCTCAGCCCTTACCGATCGGAGTCATAATCAAATCGGAAAAGCTAAAGGACGTCAACAACTTGCTCACCCAGCACTTCGGTAGCGAGTGGAGGTGTATGGGAGCGTTGGACTTTTACCAGAGGATTGTAGATGATGGGGTTTCTGCCACCGTCGATGGGAATCCAGAGGAAGAAGGAGAACCTGTGGACTTGACTGAAGAAGATAATGGTCTGAGCGTATGAGCAGCGTTCGCACAGGACTGGTGTTTTCATTATCAAAAGGCTGTTTTTAGAAGAGTGAACCCAAGTTCCTTATTTTAATCAACTTGAAGTTACCAGAATTTTTTCAAGTCACCGTTAATAAAAACTTTCAGAGCTTACGACTACTTTTTTTTAACATTACGTACCTCGAAAAACATCCTTGGAACACAATTTTCATCGTTATTGAGGGAAAGCTGACATTGCAATAGTAGGAAAACTGTCGTCGACATTCTCATGCTTAGTGAAGCAAAACTTGCTCGTTCCACGATATCTTGCAGCAAAAATGTCTCCTGGCAACGTTTTGTAGCAAAACTCGCTCGTTCCAAACTTTCAACTCATTTATCCCGGTTACCATTATATCAACATTTCTCACACTAGGCTTGATTCTCCAGGGTGACTAGAGCTTCGAATTGGAAAAAGAATAATTTGGAAAAGACCATTCAGTAAGTTGCAGGACGTTTTTTGCGTTTCCTGAACATTTCGCTCGCATGGAACGAGCGAGTTTTGCTCCTCACCTCCTCAATTCCGAGTACGGCGGCCGCCCTGCGCGGGGCCATTGCGCATTGTAAGAGGCTTCCGCCTGAGGAAGCCTCCCCACCCAGTCAGTATCCATTTTACCTTCGTACAAGCAATCGCTCTCTCCCGCCTCTGCATACTATCTCAATATAATATTCTACCAGTTCACCATTTCATCCCAGTTTCAATCTCTTTTTATTAACATACCTTCCCCGGTCAAACAAGGTCCGTATCGAAACGCTGTAATGCTGGATCTCTAAGTTATAATGATATACATGCGTTTCGAAGGCCTCTTCATCAATGACATAGTCGCAATGCTGGTAGCGGGGCTTCAACAAAGCGGCACTATTAATGCTGTTAATGTAAACACCCGGATGTATGTCCTTGCATATACGTCCATCGCCAAAAGGGGGTAAATAACGAACGCTAAGCTACGCAAGATCACTGGGGATATCAGCCAAATAACTGGCAGAAATATCGAGCTTGAACCACGTGAAGTGAACAACTTTTGGTTACAAATAAGCTCTAATTTGACCCGTGATAACGCAGCTGCAGTTATTACAGAGCTATCACAGGGAATAGCAGGTAATAGTCTTAGACTGCGCCTTTCACTTGACCAAGCTGTGAGGTCAGGCATGACTTGTTATTGGGCCATACGTACTGCAACTACTAAATACAGAAGTTTTGACTGGGCAGCAGCTTCAAGATTCATCCCTGACGACTTCATCAACTTCAACAGAGCTGTCGGAATCGTAGGAGACAACCAGTATTACGGGTTTGGTGAGAATTTGGGAGTGGCAGTACACAACAGAGATCAACCGAGCTCTAAAGTGTGGGCCAATTTATGTACCCTCTCAATATTACCAACTAATGCACTTGGCAAAGAAAAATCCCCCATTCCACGAAATCAATGAACTTCACTACAACGATTTCATAGCGTTGTCGAATTTAACTGAGGAAGAACTTCAACGTCATCCAGAAGCGCGACACCTTCCTCTTTGGTGACATAAAAATCATAAAGCTGTGCCAGGAAAACCCCTTCATCTTCAGGTACAAAACTTCTTACCAAGCTAATGGCTTTGAAACCGTTGATACCATCCACAGCAAAATACGAATGAAGAGGAACACCAGAACATCGAGCACTCCAACTGACGAAGAAACCTGATAAATTGGTCTACGAAAAAAGCCTACAAATCACGAATGCCGATAGCAGACAATAAGAAAAGCGACTTCAAGTATTTATTGGACCACAAATACATAAAGCCTGTTTACGCAGACTTTTACAAAAGCCTCCTACAGTGAGTGATTCCATAGTCTGACAAGCTTGCACACTTCATCGGGGAAAACTCCACATCAGTCTACTTCAGGAAAGAAGAAGAGAGACCCCGGAATAGGCCAACACGCCATCGGGAAAATCTTTCCATGAACAGAGAAATTGCTAGTAGAAACGCAAGGCTAGCAGAACTTGAGATAAAGTGTGCCACCATGAGAAGAAGATTGGACAGGCTGAAACAGAAGAATACGAAGTCACCAAGATCAGAGGTTAACAAGATTATGAAAAAGAAAGATGTTCTTTAAGCGAAGAGAAGACTGGTTTTCGGAGAAACTTTGAAGATCATCCATCTCTCAATCCTCGTCCACACAAGCAGAAGGAGCACCAACCCCGGCCTCTCCTACCTTGCAGTGCCCAGTTCCTGGAACTAGTTCTTCCCTTCAAAATCCCACAACACCTTCTACCTCACACAGGCCACCAGAAGCCTCTGGGTGCACATCACCAGAAGACATTTCACCAATACCGCAGCTGAGGAAAAAACCTCAAATCGAGGGAGAAAAGCTTGCCGATCAGCTGTCTTAACCAGTTCGCCCTACAAAAACGCTTTAGTTGCTTCTAAGGCACACCGGAGAAACGCGTTTCGTGAAACAGGTTTCAGGAAACGTGAAACGAAAGTTGCTCGCAATAGACTGATAAGATTACGCAGGGTTGTGCACACTGCGTTTCATGAAACTCCAGTTTCATTGATTGCGTGAAACCAGTTTTCGTGAAACTCGAATAATCGGTTTCCTCTAGCTGTAGTTTCACGTTTCGCGTCGAGGAATTGTGTGATTTGTGACAGAAAATTATGGCAGGAATTTCATTCCAAGTGAAGTTGGCCAAAGCTGTGGAAAAACGCCCGTGCCTTTACGACTTCAAACTCAAGGAGTACAGCAACAGGGAGAAAGTACAAATTGCATGGGAAGCAGTGGCAAAAGAAGTGAACAATTCAGGTATTCACGATTTATCATATTCATTTTTATTAATTTAATCAAAAACTTGGAAATTGGCGTCGTAACGAGGTAAATAGGGTGTCATTGGCACAAAAAAAAAAACAGTTTTTTTGCTCTCCTGAAAAGTTGGGATTTTGGAGATACGAGGTTTCTCGTCTTCACCGTCGATATGCGTAATCTCTATGACTTCTCAGATTTCATGGCAGCTGTGAGGAAAGCTTCGAATAATGTTGTTGTGAAAGAAATGGAGCCAGAGTTCTTTTTCAAATATCCCGACCATTCCTCTGTGATAAATCGGCAAAAACCTCAGAGCGGACAAAAAATACTTTTGCGCGACATTGCTAGTCTTAGAGTTACCAGAGGATCGAGGTTATTATACGTAAAGAAAGATTATAACGACTCCCAATGGGACACCATCGAGTTCCTTAAAAAAAAGGTGTCCACCGAAAAACTGCAAGAGGAACCGAAGAAAATGGAGCAGCCATGCGGTGTTCCTGAAGGCCAGCATAATTGACAATCTATTGAAGCTGATGCCTGAAAGCAGGAAACTCTTCTGGCAAAATTTGAGTACCTTCGGCTTGATCTCAGAAACTTAGTTACGAACGTACCTTATATTTCCTACCTAACTTTTTAACCGGTTGTGATAGCGAGTAGGTACGGAATACTATATGAGAAGTTGATGTTTAATATTCTAATAATTTGCGTTTTCTGCCAAGACTGTTGTTCTAAAACTTTCCAAGACTGTTTCTAAGACTATTATTCCGAAACTTGTGATTTTAAAGACTCTTAAAGACTAAATTAGTCAATATAGATTAAATCTATATTGATGTTGGATCTCGTGTTACCTAGTTAGGTACTTAGCTTGTGTTACCGAAAACTCTGAAAATACTTCTAAGAGAAAATAAATATTTCTGACTGATCTTGTTAGTTCACAGAACTTTTTAAGTACTAAGTGATACCTTTCTACATTTTATTTCTTGTCAAATAAAAAGTTCCTAGTGTTTTATATATTTATTAACTTTGTTAATTACTTATTGAACCTTCGAACAAGCGACAAATAATGTCCAGCTCACTTGGAAAAAATAGGTTCCTCAAATTAATGTGGGTTCACCTTGATTCAAATGTTGAAAAATTAAAATTTGTTGGGAGTTGTAGTAAACAACGCGCGTAGGAAATTTTGAATGGATGTCGCTCACACACTACGACAAAAGGCAGTAAATGACAAACTGCCATAAATGTCGGACTAGAACTACGATGAAAAGAAGTAGAGCGGACTAACTACGTAGAAAAGCATTCCGAAAAATGTAGAGCAGTGAATAAGTGAGACGACACGGATACTCCGTAGAAAAGCAGTGAGTGAGAACTATCATTTTTAAATAGATTTTTCTGTCATTAAATAAGGTATTTGGGTCTTATAACTTAATGGAAAGTTCAATTAGGAATTAAAGAATCACATGAACCAAAAATCAGCGCGCACCAATGAACTATACATACGTGAGGGGCAGGCTCTTAACTTTACCCCTCGATTTCTCGAAACTAAGAAATCGCTGTCTACTGCCTTTCTCCGTAGTAGGGCAGTATATATATTAGTGCTCCACTGACCCATATAATTAACCTCAGCTTATTTAATGGTTGTTTTCCAGATTCACTAAAAATCGCAGTAGTTCGACCTCTTTACAAAAAAAGGATGTAGGTCGTCGCCGTCAAATTATCGACCAATCTCATTGCTCTCAAACTTTGCCAAAATCTTTGAGAAGATAATCAAATCGCAACTTGTGAATTACCTGGAAACTAACAATTTACTGTCACCTGCACAGTATGGTTTTCGACCGAATCGGAGTACTCAAGACGCTCTTGCTGAAGTAGTTATCGAAATTTCAAATGCACTAAATGATGGGGATAAGGTGCTTAGCGTTTTCATTGATCTAACGAAAGCATTCGACTCCATTGATACAAGCAAGTTGATAAATAAACTAGATAGGCTTGGAATAGATGGAGTAGCAGTTCAGTGGTTCTCGTCATGTCTTTCCAAAAGAAGTCATTGTGTTGAATTTAATGAAGTACGCAGTAATTCCTTGCCTATTAGATTTGGAGTACCCCAAGGTCTGTTCTAGGTCCTATACTGTTTTTACTGTACATAAATGACCTCTTCAATTTACAAACATATGGCAAGTTGGTTGCCTTTGCTGATGACGTAGCAGTAATACTGACAAATAAATCATGGGAGGACGTCCACAAGGATGCAAGTAAAACTCTTACTCAAATACACCAATGGTTCTGCATTAATAGCCTAACAATGAACATTTCTAAGACCAACTATGTCACTTTCTCTATAACCTCCACAGGTCAACCTGATTCCACCAATCTAAGAATCCACGAAGCAACATGTTTAAATTATGAAACATGTAATTGTACTAAGCTTGAGCAAGTCAATACCATTAAATATCTAGGACTCCAACTAGACCAGCACCTAAAATGGAGGATGCACATAGAGACCCAAGCAATGAGAATAAGGAAATCGTTTTTCTTTTTCTGTATACTACGAAAATGGCTCTCCAAAAGTAACTTAAAGATGGTGTATTACGCATAGTTATGTATACAGTATCCAAATATATGGTATAGAATTCTGGGGCGGAGCATATGCCCAAACCTTCCGCTCGCTCAATGTTGTGTGCAACTCCCTCCTTCGGATCATCACTCGGTCCCATTCCTGAACACGAATCAATGATCTTTTAAAAAAATTTGATATTCTTCCACCAAGGCTGATATTTGTTTATCGCTCCCTGCTTCGCACACAAGATTAAAAAATGTCTATCCCACCGCATTGTCCTGCGAGTCACCCGAGCAACATGCGAGCGAGGGTTCCCCGCCTGGCCACTGATTTTTTCACAAGACAATTTCGATGGCTGCCTCCCACAATATAGGTACGCCTCACTTCCGACTACCTCACAATCGTATCAGTCGACTAAATCCTTCAAAAAAAGAATTGGCGCATACCTGCTGCAAATGCACAAATCTGACCTGCACACTGACTTCTTGAATAGGTTTGATCTGTAATTGTAACTGTTTTATGTATTTAGGTAATTACTATCTTGGAATATGGATGGCATAGGTGCTACGTACCCATACGTATGTACATTAATTTTTTTTTCACTCAAGTTGAATATTGTCTGTAAATATATTGTTTCCAGCTGAAAGTACATGCTCAATCCAAACTAATAAGCTAGTTCAGTGACAAAGAGCCCCTGGACGGGTCGTCAAGACCTTAGGGGCCCATTCATGAACTTGTCTCATGTTTCTGTACTTATATTCTTCATTATGTACTAAATATGTGTTTGAATAAAGAATTGAATTGAATTAATGCGTGGCTTGTACACCGAAGAGATTATGGAAGATGGACGACGTCATCTTGGGCGATGAAGGTCTAGAAAAAATCATTGAAGAAAATTACCAAGAAAAAAATGCAGCAAAACTAAAATAGACGACGACGATGTCTAACGTTAGAAGGTGAAGGCATCTGTAGTCCTTCTAACTAACAACAAAACAAGAAATCATCGAAAAACTTATTGAAAAAAAAACCCCAAGAAAGGACGAACAAAGGACCAGTAGGAGGATACGGAAGAAAGAGTGGTGAAGATTTTGATGAACAAGGACAAGAGATAGTGATTGTGATAGATGGGTTTTTCATGAAATGGAGCTAAAAGATGGGATTTTACAAGTTGTGCAAGATGGTGTAGTGATAGATGGGGCTGTACAAAATGGAACAAGGCAAGATGGGTTAGAGCAAAAAGAGAATATGAAGGAAGACGAGACTGCGAAAGAAAATGATGCTGTGAAAGGGAAAGACGATTCTAGTCAGGACGGGTCTGCAAAAAAGAAAACAGAGATTCAAAAAGAAAAGGAAGTGTATTATTACCGAAGAGAAGTAAAAATTCTAGCACTGAATTCAGAGCTATGGTGGCAGAGCAACTGTTTTGCTTTGATACTCCAACTGTGGGGCGGGGGAGGGGGGGGGATGATGATCAGAATCTAAGCAAATCTACGATACCGATCTGCTTGACAAATCTGATGAGTGTTTTGGCTGAGCGAGGACAATCCAACTTCGGGTTTGGTTTAGACTTTCAGTGATTTGCCAATGAATATTGCAATCGTGCAGGACAACCTTATAGGTTTCGTCACGATCTCAGTGATCTACGGCAGCCTCTTCATAAATCTTTGGCATGGTTGTTCATGAAGCGGTTAGTCAAGAATGCTGTTGCACAGTGAGAGTCCTCAGCTAATTTTGGTGAAGCCTCAACTTATATCAAATAGGTACCGTAAAATGGGGTGACTAAGTGCCTGGTGAGGTGACTACGTGCCACCCTGGAATCCATCACTTGGACGCACCCTACCGGTGTCAGAGATGAACTTGACCAGGTTCCGCATTTTTCTCTTCAGAAGAGGTTCTCCGGGGATACGCTAGAGTGCAGAACGTTCAATCCCGCGGTTGCTCGTTCGTGTTATCAGTCCATCGGTGTTTTCTGTGATATCACATTTTTTTGTGTTGCTGTCCTAGTTCTTGTTGGGCAAGTTCTCGTGGAGATCCCCGTGCGTCGGTAAGTTTCGTTTTCAATTGCACATGTATCCATCAAGCCCCCTTGCAAAGGATGTTTTCCAAAATGTCTTCTGAACAGAAATATGATGCAGTTTATCAAAGTAGTGCAAAACAGGGGTTGCTATGTGCCACCCATTTTTCAATGTGTCTTGTCGTTTTTCTCAGCTATGCCGCGGAAGTACCTACTAAATACAGCCATACAGTCGTAGAATAGTAAACTGTTGTGTGCAGGAGGATGTAACGATTTCTACAGACGACGTGGCTGAAGCAGTGAGGTGGCACTGGGACTTTTAATTTATAGGGGTTCCAGCAGTCAGATGTAGAGTTAAATTAATTTACTAGGGGTGGGTTATCCTAGTGATCATAATTTTATAATGTTCCTTATAACGGTCAAATGTAGGTCGGTGATTGGTTGATCCCGTCCCGTCTAATGTAGAATACGTAACTATAACATTCCCCACGTGTTTAAATGAACCACAAGTAAGTATTTAAATGAACTTATATACTATTTGGCCTTTGGTAAGGTACTTCAACGTAGTAGCTGTTTGTTTGTACGTAATTATAATTTTGTATGAAATATTTGTATGATTCTTTCTTTAAATAATCTAATCTTCTGCATGCAAACAATTGCTTGAACGACATTTAATTAGTATTTACTGAGAAAGTGGTCACAAGCTAGATCAGTAGAAACTTTATCTACTCCCAGTTCAACCCGGTAAAAGTATAAAAATTATAACATGTTACATTATAAGTTCACAATTGGTGTGAAATTATCGACGGAATTGGGAAGTGGTTGAGCAATGATTTCAATATGTTAATAGTTGTAATACCTGTGACGGTAGAGCTAGTAAGGTATTTACTGCTGTGATACACATTCATCATAATACCAGCATTCTGAGAGTGCCAAGGGTTGTACAACACCACCTACAAATGGAAAAACCAAACACCGAAATGGCAGAACCTTGTCACACAGGTCATCCATAATCCTAAAAAAATGCTTGGGCCAATATGATTCCGAGAACCAATCAAGGAGTTGAGGGTGATCACAGTTCAGCTGGTCGTGTTTCAGGTAGGTACCTAAATTACAGCCCAGCCCAAAAGTCAAAATTTCTTTCTTGCCACAATACTGGAAAAAGGAGGGTATGTATGACGTTCTGGAGGAACGTCCAGCCCTCTACAAGGTCTGGGGTGGCCCAACCATGGGCCTTGGACTGTACAACTGCAAAGGACTCATACCTTTTTTGGACCAGCACACTTCAATATAGGTAATGAAAATGTCAGAGCGTCGGGTTTCTGGTAGATTTTTCACAACCTTACCGTTTTGGACACTCATCACAAATAACCAGGTTAACTACTGCCAATATAGCGAGCAGTAACTAATACCCACCAAACCTCAGACAATAGTAGACATCCATATCTCAAATGAGAAACGGAAATGGAATGTGGTGGGGTTAGCCTGTCTGAATCTTATGTCAGTGTGGGGTATCAAATGCCGGGATTTCGGTAGATATCAATCAAACCATTTTGGGCGATTTTTTCTTCTTTCTTTTTTGTGGATGATAGGATGACTAGTGCTGAATAGGATCCAACATTTCTCATTACATAAATGCAAACATGCCAAATCAAAATTAATAACATCAACTTCATCCATGGATGTATTCAGTCCAGACTACCTTACCAGGCCCAGAATGCCAAGAAATATATTATTATGATGAACGGTTCACAAAAATATAACCAGTGATCAAAATTGCTCTTACTTCCCCGTTCATTTTTTTTAATGGATAATTTAGTGAGGTAGTTCGTCACTCACCTCCGAATTGGGCCAATAATACCCTTCTTTGTAACCTACTACCAGAACACACACCCAACTACCCAAATTTATTTCTGTTTTTCTCCATCACCAAGTCTTCATTGACGAAGCAAATCGAACTGACATTTGTTGTTCACAATGAAAAGTTGTTCCTCTACATCCACTGGTCAAAGAGAATCCTGACAAGATCAACCTAAATGTGTCAGAAGCTTGCTAGCAAACATTTATAAGTAAACTTGAGTGAGTGGTTCGGTTCTTGCAAAGTACGAATAAGTACAATATATTCGTACTTTACTGCTTTATGAATATTATTCATAAAGCAGTCGAACTGTATGGGTACTAGTGAGGAGAGCGACGGAGTCCCCGATATGTTTGCAAACACAAAAGCTATCAACAAGTAAAACAATTTTATAGAAAGCTATTGAATCCCGATATGTGTGCAAATACAAAAGCTACCAACAAGTAAAACAATTTGATAGATAAGATTATAGTGAGGAACCGGAGAAGAAAAAAAGCTTTGCACAGGTGTTTTTTGTTTTGGTTCATTTATAATGTTACTGTGCTGATTCGTTCCTGGATAAATGCTAGATAAATTTGTATCTGACTGAAGATGTCGTTGACTGCTGGAACATATAATTATTCCATTTAAAGAACCGTGTAGAATTGATTCTCACCCCAACCATTAACAGTAATAATGGAATTCTACAAAATTGGCCCACAAAATTGCGATGTATTGCTTTTATTATTATGAACTTTGGGTATCGGAGAGGAGGGGAGCTCGTTCGACGATACCCCAGTCAGTTCTTGTGCATACGCTCGATGAAATACAACCTGCATTTTTACGAACCGTATTCGTTCTCATTCCAAACATTTCATGTGGCGACGAGGGCGGGATCATGAATAAGTCTCATGGCAATATTATAGTCTCACCCCAAGGTAGTGAAATCGTGTCTTCGATATCAAGTGGAGATCAGGGGAGGGCTATTATCAACGATGGACGGTCACATAATATATGGATGATACTATCGGGTACGCCCCTTATCGCGGGAGCTAAGGTAGAGGGTCTCGGAGGAGAGAAGCATGATTGGCGTTCGTTGGGACTAAAGATATGTTTATATAAAAGTTTTCTTGGGCCAGACGATGTACTGGCAAAAGGAGGGGAGCGAGATACGATCCACATACCCACGGAGGCACATACTTAATCGTATATATATGTCTCTCAGCCTATGCTCTTTCATCACATATCTGACAATACCAAGGAGTAGGTACGAGTACACGAAGATAATCAAGGCAGAGGTTGAAAAAGAAACGTTTAGATGTGGGTAAAATTATTTTAGTTTATTTAAACAGGAGGGAAACGATCGAACGAGAAGACATCACACCACCATAAGACGGAAAAAAAAGAACAAGGCAGCCAAACTGCAGGTGGGGGGAACTACCCCAGTGAAGGAACCATCTAGGGGAAATATTAGGATTGTGTTAGTAGGTGTCAGACAGGGCAGTCTGTATTATGTTTCGCTCAAATTGAGACCTTCGGCGGTGGCAAGCAATGTTATGTGCGTTGATCCGGTATTGAAACACAGGAGGATGGGGCACTCAAGTACACAACTGGCGGAATTTGTTATGTATGTTTGAAGTCAAAACAAACCAGGGCTCCATTCCTGAAGAATATTCCAAGTGATCGTCGAGCAAAATCTGTTTTGGAGGTCATTTCATTGGATGTTTGTGGAAAGATTACACCCCCTATGCATGATGGGAAGGAATACTATGTATCGCTCTTGGATCAGTTTAGTAACTTTGGTATGGTATATCTCATGAAGAAAAAGAGTGAGGTGGAGCTGTATTTTCGTAAATGTTTCTATAGTTGAGAACAAGGCAGCCAAACTGCAGGTGGGGGGAACTCTGGAAAAATGGGTGAAAAAATGCTTGTCAACTTACATTGAATCAAACAATATCCTATCCCCTGATCAATTTGGCTTTCGTCCTGGTAGAAGCGTCGAGGACGCTTTGCTCAGGTTATCTGGTGACTTGTACCGTATTCGGGACTCGCGATCTAGGGCACTTGTGGCATTCCTAGATCTCTCAAAAGCCTTCGATGTAATTGACAGATCCCTACTGCTGGAGCGCATGGAAGCAATTGGGGTGACTGGGGGATCACTGAATTGGTTTAAGAGCTACCTTCAGGATCGCCGGCAGGTTGTAGCTATTGGTGACACTATGAGCAAGCCATTGCCTATAAATCAGGGTGTAATTCAGGGAAGTACTCTGGGACCACTTCTGTTTCTAATTTATATAAACAGGTTGGCCCACCTGAGCCAGGGTTGTAAGGTATACTTGTTTGCGGATGATGCGGCAATTGTGGTCGAGGGCTCTGTAATCTGTGACATGGTTCGTGAAATGGAGTCCTCGATTCAACTCATATGTAAGTGGTTAGAGTCATCCTCTCTCACTGTCAATCCCAATAAGTCCAAATTTATGCTGATACAGGGTCAGAGGGATGGGTCTTCGGATGGCATTAGTCTTAGAGTTCATGACAGCCTCTGTGACTCTCCTTCCGGTTGTACATGCCCTCACATTGTTCGGGTATCTTCTTTCAAGTACTTAGGGGTTTTTATTGATGACAAGCTGAATTGGGATGATCAAGTACAGCATATTTATAACAAAGCCAAAAAATATACCTATGTATTCTATAACATTAGATCTTTCACGTCTCCCAAGACCCTTAAAATGATCTACCATGCTTTGGTCCAATCCTTATTACAATATGGCCTTGGCATTTGGGGTGGTTCGTCTAGAACAGTGTTTAACAAGCTTGTGGTCCTACAGAAAGCGATTTTAAAGATCATGTTTAAGAAGCCTCGAAGATTCCCATCAAATGAAATATATAAGATTGCTGAAGTGTTTTCTATGAAGCAGCTATATGTAAAATCTCTACTCCTCTTATACCATAGATGTCCCTCACTGTTGGAGATTGATGTGCATAGACACCGATTCCACACCAGGTTCCAATTGACGGGTCAGGTGGTGAATGTTAGACCTACGTTGGCCCTGATTACTAGAAGCGCAGGATATAGGATTGTCATGTTATATAACAATATTCCTAATTATTTACGGGATACATCTAAATCCAGGAATGTTTTTAAGAAACTTATTTTTGGATGGCTGATTTCACTGGGCGATGAAAATATTGAAAATTTGTTTAGTAGCCTCTATCAACTTTAATTGCATTCCAGTTTTTATAAACATTATGTTATCTAACATCAGATGTCTTAAATATGTGAATTGTTCTTTATAATATCGTAATATTTAATTATTCACGTTTATGTGATGTTCGGTAAAATTTTGAAGTGGACTCTATTTTTGTGAAGCCTTGTGAGCTTGATGACTGCTCTAACCCAGCGCCACGGGCAATGCCTATTGCTGGGTTAAATGTATTCTATGTTGTATATCACTCACATTTTGTATTTCTGTGAATAAATTTCTTCTCTCTCTCTCTCTCTCTCTCTCAACTACCCCAGTGAAGGAACCATCTAGGGGAAAATATTAGGATGCTAACTGGTGTGTTTGCCTCCCAATAGATAACATCTGGGCACTCGGGTCTGAACAGTCTGTCTGATTGTGCTTAGCAGCAGGATGGGGTCTCACATCGCCGCCATAAGCACCTGGATAGTAGTCCATCTAACCTATCCACTCCTTGAAAGTTACGACATATTTAAAGAAGTGTGCCATGGGGGAACTGTCAACAACCAAGAGCAGAGACCAGAGGTGAATCGAGTTACGTACAGGAGGAGTGCCAGTCTTCTATCTATACCAGATGTGAAACGGAGATCATATTTGTGACAATACACACCACTGCAGGCGTGATTAATATATGGATGTTGACGTCCAACAAGACACAAGATACCAACGCCCAATACCTGCAGTGGAAGCAAAACCGGCCACACTGACAGGTCACCCCCCGCTCCTCCCCCTTGCTCTGGGTAGTCTGTCACCTAGCTGACCGGGCACACAGCTGCCTTAACCACATGATCCGTAGCCATATCAGTCTAAAGAGGATAATGCACTCGTATATGGCGAACGGGTTAAACTGGGGCAAGATGGAGCAAGTGACGTCCATACTCATAACAAGATTCCTGGCTTATGTGGGAGACAAACATAGGAGATAATATACATATAAGGTATATTAACGTAAAATGCTTAAAAATCGTGTATTATGAATAGCTTGCATTTCTCCCTTCTCAAGACTTAGCTGCCTTCGCCGAGATTCTCCCCTTGCTCTGGGTAGTCTGTCACCTAGCGACGAACGAATGACTTCTTTCTTTCCTCTTTTATTCTAGTGCGATTGTAACAAACTTGTAAATGTTTGCGGATTTAAAATAAAGCATTCTTAAAATGTGAAACTTGCTTTCAACAAATTTAACTGGCGCAGTCTTGTGGACCTTCAAAACTTGGATTTGAGAAAAAAACGAAAAACTAAAATCAAGTTTATTTCTCAAAAGACCGAAACTCCTACTGAGAAGCTTCATCCTGACCTTCAACCGCCCACAACACCAAGAACCTGCAAAATCGCCACAAGCAAGGAGAAGATTCCGAATAATAAAATCTACGAATTTTTATCTCGGAACTGAAGAACATTCATCACTTCAACGGTACCGAGAGAAGCGATCTCCTTCCCCCTTCTGACATCTCCACTCGACATCTGGGGCAGAAAGCAGATAAGGACTTCCCTGATTTCAAGACCTGAGGTACCCGACTCCTGATGTTCCGACGAGTAATTACTGCTGCGATCCTGTAAGTCATCTCAAACTGACTCATAGAAGACGTCCTCTCGTTAAAAAATAATTATAATTACTTTCATCACATTTTATAATAACTCTAGCACTCTCTGTTCATACCTCCCGTTACCTGCTTAGAGCTGCTGGTAGTTCAAATTTAAACTACTTATCTAGCAACGTTTGTTCATACCTCCCGTTAACTGCTCAGGAAGCTAGATAAATCAATTACCGTTTCATTTGCGTCCCTTTGTTCATACCTCCCGTTATCTGCTTAGTGTATCGCTGAAACTTACGTACTGGAAGTACATAAAATCTAACTATCACTGTTCATACCTCCTGTCACTTGCTGTGAGAGTCACGATATAATTTGATTTTTCATTAACTGAACCATTAGCTAAACTTTGTTCACACCACCCATTACCTGCGAAGTGAAGCTGTGTATTTTACTGCAATTTATATTGCTTACCATTACCTATTGATATCATTTTAATAACTTTTCTGAATTTTATATAGATTTTTTTGTGTGTTGATATATTTTATATATTTGTACATTTTGAGTCTACTCGACTTTATACAGACACTATCTTCGTCTGACCACACAAAAAAACGGACTAAAAATTCCCAAATCATTTAAAAAACTTGTTATCCATAAACTAAAACTAAACTAATTTCTCCAAGACCCCCAATAATGACTCCCGAAGAAAGATTAGCCACCGAAGAGGCCGCCCAGCAAGCCGCTCATCAAGCAGCCTTACAGGAATAGATTAACCAACAAATACAATATTACCTAACAGGCAATCCCCCTCGTGGAATTCGTTATGAGGTTATCCCAGAATTCAAAAGAAAACACGCGGAATTGAATAACCTAACAATTTACGATTTAAAAACCAAAGAAGCAGTCTGCAACACTTGGCATGAAGGTGAAGGAAACCGAGGAGTGATCGAAATTGCAACCTCTGTTTTCAGATACATTGAAGGAAAAGCAAAGGAATCAACACAAGAAATAGACTTCATATTCTACAGTGACAACTGCAGCGGGCAGCAGAAGAACAAATTTATGCTGACGATGTAGGTACTCCTATGCGCTTTGCATGTTCAGGAACCAACATCGAAAGTATAACTCACAAGTTCCTTATAAAAGGACACACCCAGAACGAGGTCCCCTCCATTCCGTTATAGAAAAGTTGATCAAGAGAACTTTGAAATCTGTCAACATTTACGTCCCATCTCAATATTTCCAAATAATGAGAACTGCCAAGAAGCAGGCACCATTTTAAAAGGTTAACCCATCTTTACCCAGCGTTGCAATATTGCAACGTAATGTTTTCTCATGGTTTCTTGGGAAAGCTGAACCCTGCGGTGAGCTGGGATGCGCCCTTTGACCGTCAACACATAGTGAGAATGTAAACAAACAAAGTTACTTCATTTTGGGTTTATTTTTTAATTTTATCAAAATCTCCATTTCATTTCAGGTTGTATACCAATGTCCACAAAATAGCGTGTATACTTCAAGAGATGGAGGAAGAGGAAGAAATGAACGCTGTTGATCGCGCAGACCAAGTGTCTATCTATTTTTCTCCTCCAGACCCAAACCTGGAAACTGATGAAGATTCGGCAGATGAAGACTTCGCAGGAACAATCAATAATTTGAACCGGAATCAATTATTGAGTGATGCCGAATTGGTTCTTGAAAACGAAATTGGTGAAGATTTTTTTAGAATCTCATCAGATTCTCACAAACAACCTCAATCTCAAACAGTCGATGCTCCTTCAGAGTGAAAATCTTCAGCCTGTACAACCAAAAGACCAGCCATCTACCAAAAATCTCAGACGACATTGTCCCCAGGCTTCTACATCGAGTGCTCCAATTCAGCCATTCATCCAAACAGGATCCAACCAGACTCCCTCAGAACAAAACCGCCCTATTGTGACACGAAAATCGTTTACCAGAAAATCAGAAAGTCTCCCCAACTACGAGTGGAAGAAAGGCGACCTCCCTGAAAATTAAATCCAAAGGTCTTTGAGTTCGCCAACTATTTACTTCAAGCCGAACCATATTCAAATGCCTCTCAGACCTCTTGAATTATTTCAGTTATTTTTTGACGACGAATTTTTGGAACAAATTGTCAAGTACAGTGTGATTTACGCTGTTAGTAAGGGCAAAGTTTCTTTCCAGTTTTCGGTTGATGAGCTGAAGGCATTCATTGGTATCCTCATAATTTCAGGATACGTTGCTCTACCTAGGAGGAGAATGTTCTGGCAAGAGTCAAAGGACAACTCGGCAGTCTCCGACACAATGAGGAGGAACCGTTTTGAAGAGGTGGTGCGTTTTATTAATCTCAGCGAGAGTTCGCACTTCGATCAACATGATCCCATTTGGAAAATTCGCCCATACATTGACCACCTGAAGAGAACTTTTCGTGAACATGCTGTTTGGGAAGACTCTTCTAGCGTCGATGAAGCCATGACACCTTATTTTGGACGCCATGGTCTCAAACAGTGTATCCGAGGCAAATCAATCAGATTCGGGTATAAAGCCTGGTGCCACAATCTCCATCTGGGATACCTGATAGACTTTGAAATATATCAAGGAGCCAAGGGAAAACCTAATGAATATAAGGGACCAATACGGGGTTGGAGGAGGGGTTCTTCTTCAATTTGTTTCTGGTTTGCCCAAGGAAATTTCTGGAGAATTTATGCCTCATCAAGTGTTTGCCGACAACTATTTTACATCCTTGAAAATTGTCCAAGCTTGTACCTCAAAAGTGATTGGAATGTCGGGAACCATAAGAAAAGACAGAGTTGGTGGATGCCCTTTGAAAGAGGTGCTTCGAATGAAAAAAGAAGAGACGCACATTTGACTGCGCATATGACAAGAAGAGCAAAGCAATGTTTCTCTGCAGGTGGAATGACAATTCCATTGTAATAGTCATTTCCAATTGCCAGCCTGCTAGTCCAGTTGGTTCATGCTCACGTTACTCAACCACTGCAAAGAAGAAGGCTGCGGTCAATCAACCAAAAGTTATACAAGTGTATAATGATAATAAAGGTGGAACTGACCTGATGGACCAGCATATTTCCACATATCGCATTGGCATGCGTGCCAAAAAATGGTGGTGGCCTCTATTCGTTTGGGGAGTAGACGTGGCATTGCAAAATGCCTGGCAATTGCACCGATTATCTACACCTTCATCAACTGGTGAGACGTCAATGGACTAGTTGGAGTTCAAAAGAAATGTCGCTAAGGAGCTTACTGAGCGATTCAAGAATCCAAGGATGAGATCAGGATTTTCAACCTCAAAAGTCATTCCCAACAATCCTCTCGATAGAAGAGGACTGAGGCAACATCATTCAAGAAGAAAACACGTCTGCTTCCAGCGAATGTAAGAAAGTACTGCAGAGACTTTTGTCTAGTAAGTAAGACAGAGACTTATTTGCAACCAGTTGCCCCAAAGGAGTCTTTGAAGAACTTGTCCTCCGCAACCTTCACGAAGGAATTTAACTAGTATCAAGCATTTAAAGAAGAAGTATCAAAATAGGGCTAATTAAATTAAAACCTCTAAAATTAGGTACTGTGGTAGCCCAGAATTCTCAGGAAGAAATGGCTGAACCATACGTTCATAACTTAGATACCGAGGTCCGATTATGACCACATACCTGAATATGATGGTAACCCTGAAAAATTATTAAATTTCACTAAAACAGAGCAATCAGTCTTTGATTGGCTATGTGCGGCCAATAATACGCAACATGCTCTAAATTAATGGAGTCACCCATCTCGAAAAAGGTGACAGCAAATCTCCTGAAGATTGGGATGGAATTATTGAGGAACTTCGACAAGACATAAAAAATTTAACCACTGAACAAGCTCAGGATGCCCGACGGGATTTCACGTAGGGCAGCGGCTACAGGAGCTGCGTAAGGCCAATAGTAATTACATCCACTTTGATTTGAATTTGGTGAATCGAACACTTCCTTATATAAATGATTTACGAGGAACAAAATGGTTGCTTGACACTGGATCTTAATGAAATTAAGCCGCGGTTACACTTGCGGTGTTGGACCCCAACACCGAATATTCGTCGGCCTCTTCCCGCAAGTGTAACCGCGGGACAAATGCCCGAATGCGGGCAGATGTTGGTACTCGGGGATGCTAGGTCAAAAGGCGGATTTTTGTCCCGAGTCAAAGACGGCGAATATTGGCCAACTAGTGTATTCGTGCAGCGTATACACATGTGGCCGAGTGTTTGACGGGTTTGCTTCCCGAGGCAAGTTGAAGGCGCAGAGCTCGTGTTCATTAATAAGGTGAACCCGGAGTGTGAATCACAGGAAACATTTTCTGTGACCCACACTCCGAGTTATTGCTCCTATTATCTAAAAAAAAGAATCGATTTGGCTGCCGCCACTACGAGTTCGTCCACTTCCATGTTGTTCCAAGTTGACAGCGAAACTGCGTTCATCGCCGCTTGCCCGAATATGCGTCGATGCTCGGGGTTGAGAGCTAAAGGTAGCAGTACACTATCGCCGAATGTAGGCGAACTAAGACGAGTGCGATAGTGTACCCGGTGTGCTCGTGAACACTCGGGGTAGTTCGCATCGGCAACATTCGTGTTCGGGTGCGCTCGCTATTTTGGCGGTCTCCCGCCACGGATCAAAGGAGACGAAGGAGGGCGAATGCCGAGCGCAGACAGGCACCATGAGCCAGTACACACGTGTTGTCACGGACGATATATTCAGTGCAGTGAGTGGTGCGATTTAATTATTTAAAATGGAGTGGTCTAATGAGGAAACGCTGTTGTTTCTGGAACTATACCACAGCGAGCCTGTTTTGTGGGATCCTTCCCACGAGAGACATAAAGATAAAAAGTTCTTAATTGACGCTTGGAATCGGATACGCGAAAATGAACAGTTTAACCACCGCACTGTTGTAGAGCTGAAGAAAAAGACTCATTGATGGCATCATTTCGCACCCACTTGCGCAAGAAGAAAGCGTCAATTAGATCGGGAGCTGGGGCCGAAGATGTATACAAGCCAGTATGGTTTGCATACGAATACATGGAGGGCTTCCTAGCCCAGGTTTATGCCTAACCTAATTACTGACAATGGTTGTTTCAAATCTTACCTTCACTTGCTCCCTTAAAACTTCTATTAAAGCTTTGCATACATCAGGCACGATTCTTGAAATAACTTCACTTGATACTTTAAACAAATAATGCAAACTTTTAAAACTATCACCACTAGCTAAAAATCTCAAAGTTATTAGTAACCGAACTTTTGCTGGAATGGCTTTTCTGAATGTAGTGTCAGCTTTGGTTATCATTGGCGATACTTTGTTCAACAACAAATCAAAGTCACTACTTGACATCCGTGTGAAATTTTCAAACTCTCCAGAGGGCTGAAGCAATAGTTCCGTAAACATATTGTCCATCGTTTGCCTGAAAGCAAGGTTGTATTATGCTTATTAACGATAAAGTAAATCAATCTTTGGGTTTACATTTTTCATAGTAAGTATAATGTTTGTTGGTCATTACTCATTTTGTTCAGTCTAGAGATAATGCGTCTCTCAGAAATCTGGTCAAACATCTGAATACCGTATGTATATTTTCTGCTACACAATACAATGCAGCAAAACTCAAGGGGTTATAGCTAGTTAACAAATATATTTGGGTTTACCTTGTTCTCCTTCTGTGTATTTCCTTAACCCACCATCTTCTACGTTTCCATGGCTTCGTAATTTTCGTCTTGGTGTATGTGTATACATAATTGAGGTAAGCATAACTATAAAACAGAAACACCGCGGCAACTTCGATGTCAGCGTCCATGTTGCACAAATTTTGGCGTGAACTACGCAGTACTGGGTTCGGCATGGTTTGGCCGAAGTTAGCCGATGGTGTACTTGGTTAATTCGGGAGGGTTCGTGTTGCACATTCGTCAACATTCGTGGTCAAAATCTGACCCGAACATTCGGCGAAACATTCGGGTGAATGTTCGGCAATAGTGTACTGCTAGCTTTAACACCTCATGTGTGTGCGGGGTGCGCGTCAAGATTCGGCAAACTCCGAGTATAGGGCGAGTATGGGCGAATATTCGGTGTTGTGCCCAACATCGCAAGTGTAACCGCGGCTTTATATTAATCCAGAAATAGTTCCAAAAGATGCAAAAATTTCAAGTAAACACCCCTACCGGCACGTCCGAAGGCTCGGAATATGTGATCATGAATTTAAATAACTTCCTTAATATTCCAACCTTAATGAAGGCCTAAGTCTTTCACTTTTCCCATAAATATGACATCTTGTTAGGACACAAAACAATGAAAGAGCACAACATGAAAATCAATTTGAAAGATTGCTTGAAACAGACTATACCAACATACTAATAAAAACATGCAAACTACGTCCAAATGTTAATATTCCATTAAAAGCTTATGAAGATGACGCCGGAAACGATCTCACAAATGCAGGAGAAAAATTTCTATTAGAGCCAGGTCAAAGACACTTATTTCCCACCGGTCTCTCATTATAAATACCCAAAGGATATGTAGGACATAATGTCCAGGTCCGGACTTGCCCACAACCAAAGCTTATCTGTTCTCAATGCTCCTGGTGTTATAGACTCCGGATATCGTGGAGAAATAAAAGTTAATCAAATAAACTTAGGTCAAACCAGCAACAATTCTCTCCAGAGACAGAATTACTCAATTAATACTTAATCCATTAAAAATGCCAAAGACAGATTTAATTGAAGTTGAAATTGTAGATTTTCCAACGCTGAACACGATGGTGAAGTCAGAATTGCGATATCCCATTCCGTTATCAGATTAGAGCAGACGAACCAGGAAGAACATCTCAAGAAATAACCACGTTCCTTCATCTTCAAAGTGCTCCAGTTTGAGAATGGAATGAGATATCGCAATTCTGATTTCACCATCGTGTTCAGCGTACAAAAACCTTTAAAATGAGGTGTCACTTGTCAGACTTTTTCATTTTGGGAATTTATGGGTAATTTCCCCCCCCCACCAAAAACTCCCCAAAACTCCCCCTTAGGGTGACCCGATTCTGCCCATCTTCGAACTTAGCCTGTCGATTGCCAAGACAGATTTTTCGTGCAAATTTGAACTTTTTATCTCAATTCTTTCGAGAGTTATCGTCTGGAATGACACATACATACATATATATATATATATATATATATATATATATATATATATATATATATATATATAAATAAAAATTTTTGTGTCTTTCGGCAGGGAATTCAGGATGGTCTGAAACGGATTTTGGTATAAAAATCTTTCGGAAATTCGAGTTTTAACAATTTTGGACCGAGAACAATAGCTTCCTTTTCTTCGAAAATTCGCTAAAATTAACAGAGACTCCTAGAGGAAACAAAGGACACGGTAGTAGTGGAACTAATATGAGGGAACTCTTTATAAATGAAAACGAACATATTCAAGAATTAGAACGATGGCTGCAAGATTCAGATAAACAAATTGAAGACTGCGATCCGCCAAACATCATGACCCCTCCTCCAGTGAACGAAACATCAACTCAAAACCAAAATGATGAAGAAATTGAAAATGCAAGCCTTATGACGCAACATCCTCAAGAAAGCTCCCATGATCAAATAATGATAATCACAGACCCTCATAAAATAATAAATGTCGAATAGAATCAAATAATCCTAAATAGAGGCAACCCTTATGACAATAGAATAGAAACCCTATATTCTAAAAAAAAGAGACATTACTGGTTCACAACCTATCCAAGATGTTCAAATTTAAAAGATCTATGTGTGGAATAATTGAAACCAAACACCACACACGGAGTTTACTGCTCAGACAAAAGTGTTGAATTAAAAAATCAAATATTAGATCAAATATTCTTAACGTTTCAACAAATAATCGAACGAAATCTTCCTACAGTCAAAATCAAAAGGTATTATAAAATGGTAGAAGACGTACAAGATCGAGAAGAACAAACAGAACTTATTGTAAATCAACACAATAAAAAGACCTGTCATAGAGGAATACATAATGTCTATTTCAATTTACGGAAAAATTATTATTGGCCTGGCATGCTGCAAAATATAACGGAGTACATAAACAATTTATTGTGACACGTGTAAACGAGTGAAATATAATAGACACCCTCCTAGACCCTGATTTCAAAAAACCCCAACACCAAATAAACCATTTCGACGCTGTCGCCGCAACATGTCGTATGACCATATATGGGCATATTGAGATAACACCGCTACGCTATGTAAAATGACGTGAGGAATCGAAAGTTTGTCGCCAACATGTCCTATGAAACACCATTTCCGCTTTAAAACGTGATTGACTCCTGCTTCTCCTCTGCTCAAGGTGAGTTGTCATTAATTTATGAGGTTTTTCATCAAATATACTGATAGTTTTTTAACCTGGAGATTCGTCTTTCAAAATGTGATGTATTTCATGTCGTTGAAGCATTTTTAGTAATGGTAATGATCGTGTGAAGCTAGGCCTTCTTTATAGGACATGTTGCACAACATTGTTTCTTGATAGGATGTGTTGCCACTCAAGAAATGATATTGATAAGACATGTTGTACGACACAAAAAAGCTTGATACGACTTGTTGTATCAATTTGAGGCCAAAAAATTCATGATGGCTTCATGGTGTGAGTTTTTTGGCTAAGATGTAGGTACTTAGGTCCTTTTCATTATTATTATTCAACATAATAATGTAAAATAAAAATTGCACCTAGGTACTGAAAATTATTATTGAACTCTTCGGTTTCCATTCTACGATGAATTCCTCTGAAGATGAAGATTCAGCCACTTCAGCTATTTCATCACCATCTCGTGGATCATCATCTCCCTTCATGTGTGAGCTTGATGAACTCATCTCATTCGCTAGAAGTGCTGAAGGATATTCTACGAGTTTCATGGTAAGATAGCAAACAGAAACTTACTTCTTTTTTTGGAAACAAGGGAAAGTTTTGTTTTACGGCTTGGATTTCATCAACTACTTTTTTGAACAGATTCCTGACCGAAATCCGATGATGCTGACGAAAGATGCCGGTGTAAAGAAGGACTCCAAGATCATTAGACTCCATCAACCAGCTCCCAAGTCTAACTTACATAAAGAACTTAATGACGTATGTACCTATTAGACCGTTGACAATATTGGGTAGGGTTGATTACAATTGAAAATTCCTTTCGTTTCTTATTCTATAAAAAATATAATTATACATTTCATAATAATTTATATCGTTTGTGACGCATTCTAACTGTTGTAAGTTGATCTTTTTTTTTCGCCCGGGCAGGTGGAACAGATTGATTCGACTGGGGCAACTGACGTGGGAGAAGAATCCAGAGAAGTGAATTGGACTGACGCACTGCATAATAATGAGAAAATGGAAGATCAGCTTGGCATGGAAATGGACGTAGAGGTAGGACAAGAAGTACCCCAATCCACTGAAATCACAAACAGCGAAGGCGACATCTTTGGTGAAATAAAAATACTGGATTTGACTGAAACCGCAATGGAGGAGACGGAAAACGACGAAGACAGGATGGGCAATCAGGCTCTTCTCATGGAATTTGATGCACGAGAAGAAGAAGCACCGACTGAAGACAATAACTACAACGAATTGCTAGGAGATGAAGTGGTACTCCAATCTACCGAAACCACACCCAATGATGCAATGTTGCCTGAAGGAGAAGAAGTTACTGCGCTTGATGAGCCCAACATGGAGATGAATACCAAAGCCCACGACAAGAGACTCAAAGCTAAATTAGCTCGATTGAAAGGTGAAGCATACACAGGATTTCGGAGGGTAAATAAAAAAAAAACTAATGTCATTAAGCAGGACTGCTCGAAAAGTAAAAGAGTCATGGGAGTCGGTTGTGAGCAAAAAAAGTGTGCGCAGTGGCCAACCAGAAAGTGTCATGAAATCACCGAACAAGACAGAGAAGAAAATTTCAACATTTTTCGATAAGGCAGCAGCAGTAAACGATAAACAGTGCCATGTACTCACATGCGACGTAATGAACGTGCAGTGCGTCCCCTTCATTCGTGCTAGTGCTGCATATTACAAGCTTAAACTAACCACCCACAATTTCACGATTTACAATCTTGAAACTCGTGATGCTATGAACTTCTGGTGGGATGAGACAATGGCATCACTTGAAGCATCAACCTACGCCAGCTGCCTTACAATCTACATCGAAGAATTGGTTGAAAAAGAATACAGGCCTACCGTAATTGTGTTCTCCGATGGGTGCACAGCCCAAAATCGCAATGCAATTTTAGCCAACGCTC
Organism: Leptopterna dolabrata; assembly: GCA_954871275.1. Lineage (NCBI taxonomy): Eukaryota > Metazoa > Arthropoda > Insecta > Hemiptera > Miridae > Leptopterna > Leptopterna dolabrata. Next base: position 62,544,518 of record OX940977.1, on the reverse strand, counting down.
TCCTCCATCTTAGTGCCAGGCTCCACGTTAAAATAATTCAAAAGTACTTAATTAAGGGGCATACTCAGATGGAAGTAGATTCCGTTCATGCAACTGTGGAAGCTGCAATCCGAAAGCAAAACGTCTACCTGCCAAGTAGCATGTTGACGATAACCGAGCTGGCGAGGAAAGCCCCTCATGCTCCATACAGGGCCACCTATCTGGATCCTAACATGGTAAAAGATTTCAGCAAAGCCATGGTATATCCATCGATTCGTCCGGGCTCCAAGAAAGACGATCCAGTCCTGACCCATGTTCACTGGTTGGAGTATGACGGAGAAAAATCTCTGATCAAATACAAATTGAATTTCGACGATGAACTTCGGCCATTACCAAGAAGACCATTAATACGCATGGACCCCCAAAATCCGTTTTGCTTTCCTCCAAAACGTCTGAACAAAATCCCGATCGCGTACGACAAATGGCAAGATCTCCAGTCATTAATGCCGATGATTCCGCAAGACTGTCACCCCTTTTACACGAACTTGCCATTTTTGCCAGAAAGCATCAGACTTAAAAGAAGAACAGAGAGAAATAATGAAAACAAAAAGAAGGAACTCAAGGAAACCAAAACTAAAAAAAAATAAGTTACCTACCAATAAGGTATTACGATAGAGGTACTAATAATTAGCCCCTGACTTGTCTCAAGGAACCCGAAGTTCCTACCCCATTTATTTTTTTAAGATTATTATGTGACAATAATTACTTTTAGTCATCGCTCTTTTGGAGAATAAGACTTAGGAACTACATTCCTGTTTAGCTACCTAGACCTACGTAGTAGGTACTATTCTGTGGGCTTAGCTACCTACAAAAAGTGTGATGGGCCTGAAGGCTCCAATTACTCGTGCCTTATCCACAAAATGTTCAGACTGATATAATGAACATACGTTCATAGTTACCCAATAAGAAATGATTCGTGATTTATTTTGGACTTTTAAATAAAAATGAAGTTTTTTTCAATTTTCAACGTGTTACCTTTATTTTTCTAACAGCTTACCTATTTACTATTTTTTCTTGCTCAGGTCTTATGGCGTCAACATTCCGCCTACAAGAGTTTATCGAGTTTTAAACGAAAGAAATTTGAATGATTTCAGTTTTTTCGACCAACAAAGTTAAATTATCTAAAATGTTTGCTCATTTGAGTGTTCCCACAACATGTCCTATGAAACTCGAAATATCAGGTAACATGTCCTATCATAGTTATTTTAACGTTAGATAAATTTATACTCTTGAAAATGATTCGACCTCATCTATAAGGTTGTCTAGTGCCTAGACATAGAAAAATCTTGAAGTTTTAATGAACATTTAGGGTTTCAGTAAGTTTTTTGCCTCTCCTGAAAAGTTACTCCAAACTTCATACGACATGTTGCGGCGACAGCGTCGATTTGGAATGCTACAAATGGATGTACAGTGAAATCCCTCTTACCGGACACCCCTCTAAGACGGACACCCCTCTTAACGGACGGTGATCGCTTGGTCCCGGCCGAGAAGATAGGAAATCCCGTGTTCCCGTGCTCTAAGGCGGACACCGCCTTAACCAGACGCGGACACGACTTTTGGACCCCGAGAGTGGGCATGCGATAAGATAAAACCCCTCCTCGGCGGACAAATTCGCAAAAATGAAAAAATAAACGGAAATTACGTCTTTTTTAAAAAAAAGAATAATAACAAAATAAATAAAAAATAAATTTGAATAATGTTAATGTCTCTTTGTCATTTTAGCGGTACCTTTTAAATAAAATATATGTATTTGTACTTATGTACCTCCTACACATTTTTCTTCCAACTTCTCTATTTCCTCCTATGCTACTCCCTCTAAGACGGACACCCCTCTAAGACGGACAGTTTTTCGGGTCCCGTGGGTGTCCGTCCGCCTTAGAGGGATTTCACTGTAGTATAATACGACAATAAGAAAATCCTCACCCTAGTTGACAGTTTTTCAAAAAAATTATTCGTCTATATATCCTCCCTAATACAACAGGACAAACTATCATTAAAAGCTTAAGAAACTATCTTGCTCATTTCCCCACTCCTGATATGTCCTGATGCGACAATAGTGGAGAATTCGCAAACAAGGGAATAGAAAACTTTCTAAAAATACAAGAACATTGAAATTCACTTCACTACCCCAAATTATTCCAATTCAAATGGACTTACTAACAGAACAAATCGCATGGTGAGAACATTAGTGACGTAAACCCAAAACCTATGAGAACAATAGTGACGTAAGTCCAGATACGTCGTTTTCGAGTTTGTTGTGAAATCCGATGCCAAAAGGTGATTTGAAGTGGCTGTAAAAGTTTCATACTCGTAGTTCCATTAGTTAACGCTAGAGAGCAGCACACGTCACTGTTGCCGGGAGGGGGGAAGCATCGTGCAACACTCGACGTTCGGCACACAAGTTCTCCTCCCACTCCTTCCCCGTTTCAACGTTGATTTTCCGATCTCGGCTTTCTCTGACGAGCGCTCTGACGGCTAATGAAGTAAATAATATCGATGGGCTGCCTGCTACATCCTACCAACAATCGATTGGGTAATGGGTAATCTTATCGTGTATTTGTTTGAAATGTTTTGTTATCAGTCAGCCCTCAGCCGAGGCTTCTAGTCAGTTTTTGTGTCAGCCTAGTTTTTCAACAAAAAAATGTTCGAGTGTACCAATTGCGGGAAGAGTTTTTCAACCCGTTTCAATTTGAAGAGACACTGCAAAGAAATTCATGGACTTAAGTTACCGGGACTGCGACCTGGCGATGATGGTATGGTGTGTGGTGCGTGTTCCTCTCGTTTTCCGACGTCAAAACAGTTTGAGGAACATATTAATATTGCTCATGATTTCTCTGTCTCTATAGAACATCGGAGGTTTGAAACCAATATTGCGTTCGAACAGTGGAGAAGAGAATTGGAAAGCAGCGGTCCAGTAAAATTTGTCAAACGCAGTGTCAACAGAGGAGACGACAAAAATGTTATTTATTATCGCTGCAATCGGTCAGGTCCGGTTAGATTCAAAGTATCCTCTGATGAAAGAAAACGGGAATTGAAATCCCAAGGAACCTGCAAAACAAATGTGCACTGACCGGCTCGAATCACTGCTTCCTTTCTAGAAGATGGATCTGTTGAAGTCGAGTTTTGCTTATCTCACTTCGGTCACCAGCTTGAAACGGCCCATATTCCTCTCTCACCCCTGTGAAAAAAATTATTGCCACGAAAATTGCCAGTCACGTCCCCTTTGACCGCATTTTGGATGACGTTCGAAAAAATTTGAGTGGTGAACTTTCTCGTGTTCACTTGTTGGACAACCAGGATTTGAGGAACATTATGCGTGATTTTAAACTTGATTGCGAATACAAGCTACACTCCGATGATGCTATTAGTGTCGAAGCATGGGTGGAACAGGAACGAAATTTTCAAACGAGCGAGTCTTCAGTTATTGTGTACAAGCCTAAAGGAGTTGATTTATCAGATTATCCTGTTTTAAAGACCAGCGACTTTCTCCTCGGGATTATGACTCCAGGACAGATGGAAATTTTGAAGAAATTCGGCGAAAATATTATTTGCATGGACTCTACCCATGGTTTGACTGGGTACGGGTATGAAATGACAACATTACTCGTTATTAATGAATTTGGTGAGGGGTTTCCTTGTGCGTTCTTCATCTCGGATCGGAATGACCACGTAGGTATCGAGATCTTTTTGAAGAGCATAAAGGACAAAGTCGGTTCTATTGATACTAAGGTTTTTATGTCAGATATGGCTGAAAATTTCTTTAATGCCTGGAAATCAATCATGGGACCAAGCGGACGAAGATTATTTTGTGCATGGCACGTTTTACGAGCGTGGAATAAGAATATCTCGAAATTGAAGTCGGAAAAGCGGGAACAAGTTTCCAAGTTGACTCGAATGCTCCTTAATGAAACGGACGTGGTTGCATTTAAACGTATGCTTCCTTCAGTGTTAGAAACGCTTTGTGGGGACGAGGATACGAAAGCCTTTGGGGAATACTTCAAACTGTACTACGAAAAAAGTTGTGAAAAATGGGCAAATTGCTTCCGGGTCAATGCTGGAATCAACACGAATATGTCCTTAGAAAGGCTGCATGGCATTGTGAAACATATTTTCCTGAAAGGCACAGCAGCTAAACGGATGGACAAAACCATAAATGCTCTGATGAGGATGGTGAATGACAAACTTTTCAAAAAATTGATAGCTTTGGAGAAAGGGAAAGTTACTCACAAAATTCGGGAGCTCCGAAAAAGACATAAGACTGCCTCAAAATTAAGCTTTGAGAGTGTCATGCCCAACAAAGATGCCAGTGAAAATGAAATCAAGTCTTGGTGTGTGTTCTCTGCCAGCAGACCTGATTCCTATGTTGTTACCTTATCGATTGAAACCTGTGACTGTGCAATTAGATGTGAACATTGTGATGCTTGCTTTCACAAATTTACATGCACTTGCATTGACTATTGCATCAAAACTATTATGTGCAAGCACACGCACCTTGTATGCCAGTTCCTAAAAAGTGTGCCTAGTCAAAACGGAGATGATGAAATAAATTATGAGAACTACTTGGAGTTACCACGTGATGAAGATGAAGATACGCCGCTTGTTATTGATACAGGAAAGAGGAAAAAAGAAGATTCTCGGCGACTAGTTGAACTTCTTTCTAAACCATACGGTGGTAATCCAGCTGATGAGAGGAAGAGTATTCTTGCTGATTTTTCAGCATCCCTTGAAAAATGTTCCACCAAAGCAGATTTTGATATGGCGAGGGGTGTGGTTCGTATGTTCGACGCGAAATTGGCTGCTTCCTTAAAAGACAACCTACCCCATAATTTCCTGATCAAAGAGAAGATTGATATCCGGAAAAAAATCGAACCACAAAGAAAATTTACCTTGAAGAAGAAAATGAAAGCAAAAAAAGGTAAAGTAGTCCGGCCTTCAGAAGAAGAAACAATTTTGATGGCTGTTCAATCCTGTCTTCCTACTTAGAGTCAGTCTGTCAGTTTTTGCGACATTTTGTGCCAATATATTTAGGTGGATAAGTACATACCTTTAAAACTACTTCGCCTCGATTTTTTTGTGTTACCAAATTCAATGGAGGTTCCTTTTTAAAAACCAAACTTGTTTTTCCTAATTCAAGACGTTTGTCTCAAATGAAAAGTTTATTAATATATATGTAGTTATATGAAAAGTAAAAGTATTTATGCGTATGAACTGTGAAATTACGAGTATATGGACTGACATGATATTTTATGTAAGCTGTTTTTCTTCAAAATGTTCCCTTTTTCAAGTTGGTATTTCGAATAACATCCATCGTTTTCTTTGGGGGTTCTCCTGATTTCTTGAGACGATCATAGTAAAATATTCTGCGAGTATAAGTCTCTCCAAAGTAGTTGGAAGTTTTCTACTCGTAGTTATCAATCCACAAAATAATGTAGGTTAAATTGATGAGACCTCTTCATTTTAGAAGTTTTCCAGTGTTCGATTTGAAATATCTAGGAGAAGGAGTTCACAAGTTGGGTTACGTTTATGACACCTGTTTAATGTTCTGTCGTTTCCAGAAGTTTGTTATTAGCATGATGGCGATTATCGGGTGGGAAAAATTTTATACCTATGATAAAAAAGAAACGAAAAATTATTGTGATTTGCTATTGAAGCTAGTTATTCCAAAATTAGAAAAATAACACCGCTCAGTAAATACCTGTTTAAAAGCCACTTAGTACCTACTGGGAGCACTGACATTTTTACGGTAAACTGTGGCAAAAGTAGACCCCCTACAGAATTCTTATCATTTGGGTTGGGGTCACTGTAACTCGAGACGTGCTACAATCGATATAAGAGCAGTAACTCGAATCAATCATTCTGTTCCACACTCCGATCCGCTGGCGAAGGAGTGGGGGGAGAACTTGTGTGCCGAACGTCGAGTCATGGCTTCAGACAGTGATGTGCAGTTCGAACAAACGAGCTAGAACAGGCAGCATTATCAACAGAGTTCGAGTTGAGAGGAATTCCTGAAACCCCGAATGAGGATGTGAAGAAGATAGTATTATCTGTAGCTGATAAACTAGGCATCCCCATGCGAGAAACAGATATCATCGCTTGTTATCGCCAGAAAAATATTGGTAAAAGATCGGCAGCTCGTACATCAACACGTCCGAACCAAAACACCTCTGAGCCTCTGATCGTTAGCTGTAACCATTCTTCTTTATCAAAAACTTGGATTGAAAAGAAAAGAATGCTCAAGGATATGACGGCCAGAGATATTAACGCGGGGCTTCCAGAAAGCAAAATGTACGACAACGAACGCCTAACTGTTCACAACAGAGAACTGTTTTGGTTGGCACGTAGGACGGCTAAGTCATATGGCTTCCGTTTCGTCTGGACCAATGAGGGACGTATCTTCATGAAGAAGGATGACGAACCAAATACCCGATCCAGCCGAATAAGAGGAGAAGACCAACTGAGGGAGATCGATGTTCGTAAACTTGTATTTTGTGATAAACCTTCGGATGGTCCAAATTCAAACTAAGAGGTAAACTAACTGAACATTCGAGGAATCTGTATGTTTAACCTAGAAGATTTAGATCATTTTAGACCTAGTAAAAATAATTTAATAGTAGAGTCATTGGATTTCGTTTCATATAAGCTATTTAAAAAGAATGGCCTAAAAATTTTTCATTTGAACATTCGAAGCTTGAATAAAAATTTTGATAATTTAGTTTCATATCTTAACCTAATTGAATTTGAGATACACTGTATAGTCCTGTCCGAGACATGGACGAACTCTAGTTCAGAGATGAGTCTTTATAAGATCCCAGGATACACTTGTTATTACACTAAAAATGCTCTGAACCAAAACTGTGGATCGGTAGTTTATATTAAAGATTATTTAAACATTAAGAAGCAGGAAGAAATCTTGTTACAGTCTGGCACAGGCCTACTTGTTGAGTTTCAATTCGAGGGGGAATCATATTGTTTAATTGCTATATATCGTTCTCCAAGAGGAGGACAGATCGAAATCAAAAATTTCTTTGTAGAACTAGATACCACATTCAAAACTAGATGCTCCGGAGAAAATGTCTTTTTGGTGGGGGACATCAATATATGCGTTTTGGGGGATGGAGACGTCTCTTCGAAATATTTAAATCTAATTGCAGAAAATGGTTTCCAGTCATTGATTGGTACGGAAACTAGAGACACAAATAATCCGGACACCAGACCTTCCTCTATCGACCACATTTTAACTAATACAAAAGATTTAACAAATCTACAGGCAGCAGTCGTAAGTAGGGATGGGACATCGAAAGAAAATATCGATATCGATGTCGATGTCGATATTTTGTAGACAGCATTGATAACGATGTTTTATCAAGCCTAAACATCGATATTTTCGATATCGATATCCCTCTTCTACGCGTTTCTACGAGTGTACCTTCAGAACGTTTGTTTTCTGAAACTGGCAACATTTTGACGCCCCAGCGCAATAGGCTGAAAGCAGAAAATCTGAAGAAACTTTTTTTCCTCCACTCACTCTACGAAGAGTTATTTTTCTAACCAAGTACCTACATAAATAATTCAGAGTTGGAATGTTTCTTATTTTTATTTTGTAAATGACTGAACTCGGAATAAAATGTTTTTTTTTTTACTCAAATATTTCTGAAAATGAAAATAAAGTCATTGATGAAGTTGAGCACTTTTGAGTATTTTATGACCTGTAAGGAGAAGGAGTAACATGTGGATCAAGGAAGAGTGGGGAGGGGATCCAAGAGGCAAGAGCTGGTTGAAGGGTGTTTTCTGCCGATATTATCGGACCATAACATCGATATAAGTATCGATGTTATCGAATGTGAGGCATCGATGGCGAAAAATCGGAATATCGAAGTGAATCATCGATGTTTCGATAATATCGATTTCTATGTCCCATCCCTAGTTGTAAGAGTTATGATCACAGACCACTTTGCGACCTTTTTGCACATTGAAAAGGATGACCAACGCACAAAGAGGTTGCGCGTTTCGCGGAATATAAATGTCAAAGTAAATTTGAATAATTTTCGTGAAATTTTGAAAAAGGAAAAATGGGACGAATTACTAAAGGAAGAAAATGTTAATCTGGTGACGGAGAAATTTGTAAATTCAGTAACCAGTGCACTAGCTAGGGCTTCGGCAGAGGAAATTAGGGGGGGAAAAGTGGTAAAATTAACACCTTGGATAACAGTGGGACTAATCAATTCCATTAGAAGAAGAGAAAAAATTGCAAAAATATTAAAAAAACAACCTTTTAATTCTGGTCTGAGTGAGTATTATAGGAGGTTTCGAAACAAGCTAACAAACTTACTGAGGGAAGCGAAAAATAACTACCTGAGAGAAAAAATTAAAGATTGTAATGGCGACCAGAGAAAAATATGGCGTGTCATAAACTCGGTTATTGGTAAGGTGAAGAAGTACCTCGAAATAGACATGATAAAGGACAAAAATGGAGAAATTCTAAAGAGCGAACATTCGGGCAAGGAGGTGGCGAATGTAATCAATGATTTTTTCGTTGAGGTGGGGGAATCCAAGTCCACTCTAACGCAGCAGGAGGAACGTGATGTGATCTCCGGACGAAGGGGAGCTGGACACCCTGCCTTCAAATTTGGTACAGTCAAGCTGGAGGAGGTATCTGTAGCTGTCAAGTCACTAAAAGGAGGGAGTGGTCCAGGATCTGACTTGATAACAGTTGAGATGGTAAGGAAGGTGCTGGACTTAGTTTTACCTGTTCTACATCATATCGTCACGCTTAGTTTGAAGTACGCGATTTTTCCCAAAATTCTCAAAAATTCAATTATTGTGCCAATTTATAAAACTGGAGACAAAACCCTACCATCCAACTACAGACCAATAGCATTGCTTTCTATCATAAGCAAAATTATTGAAAAAATCGTGAAAAATAAACTAGTTGCGTGGATGGGCGATAATAAAGTCATTTCTTCTAATCAATTTGGCTTCCAGAGAGGGAAAAGCACGCAAGATGCAGTAGTGGAGGTAACTTCGGAGATTCTATGGCGACTGGACCAGAGCAAGAAAGTTGTAGGGATCTTCTTGGACGTGGCAAAATGTTTTGATTGCGTTAAGCATTCACTACTATTGTCGAAGCTTGAAGCATTGGGTGTCCAAGGTATAGAGTTAGACTGGTTTAGTTCTTACTTGTCCGAAAGGGAGCAGAGAGTTAAGATTAAAGACCAGTTTAGTGACCCAAGATATTCCGGTTTCTCAATCCCCCAGGGAACAGTCCTAGGCCCTTATTTATTTTTATTATTTGCGAACGATTTATGTGAGCTCCCCTTGGATCACGGTAGGTTGATATCGTTTGCGGACGACTCTGTTCTTATATGCTCAGGAAAAGACCAGAAGAACTTGGAGCTCTGCACCCAGGGAGCACTAGACAAAGTGGCTGAGTGGTACAGGCGTAATTCTCTCACCCTAAATGTGGAAAAGACTAAATTTATCCACTTTTGTCTTAGAACTCCCCCAAACGGATCTGCGGATTTAAATCTCACTCTTTCACTCGATCATAAGGGCTCCAACCTATTGGAAAGGGTCGAGGTAGTGAAGTATTTGGGGGTGCTTCTGGATGGCAATTTGAAATGGAACGCTCAGACCAAAGATTTAGTATGTAAAATCAGAAAACTCTGCCACGTCATGAAATCTCTTAGGAATATTTTAAACTCTCAGCAATTGAGGTCAGTGTATTTCGCGCTGGTTAGGTCCCAACTGATGTACGCGATTGTAGCCTGGGGTAACTCTGCGAAGCAAAATATTAAGCCTCTCTACTCGGCACAAAAAAGTATCGTGCGAATTATGACCAGATCAGGATATGATGTTAGGTCTAAAGAGTTATTTGAAAAGCTCAAGCTACTTCCTATTAGTAAATTACTAATTCGCTCAACCTTAACCTTTGCTAGATCCAAAGAAAACGCATTGAGTCATGTGGCACATGGCAAGGCTACAAGAGCTGAGAGGAGGGGGAATTTCGCAGTCTCGAAAATGTCCACGGTGATGGGGCAGAGAGCTTGGCAGTTTTATAGCCCTAGACTTTTGAACGCCTTATACAATCTTGAAAAAAAACAAAAAACCCGATGAAAAATTCAAATCATGGATTAATAAAATGATGAATAATGAGGAATTTTGTTGTACCATGGAAACATTTCTTCCAAAATAAGCTGGTTGTAACAGTGAATGTCCACTTGCCTCGCAACCAAGAAATAACACTTTCATTAAAAACACTAGCAAATACTCAACACTGAATAAACATAAATAAATTAGTAAAAATAACTTAATAACAATTGAAACATAATATTAAGCCACAATAAATAACAGGATTCAAAAATTAAAATGGAACGCGCTTGACTGACTCCTCACCCTGCAACACGAGCTCGCTCATAGTGGGGGAGGATTATTTTGGACCTATAGGTATAATAGATTATTAGTAGTTATTCATTTATGTTTCGCTATGAGTTATGATTATACATATTATTACTATTTTTTCCCTAAGTGGAAGTAATGTTTACTATACACATTGATGCGATGTCTATTATATCCTATAGAAGTTTAATGTTTACTTTTGTAATATTTCACAAAATAAAATAAAATTAAAAAATTAAAAAATTCGACACCGAAGTAATGATTACCCTTGTTCAGGATCTTCCAGCTTTGTAGGACAAAACAAGCCCTCATTATAAAGACAGGGATTTGAAGAGGAATGGATGGGAAGAAGTTTGTGTCAACCTGAACCCAGAATTCCAAGGAATGGAAGCAAGGAAAAAATCAGAATATGGTAAGTTCTTTTACAAATTTACCTTTATTAATTCGCCACTACATAATTATATACCTAGTAATTCATGTTGTGATTCATACCTAGTAATATAATTATTATCAATAAAATCAATAAATTGTTGATATGGGTAGGTACTAACCAAAATACTAAATAAATAAAATAAATCAATAAAATAAATTCCCTCTGGTCAGCACTTTCACTAATAAATTGCAGGTTTTTCATAACCGTCAGCTGAATTTTTAATACTTTTGAAGCTTTAATTAAATTTTTGACATTTGCCAAGGAACAGATCCTTGATCTGTAAGAAAATAATCTGTCAGCTGTTGCCGAACATTGTTAGCGTGTAATCCACCTCGGATGGTGCCAGCTCTCGGTAAATCATCCAAGCCAGAAATTATGTTGTTGTCTTCTTCTCAGGAAATTCCATCTCGATCTCTAACGAAGTTGTGGAGAACAACACAAGCTTTAACTATATCAACGACAAAGTCAGGTGCAACATTCATGGGACGATGAAAAATCCGCCATTTATTAATCAGAATGCCAAAGGCGCAATCAACATAACGACAAGCTCTGCTCAAGCGATAATTGAAAATTTTCCGCTCGACACTTAAATTCTTTCCACCATATGGGCGCAACAGGAGCTTATGAAGTCCGAAAGCTGGATCCCCAAGTAAAAAGAAAGGTATTTTCGGCGTATCCAATCCAGGAAGAGGTTTTTCAATAGGCAGAGCTGCTCGATCGTTCGTTATTGCTTCCCATAGTGCTGATCGGGAGAAAATTGAAGAGTCGCAATCTTTTCCATAGCTACCAATATTGACGTGGACAAAGCGGTAGTCTGTGTCAGCTATAGCCATTAATACAATGGAGTGGTACTCTTTGTAATTGAAATACATCGAATCTCCAGGACTTGTAATTCGAATGTGTTTCCCATCAACTGCTCCGATACAGTGAGGAAAATTGGCTTTTCTTTCAAATCCCGTTGCAATTGATTCTCATTTCTCTCTTGTTCGCTGAGGAATACATGATGGTTGCATGACAGTCCAAATTGCCCGACACACCTCCTTGACGATTTGGCTGGCCGTAGATACTCCGATTCTGAAGGTGTAGTGGAGCTCAGTAAAAGTACATCCGCTTGCCAAATACCTGTTAAAAACAGCAAATAAGTTCCAGTCATTATGGTCTAAAGAGCGAATTTTCCCAAAATTAGAAGTGGTAATCATGGAAATTCGCAAGGAGAATCAGTGATGTAAAGATTAAGTTAAGAAGAAAATCCGCCGTGTTTTGAGTGGGTTTTTGTAATGTTTTCAAATTTTTACTGAGCCAAATACCTTAATTTTCAAATGAAATTCGCTAATTATAAGGAGCTAGGTACCTACTGTTCTGATATATTGTGGAATCGGAGACTCTTCTTCAAAAAACATTGGATCTGACAATCCAAAGTTGAATTTAACATTCTGGGTATTTTTTAAAAATTTGTTGCAGAAAAAGAAGTGGTGAAAAAATGGAACAACGTCAGAGATTACTTTGCAAAATCTTGCAAAAACATCAAAGGAAGTAAAAGCTCGGGAGCCATGGGGAAGCTACCGAAAAAGTACATATTTAATGATCAGTTGAGTTTCCTCAAGAGAATATACGAGTCCAGGCCAACAGAGGAGAGCTATGACAATGGTGAAGAATGTGAGGGCGATGAAAATGATGAGGCTGCTGACAATGGGTCTGTGGCTCAAATAAATGATGGTACGTCCTCCGATTCACCACCTCCAATAAGGACTGCTTCGACGAGTAAAAATTCCCGAAAACGCCACCGCCAACCAGACGAAGTAGAGTCCCGACTACTGAAGGTTTTGGAAGACGACAATGCCAATCGGCACTTGTCGTTTTTTAAAGGCGTCATTCCAGCTTTGGATGGTTTCAATGAGGATGAAACCATTCAATTCCAATGCTCAGTTCTCGAAACCATCCAAAGAATTCGTCGGCAGAAAACCACTCCACCTTCTTTATCTCACTCAGTTCATCATTCTCCCAACAACTATACCCAGACCCCTGCGTGGCAACCAACTTCATCAACACTCTCTGAAATGGGAACGAATGGCCCCTACACCTACAACAGCTACTCTCAGCCACTATATTCTGCAGCAGATCCCAACCATCAGTTGCCTTCCACCAGGACTTTGACTCAAATTATCCCATCATTGCGCAACGATCCAAGGCAATAATATTGCAAGAATATTTAGTAACTATTGTCATTTTGCCTCGTCTTATCGAGAATATTTTGTACCTATTGTCCTTTTACCTCGTCTTAGCGACCCTCATATCTATGTATTGCATGTTTTATTTGATTTTTGACAAAATGTTTGAAATAGATTCAGATTTAGATTTAGTATTTAAATTGTATAGTATTTTTAGTATCTACTACTCATAATAAACACCCTACTTATCTTAAAAACGATAATTATTTACAAATTTCCTTACCTTATTGTCACAGCCAACATCTGCTTGGGTTGAATACAGACATGTTTCTGTCGTGTCGTTGGAGATGAATTTTCAGTGTCTCATGTAATTCATCAAACGATGCACTACTCATTCGAAAAAAATTGAAAAATTTATTACAGTCTTCGCGCAACTGATCGAACAGTGTGTTAAAAATTCCGAGTTGATTTCTCCATTCGTTTATAGGATGGATCCAGTAATTACGATCGCGTTGTTTCCTCCTTCTCCTTCTATTTAGAAGGTAAATTGCGAGAATTCTTGAGCGATCCATCCTTGACAGAGGACAAGACTTGACTGAAAGATAGTAATCGGGGCGGGGACGTCAACCCGGCAGGTGAAAATTCCGGTCGTGTGGACACACGAACTCTGCCGGAAATTTTCGGCCGGATTTTTTCCGATCGGAGATTTCCGTTCGTGTGAAAGCAGCCTAAAGCTGGCGCCACACTGGGCGGAAATCAGCGGGAATTTCCGCGTCGGAAATTTCCGCTCGCACTAGTTTGCATTGATACACGTAGACAGCGACAGACTGGGCGGAACTTCCGACGCGAAATTTCCGTCGAATTTTCTCCGCCGAACACCAGCGAAAGTTCCGTCCTCCGTCCGACGGAAATTTCCGACGAGTTCCGTCCTAATAACGTAAAGTAGTGGGGATTGAGTCTGGTGCGCCACATTGGTCGGAAATTTCCATCGAGCTTCGAGCGCTCTTCTGCAACAGTCTTCACAGTCACCATCACAGTTACCATAGAGACATTGGTACTGACCAAGAGTCACCCTTCTTACGTTCAGTGAATGTACCCAATGTTCCCTCTGTTTTTTTCGCGATTTCATCAAGGCATGATGAATGCCCAATATAAAAAGAGGTTTCATCTCTCTGAAAAACACAACTAACAACGCACAACAACAAACTAAACTAACAACGCACTAGCACTGAAGACGCACTCAACAGATGGATGATGATATCAAACTGAATGACTATCCAAGTAGTTTCATCCGCTCTATTCCGCTACTAATGTGCCACCCCAACAGGCGGAAGTTTTGCGTCGGAAATTTCCGCTCGCACTAGTTTGCATTGATACACGTAGACAGCGACAGACTGGGCGGAACTTCCGACGCGAAATTTCCGTCGACTTTTCTCCGCCGAACACCAGCGAAAGTTCCGTCCTCCGTCCGACGGAAATTTCCGACGAGTTCAGTCCTAATAACGTAAAGTAGGGGGGATTGAGTCTGGTGCGCCACATGGGTCGGAAATTTCCTGCCCATTTGTGCAAATGCATTTGTCGGGATACTGCCTTAGTTCACCATAGAGACATTGGGACTGACCAAGAGTCACCCTTCTTACGTTCAGTGGATGTACCCAATGTTCCCTCTGTTTTTTTCGCGATTTCATCAAGGCATGATGAATGCCCAATATAAAAAAAGGTTTCATCTCTCTGAAAAACACAACTAACAACGCACAACAACAAACTAAACTAACAACGCACTAGCACTGAAGACGCACTCAACAGACGGATGATGATATCAAACTGAATGACTATCCAAGTAGTTTCATCCGCTCTATTCCGCTACTAATGTGCCACCCCAACAGGCGGAAGTTTTGCGTCGGAAATTTCCGACGCGGAAATTCCCGCTGATTTCCGCCCAGTGTGGCGCCAGCCTAAAGGGTACGTGCAGAGTGGAGGATGAAAGAGCAAAGAGCAACGAGCAACGAGGAAAGCTTCGAAAACAAACAGTGTTCTTTGAATGGGGGGGCGCAGAGTGGGAGCGTGCCCGATGAACGAGCAGAGTGTCGATGAAAGAGCAAAGCGGCGAAACCTCTCCAGTTTGATTTCTCTGCTCCGACGCGCTCTTCACCCTCGCTGTTCTCGCGCTGAAATTTCTCCTTCCTCCATCGCGAAGATGAACGTGGAGCTTCTAATTAGTGAGGTGTTGAGAAGAAAACCTTTGTGGGACCAAAAAGACTCCAAACACCACAATCGGTTTGTGTTGGATCGGCAATGGGATGAAATAGCCGCTGAAATGAAGACAACCCACTGAAATGAAGACAACCCGTAATTACACTTTTCATATTTTTATTCTACTTCTTATTACATCACTATTATTTCAATGAGTAGGTAGCTTTTAGTAAGGTAAAGTACATATTATATTAATATGTACATATTATATATTCTAAGTACCTACATATTATATATTATATTCTGTGGGCACATACAAAAGTTTTGAAAACATCCCGGACGAATGCAGCTACCTGACTTGGGGCGGAATTCATAGTCCTCACTCAGATTGAGGGTCCACTGACACTAACACAAGTGAAGGGCCGCCCTAAACTTGAAAGTTGGAATTCATAGTGCAAAGTAAGTGTACACTTGGTGAGACAAGAGCGCCTTTGGCTTGTCTCAGCTGGGCTCGCACTCGGGGTTGATTTTAGTCAACCGTCTTGAAAGGTTATACTGTTGTTGCGTGTTTGCTGTGTGCCTCGTTTCGTTAAATTCTGTTTCGTTCTGTTTTTAAAAGTGATGGAAAAGAAAAGAACTTCGTACGGAGACGAGGAGAAGGTAGAGTTGAGAAGGCTGGTGGTAGCGAGAAAAGCTATATTGGAAAATAAAAAGAGCGACATGGCCAGTCTTATGGAAAAAAAAAGAGTTTGGGAAGAGCTGGCGTCGGAGTTCAACAGCTTGGGAAAATACCCTAAAGTAAGTAATTTGTAACATTTTAGATTTAACTATCAGTGAGGAAATACCAATCGAGTAATGCAAGGAAGATGTTATTCGGTGCAGGTACGATGTTTACCCGAGCTTATCGTTTTTATTTCAGAGAACGACGATCCAGTTGAGGAAGCTGTGGGAAAATATAAAATTTCGCCGACGAGTACAGTTGTCCTCGGAGAAGAGGGAACGGCTGAAGACCGGGGGAGGCACTTATATTCCCAATATAAGTGCCGACCCTGAGCTCGACAGCATGGGGGTTAATATTGAATTGACCGATGCAATGGATAGCGATACGGTCGCTGCTGCCATCGCAGGGCCGTCCAACTATGTGGTTGTTGGGGATGAGCTGGTGCCGGAGGAGCACTATGTGGTCACGCAAGAAGGTAATTGAAACTATTTTTCCAAATAAAATTAATTCATATCGATAGTGCCTACCTAATGACCGAAACATAAATTTACCCAACGCGTCTGATTTCATAAAAATGATTCTGTTCTGTGTTCAGATGAACAAGACATGAATTTATAGGTACCTAATAACCATTTACTTGCTGTTTCATGATTCACAACCACCCTATCATTAGTTTACGTTCCTGGATTACTGCATGACAAATACGTTTTGTTTTGTTCTTAGAAGAGGTTGAGTTAACTGAGACAGTTGACTCCGTAGGACCGATAGAAGCTGCCCCAACTCCTCCTTCCCACAAAGCCCCTTCAAGAAAAGGTTGGTAATTGTAACATAAAGTTTCTATTACAACCAGTGGCGTAGCCAGGATTGTTGAATGGGGGGGTTATCGGAAATGGGAAAAATGTTCCTGTCATGAAGCATGGCTATAAGAGCGAATCTTCAAAGAAGTATTCCTGCTATTGTGCAGAAAAAGGACAGCGAGTAACCATACCACTTTTCTTCAAATTATATAATTTTTCGTCATCTTGGCCATTTTTACCGATGTTTGACCCTAATAAAGTCAAATTTGACCCACTTGTTTTTGAGAAAAATAGTTTTATCATCGAGATCGTCCCTCCGTCGTCATTAATCATCCCACACAACGTCAGGTGAATTAATATTAATTTTTAGCCATTAATACCAATTTTTACCCCCAAAAACCAAAATCTCTAATCCCTATTCTGTGTGAAAAACAGCTGAAATGGTAATTTCTGTCTTTACTCACCCTTCCATACACTTCCAGTCATTTTATATTGCAATTTTAGCCGTTTTTACCGATTTTTGACCCCTAAAAACTCCAATTTGACCCCCTTGAAATTTTTTTAATTTGCTCATTTTCGTACTCAACCTTTTGTTTGGGAATACGAACGTTTTGGAGAAATTTGGAATTTTTATCATATCCCCCAAGGACAGATATCATCTAGAGTGGCACATAAATATACATAATAGGTATATATTTTTTTTTAAATTTAGGGATGGTGATGCTCTGAAACGGATTTGCCTATAAAAATATTTCAAACATTCATGTTCTGAAAATGTTACCCATTGCAATAGCTTCATTCTCTTTGAAAATTCGCTAATAAGGTTTGACATTACAAACAAAGCTGAATTTAAATTAAATTTAGCAAAGCACTAAATATTACAGGTAAGATAAACTGATGAAATAAAACATTTATTTGGCAGCAATGTTCGTGAATTTTCAAGGTAAATGAAGCTATTGCAATGGGTCCAACATTCCAAAATTTTCAGAACATAAGTTTTTGAAATTATTTTATAGGCAAATCCGTTTCAGAGAATCCTGATTTCATCCCTAGATCTAACAAAAATTTATAAGTACGTCTGTTGCATATATTTATTTATGCGTCACTCCAGACGATATCTGACCTTGGGTACGTGATAAAAATTCCAAGTTTCGCCAAAATGTTCTTATTGCCAAACAAAAGGATGAGCAATTAAAAAATTCGAAGGGGGTCAAATTTGAGTTTTTAGGGGTCAAAAATTGTTAAAAACGGCTAAAATTGATATATAAAATGACTGAAAGTGGCATGGAAGGGTGAGTGGAGAAAGAAAAATACCATTTCAGTTGCTTTTCACATAGAATGGGGGGTCTAATTAGGATTTTTGGGGATGAACAATTGGTATTAAGGGCTAATAAAATCAATATTATTCACCTGAAGTGGGATGGCGACGGTGAGGGACTTTGAGGGGACGGTGCAGCTATTTCGATAAGCATTTTTGTCAAAAAAAATTGGATCAAAAAATGTTTGGGACAGATCGTTTGTAATCAAATAAACGTAATATTATTTAACTGTTTATTCAGGTTTGATTTATATTCATGTTTGATTTACCGTTTAACCTGTTATTGTTGTATTAGCTTGTTACTTTTGTGATTGTTGTAAAGTTTTCGAGCCAATGGGGGGGAGTTATGACCCCCGCTAACCCCCCCCCCCCCCCCTGACTACGCCACTGATTACAACCTATCCACTAATTTTAACGATGTTACTCACTCATTCCTTTGTATTTCAGGCAATGATAGTGCAGTGATGAAGAGGAGTGACGAGTTCATCCAGCATGGGAGGCAGCTTCATCAATTAAAGATGCAGGAGATGCAAAAAAGGTTGGATCTAGTGGACCAACAGAAATTACAGGAGTCGGAACTGTTTGAATTGAGGAAGAAGGAGCTCCTCCTCAAAATCGAGAGGGAAAAGTTATTATTATAAATTTTTGTGTGTTGGGTGAGGGATCACCCAATAATTATGGCCCTAGTTCGTTTTTCATTTTTTATTTTATATTATATTAGCTGATGTTCTCCTTTTTTCTTCTCTCTTTGGAGTTGCTGATTCACGAGCCATTGTCGTTTCGAGTTTGATGATTTTTGCACGCTTCTCTGTTCTGTTCATTAAATTTCAATTATAAACTTTCATGTTCAACGTTCCTGTTATTTTTTATTTTACTTAGTACGTTTCAAGTGAAATTATTTTAAAGAACTAAACAATAATAAAATAATAACACAAAGTGATATTTTTATTTATAATTAGTGTAACCTGCATCCTCTGATGATTAAAAGAATGGCTTCATCACGTCCTTAATTACATGGACGTAAAATATGCATCGATTCAACATTATTCAATCACCAATCTTGGGCTCTCAAACTTTGAAGGTAAAATTTTGTTTTTCATTCATGTGCTGGTTGCGGTGACGACGCACTGTGCAAAGTTTTATGATAATGATATTGGGGTTAATAAAGAAAGCTTATTTGTCTGAAAATTATTTATTTTACTATTTTTTTTTTTAATTTACTGGTGGAAAAGTCAAGTTAGGTGAAGTGTCGAACTATAAAAGCTCTCCTAATTGCGGCACCGTTTTCACTGCCACCTCCAGCTGTTGCAGTGGGTACTTCGAGGTTACCCGGGATATCTTCTTCTCCGTCGTCTATATTCCATGCATCTGCAGCTTGAATACCTATGTTGTATAGTATGGCACATGCAGGAATTATTCTGAGGGTATTGCGGAGCTTCGTATGTAATTCATAATAAAGACAGGGGAACCTCCTTTTCCAACGGCCAATAGTTCTTTCAATATTAAACTCCTCGTGGTTTTGTGAGCTCTGTTGTATCTTCTCTCATGTTCTGTAGTAGGGTTCAAGATTGGGGTGAAAACATATTCTTTTTGTCCGTAGCCTGCATCGCCCAGTAAGTGGCCAAGCCGTCTATAATCTTGTTCAAGACGAACTCGTATTGCACTGCTTTCAAACACTCTTGAATCGTGGGCCGAGCCCGGCCACCTACAAACGATGTCAAATATCTCTTCGTTCGGACCACCAACAACTTGGACGTTTAAGGAGAAATTCCTTTCCTGTTCCTAAAAATTTCTGCCTGTTCTCCTCCGGGACTTGATATAGGAACGTGGGTGCCATCGACGAGGCCAATTATTCCAGGGAATTCAGCTTTGCGGTAAAAGTTCCTCCATGTTTGTTGGATATCTGCAGACGTACTCGGCAATTTTACGAACAGGGCAATTTTTCGACAAAGATTTGCAGAAACTGTCTTGATGATTCGATGCACTGAAGTTTGGCCGACTTGGAACAAATCACCACAAACCGTCTGGAAAAGGGAAATATTTCACAATTTTCAGTCAACGGCAAATATTTTTGCAAGATGGAATAACAATGTTACCTGTGCAGCAGTAGCAAATTTCTATCCTCACCTACCTTATTTTTTGAGAATTGAAGGGTCTTTGTGCGGCTGCTTGCATTCTGTTCATTAACACAGAAGACAACATAAACAACGAGTTTCCACATACCACAGCATGCAGATAACTGACATGAATTATTACACAAGGTTTGCTTTGATACACACAACTAGCTCACCTTTTTGAAGAAATGGAGGACTGTCTACATAAGATGGGAAGGCGCCTGATTTGATTGCTTGTCTTCAAACACAAAGGACAACATGAACAATATTGATGGGTATCCATTCCAACAATGAGCATTCATTACACAAATCAATGAAGAGGTTCTTACTTGGTATGAAGAGGTTGCGTAGAATCTCAATTCAATCAACACCTTCACAACCCGGGACAGTGGGAGTCCTCTTTCACTTTCTGGTTCGTCTTCGGGGAAGATGATGGGGACCAACACATCCAATACCGTCACTTTTCTAAAGCGGAACCTCCTTCGAAATTGGTTATCATCGTAATATTCCAGGGGGTTTTCCTGGTCCCTAATGTATCTTTTTGGGGCCCTCATCACCTGCCGATTCTGGTATTCATCAAGTTCGTCTTCCAACTCGTGCAACTCAATGAGTTCACGATAATCCATTTTTGAAACGGTTCAACAAATGCAAAATAGCGTTCTTATCACAGAACTGCGCACTTGAGGGAGCATCTGACATCTCTTGGTTTTAGACGCCATTTTAGGTGAGATCAGACTCAGCTTGATGAGAAGTTAGCTTTATGAATACGACTTGAGTCAACGATCAACTGTACACTTAAGCGTACACTGAACTTGGCCACTATGAATAGCGCTGAGTGCACATCGCCCCTTACATGATGTACTTGAGGGTTCATTCAGACTTGAGTGAGGACTATGAATTCCGCCCTTGGTCTATTGTCTCTCCCCCTATTTCCGGTGTTTGAAAATACGGGAACAATTTCATCAATCTCACGGATGTTGATTCCTTGTTTATCAATAATCATGTTATGCAAAATACATACACATTTAATGATTTTATCAGCCAAGTCAGGTGAGGTTTCGATCGGTTTCCATAGGATACGAAATTTAGCAGTCAGTATGCCAAACGCGCATTCGACAACACGCCTCGCGCGTGAAAGTCGCATGTTGAAGTATTCTTGTTCGGTTGTGGCCCCGGGTAATAATGAGAAGGAAATTTTGATAGAGGTACTGGAACTGTTCAAGTCGTGCAGAATGTTGTGGGACACTTCCCAGGCCCTTTATCACAATAAAGATGCCCGAAATCAGGCTTTTGCCATGTTATTGGAAGTGTATCAGCGCCTTAAGCCGACAGCGACGTTGAAGGACGTGAAAAGGAAGCTAGAAAACATGAGATCCACGTACAAGAAGGAACTAAAAAAGGTAAGTAGGTAGTTACCTACGCCGGAAAAATTATTACTGCGATTAAATTGGTAATTTTTTATGATTTCTTATTGATGATTCACGCATGTCAGTGAGTCTCAGGTCGCCCTTTCATAGGTACTCTTCCTCGATAATAATGTGTATTAGTAAATTGTAAGTAATTGTAATAAATGTTATAGCTCAAATAATAATTAATTTAGTTGTATGGAGGATAGTCATTATTACTATTTTTATATACGGGGCATTTTCGGATCCCCGTCATATAGCACCTTTTTGGAAAGCTCTCAAAATAATTTCCAGTAAACGAATAAAAAAGTTATTGTGAAAGTACCCCATATTAAACTTGTGTAATGTTCTCAGCACATGTCTATTCGATTCTTTAGGTCAAAGAAAGCTTGATCACTGGCACTGGAGCCAAAGAAGAGTACGTGCCCACACTTTGGTATTACGAACACCTGCAGTTTCTGGATGAGAAAGAGGTAGTACGGCAAGGCAGGAGGCAGGGAAACTTTGGAGGAAGAAGAGGAATCTCCTAGGAATGTGGTAAGTAAAAAAAAAAATAAATAAAATAATAATAATAATAATAATAATAATAATAATAAATGAACATAAACATTTTCTTTTCAAAAAAGTTATAATTCCACGTAAATGTAAAGTCATGTTAAGGTAATATTCAAGATGAATTTAGGTAAATGGAAGATTAAAAGCTAATTAAACTCGTAAGTGCACGTAAGTAGTGCATGATGTAACGTAGTACTTATACACCCAAAAATACCGTATGTAGGGATTAAGCGTCTATTGAGTGAGGAATGACTGTCAGCATGTCTTCTTGAAAAGGGACACTTCCTTCATGGATGAAGTACTGCACAAACTTATCACGTATTTTGCTGCCTTCTTCAAAACGTTGTTTGGCATTACTCTGGCATAATGGAGCAAGCGTATTTAATCTCCAGTCTCCAGGTCGACAGGTACAGTTCACAGTGTCTTCTTGGTCCAGAGTTCCATCGTCTTGTAGATACAGTGGGTTGACTGTTGATAAATAATTGTGCAAGGCACAACAGGCAAGGATCATTTTGTCGACGTTGTCCAAACTGACGGCAATGGGTGTACGTAGAATTCGAAATCTGGCGGCTAAAATTCCAAATGCGTTTTCTGTCACCCTTCTTGCTCGAGACAAGCGGTAATTAAAGATGCGTTTTTCGTGGGTGATATTTTTCAAATTGAATGGCTTCATAAAATGCTTATTAATGGCAAAAGCACTATCTCCAAGGAAAACGTAAGGTGTTTGTGTACCAGTTCCGGGGAGGGGACTGTCGCCAGGTAACTTTAGCTTTCCTGTCATTAATTTTTCGTACAGCTTTGTGCTTTCAAACACCGTTGAATCAGACGCGCTTCCATTTGTCCCAGTTTTCACGTACATAAAACGGTAATTTGCATCAACCATAGCAAACAAAACCACACTGAAAAATTTCTTGTAGTTGAAGTAGACAGAACCGCTGTCTGGTGGTTTATTAATCGCCACATGCTTCCCATCGAGGGCACCCACGCAATTTGGGAAGTTCCACTTCGTCTCAAATGTTCTTGCCACGTCACGCCATTCTTGCTCATTTTCTGGCATATGAAACAGTGAAAATATCAAAATTTGTTAGTTGCAAGTTAGCTTTTTAAATTTTTTCATTTATTTGTTTGTAGATTACGGAAGATACAGAAGATGTTGATGGCGAGCTCGAGGAAGTTTCAGTACTCCCAAACCCATCTGCTTCTCTTCCTACGCCCGACCATAGCACCGACACTTCATCATCAACTGCTTGCAACCCTTCATCGAATGCTTCGCGAAATCTCTCCCATTCAACAAGCACTCCTATCCCTCCCAAGAGAGCAAAGATGTCATTGAGAAAAAAACAGGACGAACTTATTGACGCTGCCCGAACCTTGTTGCAAGGGACGAGTAATCAATTTGAAACATTCGGTGCAAGTGTTGCTCAACAATTACAAACTTTACAACCAACGCAACAGGCCATTGCCCAAAAATTAATTTCTGATGTGCTCTTCTTTGGTAAGTTGGTCCACCTTACGCCAGCAGCTTCAGTTTTGCCATCTGCTTTTCAGCCTCCCCCACCGAGGTATCTTGACGTACCTCCCGAAGTACCATACCACTCACGTTTCTCTCAACCCTATGCACAGTCATATCGGAACACTCTGTTCGACCAACATACAAGCAACCCTTCCCCGTCTTCTTTGATTTCGATTCCGGCATCATCGTCAACGACACCATCTCCCTCCCCCAGGCTTGTACTACCACAATCCCACCAAGGTCGTTCTACACCAGCTGAAGCGCCGATGATTGATGCTGAACTCTATAGGAGGGGCGATAAAACCCGCGAAGAAGTTTCAGAATACTTGCTTTTGAATTAGCGTACTTGTATCACGCTTTACTTCTTCCTGATTCTTCTTTCACTCTGTCCGTGCTTACAATTTATTTTTTGCTATATTCCCAAGTAATAAAAAGCAATCGTTTATGCTACTGTGCTTTTTGTCTCCCTGAACTCGAGGTACATATGACCTTTTGGCCTCTATTTACTTTTATGGATCTGAGGCCCACTGTAGTAACAGAATGTGACTTATTAACTTACCTTGATGTACTTCTGTAGGCAGTCGTAAATTGCTTCACAAGTTTCTGGGATCATCGTTGACATCAATGTCGGTGATATCGCAGCACTGTACTTCAGATCTTCGTAAGACCTTCCAGTGGCCAAGAAACGAAGCGTAACAATCAGACGTTCCTCTGCAGTCACTGCTTGACGCATCACGGTATCCTTCTTTTCGATATAAGGCCTCACCATATTCAATAACTCCTTGAACACCTCAGGAGTCATACGCAAGAAATTCCGGAGATCGTTGCTGTCCAACACGCTTAAAAGTCTAACGTGACTGAACTTAGGCCTTTGCAAGTACAGCTGTTTAGCCCATATTTTCTTCTTTTTCCTCGGTTTTTCGCACAGGGCCAACACAGTTAGTGCAATACCTACAGCTTGCGGTTTGGACAAATAAGGGGCCATTTGAATTCAAACAAGCGTTTTGACAAGGGAGAGACACACAATTCAGAAGGAGCTCGGCACCTACTGCTGCCGTCGACGCACCAGGTCGGGCGTCGGGTCGTGTAAAGGCAACGCCCTGCCGGACAGGGAGACAGCGAGATCGGGACCTGGAACGGGGGCAGGGAGAACGGGTCGGGTCGTGAGAGGTTGGAAATCTCTCCCGACCGCCCTGCCTGGTCACCTCCCCAAAACGTGACCAGCAGCACAGATTTTCACCATCGGATTTCAGGGCCGACAGTGATCGGACCCGATTTAGGGTCCCGAAATCAGGTCGTGAAAACCAGCAGGTAATTGCAGGTTTTGCGCTCCTTGAATATGTGATCTACTAGAGTTCTATTAGAGAAATTAGAAAAAACGGGCCGTTAGCACCTCGCGATAAGGCGTAATGTTGATTTTTCACAGGGAATTCCGGTACTGTAACCTACCACTGGATCTTCCAGCAGGGGAGAAATTTTAAACACCTGACGCGTGATGCTACTATTGAAGAAATTGCAACAAATCTTCCAAATCCGACAACTGGTGATCTAGACTACAGTAAGGTACTTGTCGATTTTACGAAAGTCGTTAAAAACATCGAGTTAAGATGGTCACAAACTTCTCATCTCTCTAACTTCATTAATCGAAATAAGTCCTGGTTGAACACGATATTTGACATTCCAACATTGGTCGAAGAGGCTTCGGCAAGATCTCGTCAAGGTGGCCGACCGAAAAAACTGTTTGAAGAATGCGGGAAGAAATCAAAAATATGCAAAATCAAGGATTTAATGGGTTACTCCATTGAGGAACTCTCTCTTGCTATTGAACGAAAGCTGCATGCGACTGGCAACCGTTCCGCTGCAAACATTGTTCAAAGTGTATCATCTACAACACCAAGGCGCGCGAGAAAATACAAACATGCTATGACCAGTGGGGGTAGGTCTCCGAAAAGAATCCATTATTCAAAAGTTTCTAATGACGCAGCTTTGTCACTAATAATAAATGCTAATCTCAGCAAACGCCAGTATTTATTAGTAAGAGAGTCTGCAAAACAAAACGGGACACATATATATCCTTCGTGGGGAAAAGTTTTGTCAACTAAAAAGCGATGCTACCCAGCTGACAACGCTGTAAGACTGACAGAGACTTCAGCTGAAGTAGCCTTGCAAAATATTCTTGATGTTACTGCACAAAGACTTTATGATTACCAACAAGATGTTTTTGAGACCATTGAAGACAAAGAAGATCTGCATTTTACTTTAATAAGTAAGTGGGGCTGTGACGGGAGCTCAGGACAAAGCCTATACAAACAATCTTTTTCAGAAGAAGGGAAGTCCGATGCTTCCGTCTTCATGATGGCGTTTGTGATTGTGCCTATACAGCTGAGATACACGCAGCTTTCCGATCCAGACAGTAGGCAAATAGTAATATGGAGTAATCCAGCTCCCTCTTCGTCTCGTTTCTGTCGCACTTTCAAGTTCATTTACATCAAAGATTCGGATGAACTTGTTAGAAAAGAAGTCGCTTCTGTCGAACAAGAAATCTCCAGGCTATCTCCTACTAAATGCAGCGATTCAGTGATGATTTACCACTCTCTTTCATTGACAATGGTGGACGGAAAAGTCATCAACACTCTGACAGATACGAAATCCACACAGTCCTGTTTTGTGTGTAAAGCTAAGCCAAGTGAAATGAACAATTTTGACGAAATTGTTCGGAAAACTTCAACAGTGGACTATCTCCGTTTTGGGCTCTCACCACCTCACGCTCGTATACGCTTCCTAGAATGTTGCCTACATATTGCGTATCGTCTTGAATTCAAACAGTTCCAAGCTAGAGGTGAAGAAAATAAAGCGCTTCTCAAAAAAAGAAAAGAGCAAGTAATTGAAGACCTTAGACAAAAGCTTGGTTTACTGGTGGACCAACCCAAACCAGGATTTGGGTCAACAAATGATGGCAATACAGCTAGGACTTTCTTCCGAGATCCATCTCTAACGACATCAATCACAGGTTTGAGTGAGGAGATGCTATCGAGATTTAATGTTATTTTAACCACCCTGACATGTGGTTTTGATATTGATGCTCACAAATTCGAAGAATATGCTTTAGCTACTGCTAAAATTTTCGTCGACCAGTATGGTTGGTATACCATGCCTCCTACCGTTCATAAAATCTTGATTCATGGAGGAGACGCTATTAGATATGCCTCAATACCTATTGGACAGCTCAGTGAAGAAGCTCAGGAGTCACTAAATCACCAATTCAAATTCATCAGACAGTTTAGGACTCGAAAAAATTCCAGGCTTCACACTAACGAGGATCTTTTTCACTACCTGATCCTGTTTTCCGACCCTATCTTAAGCCAAATGAGTCGAAATAATTTGGCGAGTAAAAAACAATTGCCAAAGGACGTGCTCGTACTCCTCAAAGAGCCGGAAATTAAAACTCATCGTGATGCCGACTTGGGTTGTTGGGAGCTCCCTCGATGAAGGATGATGATGTGATCAAAACTCCAGTTCCTCCAGTACTCCAGTGATGTGATCTTCTTACCAGTACTTTTTTATTGAGAGCTCCGTCAATTTTTTTTTTTTTTCATTTTTAAGATGACATTATTTGTTAGGTACCGCTAGTCAAGAAGCATTCATTTATTTTTAATCTACCTAGCCCTGGTAATAAAGTTTTCTATTGATCCTTGGTTTTATTTATTTAGAAACCTAAAAAAATCATCAAGGTGATACCTAACATGGAGTTTCTTGGAATATCTCACATTTTATGACAATTTTTGACACAAAAACGAGTATAATTCATGAACTGTTAACTTTATCGACTGGAGGGTAGTCTAAATCGACTTAGCACATGAAAATACATTGAAAAGGGGATTTTTAGCCAATAGGTTACTTATTTCGAGTTTTTTCCACCTAATTAATGCGATCTAGCCCACTGTGTAGTGTAGCGACAGTCCGCAATTTTCAATTTGTTCCAACTTTTTATTCTAAATTTCGCTACTTCATTGGATAAATTTCGCTCTTTCTCTGCTGCACGATGGCAGTTGATAGCGAACGCTTAATTATTTGAAGTGCAAAGTTTTCCGTGTATATAAATATGATCCACGGTGTGCAGAGTACAAAAACCGTACTACAAAACTCGCTGCATGGATGGAAATAGCAAGTAACCTTATGGGAACTGCTTGGGACACTTCCAAAAGACGAGAAGAATAACATCGGTCAGTAAATTTATTTGGTTTTATTAGGTTATATTATTATAGACTAAATTATAATTATTTTAGAAATGAATACATGTTACACAACTTAAGAAAGTACGTGATAAGATAAGGAAATTCAGGATAATCAAAAATTAATAATTGTCAAACATTGAAGGTCAACACCATTCTATGCAAATCTATTCTGCCAGGAAAGTGATCCTTCTGGAGAACAGAAGTATTTAGTGAATGTATCCCAGACATAAATTCCATTAATGCTTCCTCTAGTGCCCTGATTGGGTATGCTGTCCAACGAACATAAAAGTAAATCTTCAAACCTGTATCCATCTCTTTTTCTCACGAAATTATGTAACAAACAACATGTTTTAATTATCACATCACAAAATTCCAAATCAACATCCAATGGACGATGGAAAATCCGCCATTCATTAGCTAATAATCCGAAAGCACATTCAACAAAACGTCTTGCCCTACTGAGCCGGTAGTTGAAAATTCTTTTCTCCGGAGTTAGATTTTTACTTGGATATGGTCTTAATACATGTACTCCTAGAGCAAACGCTTCATCAGCTACAAAACGCTGCAAAGTCCTTGTCACATGGGGTTTATTATTCTACAGAAATGTTGGCTGTACATTTCTTGTTTGTTTCATGAGAAATAATTGAAATAGCTATTTCTGATGGTTTCCACCAATTTTGGCCCCCAAAACACAAATTAGGTAGGTACGATTTTTTTTTTTTTTTCAAATTAACTTTGATCATTGGTAGTGCCATTTAATCGTCTTGATCCACGTGTTGACACTTTTTCTAGTGTTATTCTACAAACTGATGGTGATTTCAGACGATTTCGCAGGTTTTTGACTCATACAAAATCAATTTTGGGAGCTGAACATCTGGTACAACCTCAATTTTCCACTCCTTGGCCAAAATCGACCTCATATTCGATCTTCTCGTCCCCAAAAACATGGAAAACGATACCTCAAAAGCTCATGTTACCAACATGTTGCTAAAACACAAAAAGTACCTATTTTTACACACATTTTCACTCACAACACCCCTGGGTATATTCCGATCGGGCTGAAGTTTCGGGACACAACTAGGGCCCAAATAGAGCATGTGTGCGAAAGAACGACTTTTTTAGACCGAAAATGAAGCCTGTACACGTGATACGGCGGACGGCGTACGGCGGACGGACATTGCATTTTTTGAATCTACGCACCTTGAAACGGAAAAGAAAAAAGTTTGAGGGGGGGTTATAAAAATTTTTTGCTGAGCGATTACATAGGTGTATTATTCAGAGAATAATAAACCAAAACGTAGGGAACATTACCATATCCCTGTTCATTTGGCATGGACTTTGTTCCGGTAAGTTAAGAGAACCATCATAAATTTGTTTGCCAATTTTTGTTTCTTTCAAAATATTGCAATCGCTTTCTTTTCCAAATGAACCCACATTTATGTATGTAAAACAGTAATCAGAATCTGCCACTGCCATTAATACCGTTGAAAAAAACTTTTTATAATTGAAAAATTCACTGCCACTGTTAACAGGTTTAATTGCGCGGGCGCGGATGTGTTTTCCATCAATAGCTCCTACACAATGTGGAAAATTTGATCTGATGAAAAATTGTTCACTGATATTAAACCAGTCTTCAGTTGTTGGAGGTTTCATGTATTCCAAATGTAATGTACACCATATCATCTCGCATGTTTCTCGAACTACATTAGCTACTGTAGACCGTCCAATACAGTATTCAAAATGAAGTGAACGGAATGAGCAACCTGTTGCCAAATATCTGGAGAAAAAATACGAAATTGATCAGTGCCAATCATTTTTTGCCGGTTTATGTTTTTTAATAAACTTAATGCACTGTTATTGATAATTATTAACAAGTTGACATATTAATTTTCAGGAAAAGAAATCCAAAAAAAATGGAAATCTTTAAAAGACGCATTTATCAGATCGAACAAGGTACAAGCAAAAAGTGGAAGTGGTGCAGTTTTAAGAAGGCCGTACGTGTACCAACAACAGATGAACTTTCTGTATCATACGCTACAACACAGAGAGTGAGTAACAATATTTTACAAATAATTATAACAAACTTCTTGTATAGCTTTGTGCAAGCTTTCATATCGTGCCGTGAGGGCCGCCGGCTACCTCACAATTTTTCATCTGTACATCTAAGGAATATTATTTTTTTTCCGACCCTCCGGTAATTATTAGCTTCATTAGGCACCTAGCAACTGGATCACGGGATGGTATATGATTTTCAGCATGTTTTAGAAGCGGTTACCATGGGTGCCAATGAGACCGCGGGCGGCCTCACTTTTTATATGAAATTTCCTCTGACAACCCACTAAAGAGCTATTGAATTTCCTAAATAAATACAGCTGAGTAAATCAGCGTAGTATTTTTTGTTGTTTACAGGTAAACAACAAAAGCTCCGAGTTTCATTCCGCGTGCCATTCTCTCTTGCTTCCACCCTCCTTTTTTATCCTTGTTTCATTTATGATGAATAAAGAAAATGTTCAACCCAGTACGAGTAGGGGACGGAATTCACAATTTATTCATATTTCAAAGCTGGGTTTGAAAACCTATCGTGTTTTCTGTGTTACAAAAACGTGACCCGCCGGCGACCTCATGGCACACCGAGTACTCTGTTGCCTTTAAGTGCCATGAAGGTCGCCGGCGGTCTCAGTACATAATGATATACATAATGTGTTATATTCATTCATAGAATGTAAAGATCCCAAATTTTCACATAAGGAAAGCCTACACTTGATATTTCCATTTGGCACCTGGGGAAGTCATGGCCAAAACAGCTTGGCAGTTAGAAGGTTAACAAAAAGCTCTCAAAGTTTAACAATTTCCCATGATGATAATATGGAGAACAGCTGTGGGTTTTTCTATTTGCCAAGTTGGAAATAATACAAAATGACTGTTTTCCAAAGGAATGAATCCCATACGTAGTTCCACTATGTTTCATTCTCGCTCTGCATGATTCATTTTCTTTCATTGGTATATTATATACTTGTTGTGGGCAGACAACACTGTGGCTTGTAAGGAGAAGACGACCCGGAAGGCGACGGCATCCGGCTGATAAGCGACGTGGAAGGAAAGGAAGAGGAGGGGGACGGACCCGTGTCGCGGTTCTGTAGGCTGTGTGCGTAGAGCTATCCTTGTGTGAGGAATACACCGTAGAAAGACCACTACCTACCTGTTTTTTCCTAAATTACCTATTACCCGTTTAGTTTCTTTAAATTATTCCTTGAGTAGGAACGGTAGTTCTCGAAGAGAACACCACAGTTGGCGCAGTCCTCGGCTCGGATCTACTGTAGCGAAAGTTGAAAATCTGCTTCGCAACTTGCTCGTAAGTACCTCCATACCTTCATTCGAAACTTACTCAAGTAACTTACTTGCGTACTTCCTTCACTTACCTAGCGTTTCGTTGGTCCCTAGTTACGATTGACTTTCTTCCTTAACGCCCGAAGTGTTGAAGGAGGGCTTGAGCAACTGCTTCAGAGGACTGGCAAGTGAGAGGGTAGAATTCCACATGCCGTGAGAACTGATCTAGCACACTTAGAACATCCAGTGGCCTACGCCTCCCGCCGGACAAGCCATGCAGAGGAACGCTCATACTGTGCGACGGACCTAGAGCTGGCTGCCCTGATCTATGGAATAGACCAATTCCGGCATTACCTCTGGGGCGTTGAGTTCACTGTCATAACTGATCATTCTGCCCTCCGGTATCTCAACACCCACAGAGATTTGAACTCCAGGCTTACGCGGTGGGCATTAAAGCTCAGCGAGTTCCGCTTTACCATCCAGCACAAGGCGGGAACTGCACATGGTAATGCAGATGCACTGTCTCGGTGCTATATTTGCTTCATAGCCGAAGCACAGCATTGGCCCACTCTCCAAGTAGACGAACTCAAGGAGAAACAAAGCACAGACGAAGACCTCAAAGCCCTTCTGGGTAGCTCAGACCTGTTCAGGGTGTCTTCTAATGGACTTTTGTGCAGGGTTACACCTTCAGGGTGGAAAATAGTACTCCCTACATCTTTGAGACAGCGTGTCCTTCAACTACACCATGACCTCCCCCAATCTGGCCATGGTGGTACTCAGAGTACCCTGAACAGGGTCAAGCAAGCCTACTGGTGGCCTGGATTACGTCGGGATGTGAGCAACTATGTAAAATCCTGCCACTCCTGTGGGCAGAGGAAGCACTATGGGCGGAAGGTGGCACCACTAGGAGAGCTCTCCGAGCCTTCCACTTGTTTTGACCAGCTAAGCACTGACATAGTGGGTCCTCTACCTCTCACCCTAAGAGGCCACAAATATATTCTAAGTGTGCTAGATCAGTTCTCACGGCATGTGGAATTCTACCCTCTCACTTGCCAGTCCTCTGAAGCAGTTGCTCAAGCCCTCCTTCAACACTTCGGGCGTTATGGTGCCCCAAAGCAGCTACTATCCGATCAAGGAGCTGATTTCACATCTGAGCTCATCCGACATTTCTGCCAATTCTTCAAGGTCAGTCGTGTTTGTACCACAGCCTACCATCCAATGTCCAACGGAAGGGTGGAGCGGATTCATCGGACAATGGCAGATATTCTGTCCCACTATGTCAACAACGCCCAGAACAACTGGGATGAGTGCCTGCCCCTTGTTCAAATGGTCATCAATTCTAGCATACACACTGCCACCAAGTTCTCCCCATATGAAGTGGTTTATGGAAGGGTTATGAGACTCCCAGCCCCATCTGATATGGACCTGGGGGAGGATGTGGAACCCTATGTAAACCATGTGGAGCAACTGCGAACCACCTTGGAGAACCTATGGCAGAAAGTCAGTGTAGCACAACAGACAGCTATAAAAAAACAAGGTGCCCACTACAACAAGAAACAGTTAAAATGGCAGAATCTGGAAAGATTGATTTATCAGATCTCCAAAACTTCAAGACACAGACAGAAATTGAGATACAGAACTCCATCTGGACAGACCTAACCTATCTAAGAACCCGAAGAGAATATAAGGTTTCGGGGAATGTAAGTCCCACTCTAGGCCAGTATTTTTGGGATGCTTTCATTTGTGGTCCAGGTGGTTCGTGCTCAGTTAGAGATGTGGTTTTAGGTTCCATATTTTTGCTTAATGACTCAGAGGGGGACTTCTTTAATATGGAATTTGAAATTGGTGATTATACTGATCTTGATGAAAGTAGAATGGAAAAGGTAATATCTGAATCCAATCCAAAATCCAGCAATAGAGTCATCATTGGAACCACCATACAGCAGTATGAAATCTCTACTTCCATAACAAGATCAGCCAGCACTCCAGCCCAGTGGATAAGGGAGTGGTCTGATGCAAAGTCAAAGGAAGACAAATCTAAAGTCTCTGAGTTGCAAAGAATAATTAACCTATCAGCAGGTTATTTCGCTCTAACATTGCTCAGATTGTCTGTTAAACCAGAGTCAAGTGTGCTGAACCATATGAGAGAAAGGGCAATCTTGTCCCTTCAATCCTTACTAGGAATAACGATCAAAGTATTCTCTGAGATTGACCCGAACTTCCTCTTGGATGTGAAATCATCTGCAGGAAGAGATCGAACACACACAAAGGCAATTATATCCATAACACTACAGTACGAGATTACACATGGGAAGAACGATATTCATGCGGCCAGAAAACAAATAGTGAGGTCTGCTTACTCACTTTCACTAGCCAACACAGGTGTTAGCTTTGTCCATTGGGCCGCATCAGCAAGAAAAACCTTAAATACAACAATGGCAGATCTTCTTGATTGTGTCCAATTTGCATACTTTGTGCCACAATTGAGAGGAGCAGTTGACTGTATGAGAAGAATCAACCAACCTTCAGAACTAAATGTCAATATGAACCAAATTACTTGGTGCTGGTGTCGTATGTTCAGTGACACAGCTTTTTCAGATCTCTCTGTAAGAAAGACACCAATTCTCAGCTACTGCTTTATGAAGATTGCATTAGGATCTCTCCCACAAGACATGTTGCAATTTTCCAACCTATCTATGAGTGATAGGGTTCTCGGAGATCTTCTTGCTGAGCAACTGCAAATTTACTTTGGAGTTACTGCGTTTGATACTCCCTTATCTGAATCAGCCAAGAAGATGGTCATATTAAGTGGGGATATCAAAGTTCATTTGAGAACACTTGAGAATCAACATAAACAAGAGACATTCTCACCCACAATAATTGGGGATAACTCAAAGCCAGGACCCTCCACAGTTTATGAAATATAGATATAGAAAAAAAAAAAAAAAAAAAAAACAGGTAGGTAGTGGTCTTTCTACGGTGTATTCCTCACACAAGGATAGCTCCACGCACACAGCCTACAGAACCGCGACACGGGTCCGTCCCCCTCCTCTTCCTTTCCTTCCACGTCGCTTATCAGCCGGGTGCCGTCGCCTTCCGGGTCGTCTTCTCCTTACAAGCCACAGTGTTGTCTGCCCACAACACACTCACATCACTCATTGTCATTTTTGATAATTTTATCATCAAGTACTTACTTATTTAAGTTTCATTATCATTACCAAAAACATAAAATCAAGGTCATAGGGTAAAGTCCCCTACCTTACGCATGCTCCAACCTCGAGCCACCTGTAATATTAGGTAGGTAGAGTAAGGATGTAGAGATCTGTGACCAGCCATGGAAGAGCTCTTCCATAATGCTCACGTGGACATAGGAAGGTTTCTCGATTGGCAACACTGTTGTCCTAGTGGAAGGCCATGATGATTTTGGGCTGTGAATGTCTACTTTAAGCTGCCCTGAATAGAACGTCCCTGCTCCAAGGTAAGTCGAATTTTTAATCAATTCATTGTTCTACATGGGGTCCATTATGTTTCTCAAACTGTGAATAAATTATTTTTCCTAAAAATTAAGATGTGAGCGGCGAGGTCATTTTCAAAATTGTTGGGTCTGCTCCTACCTTGAGCCATTTTTACGTTCCTACCTTGAGCCAGTCAACTGCTGGAGGCTCAAGGTTGGAACATGGAAAAATCATATTCAAATTCGTATTTCCTCATAAGTCATTTCAGCTGAGTACACCTGAATCGAATTATGGTAGCAGTGTTGTGATTTGTTACAGATGCCAAGCAGCAAAAAAGGTATCAAACGCCCACCTGTGATTGTCAGTGCCTTAGCAAGGGCAATTGAGGAAGTCAAGTCTCAACATTCCAGCTTGAATGAGGCAGCCAAAACGAATGGGCTGTCAAGAAGAACGCTGCAGAGGCACTTTCAAAAAGCAAAGCTTGAGGACAAATTCACCTACGAAAATAAGTGCAACTACCGCGCGTCTTCACAGAAAAAGAAGAAGGGGATCTGGTGAGATATCTAGTTCACTGTAGGCCCGGCCCGGCTTGCATTCGGTTTTGCCCAAAGAAATGACAAGGTGATACCTGAAAATTGGGGAAGTAATGGTGAAGCAGGCCGTAAGTTCGTTTCAGATTTCCTCAAACGCCATGGAGATTTGCTGTCCTTGAGAAAACCGCAACCCACGAGCATTGGGAGGGCAGCCTGCTTTAATCGACCAGTCATTGATGCCTTCTTCCTCAACCTGAGTGGCCTTTTCGACAAGTATGAGTTTGGTCCCGAACAAATCTTCAACGTTGATGAATCCGGGCTCTCCACGGTTCAAGCTCCCCCGAAAGTCATAGCTCTAAAAGGGGCTCGAAATGTGGGAGCTATTGCTTCAGCCGAACGAGGGACAAATGTGACCATGATTGCTACAATCAATGCGTTGGGAAATTCAATCCCCCCTGTGCTCGTGTTCCCAAGGATAAAATATAAGGATTTCATGATCCATGGAGCCCCAGCTGGGACTGTTGGAGTCGCCAACCCGTCTGGGTGGTCAAACGGGAACATCTTCCTGATTTACATGCAGCACCTGATCAAACATGCTCGTCCTTCAAAAGAAAACCCGATTCTTTTGCTGATGGACAACCACGAGAGCCATTTGACAGTCGAGGCTGTTAATCTCGCAAAAGACAGTGGAGTGGTCCTCTTCACATTTCCCCCACACACCACTCACAAACTCCAGCCATTGGACAGAGGAGTGTTTGGACCACTTAAGAAACATTATTACGCTCAATTGACTCTCTGGATGCAGATGAACCCAGGGAAACCGGTGACGATTTACAATATTTCTGAGATCCTAGGAAAGTCCTACTCGTTGGCGTTCACACCAGGAAACATCCAGGGGGGTTTCCGAGCATGCGGCATATATCCTATCAACCCATACGTCTTCACAGATGACGACTTTATCGCCTCCATTCCATCGGATCGTCCTGAACCAGACGCTACTCCTTCGAGCTGTCCACATCTTAATGGTGCTCCAAAATCAGTGACAGCACCCACAGTTGATGAGAGAACAGAAAATCGTTCAATGTTCCCCCCAGCCACGCCAGGCCCTTCGACGTCGACCTACGTGAGCCCAGAGCAAGTTCGTCCTCTACCCAAGGTTCTGCCCAGCACACAAACGAGAAAAGGGCGCAGACTGGGGAAGTCGAGAATTCTTACAGACACTCGGGAAAAGGAGGACCTGGAAGCGATTTCTGCTGCGAAAAAGGCTGCTAATTCGAAGAAATGCCAACGCCAGCTGTTCGAGAAAACTGCTCCAGCAAAGAAATTGAAGCTATCGAAGAAGAAAGCTGAGAACTCATGTGAAGAAGACGAACCAGGTATGTTTTATTTGATTTTCAATAGATCGTTAACCTCGCAATCCCCAACGCTTCATGTTATAAAAGAAAAATATTGTTCCTCTCACAATATAAAAATTATTTTTGAAGCTAACGTAGCCTAAAATGTTTCGGTTTCTTTTCACTTCCAGATTTTGAAGTCTCCTCCTCCGAGAGTGAAGCGAACTTTGATGAGTTGGCGGCTGAATTTTTGAATGAGGAAGACGAAGCGAGTGCAGCCTTCGGTTCCTGGGATGAAGAAAACTTGAATAACAACGTTGGTAAATGGGTTTTAGTAAAATTCGTTTGTCCAAATGGTTTGAAATTTTACGTGGGAGAAGTTCTCAAAATATACGACAATGCTCAAGCCACAGTGAAATTTGCTCGAAGAAAAAAGGGGTCAACCTTCATTTGGCCCACAGTCCTAGATGTGTGCCAGGTGAAGGTCTCCGATATAGAAAAAATTCTTCCTTCTCCTAAGATTGGAAGGAGGGGAGAAATCAATTTCGAAATAGACTTCCAAGGCCTCCGTATGATGTGAATTCCCAAATCGACTGAAAATGGGAGGTTTTTAACTCTACAAGATTGATGTTTTGTGATAATTTAGCAATCTAAGTGGCATTTACGCTTGAAACATTGTCAATCTCACTTGAATGTAAGGGAGAGTTTTTCTATTCAATTTTTTCTATTCTATGTTTTCTATTCATATTTTCTAAGGAGAGACTTATTTTTTTCGGAGAGACATTTATTTTTATTCATATTTTCTAAGAGGCATTTTGTTCCTTCTCTTCTTTCGTTGTTGGACATTTTTCATGGATAGGTTTAAGATGTTTTTTTCTCAGTTGTATTGAATAAAATGGTATATTCCGTCAGAATGGTGTTGGATTCATTTTCCAGCTCTTTTATTCCTCGAAATCCGAATAATTGTTTGGAACTGTGGGTTCAAGGATGGTGGCTCAAGGTAGGCACTCACCTGGCTCGAGGTTGGTACTCTGTTCCTACCTTGAGCCAATTTTAGGGTCTTCGAAATTTGGCTCCTGTGAATTCAGAAACGCGAACAAAATAATTTCAACACTTGCACGTTGTAGACAACTTGTTTCCTGAGTGATCAGTGAAAAAATCTATTCGATCGGAGCCTTGGGGGTCTCAAAAATGATGAAAACGTGAAAAGTGGCTCAAGGTAGGGGGCCTTACCTATACAAGAACTGATTTCTATAACACTAATGCTAACAAGTTTTTTTAACATAATTAAAGCAATGTGCAGTTGAAAATACTGTTTGAATAAAAATCTTTTTTGTTTTAGGACATGCGGAAACATGGACGTTGCAGACCAACCTCCAACAAACTTGGAACAACAAGTGATACAAGCTACCCCCCCCCCCCCCCCCTTCAACAAGTGCACCAGCGCCTGTCAGTTCCAAAAAAAGGAAATTTCTGCCCAAAAAGTCAAATACCTTTGAAAGTGATTTAATCGATGTCTTAAAAGGCAATAGGCAGGAAGATAATCCCGACAAAATGTTTTTAATGTCCTTGTTACCAAAAGTGGAGCAATTGAACGAATCAAACAAACTAGACTTTCAAATTAAAGTACTTCAATTGCTCCAACAATATAATAGGCCTATATCTCTACCAGTTTCCACCTCAGCTTCACTTTCCTTAGCTTCCTCACCATCTTTGATTTCTCCACAAACTCTCCAACACACCTAAGTAATGAATCCGATGAGTCCATACTGTCTTTTTTACATTATTAATATTATTGATAATATATTTATGTCAATTTTTTGAAATTTTCCACTTACTTTATTAAATAATTCATCATTCACTAGGTTTTGTTTTGACTTACCTTTAACTAATTGACAACCTTTCTTCTGCACTTATGCTTTCTCTCATCACAGTATTTTCCTTTTCAATCCTTTCTCTGATTACTGACAGCAAATTATCAAAGGAGGCAATAGACATTCGGTAATATTCGAAAAACTTTTCTGGATGAAGTTTAACCTTCCGGCGGGCGCGCACCCGCACCTTGTGCGGTTTTTACGAGTTTGTTGTTACCCCAGCTTCCCCTCTCACTGACAAGAGCTGTAATTCACAGTAATCGTTGTTTACAATCCCCTCCATGAGATGAGACCTTCGGTCGATTTTTCCTCGCTGCTTTTCAGTTGCTATTTGAACCTAATCGGAGACAGTCCTTTGTGCCCGCATCTTATGCGCCTCGCGCCTGCTCATGTAAGTGAAATTGATGTAAGCCCTAAACTCCTTTTCTCTTATATTTTGTAGGGGCTATCAGTTTATTCGTTGTGCACTCATTAGGTACATGTTTACATTTTGATGTAAGTAACTGTAATAACAACTGCAATTTCTAGTAACAACTACCTACCTACCTACTACTGCCTACCTATAGTTATTACAGTAGAAAAAATACTGATTCATATTCATGAGTGCTTTTTTTTCTGGCAGGGAGAGAAGGAGATGGATGCCTGATGATATCAGGCTATTAGTAGAAGATTTGGAGAGAGAAGAAGAGAGTGATGAATACAGAGTTTTGATACCAGGGGATGAAGAGGATTTTGATGGATCAGATATTGAAGGTGAAGAACCTGAAGAAATTCATACAAATGATTTTGACAGTGCTTCAGATGTGTCTGAAAGTGAGGAAGAGATGGAGGTCGATTCCTTTGAAAACGAAGGTGACTTTCGATTTTACTTGGGGAAAAATGGTGAGAGCATATTATGGTGTGGTAAAGCCGTGGTCCCTCCTACAAGGGTTCGTTCTAAAAACATAGTAAAAATATTGCCTGGGCCAAAACGTATCTGTCGCGAAACCCCAACAGAAATAGATTCATTTTTGAAATTTATCAGCCTAGAGATAGGTAATTGACAATATATAGTTATGAACACAAACCTGTTCATTGGAAATAAAAGGTTGACAGTAAACTACAGCAGGGAGAGATATTGCAAAAACACAACACGCCAAGAAATCATGGCTGTGATTGGTGCATTATTCCTAATTGGCATAAAACATGGTATTCACGCTAATTGCAAAGAGTTGTGGAAGGACGATGGTACAGGGATGACAATTCTCAGATCTTCATTCAGCTACAAGAGGTTTTTATTTTTGCTTCGCTCAATCCGATTCGACGATTTATCAACAAGAGCAACACGCGAGAAAACGGATAAACTTGCTGCGATAAGAGTTTTAGGGTAACCTCACCAATTTGTGAACACCCCCCAGTTCGTGAACACTTCGGGATAAAATCATCAAGAACAAGGCCTTGGGCGCGATCTGTGGCTTTTTCTGGTTTTAATTGGTTACAGCGGGATCTCATAGAGCGCAGTGTGAAGTTTCGTTGGGGTAGGCTATGCACAGACAAGGTTATCCTGCTTCCAGTTCAAACAGTGCCTCCACACCTGCTGCTTCATCAAAGTAAGCCTAATTTCTGTAAGAGTTGTAAGGTGAGTCGGGGCAAGTGAGTTTTCGGGGCAAGTGGGGAACCAGTTCACTGATTCCATGCTGTAACTGTACCAGTGCTGCCATCTCTGAGATTCTATGTCATGTAGAGTAGCTTCCACACTACAGCCACTAGGGGGTGTCAGAACCATTTGTAACCGATTGGGAAGGTTGCAAAATGTCACATGTGTTTTACTACGGATGCAGAGTTAACCGTCTTCAACTTCATATCTATTCATCCTACGTTCCTTGCTGTTTTCTGGATAATTTTTGTGGTAAGTCAGTTCTTTACATGTTTATGCTTCAGTTAATATCCAAGACATTAATTATTCCGTTGATAGTAAAGAAAAATGGCAGGTTCCCCACTTGCCCCGTTTCTTTTAGTGCAAGGGGCAAGTGGAGAAGCCATATGTGGGAAAGTGGAGAACATCCCCACTTACCCCACAACATTATGCAGGGGTAAGTGGGTATGTTCTCCACCAGTGGAGAGCTATTCACTTAACCCTGATCACTGTTGTATAAATATAGTAAGTTACACTAATGAATATTATTTTACTCATTTGCGGTTTTTCCTTCTTTTTTTGCAGCCATGAATGTCAAGATGGTAAGTCACTACAAACGCAAAACTGACAGAGGAAACATGTACACTCGAGAAGACTTGCTGAAGGTGGTTGAAGAAGTGAAAGCTGGAAGATGTACCATGTTCAATGAGGCAAAGGTATACAAGATACCTTACAATACTATAAGAAATCATTTCAAAGGAATAGGGGGTGTAAAATCGATCAGCCAGGGAAGACCTACAGCACTTTCGCTGGATGCTGAAATTAGTATAGCTGAAGGGATCAAAGAAATTGAAAAACATGGTTTTGGTCTTTCACGGTTTGAACTACTGAATCTTGTTGGGGAATTTGTACGCAGCAATGGTATTAAAACTCCATTCAAGGATGATAGGCCAAATAGTGACTGGTTACTGTCTTTCATAAAAAGACACAGATTGTCCATCAAGAAACCACAGAGCGTATAGAGATCGCAAGACGCCTGGTAGTAGATCCCTTCATCATCTACGATTATTTTGACAAACTACATGAAACAATTACAAAGCTGGGTGGTTCTCAATTTTCGGGCCAAAACGTGTCCGGTGAGCATAAAAAATTTTCTAGTCAACCTTTCTACAAAATTCTTTTTGCAGTATCCTTGTGGTTACTGGTGCTACCTTGCGCCACCTGAAACATTAGCTGAACTCATTTCTAAGTGCCAGAAATTTTGACGTTTATGTCCCTAACCTCATTGTCATGGCATGTCCCAGGGGTCAGATTGTGGTGAATTCAGTCGTGTTCCTCAAACAGGAACGAATTTTGGTTTGGATTTTGGATTTTATCTTTTCAAGAACGACCTACTCGACCCAGGATAAGTGAAAAATTGAACGACCTCGTACATTATCTGTATTTGGTAAACTTCCAACGTTTGTCCCAGTACTTTCACCTCATTGTCATGGACGTTTGTCGTGGCTTCACAATGTCCATTCATTGAGGGAATTTTTGTTTGGTTCTGTGTTTCTACAATAGTGGCAACACTGCCAATCAAGGTTATGTGTATCGTTTCAAAGCAAGAGCTACAGTCTGTGGCCGTCTTCCCACGAGGACACTTGGAAAACAGGTTTGTCAAGTCATACTACTCATTGTCATGGCAGCATGCATATTTTTCCTAGATTACTTCAGGGAGTTGATAACGATATGTAGGGTTAGAACTAATTCTACACTACTGAAAATAATTTTTTTCTTTGGTTGGAGTTGATTAGTGTGCAAATGGCAGAAAGTGAAAGTCGATTTTCTCATTGTCGTGGCGTTTTGACACCTAATTGTCATGGACAACAACAAGTCCACACCAATGAGAGAAAGCCCATGACAATGAGAAGAAACGTGAAAATTCAAAATAATAATTAGCACATTTTCTCCAAATGTTTAAAGTCTATCATAGTTATCCCCCCCACCGTTTTACTAGTATCAGGTATAGGCATTTAGGGAAGAAGTAAGGAAATTTGTGGTTTGACTGCTGTTTTCAGGAAGTTTTTTCATGTTGTAGTACAAGATGGCCCCAAAAAAGAAAAACAGTTCTGAAGAGCGTTTGAGGAAGAAGAGAGAAGCAGAGCAAAGGAGAAGAGATCGCCGAAGGAATGATCCTGAGCGAGATGAAGAGCAGCAGATAAAGAGAAGAGGAAGGAAAAAAATATCAGCAGGACAAGCGCGAGAAAAAAGTGAAGATGATCAACGAAATGTCTAAGAGGGAGCAGAGGGCAAAACGGAAGGATTGGAAAGAGGCCAGCAAGCGGCATTATAATAGGAAGAAGCTTATTAACAGGTTGAGAGATGAATCGCCTGAATCTCTTCCCCCATCTCCCTTACATGTTCCCGCAGCACCCCACTACCCTGAAGCACCAATGGACATCGAACAAGACCCTGCTCCTCTACTTCCTTCTGCAAAAGTATTGGAGAGAAATAGACTGAGTGGGAAAAAAAGAAGGCTGAAGAACTATCGCAAATTGTACTTGGAGAATCAGAAGTTGAAGAATAACCTCGAGACAATGAAAAAATCTGCTGAACGACTGAGAAAACGAATCCTCCGAAAAAATGAGCAAAAACCTCCCAAAAACCAGGAACTTACCCCTAGCAGTGAGGCCAGGCGAATATTGAAGGGTATCAAAACCAGAGAGGGGAAAGAAGTGGCGAGAAAGAAACTCACCTTTTCGTGCGCCCTGAGGCAGCAAATCAATGAAAACAGCAAGAATATGTCGAAACCCCATAAACAGATATTGGCCAAGGCGATTGGAGGAAGTCTTTTGAAAAAATACCGTGTCGTCGGTGAAATTGGGCGTGCACTGTCTCATAAAATGTACCGTCGTAACTGTTACAGGAAACGAGAGTTGGTCTATGAGCATGAAAACCACAAGCCCACAGTTTCCCTGAAAAAGGCAATAGCAGATTTCCTGGAGGATGATGAAAACTCAAGAATGTGCCCTGGGAAGAAAGATTTTGTACGATACAAGAAGCTCAAGAAGCAGAAAAGGTACTTGAATGACTCCTTACTCAATCTCCACAACAAATTTCAGAACACCAGAAATTGTAATGTGAGTTACTCAATCTTCTGCAGAATGAAGCCATTCAACATTGTCGAAGCAAATGTTAGCGGCCGTGACACCTGCCTTTGCATCCGCCACGAAAACATGAGATTGCTCCTCCGTAAAATGTATCTGCTGAAAATCCTGAACATCCCTGATACATGTGCTTTGGAAAATACTCTTTGCTGTGAACAGATCACTGAAGAATGTTTGGAAAGAGTTTGTGCTGCTTGTAAGGACAAGCGAATCCTGTTCGACATTCCTGACAAGAACCAGACCATCTCCATACCCAAATGGGCTTCAGTCAAGAGTGATGTCGAAATCAAAGGGAAAATAAAGCAAATCAGGCGAACTGTGAAACGAGATGTATGCTTCACATACTTAGCTGCAGCTAACCGAGTGATAGCAAAAACTAATGAGTTCCTCATTCACAAAAGAAATGATTTCCACCAATCAAGGGAATTCAAGAAATTACGGCAATCAAGTAATGCCGAGGAGCTTGTTATCCACATCGATTTCAGCGAAAATTACAACTGCAAATACGCCACGGAGCCTCAATCAGTGCATTTTGGTGCTTCAAGGCAACAGCTAAGCCTGCACTGTGGTATCGCTTACAGCAGTTCTGACATATTCTCCTTCTGCACAGTTTCAGAAAATCTTT
Organism: Leptopterna dolabrata; assembly: GCA_954871275.1. Taxonomy (NCBI): domain Eukaryota; kingdom Metazoa; phylum Arthropoda; class Insecta; order Hemiptera; family Miridae; genus Leptopterna; species Leptopterna dolabrata. Next base: position 62,500,719 of record OX940977.1, on the reverse strand, counting down.
CCCACGATCCAATCGCGGTGACAGCCCACTTGGACCCCATCCTGAAAATGTTGAATGCACGTTTTCCAGAGGTGAAGATTTTACACTTCATTTCCGACAGCCCAAGCCATCAATATCGAAACAAAACAATATTCACGTACATTAGTAAAGTACTGCCGAAGTTGTACCCCAATCTTCAGAAAATCTCATGGAACTACTCCGAAGCTGGACATGGGAAAGGAGCAGTCGACGGTATTGGTGGTACTATTAAAAGAACTGCTGACCATGTTGTTGCACATGACAATGACGTTAACGACTTGAACTCGTTCCTGCAATCACTGGACAAAGCTATTGCGAAAGTGTTCATTGCTCTCATTGGTGACGACCAATTCCTCGAAGCAAAAAAGAATTTCCCTCGAGTCCTTCCAACGGTGAAAAAGACTATGCAAGTTCACCAAGTAACTTGGTCTCCAAGCTCCCACACGCTGCACTTCAACACTCTAAGCTGCTTCCATTGTGAACTAGGAGAGAAGTGCTCATTTCTCATTTCGCACTCATTTCTCTACGGGAGTTGCCATACATGTTTCCGCTGATCCAACTCCAAAACAAAATCGTCGTGCCATCCATTTCCGGCCTCCACCAACAACGACTTTCACAAGAAGTTATCAAGAATCAGACTGGGTTGCTTTCATCTACCATAACTCATGGGTCCCCGGCATCGTCGAAAAGGTTCATGCAAACGATACTGTCACAATCAATTGCATGAACAATAATGGCAAAAACGAATTCTTCTGGCCAAACCCACCTATTCGTCAGGTGGTTGCCACCACAATGATCATGTGTCCAATGAGTCCTCCAAAATCCATTACGCCAAAACTCATGGTGGTGGAGGATGCCAAATATTTGCATTATTTAAGAAAAAATGTGATGGCTAATATTAGCCTAGTCAACTTCAATCAAAATTGAAGTGTTTTTATTCGTGACACTGTTCAGTGTTACACTTCACTTCACTCACTTCAAAGTGAGAGTAGCACTACTTAGTTTTAAAAGATCTACTTATTTCATGGTTGAAACCTTTCAGTATTTTCAAGTTAAGTTGTTCCAATTATTTCAAGTTAATATCGTTCCAAAGTTTATTCATGTTGGTGGTTTTGTGTACCCTATTATTCGTAAGACTGAATTGAGGTTATTCTTAAGACTGAATTGAGGATTTTAATATTTCACATTTGAGATCTTCCAGTATTTTTAAATTGAATATTGTTTAAATTATTTTAAGTTGAGTTCCGAAGTTTATTCATGTTGGTGGTTTTCTGTACCCTGTTAATTGTGAGACTGAATTCAGGTTATTCGTAAGACTGAATTGAGTCTGTGATTTAATTGTGTTATTTTTGAAGATTTTCGAATTTTAGTCGATTTTTAGTCTAAAATACGACGACGCACTAGTCGAAATTTCTTGTCTACTTTTCAATAAAAACAATTGTTCCTATCATGTCTCATAATTCTTAGCATTTAAACATGTTTCACTTTGGGCAAGGAATCACCTGAAAAGCCAGGTTTAGTGGGAAATTTGTATCAAAACTCATTGTCATGGGTACCTTTTTGTGAAAAATCTCATTGTCGTGGGTACTTCTCATTGTCATGGCACATCAAATTTTCTAAATTCTAGGTACTGAAGCAAGCTCATGCGTGATGTGGTGTCATAATAAGTTGAGAATGGACCCCAGAACACACGTAAAAAAATTTGGACGTTTTGGAGAAGGTTGAAAAATTTTAAATCTTTAACCCCATTTCGGCCCGAAAATTGAGAATCATCCAGCTTGGCCTTACTGATAAACCACATATGATTTTCAATCTAGACGAGACGTCATTTTCAAGAGACCCTTCCAAAACGAAAATTGTGGGAAACATTGGGTATCCTGCCTTTCGAACTGTTAGCTCTCCTGGGAGAGACAATGTTACCGTATTGTTTTCGGTTTCTGCAATTGGTGCCAAACTTGCCCCCATGATCATTTCCAAAGGGAAAAATGTATGGGATCAATGGATTCCTCCAAAAAATGATGTGTTCCCAGGAACAGTTTACGCAGCGACTGACAACGGTTGGATGGAGACCCACGTTTTCGAAAAATATTTCCAAACTACTTTTTTACCATTTCTAGGAAATGAAAGGCCAGCTCTTCTAATTTGTGACGGTCACAAAACCCATGTGTCCATGAAATGGACGAGATGGAGACGAGATTTCATGAAGGAATAGGTTCATTTAGTGTTCTTATTCTTGTGTTTGAGAACTTACCTAAGTATGTAAAATAAGTTCCTACTGCTCAAACACCTACTCACTACTGCACTAGAAAGCTCAATTCTTCGTGTTTTAAGGATTGTAAAACTTGTCAGGCTAGAAGTACCTAGTTCCTTTTAAATTCGTTGATTGTTTAGATGGTTCATATTTAGCTTTTACAAAAGGTAAAATAACTTTAATCGTATCAGATCTACTTTAACGAATTAATGTTCCTTGATTCTCTTTTAAAATTTAACTTTAAAAAGACTGAGAATGAAATAATAAGGCTAAGATTTTAATATTTATATTTTGCTGTTGTCAAAAATGGTTTTCAAAACCCTAATTTTTTAAGCAAATGCCTATTGTTCCAGGAATATTTTTGTATTATGAGTTTATTCTATTATAATATATATTCATGTATTAAGTATCTTTATGACTTAATGTACATTAAAATCTTGTTTTTGTTCAGTTATGTAATGTGATTTTTTTTACCCTCCAGGCAACCTTCATGTTTTGAAACATGGAAAACTGCATAACTTCTCCAATTCTTGTTCAATTCTAAAATTTCAAAGAGCAAAATGATGATGGGGAATAGGACTACTACTCACATGACCCATGTAAAGAAACCTTGAGAAGGAAGAAAAGTAGAGTCTGGTTCTCCACTTGCCCCAATCTTAGGGGGCAAGTGGGAAAGTGGGACCCAAAACATGAAATCGTCAACAAAAATGTTAGAAGTGTCGAAAACGAGAAAAAATTATATTGATCTTGAAGAGGACATTCTAAGGTTTATGTAAAAAATAAACGATTTTTTAGGTACAACAGCTGCTGCACAATCTTTGGTCAAGTCATTTTTAAGATTTCTATCCCCCACTTGCCCCGACTCAACTTACTTCAGTTTTGATGGTTTCTCTAATTTATTTTATGTATTTAATGTGTGTATAATGTTCGTGATAATGCCTTCTATAAGGAAAACACCTGAGATTGAGTTGATGTTGCAATTTTATTTTATTTGCTTAGTGTTTTCGAACTGGTATCAAAGAGTGAATGTATTCCAATTTGTGAACGGCTGTTCACAAACTGGTAAACATGTGCTTGGTTTATTTTACTGAATGTTAGGTTATTTTCAATCAAAAATATTATTCCCGAGGTCGTTTTGTATCTTTGTATCTAGACAGACGCTAAACAAGTATTTTTACCAGTTTGTGAACAGGTTATTTTGCGAACGACTCATGGTTGTTCTCACTTTCTATCTTTGTACCTACCTAGGTATTTTCAAATTAGAATGGGCACCTAAAGTTGCTTGCGTATTCATAGACTAGTAGGGAAGTCAAGTTATGCCTCATTTTTCAGATGCCAGGGAAGAGAAATTCACAAACGAACGAAACAACTGAAGCAACAGAATGCAACAAGCGTCTCAAATACACCCGAGAGACTCTTCACGAAGCAGTCCGTCTCATCAAAGATAATTCTATGTCTCTTAACGAAGCTGCTCGTACCTATAATATCCCAAAAAGCACATCATGTCCAAAAAGTGGAAAAGTTTTGGGCCCGAAAAATTTCAAAAATCTAAACGAAATAAACTGTGGTACCTACTGATAAAGAATCTATTACAGTCCTTTGCACGTACAGCGCAGATGGGTCAAAACTCCCACCGATGGTAGTTTATCCGTAGAAACGAATACCAAACAATATTTTATTGTCCTTACCAAATGGTTGGAGTTATGGGAGATCTGACAGTGGTTGGATGGTTTCAGCCACATTTTTTGAATATATATTATCTAAAGTTATGTTACCTTGGCTTGAGAAAAAACAAGTTAAATTTCCTGTCATTCTGTTTTTAGATGGTCACAAAAGTCATCTCAGTTTTTGTGCCAATAACAACATAATTGTTTACTGCCTACCGCCAAACGCTACCCATATAATGCAACCTTGCGATGTTAGTATTTTTCTACCACTTGAAGTAGCATGGAGAAAAACAGTTAAAAGTTATAAGAATAAAGGCGTGGTCATTAACAAATCCAACTTTGCCCCAATATTCCAGAATGCGTTTGATGTAGTCAAACCAGAGGTAATCCAAAGTGGCTTTAAGGCATGTGGGCTCTTTCCTTTAAATGCTGATGCTGTTGACTACAGCAAGTGCATGTCAGAAAGGCGAGCAGAAATTGAAGGGAGAAGAGAAGCCGACTTGGATGAAGGAAAAAATTAAAACGATACTCCCACAATCGAAGATTACCTAGTTGCTAAAAGAGTCTTTGAGTTTACATTAGGAGTAGAAAAGGTCGGAAGATTTCTTTTCACTTTCAATGAAAACAGATCCATTGAGGACGAGGGAAAACCTCTTTACGATTTGTGGAAAACTTGGCACATAAAAACAGGAAGTATTGACAGTACATCTCCTCCTCCAACTGATGAACCACACAATGTCAGAGGAGAATCTCTTTGCACTTCTGTGATTTTGGAAAGTGAGCATGATGGTGAACCTGCAGTGTCTGGTGATTTTGATATTATGAACCTCCCGGTCGAAATGCTGAATGACTGGGATATCAATAACACGGATTATAACTTAACTACTTCTTTTGAAAACTCACACGATGTCAGTAATCGTGAAACAAACAACATTCCTGTAGAAGTCATCGATACAGTGAAAGAAAGTGATATTCATCATTTGGACGAAGACTGCAATAATAATGAAGATGGTCATGTTGCTTCCTTTGATAATTCACCTGATGGCGATAATCGTGATGAAAACGTCATTTTTTGTGAAGACGTTGGTGAAACTGTGAAAGACTGTGACACTATGGAAAAAGACTGCACTAAACATGAAGACTGTTAATTATGTTCTTTCCCTTGACAATGGCAATAACCATGAAAAAAAAAATTGTTGTGGAGAAGGATGTACAAATATTGAAAACTGTGATAATACGAAAACTTGAAGTGACTGATAAAATGGATAACTGTGATATATTTAATCGTGATAGTGGCTGTGAGAATGTCGGTGATACCAATAAAACCAATATTCTGGCCCATGATGTGGAAACCTGTTCCTCTCTTGCACCGCCGTCTACCAGCAGTGCTGGCAAGCTGAAAGAGGCATGGCAAAGCAATCTGCAAATAATGCCATGCACAACCAAGACTGCTACGAAAAGAAAAAAATGAATGAAAAGAATCACACTTCAGTTTCTTGGTGCATAACATTGCCTGAATGGAGAGAGATACAAGAAAAAAAAGAAAAGGCAAGAGAAGAAATTGCGACAGCAAAAATAGAAAAGAAAAAAAATGAGGGAGGAAAAGGCTTTGAAAAAACAGGAAGAAAAAGCTAAAAAGAAAGAAGAAAGAATCAAGAGAAGAGAAGAAAAAGCATGTAAGAAAAAACCCAGAAAGCAACTCAAAAGACAGGGCGGAATTCATAGACAAGGCCTGAGTGTGAGTATAGACTCACACTCGCCTAAAATGGAGGATGACCCTCCACTCGGCAGTCCGTATTCATAGTTGAGGGCAGTGGTTCACTCAGCACTTAGGGGCACCCTCAGATTACGTGAGTGGCAGTGTCCACTCAGGGAATGCTCAATTCGTTTTCTCCTTAAGTTGGTAGCCTTGATCGCACGTCGAGGGGAAGTTTCCCCTGTGTAGGGGAGAAAGGGGCGGGAAAATACCCTCTCACATGCCCCACTGTCCCTGTAACAGTTGTGAAAGGTTCTTTGTTTTTCATTAGTTTGTTCTTCTTCTGTTTGTCAGTTAGTTCTTTGTTTGCCAATTTGCCATTCCGTTTCGAGATGGAAAAGAAAAGAGTAAATTTCAGGGAGGAGGAGAAGGTACGGGTTAGGATGCTGGTGATAGCACGGAAAGATGTAATCGAAAATTAAAAAAGTGACATGACGACCTTGTGGGAGAAGAAGAAGGCGTGGGCTGCAATTACGGAGGAGTTTAACAGCTCGGGACAGTTTCCACTCGTAAGTTATTCCATAAATTATTATTCTTGTTATGTGCTCCTTCACCTTTTTCCGTTCAGTGTCAAAGCATGGTACTCGCCTTTGGACATCCTACTACTTGTTCAATTTTCCAGAGAAGTACTGTTCAGCTAAAGAAACTGTGGGAGAATATCAAAGCCCGGAGGAAGGCAGTATTGAACGAGGAGAAAAGGAGTCGTTTTAAGACTGGAGGAGGATCGGGCCCTCAAGAAATACCCGAGGACCCTGAGCTCGATTCCATGGGCGTGGATGTCGAAATCCCGGACGCCTTGGATAGCGACTCGGCAAGATTGGGGGGACCCAGTGGCATGGTATCAGCCCTGCTCATGGAACCGGAAGAAGGCAAGTGTTCATCTACTTTACCTTGGAGGTCTATACTTACCTCTATGTTGGATCTTATACTTAGGTCTATACTTGCATCTATGTTAGATCTTATCCTAGACTGCTATAATCTTATGTATAACAAAATTCACCCATCTCCCTTCTTCCCCGAATAAATTATGTTGATAAATGATTTTATTATTGTCATATTGTCCTTCAGTTGTCATCGATCCTTTGTCGAGTGAACAGCGAACAATTTAATAGGCAGTTTTCGTCGCAAAACACCGCATCGCCGCGTTGTCTGATCCGTCGGTCTCGCCCGCGAAGTCGCTATGTCAGCGTTGTAGTTCGTGCCGTGCTAGTTTTCCTTACCTATAATGGGGACACCAGGAAAAGTGGTGTGTCCCAATGTGGAAAGTTATGTTCGGGAGGTAAGCTCCTCCGTAATTGAATTGGAAAGTCAGATCGTCAGATTTTGTTTGGACAGCAAGAATAAAATTGGGAAAGCTGAGTCCACAGTGATAGCGGGTCTTGTTAAAAGTATTGTGCAGTATGTGAATCACCTTGGATTGGAGCTAAATCTAATGAATGGGAAGTACCAAGAAGCTAAGGAAGGTAAGGCAACCTTGGTTTCAACCTTGGAAGCTAACACACTTTCAATTTTAAACATTGTATCAGCAAATAATACAGATGAGTCGGGCAAAATACCATATGCAACTGTTCTTAAAACTAGGAATAAAAAAATGGACAAGCCGTTGAAATCGGATAACAGTGTAGCAGTTTTTCCAGTGGATAGAAACAGTACGAGGAATGCCGACGAAATAAAAAAGGACATTCAAAAGGTCTTGATACCAGCCACGGAGGGAATAAAAATTACCAACGTGAGAAACTTGGGAGACAAAGGGTTATTGATTCGCACCGCCGACAAGGAAAATTTGAACGCACTACTCGAATGTCCGAAATTCAGAGACATCGGGCTTTGCGCCAGTCGACCCCAGAAGAGGCTTCCACGTATTGCTCTGTCTGGTGTGCCAACGGGTATGACGCCGGAAGAAATAAAAAGAAATCTGGTAGCACTGAACAACTTTGAACAAAAAGTGGTTGACGAACAAATCAAGTTTGCTTTTAAAATCGGCAAAAGAGACCAATTAACGACGCACCACGTCTTAGAGGTGTCACCCGATCTGCGGAAAAAACTGTTAGATCTAGGGAGGATATTTTTGGGATGGAGCTGCTGTCGTGTGGAGGATTTCGTGAGTATCACAAGGTGCTACAATTGCAATGGTTTCAACCACGTTGCCAAAAATTGTAAACTTGCGTCACCAATTTGTGGTCACTGCTCAGAAGCCCATTCAACCAAGGACTGCGACAAAAAGGATCAACCGCCCTCTTGCTCTAACTGTAAGAGGTTCAAGCAAGCCCACAACCATGCTGCGAACAACAAAAACTGTCCGAGCTACATCAATGCAATTTCTGGCCTAATTAATAGAACCGACTATGGAATTTGAAGAACTTCAAAGCGATCAGGACTTCTGCTGCTTGGAGCAACAGTCAAACACATATGAAAATATTAATGATTTTGTAAGTAAGTACGACCTAGGAGATAAAATATTTATATTTCACATGAATATTCGTAGTGCCAGCAAAAATCTGGATGAAGTCCTGTGTATGTTAGAGGTGTCCAAGGTCATGCCTGATTTCCTTGTATTTACTGAAGCGTTTGGAACATTTGTGTGTCACCCCACCTCTTTACCAGGATATACATGTCACTCCTCGACAAATCCCCGTAATAGAAACGATGGGGTAGTTGTTTACAGTAAAAATAGTTTCTCTTGTACAGTAGTGCAAATTTCATTCAAGGGTGCAACAGGCCTTGACATAGGATTCACCATCGGATCTGAAAGTTATAGTTTGATCGGTATTTATAGGTCTCCTTCAGCTAATTGTGATATTCTAGAATGATTCTAGAATATCACATAATTCATCCTAGCAACCAGCAAGATGAATATCTCACAGACGAGAAGCGAACGAATCTCCCGAGGTTCCAAAAATAGCCCCTGTTTTACAAAAATCTGACAAAAAGAAGGATCATCCCCCACCACCAATCAATGTTACTGGAGTTAAAGACTTCACAGTAATAAGTGCATTAATTAATTCAGTAGTAACAAACACGAATTGGAAAGCTACGACACTTGAAGGGCATCAGGTTCAAACGGCCTAAGTGCCAAAATCTCGAAAAATGAGATTTTTTTGGATTCAGTGTCTATGTGCCAACGGTAATACATCTACAAAAGGCCTTAAGCAGGGTTCACATCCATCCGGAACGCTATCCGGAACGTGCGTACGAGCAGCTGATTGGTTGGACATCAGCTGGGGAGGGGGGGAATATTCTTTCCGGAGAAGCACTTTTGAAGCGAACTGTACGCATCTGATTTTTCAGATATTTTCCGCTCCGCATCTGCGCAGTTCACTACTGCGCATACAGAATGGCGTCGGCAACCGAAACAGCTGTGGGAGGAAGCGCGGGAAACGAGTTGTCAGCCAAAATTCCGGATGGTTATGAACGCCTTCCCAACTTCCGCGATTCCCCTCCATCCCTTCCACTGCTTTTCACTAGCTTCCCCTATCCGTATTTCCGGACGGCTCCGGATGGATGTGAACCCTGCTTAAGTGCCAACCCTTTTCTTTCAGTTTGAAAAGTGGCGGCAAAAATTGGGGTTTACCTAACTCCAAGTCGGTTTCCCTAGACAGCCTAACTCCACCAGTTGTTACTGAAAAGGCCTAAGTGCCAAAATCGCCTTGTTTTTATCAACATCGCATTGGTAACACTGTCGAACCTCCCAGTTACCTCCACTAGTTTGTTTTTGTTTTTAGTTGAGTTGTGTGAGTCAGTTTGTGTATCGCAGTTTTGATAGTAAAATATTAGAAAAATGGATGGATCTCTCGATCTCGAGAGCAACAAGGGGAGGAGAAGTCGGGGCACCGGTCGATGGAGAGACGAACAAAAGAAGAGGAAGGAAGAAGGGAGAGGTTACGCTACGCGCAAACTTGTGCCAGTGCCTCGCCGAAATGTTTTTACAGCCCTTGGAGTAAGTACATTTTTTATGTATTCTTATCACTTCCCACTTGAAGTTATTAACTTAGTCAAGTTTCCAGAGTTAGGGATGACCAACAAACTGTACCTATGTACCATGTTACGTTCATTCTTATACCTACCTGTTTGTAAGTACCTACCTACATTTATTTTTGTTCTCTGGGATTGATATAAAATACGACAGATACCCATTAGATACTATGTACCTACCTACTTATTCCTCTGTTATTTTTGTTCCAGGGCTTGTGTGACTGCTCAATGGATTGCAAAAAAATAACTACAGATGAGAAAATGAAGCTTTTCCATGATTTTTACACCCAGGGTTCCAAAGCTCAAGGTACCTTTTTAATGAACAATATTGTATTGACGTGTGTAAAACGGAGGCGACATGGCCAGTACGACGAGCCAGCTAATAGCCGCCGTCAATACACTGTACTATATACTTTACCCGACAAAAACGGAGGAGATTACAGAGTTTGTAAAAAAACCTTCATGAACATTTTTGATCTTAAACCTAAAAAGATTCGAGTTATAGTTGAGAAGATGAAAAATGGGGAGACATTTTTTGTAGATCGCCGTACATCACACAAGAAATCAGTATATTCAGAAGAAGTTAGGGATTTAGTGTGGAGGCACATCAAGTCCCTTCCTGTTAACGAAAGTCATTATTCCCGCAAAACCTCAAATAAGTTATACTTGAGTCCCGACCTGAACCTCAATCGACTTTGTAAAGCTTTTAACGAGCTTCACCCTGATAAGAAGGTATCTTACCAATATTATCGCACCATTTTTAGAAACGACTTTCCCAACTACTCATTCAGACACCCAAGAACAGACACGTGTAGAACATGTGATAGAACCAATGCTCTCATGAAGACATCCAAAAGAGCCGAAGACGTGGAAAAACACCGCACTGCATTAGCTGAACACCACAAACTAGCAGAAGATGCTCTTAGAACGCAAAAAAAATAATTTGGCCGTCAGCGAACGACCTGGCAGTCTTTTTTCCTCTGTTTCTATTGACCTCCAGCAGGTCATGTTCGTCCCCACTTTGACACACAGTGATATGTTCTACAAGAGGCAACTATCGTGTTACAACTTATGTGTAAATGTCGGCGATTTACATCAATCGTACATGTGTATGTGGAATGAGGTTACAGCTGGTCGTGGGGGGAATGAAATTGCCTCCTGTCTTTTCCATGTTCTTAATGACCCTTCATACATTGCCAAAAAAAAAGTTTATGTGTGGAGTGACAACTGCACTGGGCAGATGAAGAACCAAATGATTTTGATGGTTTACGTATTTCTTATTGCAAATGGAAGTTATAAAACCTTCGAACACAAGTTCCTGACTTCTGGTCACTCTTTCTTACCATGTGATAGAGATTTCGGTATAATTGAAAAACGAAAGAGGCTCATGAAGTCTTTTATCCCGGCTGACCTCCATGAAGTTGTACGATCCTCAAATACAGTGCGACCTTTCCAAGTAGTTGATATGGACGGCAAACCTTTTTTCGAGTTTAGTTTAGTATCTAAACGACTACTTGACTGCGCCAAGCTAGAAATAAAAAGCTTGGTAGCAATAAAACTCACAGACCACCTCATGATCGAAAAAGGGAGCATTCTTACAAAGAAATCATTTTGTGAGCCATGGAAGGAGGTGAAGATTTTCAAAAAAGGTGTCACCTGTGAAGACATAAAAAATATCACCCTGAACGCATTGAAGAAAAAAACGACATCTCGCTAGAGAAAAAAATTGACCTTCAATCCATGATTGACTATCTGACGGATGATACCCATAAGGAGTTTTACAGACAGCTGCTTCAATGACGACATGTTACTTCTTTGTTTTTCGCTATTTGAAAGCAATGTTTTTATTCGTTCTCTATGTTCAATTTTACCTTATAGCGCGTTTAACGTATCCTATTAGTTTTGAGTTCACACAGTATTTTTAGAGTTTGTAGTTTACCAATAGGTAGGTACTTCCTTCAAAATGTTTCGCTTGAAGCTCAAGAAAAGACTGAGAGGTACTTTTTACCAAAATTTAATCTCCAAGTTTGTAAAAGTGCAATGATGTCAATATCAAGCACGAATGTTATGCTCTAAAAAGATTTTTAACTAACAATGTTACTTTATACAGATGGTGCACTCCAATGTTTTAATACCTACTTCGTTTCTAGTACTTGATTGTAGTCCAATGTTTTTAGTACCTACGTATATTTTCCTTGTAAAAGGCTGTGATGTAGGTACCTATATGAAGTTAAGTATATTACCATATTTTTCTAGTTACCCATATATTTTTATAAGTCTTCAGCTAGGCTGTAATTTTTCAAAACTTGTTCCAAATAAATATTTTCGTTTTCATATAATATTACTTCTTAAATAAATATTTTCGTTTTCATATAATATTTCTTCTTCCCATTTCACCCGTTCTTCTGAGTAAAGACAAGAGTGTTTTCATCTAATAGGTAAAGGGTTGCCAACTTACTGTTCAGTGTGTGAGTGAATCTAATAACCATTCTAAGTGAAAAAGTACAGGTCATCATTATTGTCTGGTTTCGTGAGGCTCTCAGGTGTAATAAACACTGATTTGGGCTAATAAAATGAAACTACCACAAAAATGGAGTGATGAGGACTTACGCACTTTCATGTAAAAAGGCATTGGACTGGCCCTTTCTAATTTCTTACTGCTCCAGTTATGGAAAAAAAATTTCCTACATTTTCCAATATAGTTTATCATGAAAACAATTACATAAGACAATAGTAAACAAGACAAGTTATAACAGGAAAAAAATTGACTATGTTACACCGGTTACCAAGAAAAATATAAGTTAATGAAACCTTAAAACGTCAATAACTTTTTTTTTGGAAAAAATGGCACTTAGGCCCTTTGAACCTGATGCCTTGAGAGTTTTTGTCAATTCGTCCGTAAATTATTTACGGACGAATTGACAAAAACTCTCAAGGGTAAAACTGCCAACCACTGTTTCATCGTGGGGGACATAAACATTGATTTGCTAAGCGAAAACAATCCGGCGGTTGACCATTATATGGACAGTATTTCATCTATGGGTTTCCTGTCATTGTTGAACGAACCAACTCGAGTATTACATGATTCAAAAACTCTAATTGACCACGTGTTTGCAAGGACAAAAGTTCTTGAAATGTTTCCGGCAATAATCAAGTCCGACATAACAGATCACTTCGCTACAGCATTAATTTTTCCGACGACTTATTTTAAAAGGCCCCTTGGAACTAAAATAAGAATTAAAAAAGTAATTGATTATAAACGACTGGAAGTGATATTTAGGCAAACTGATTTCACAAATATTACGAACTCGATTGACGTCAACTATGCTTCCGAGGAGCTGATTAACGTTTTACAAAAAAGTGTTGAGGCAGCAACTGAGCTCAAGAAGGTCAGTAGCCGCGAGCAGAAACTGACGCCTTGGATAACGGACGGAATTATAAAATCACTCCGGACCCGTGAACTTCTCAGAAAAAAAGCAGAGCGTCAAAAAAATAATTCCCTCCTCAAGGAGCGATATGTTAAATTTAGGAACCTAGTGAAGGAAATAATACGGAAAGCTAAGACATCATTTTTTTCGAAGCAAATAGAAAGTGCGGAAGGAAACCCGAAAAAAACATGGGATGTTATCAAGACTGCAATTGCTGGGACAAGCAGTAAGGATTCAGTGTGTCCATTGGTAAAGTTTTTGATTAATAAGAATAAACTCCAAACAAACATAGCTCAAAAAACTGCCTGTAATTTGCTCAATACCTTTTTTACTCAAATTGGTTCAAGACTGACCTCAAGCATCCTGAAAAAATCCAATGGAAACATAAAAAATCAGTCCTGCCATCCGCCACTAAACAAATTTGTAGTCCCTTTGATGTCCGAGTCAGATCTGGAGAATATTTTGAAAACCAAGAAAGGAAGTTCAGCTCCTGGTCTAGATGCGATCCAACTCAGTACAATAAAAAGATATTATAAATTCCTGAAATCCCCAATACTTCATGTCTTTAATTTGAGTATCTCCATGTATGTATTCCCCGAATGTTTTAAGGCAGCAAAAGTCATCCCCTTGTACAAGGGCGGTGATGTGAGTGATGAAGGCAACTACCGACCTATATCAATGCTAAGCTCTCTATCAAAGATACTTGAGAAACATGTTAAAGATCATTTATATGAATTTTTAGAACGTAATAAGGTGCTCAATTCTAGACAATTCGGGTTTAGGAAAAGCGCTGGAGTGGAGGAAGCTCTTTATGCCCTAACCTCCGATCTTTATGACATTCGAGAACAAAAAAAGAAAGGAGCCCTTATTATGTTAGATATTGCCAAAGCATTTGATGCCATACATAGGCAACATCTATTCGAGAAAATGAAGGAGGTAGGTATCTTAGACTCCAGTTTACAATGGTTTAAAAGCTACTTTACGAATCGTAGACAAGTTGTTTCAATAGGTGATTGTATGAGTGATGAGCTGAATAATGATATCGGTGTTATTCAAGGAAGCACTCTAGGACCAATTCTCTTCCTAATATATATCAATGACATTGTGCAGCTAAGAATGTACAAATCCAAACTCTACTTATTTGCTGATGACACAGCGTTGGTGGTGGAAGGCGATACGTGGGAGGAAACATTTACCCAAGCATCCATATCAATGAAACTTTTAAATGACTGGTTTTATGGAAATTATCTGACACTCAACACTAAAAAAACGAAGCTAATTGTGTTTGGTAGTAACAAAGCTGACATTTATGATAGGAAGTTAATATTGGAAGTACAAAGGGACAGCAGTCTTCTTGGAGTATATTCTCGAGAGACTATTGATATGGTAAATTACCATAAATATCTAGGTGTTATAATAGATCAAGAGTTGTCATGGCGCCCCCATATAGACTACTGTTGTAATAAAATTAAAAAGTTTTTCTATATCTTCTATAACATAAGAAAAATTTTACCTAAGGAGAAACTTAAACTAGTGTATTATAGCATGTGTCAGCCTGAAATTCAGTATGGAATATTAGCTTGGGGTGGTACTTTTACCACTCATATAAACAAACTATATTTGAAACAAAAAACTATTCTAAAAACTATGATGTCTCTTCCTCGTCGAACCCCAACTGAGGAGGTTTTTGACCTGGTAAAGGTCTTCAATATTCGTCAACTCTATGTGAAGATTTCGCTATTATTTTATCACAAACACCCAAACATTATAAACGATACAAGGACACCTATTTACTTTACACGCTTTGTGTCTGCAGGAAATATTGTTCCCCCTAGACCCCGGCTGGTTCTTACTACTCATAGTCCATCTTACGTAATATACATAATCCACAGGAGTATAAGCACTAACATGAAATCTCCTATGAACTACACGAGATCTAATTACAAAACTGAAATTTTATCATGGATAGTCAGGAGAGGAATGGGAGGGATTGATAGCTTAATCGGCAGTATATACCTGTGATAAATAAAAATGTTGGCGGGTGTATGCTGTTGATCATGTAACTTCTTGTAACTTTGTGATCATGTAACTCAAGCTTTTATTGAACGGTTGAGTTTTGAATTTTATCGATGGTTGATAGAATACTATGCAATTGGCAACTGATTGCCTAACAACACGGGCATAGCCTATCGTTAGGCAGAATCAATTAAATGTTTAGCGCCTAAGTACCATTGTATTTGTTACTCATTTGTCTTATGTCATTGTAAAATCATTTGTGAATAAACTTTATTCTATTCTATTCTATTCCATTCTCAGAAATTTATGAAGAAGTGATTATTGACGATGTTGCTGAGACTCCCCTTCTCCCTCACCTAACTCCAGACCTTGAAGAGGGAGAAATACCTCCAACTCCACAACTACGGGAAGTACAAAGAAAAAGTAAGTACCCACCAACTTGTCAGAAAGGCACCTAGCAGATAGAAAATTTTTCATTTTCACATAATATATTTTTGGAGTTGTTTAGCAGTTTGGCATGGCCTTATAAGTAATTGAAAAATGATGTGCAATTCCAGGACCTGCGAGACATGAAGATGAAGCCAGTGTACGCGTCATGCGAAACCAAGAATTTTTGGCCCAGTCTAGGGAGATACACGATTTGAAAAAGAAGGAACAGTTGAAGAAAATTGAGGTTGTAGACCTCCAGCTTGAACTCGGTAAGGTGTTGAATGACAGGGCTGATTGTATTAGGTACCTACCTGAAATATGAAGGAAAGTGAGTGTGAAGTAGCGAATTTGCTTTAAAAAAAAAAAAAAAAAAAAAAGAAAAAAGTAGCCACTTTTGTTGTAAAATTTGGTAGGATTTCGATACCGGCTGGAAACCCCAGTTCCAAATCCGTTTCATGAATCATTGATGGAAATGCTAGTTCTGATTTAATCATCATTAATCATTTTTAATCATTAATTCATTACTTCATTTGTTATTCTAGTGAAGCAGCAAATCAAGCAAGCTGCAGATCTCCATGCGAGCCACATGAAGAAGGTTCAACTGGAAATCGACCAACTCTCCAAAAAATAAATAATTTATTATCCTCTCTTTATTATCTCTTTATTATATTATATCAGCTCTTTATTATGTTATATCAGGGAAAATGTACATTCTTCTTATCACCCTAATGCGGTTCCACAATTAGTTCAACGTGTTCATTTTGAAGTTGAAGGTTACGTGAAGTGACGTTCTATGAACGCCCTTCTTATGGCCGCCCCCATACCCACAGCTGACAAGCAAATAGGTGACCCCTAATGTGAAGGTACCTACCTAAGACGTTTTTTGTTAAAAAACCTATAATGATGTGCAAATAATTCTAGTTTGAAACCTAAATAGGTACCTATATCTATGATGTTGCCGTGCAATGGCTTTTTTCAATTTATTGTACAGATTTAAAAATAAAAATAAAGATACACATATTTTAATGACTCAGTTTTATTAATTTGCCCTATCAAGTCTTGAGTGAACTAATTAGGTTAATTATTATATTATTATTAATTAATGGGTATTTATTAGTACCTCCTTAGGTACCTACCTACCTACCTGAGACAAATGTTTTCCTCAAAACAACAGAGGCGTTCACAAATTGGTCACTTATTGTTCACAGTCAGGGGAGTGCTTGTTCATTAATTGGAATATAGGCACTTTTTTACTTTACGCCTTTCTAATTAAACACCATGCAATTTATCCTACTTCACATACGATCGAAGTTGTTCTGCATTGAATGCAGTAAAAGAATAAGAAAAACAGAGCGCAAAATACAAATTAGAAATCATGAGATAAAACTTCTAAGTCGGCATTCAGTGGGCAACGAGGTTAAGTTAGTGTTCACTAATTGGTGAGGTTACCCTATACGATGATTTTCTTGCAAACTGCAAAAACAATTATAGTATGGGCGAATTCGCTACCGTAGACCAGGGGTCTCCAAACTTTCCAGCCTTAGGGCCATACTGATTACTCCAGTAGGGTAGGTGGGGGCAAAAGGTTCCACTAGCATTTTAAAAAATGTGGGAATAGTTAGGGGGGAAACCAAGTAGGTAGCGTCTCTGTCTACTTCTTATCAGTTGCCATACCAAACGTCGTGGTGATCGGACGCGTTTTCTCCAAGGAAATGAGGTAAGTGTTTTTTTCACACTTTTGATGTTATTTTACGCAATTTTCGAGTGCTTGGCGACGTAGGTTAGAAGCAAGAACAGTTTTTGAGCATATTTTCTTGTTTTTCTATGGTAATTGGCCTTTCATTTCCACCTACAACATTTGCCATTACTTGATAAGAGTGTTGGGAAATCAACTTGAAACTGGATTAACCTATAATGGGGTAAAAGTTTCCACACACCGTGGGGCAAGAGGTTCCACAACAACTCCAGTGGAACCTTTTGCCCCCCAGTGGAAACTTTTGCCCCATGTAATAATTTTTACGGCTCGCATTATTTTTATTCCATCTTTTGCCACATTTTGATTGAGGTTATTTCTGAAACTCCCGAATTGGAGCTTGTTTACAGTCGGAAAATTTAATATTTGGGAAAATCATTTCAGGAATTACAAGAGGAAAACCGAGCGGAAACCTTTCACCCAAGAACTGTACGCTCAAGCATGTTCTTTGATGAAGGAAGGAGTATCGATTCGCCAGGCCGCTAAAGCTCTTGGGTTTTCTCATACTGCTCTGAGAAGACGATTGAATAGTGGAAGAGGTACGCCAAAGCTCGGACGCTTCAAGGAGGTCTTCACTTCTGCTCAAGAAGAAGAAATATATCGTCACTGTGTGGAACTGGACAAACGATTTTTCGGCTTGAGTCTGAAGTCTTTAAGGTATCTGCTTTACTCATATGCAAAGAAAAATGACATCCCCTCTCCGTTTTCTGATGAATCAAAAATGGCTGGAAGGGACTTCACCCGGGCGTTCATGAAGAGATGGAAGCTTTCCTTAAGGACTCCTCGCAAGACAAGTGTGGCACGTACCATGGGATTCAACCGCCAGCAACTTAATTTGTACTTTGATAACTTGGAGGAAACCCTAAAGAAGTACAAATTTGGTCCAGAGCGCATATATAACATGGACGAATCCGGAGTTCAAACAGTGCCCAACAAAATTCCAAAGCACGTAGCACCCACAGGGAAAAAAGAAGTGGCAAAGTCAGTATCTGCTGAACAGGGAAAGACCGTCACAGTCGTTTGTGCAATGAGTGCCGTTGGTCACTACGTACCTCCATATTTCATCTATGGCCGGAAGCGTGAGAACAGACTGCTCATAAAAGGAGGGCCAGTCGGCTGTGACATGGGATTGACTGACAGAGGGTACATGAATACCGAAACCTTCGTGAAATGGCTGACTCACTTCAAGAAGTACACAAATCCCTCCCTTGAAAGCCCAGTGCTTCTGATTCTAGACAACCATATCTCTCATATAAGTCTGGTGGCGGTTGATTTTGCCAAGTCCAATAGCATCCATTTGCTCACCCTCCCACCGCATAGCAGCCACAAGACCCAGCCACTAGACAGATGTTTTTTCCGCCCATTCAAAGCTTATTACGATTCTGCTGCAGACAGCTGGATTGTTTCCAAGCCTGGTCAAACCATAACTGAATTTGAAGTCGCAGAACTCGTGAAAATCGCCTTCGAAAAAGCTGCAACAGTTGAAGTAGCAATCCAAGGTTTTCGCAGCACTGGGATCCATCCTTTTGATAGGCATAAGTTCACTGATGCAGACTTTATGCCTTCAGAAGTTACTGATCAAGACCCAGAACCAGACGACGAATCAGTCGAGGATGATAATGATCAGAGGTTCATACGCTTTGAAGACGATAACAATGACCAACCACCTCAACTGGACGACCTTCGGCCAACCACTCCAATGCACGGTCAATCCACGTCTGATCAGTTTGAAATGAGTCCCGATCTACTCAGGGAGGTTCCATTCCCTGGTAACGCCGCCCCTACAGCTCAACATGGAACACCTATGCCGGTACCATCAAGTTCACGCGATATTGTGCCATCTACTGCTACGTCACCAGAAGACATAATTCCACTCCCCAAAATCAAAATTAATAGAAAGAGGACTGGCCGAGGCATGAAATCTGTACTCCTCACCTCAACACCTCACAAAAAACGTCTGGAGGAACAACAAAGAGAGAAAGAGGAGATTGAACAGAAAAAATTGTTACAAAAAAGAAGGAAAGCGAGCAAAGCACTGTTCCCACCAGAGAAGCGTCATTTTGGGAAGGGTAAGCAGAAACCTTCATCCCCACCCTACACCACGTCCGACAGTGATTCTTATTCAGTGCACAACTCAAGCTCTGATCTTGACGGACTCTTTGCTGATACAGACGATGAAGATGAATCAAGAGAAGACAACCGGGGATCAAAGGTGAAGGTGGATGATTTTGCCGTGGTAAAGGTTCAAGGCAAAACGAAAAATTGTATGAGGCTGTACGTTTCCAAGATTCTCCGTGTTTTTGACCATGGATATTACGCTTTATTTTACAAAAGAATTCCTGGCACTCAGAGATTCTCAGAAACAGAAGAAGACGCTTTTCTTGCCCCACATGATATTCACATGAGGCTGTCCAAGCCAATCATGAGCTCTTCTGGTCGATTCATAAATACAATTACTTTTCCAAATGATCTCAGTGATATAACTATTTATTGATAGGTAACTTGCGAAGCCTTACATGAGCTGTCAACAGCTGAATTGGTTTTAAAATAATGAGAGGTTCTTTTGGTTTATTATTTTTGTTTTTTACTTTATCGTTTTCCTATGTTGACAATTCCTTGTTACCAATAATTTCTTGTCATGAAACGATTTAAGAGATCGTTTTCGTTGGTTCCTGTAGTGGTTGCGATAGCTGATCTGGCCAGTCAGACAGATCACGTGTTTTTCATATTTTTGTGAGTTCTTTTCTATACATATTTTATACTGTACCTTTTGAAGTACCTGATCTGAAGAGACGAAGGTTTAACCTTTGTTAGACTGATTTGTGAGATAAGCGCTAAAACTAGAAGACTGTATTTTTGTTCGTTTGTTAGAAGAATGTATTTTTGTTCGTTCTTACAAGAACGTATTTTTGTACGCTGAAAAAAAGCATCAGGCGCCTACTTGGCTGCGATTGATAGGCAATGGACGGGAGTTTCAAATATTTGTTACTCTCGATTTTTCAAATTTGATGCTCTGTTACATTCAAATGAAGCTCTGATGTCTTTGTTCTTTGAAATAAAATATTTTGGAAGTCATGTTTATGATTTTCACTGGCCTAACAAGTTCTGAAAAGTCGAGTGGGGCAAAAGTTTCCAGTGGAACCTTTTGCCCCATTCGGTGGGGCAAAAGGTTCCAAAAAGGTTTTTTGGAAAAATTGAAAATTTGCCTACTTATCCTTTCGGAAAATTAACCATTTTTTTACTGAAGCTAGAGGAGGTATTGAACTAGGATGTAAGCCACTTTTTGGATCGCTGGGACGTTCTGGAGGACCGCGGCAACGCCAAACGTCGAAACTGGAACCTTTTGCCCCCACCTACCCTAAGTTATACTTGAGTCCCGACCTGAACCTCAATCGACTTTGTAAAGCTTTTAACGAGCTTCACCCTGATAAGAAGGTATCTTACCAATATTATCGCACCATTTTTAGAAACGACTTTCCCAACTACTCATTCAGACACCCAAGAACAGACACGTGTAGAACATGTGATAGAACCAATGCTCTCATGAAGACATCCAAAAGAGCCGAAGACGTGGAAAAACACCGCACTGCATTAGCTGAACACCACAAACTAGCAGAAGATGCTCTTAGAACGCAAAAAAAATAATTTGGCCGTCAGCAAACGACCTGGCAGTCTTTTTTCCTCTGTTTCTATTGACCTCCAGCAGGTCATGTTCGTCCCCACTTTGACACACAGTGATATGTTCTACAAGAGGCAACTATCGTGTTACAACTTATGTGTAAATGTCGGCGATTTACATCAATCGTACATGTGTATGTGGAATGAGGTTACAGCTGGTCGTGGGGGGAATGAAATTGCCTCCTGTCTTTTCCATGTTCTTAATGACCCTTCATACATTGCCAAAAAAAAAGTTTATGTGTGGAGTGACAACTGCACTGGGCAGATGAAGAACCAAATGATTTTGATGGTTTACGTATTTCTTATTGCAAATGGAAGTTATAAAACCTTCGAACACAAGTTCCTGACTTCTGGTCACTCTTTCTTACCATGTGATAGAGATTTCGGTATAATTGAAAAACGAAAGAGGCTCATGAAATCTTTTATCCCGGCTGACCTCCATGAAGTTGTACGATCCTCAAATACAGTGCGACCTTTCCAAGTAGTTGATATGGACGGCAAACCTTTTTTCGAGTTTAGGGTAGTATCTAAACGACTACTTGACTGCGCCAAGCTAGAAATAAAAAGCTTGGTAGCAATAAAACTCACAGACCACCTCATGATCGAAAAAGGGAGCATTCTTACAAAGAAATTATTAAAATATAGGGTCTCCAAATGAGATTCATCCATGGAGAGAAGACTTACATGGATACTAAATCTGTTCCATTCTGTTATAGGTCTCGAGAATAGGAATGTTTGTTACAGTATTAATTCCAATGCTTCATAAACATATATGTTTCGTAATCTTAATATAGAATCTAAGATAAATGAATCGGGTACATAGAATCATATGTTTATTATAAATCGGTAACACTGCTTTTGGTGAAGATGGGTTGTCGGTCGCCATACTTCACTTACTTGTCCCGCTCTATTCCATATAGGCTGATCCTCTCGTATCGCTCTCTTACTCAGTTTACTGTTTTACAGTTTCAAACCGATTTCATAGTGTCAATCGAGTTCAGTATTAAACAGTGCATTTAATTCAACATCTATTGAAGTTTTCCTTGACTTGAAACCTACAAAAACAAGCATTCAACGTCCTTTATCCTGCGGTGAGTAATATCGTTTCTACCTAACCATTCTACTATAGAAATAGAGGTTTTTAGGGTAGCTCACCTAACCGAACGGCCTTTGAATTAATACGAATTCGTTGTACAACGTCCCTTGGGAGTTCTTATAGCCGATGAATCAGATTATTTCCTATCAGAAGCCCAACTGTTGAGAAATTAGTCCAGATTTTCTCTCTAATTTTGGTACATTTTCGGACTCGTAGTCGTTAGTTCATGGTATTCCCGCATTTCCGATTGGCGTCAGGCGCTGCAGTCTACACAGGAACTTCCGACGCTCCGATTAATGGCCGACTTCGATGCTGTGGAATTAAATTGAAATTATTATTTTTCCCAAAGGTCACTAGGAGTCGATCCAATTCAACGTAGATTCTCATCGAAGATACAAATCGTATAGGATTTCCTTCCTTTTTACTTTGGTTTGTCGGTCCGATTGTTGTTTTGTGGTTTTTATTCGTGATCAAGAACTCTGCCGGGTACCCGGTTGCTTTTTATGAGCTGAGTTCTGCCTTGCCGCTATGTGAATCTGCTAGTCTCCTGCGGTGTTTCCGAAGTCTAGATAATCTTGCTCCCGACAAGAATCTAGGCGCCGAGTTGCGCGATAGTCGTACAGTATCAGACTAGCCCGAGTCGGTTGAAGTGTTGGTCAGGTGTGCACACATAAATCGAATTAATAGACCTCGGACCAACAGTGCACACTTCGTATCTTTCCAACCGGCGACAAATAGGGTACCTAGAGTACTGAGTGCCAGGCGAGGTCCATTTACCTGGGTCATTAACACCAGTACGTCTGCCGGCCGCAACTCACAATAGGGGCATAACACTAAGCATCGTGTGTTATGAGTCGGGCCAAGGCCCCTTTGGAGCTAAGGACCTATAGTTTTGCTACATCCTTATAAAATAAAAGGGTAGCGGCGCTAGTTAAGCGTCTGGTTAAATAGTTTGATCACGGATTGAGTCTGAAAATGTGCCAAAGTTTCGAAATGTTCGAGAAAATCTACTCGGGACCGATTCTACCTTGTCCATCCTTCTGGAGGTGGCAGGAGTGAGGAACCAGGCATGCCCTTTGTGGATGTTCATGTCTCAGTCTGAACCCTGGCCTGCTCTTTGTATCAATATCAGGGGAAAGGGTCTTTTCATTGTATTCTGTCTGGCTTCAAAGGTATAAACCTGGAATGTCAGAATTAATTTTAAATATTTTAAATAGATTTTACAGATTCAAAATTCAAATTAAAGAATTTATGGAGATTCTAAATATTTTAAATTATTCACAATGAACGGGATAGAAATCGGGGACTATTATTTCTCTACAAGACGGAAATTCAACGAGAGTCATACTGCCTCGTTTTTGAATCAGGAGTCGTGTGCCTCCGCTTGAAGTGTAGATTCTAAACTCGGTTCATTCAAAGGATCAAGGGCAGTTCAGGTTCTGAGAGCTATAATATATTTATACCAGTAGAGTTACATTATTTATTGTGTTGTGCTATCTTAAGTATTTTTATTTGACTCATGTTTCGAGGTAAATGTATAAATCTATGCTTGAATCTTAAGTTCCGTGTGTTTTTGGCCAATCAACCACTGATATAAATGAATAATAATTTCAAATTCTTACCTCAAAAATAAATCCATTGAATCAAATTTTCGCCTCAAACAGGCATAGCTGTTCAGGGGATCAGATTTAAATTTTCTTGGTCGGATTTTATATCACGGTTTGAACAAAATAATTCAAGATTTGTGGTTTACAACCATTAATTGACTCAGGGGGGCCCCCCATATAGAATTAAAAGTCATGAATCATCCTGATGTTCTAATAATCAGGCACTACAAATACTTATATAAAAGATTGTGACTCATTAATTATAATTACTGGTTATTATAACGAAATATTATCTTACAGGTCCCTATCATGTCCGACCACGAATTAAATTACGAGGATGATGTTTCTCTGGACGGACGATTCGCTCAGGACATGTTTCGAGAGACGTCTTCTTCATTGCCGTCGCCGGGCCATGCTCGGGTACTGGATGAGGAGGCACGTCAAATCGCGAGCAACATGTTTCGGAGCCCTACTCCCCAAATTGTTTTAGAGGAGGAAGTCCTTAGGGTCCAAGCGGCGAGAACATCCGATGAAACGCTCGTAAGATATTTTGAGGATCTTAAATCACAAATGGAGGCAAGTCTTGGGCACATTCGCAATAAATTGTCATCGCTCGATAGTAAATACAGTTCACTATCACAATTTATAAACGTTGCTCCCGCTCAAACTCAAGCCCCTAATCCAAATTCGTTCGTGATTTCAAATGACTCT
The DNA here is from genome assembly GCA_954871275.1 of Leptopterna dolabrata. Lineage (NCBI taxonomy): Eukaryota > Metazoa > Arthropoda > Insecta > Hemiptera > Miridae > Leptopterna > Leptopterna dolabrata. Next base: position 62,476,337 of record OX940977.1, on the reverse strand, counting down.
CAAACTAAAAATGATTCTGCTCTGGTAAACCAACCTTTTCAGGGTGATGTGGGTGACAGTATGGATGTTGATGATTCCATGGAGTCAGGAAATGCTCTTCCTCAGTCCAATGTTGGCGCAATGCATCCTCAACAGTCAGGTGCTTCAGATTTTCCTCCGGTGCGTAATTCTAATTACTATGTACGGCCATCTGAACGGCAGGAACAGAATCGTGCCCGTGAAGAACCGTACAGGGTTAAATGGATTGACGCCGTCAAGTTGCGTCCTCTGGACAAAAAACTTGACAAGGAGGAACAGTTTAAGTACTGGAAGAGGAGCATCGTGGGTCAATTGGAAACTCAGGAGTGCATCTTCTTGTTGGATCCCTTAGAGCCAGCGCCTCATGACTTATCAATGCGTGATCTGGCAGTTGCTAAAACAAAGGCTAGGTACTTCATTTTTGAGTCGCTTTCCCAATATTTTCAGGACTTGGTTCAGGATTTGCGAGATCCTAAAGACATTATGGATAAGCTACAGAAAACTTGTGATCCCTCATCTAAATTTCAACTTAAACGAGTAGTCAATGAATTTAACTCAATTCAATTTGACCCTAAGTCTGAAAAAGCAGTAGAATTCTTAAATAGATTCGATGCCGTAAAACAGAAGTTGGCAAGCATAAATGCTCCCATGCTCGCCCCTGAATATGTCAAAACAATTTTCGAATTGGCAATTGATGGAACAGTTACTGATCAAAAAGCCGAGCTGCATAGCTTTAAGTTCTCTTTAGCTGAACTTCGTGACATGCTGCTTGAGGAACAGCTTCGTAACGACCAGTCATCTTCAGGGGGTAGCAGCTTCAGCTGTTTTCGTGATAGAGTTGCATCATCTAGGGGTCGAGGTAATCCTAGGGGGACATCAAGAAACAGCCGAGGTGGCTTTGCTCGTGGGGGATCCATACCAAGCTTCTCCGGAACTCATGATCAGAGAACTGTCTCCCAACCCTTGAATCGACATGGTGTTGCCTCTTCCTCTAAACCGGGAAAGAAGGAATACTGTGTGTATTGCAAAAGGTTGGGTCATATCAGAGCGAATTGTCTTAAAGCTAATCGATTGTGTTTTAAATGTGGTATATCTGATAAACACGTAGCTAGAGATTGTCCAAACCCTTCAAATGTCCGCCAACTTAATTCCTCCCAGCGTCCGACTAAAGCTTCGAACCCCAAAAAGGCGTCTGCCAAGTCCAAGCAAGCATTTTCGGGAAAGCCGCGTCTTTTCAAAATGCCCCTGGGCCAGGCCAAAACGTTAGCTCGGGAGTTCCAGTCGAACCCAGATTCCGTTTTTGCGATTGTCGGTCCGCAAGAAGGTGACGACAACTCTCAAGTCTGGGTAACAATGGGAGGAGAGGAGGAGCAGTTCGTCACCACCCTCAACTTTGTTCAGGAGCGTAACGGAAATGGAACTGCCTTCCAGCTGACTGAAGGTGAGACAACTTTTGAAGCCATTGTTGACACGGGTTGTACAGAGCATCTGACGTCAAATAAAGAAATCTTGATCAATCTTCAAAAGTTGACAAAGACTCGAATTTTTAAATGTGCAAACAACGATGATAATGCAAATTTAAGTGTAAATTATAAATGAGATCTTTGCTTCATCAATAATGGTCAGTTGTCCACATTGAATGATGTTCTGTACACTCCAGGTCTTTCTACTAACTTGTTTTCTGTGCGTAAGGTTACGCAGTTGGGGCTTGCTGTTGTTTTTACTCACAAGATAGTGAAGTTTATTAAAAAATCCACAAATACTGTTATCAAAACAGGGTTCTTTGAGAACGGTCTTTGGTGGATTGAATTCACACTTGCAACCCCCTCTACTGAACGGGCAGGTATCCTGCGTGCTCCCATTGAATCAAAAAGGCCAAGGCCAGATCTTGCTTCTCATGGGCAGCCTTGCAGTTCCACTGCTTCACAGTTATCAAAATCATCGTTTGAGTTCAAGGGAGGGAGAGTTCAAGCTTCTAGCCCTTCAGGATTTGCTACAGCGGGAGGGAGGAGTTCATACTCGTCTGTGCCCGCAGTGTTTTCTGCAAGTCTGGGAGGGAGGAATCATGAGAAGCTGGATAGTGGAAAATGTAATACGAATCATGAGAAGCTGGATAGTGGAAAATGTAATACTCTTACCAAACAAAATCATTCAAAACCCCAGTTAGATGGACCTGAAAATGTTGACTTAATTGATCTTAAAATTGCTAAATTTGACAAGGAGAGTCTAGAAAAACTCTATACTTCTTTACAAAATTCAGACATCTTATGGCACATTCGCCTGAATCATGTCTCCAAAAATTACCTTGAAGCTGCTAAAAAGTTTCTCCCAGAGCTTAAAAATGTGAAAGTTACGGATAGCATCTTAAATTGTGAAGATTGTCATCAGGCTAATACATTGAGGAAGTCTCATACCCAGGTTCGGCATAGAGCTGAGAAACCATTTGCTGTGCTTTACTCAGACTTGCTTGGCGCTATAAGCCCTGTCAACTTCAGAACTGGGGCTTCTTACATTGTGATTTTTGTCTGTGGGTATTCACGATATTTGTTCGCGTACACTCTCAAAAACAAGAAAGAGGTTCATTTTGCGCTTGAAAAGTGTCTGCGTGAAATTGCGTCTATAACCTCTCAAATCAAAAATGTTTTCAAGCTCAGGTCTGATCGAGGTCTTGAATTTCAAACATTAGACATGAAACAGGTGCTTTCAAGGGAAGGGATTACTTGGGATCCATGTCAGCCTCACACACCACAACAGAATGGGTGCGCTGAGAGGGTTAATCAGGAGTTAAAGCACAAGATTCGTGTTAACCTACTTTCAGCCAAAATGCCTTATTCATTCTGGGGACATGCCCTAAATTATGTCGTTTTTGTCTATAATAGAATGCCTCATTCCTCAAATAATTTCAAAAGTCCTTTTGAATTAGTTAAAGGTTTTGCTCCAAGTATTAAGCATGTGAAACGCTTCGGTTGTCTGGTTCACTATGTAGACGTCTCAAATAAGTCCAAATTTGCTCCAAATGCTAAGAAAGGTTTCCTACTGGAATGTAATGATACGGGTTATGTTATTTTCTCAGAACAATATAAAACTCTTGTAAATTCCAGTGACGTCAAATGTATTGAAACTATAGTTTACGGGGATCGAATTAAAGACTACCCAAGACCACTTGCTGAAATCTTAGACTTGGACGGGGAATTAGAATATTCAGAGTTGGTTCCTGAAAGTTCTACAAGTTTGGAATCTCAACCTGGAAACTCAAATAGTACGAGTCTCCAGAGTGAGAACTCAGAACTTCAGGCAGCCGTGAATCAAATAGTAAATCACGAATATACTGAGCCCTCTTCTTATCGTGAGGCCATGAGCGCTCCGGATAGGGATCTGTGGGAAGAGGCTATTCGTAGTGAGTTAGAGTCACTAGAGGAAATGGGTACTTGGGAACTTAAGCATCGATCCGAACTTCCACAGGGTGTCAAGGTTATTAAGAGTCGTTGGGTCCATAAACGAAAAGTGGAAGCTGATGGCTCGCTTAAATATAAGAGTCGCCTAGTAATTAAAGGTTTTGCGGATACTAATGACTATCTGGTATCTGAAATTTATGCACCAGTTGCACGTTTGAGTGATGTAAGGGTGTTTTTATCGGTTGCAAACAAATTAGGTCTGTACTTACATCAACTTGACGTAACGACGGCGTTCCTTCATGGAACTTTGGAAAAACCAGTTTACATGCATATCCCTGATGGTTTAGTGGAGCTTGCTGATCAGCCACTTGACTTAAAAGGGGAATATGTCTGTCTTCTCAAAAAATCTTTGTATGGCCTGAAAGTCTCGCCTAACTTGTGGTACAATAAATTCAGTAAAATTTTAACAAAATTGGGATTTGAAGTTTATCCATTTCAAACTTGTATTTTTAAATGGAGTCAGGGAGATATTTACCTTTTGCTTATCATTTATGTTGATGATTGCATCCTGGCCTCCAATGATAACAATAAAGCTTTTGAGATTATTCAGGCCCTACAAATGGAAATTAGAATAAAGAATTTGGGAGTTCCTAAAAAATTCTTGGGTTTTCAGATTGTTAGGGATGAGTCCCGCAAACAGCTTTTCATTCATCAAAGGGTCATGATTCAAGGTTTGCTGGACAAGTACCTAAGCCCCGAGGAAGATACTAGTGATATTCCCATGCTACCCACTACTTGTGCGATGGGGGCACAACAGGAATCAGATCTTACGACGTCTCCTGACGTCCCGTACCGAGAGGTCATTGGAGCTCTCTTGTATATTCAAAATAGTACTAGACCAGACATTGCATTCGCAGTCAATTATTTAAGCAGCAAGCAAATAAGTTTTACCTGGGATGACTGGAAACGTGTCTTAAAAATACTTAAATATTTAAAAGGTACTTTGAATCTTGGTATTATGTTCTCTGGTAGAGATGAGGGTCTTGTTGCATACTCAGATGCCTCATTGGGGACTAACGCACCCAATGGTAGATCAACAACTGGCTATGTGGTTGCGGTCTTTGGAGATATGGTGTCTTGGAGATCTAAGAAGCAGACTCACGTGGCGCTCTCGACGTGTGAATCTGAGTATCTGGCCATGTCTGAAGCGTGCAAGGAAGTCATAAGCATTCGAGCGCTATGTGGTTTCCTTGCGGGTGTGGATGTGCTTCCTACGTTGAGATGCGACTGTGCGCCTGCTATCGCTGTTCCCATGACAAACGATTCAAAGACGCTCAAGCACGTGGTGAAACTCTCTCTACATTTTGTTCATGAGTTATTCAAAGATGGGAAAATCCGGATAGAATGGGTATCTACTCATGAACAGATCGCGGACTGTTTTACAAAGGCATTAAGTAAAATCAAGTTCTTAAAATTTCGAAATGCTATTATGTTTGATTCTAATGCCTTGTTTTGAACGTCTCCCAGGAGAAAAGGAGTCGTGGGCCTAATTGGGCCAAGAACCGCTCTGCTGGCTTGACTTCAACGCTGTACACGTTTCAATGACTTAACGCCAGCGGTTGTCAGTCTCACTTGACGCTTCGTACTGTCAGCATCGTCCGACGTTGACTTCTACTTGCTTCGTCTACGTCCGACTCAGCTCGTCACGTCAGAGTGTGAAAAGTGAAAGTTCAAATGTGAAGTGAATCAGTGACGCCTATTTCTACTTTAATGCTTCGTAAAATAGGAGTCTCTCTGTATATTCTCATAACGTAAGTCCCACGGGACAGATCTCTCAGAGTAGGATTCTAATCATCTGAGAAATGTATCTAGAAATCACAAACTTGGTCATGTGTCACAAATGTTGTTCATTTGTTTTTCAATCTTGAGTCACCATACAGAATTGTATAGTATGATTGGTTTAGCTTATAAAATCTTGCTAGAATCGACACATAGGGTTTCCGCTCAGCCTACCTCATTTGTAGAGGAGGGAGTATTAAAATATAGGGTCTCCAAATGAGATTCATCCATGTAGAGAAGACTCACATGGATACTAAATCTGTTCCATTCTGTTATAGGTCTCGAGAATAGGAATGTTTGTTACAGTATTAATTCCAATGCTTCATAAACATATATGTTTCGTAATCTTAATATAGAATCTAAGATAAATGAATCGGGTACATAGAATCATATGTTTATTATAAATCGGTAACACTGCTTTTGGTGAAGATGGGTTGTCGGTCGCCATACTTCACTTACTTGTCCCGCTCTATTCCATATAGGCTGATCCTCTCGTATCGCTCTCTTATTCAGTTTACTGTTTTACAGTTTCAAACCGATTTCATAGTGTCAATCGAGTTCAGTATTAAACAGTGCATTTAATTCAACATCTATTGAAGTTTTCCTTGACTTGAAACCTACAAAAACAAGCATTCAACGTCCTTTATCCTGCGGTGAGTAATATCGTTTCTACCTAACCATTCTACTATAGAAATAGAGGTTTTTAGGGTAGCTCACCTAACCGAACGGCCTTTGAATTAATAGAAATCATTTTGTGAGCCATGGAAGGAGGTGAAGATTTTCAAAAAAGGTGTCACCTGTGAAGACATAAAAAATATCACCCTGAACACATTGAAGAAAAAAAACGACATCTCGCTAGAGAAAAAAAATGACCTTCAATCCATGATTGACTATCTGACGGATGATACCCATAAGGAGTTTTACAGACAGCTGCTTCAATGACGACATGTTACTTCTTTGTTTTTCGCTATTTGAAAGCAATGTTTTTATTCGTTCTCTATGTTCAATTTTACCTTATAGCGCTTTTAACGTATCCTATTAGTTTTGAGTTCACACAGTATTTTTAGAGTTTGTAGTTTACCAATAGGTAGGTACTTCCTTCAAAATGTTTCGCTTGAAGCTCAAGAAAAGACTGAGAGGTACTTTTTACCAAAATTTAATCTCCAAGTTTGTAAAAGTGCAATGATGTCAATATCAAGCACGAATGTTATGCTCTAAAAAGATTTTTAACTAACAATGTTACTTTATACAGATGGTGCACTCCAATGTTTTAATACCTACTTCGTTTCTAGTACTTGATTTTAGTCCAATGTTTTTAGTACCTACGTATATTTTCCTTGTAAAAGGCTGTGATGTAGGTACCTATATGAAGTTAAGTATATTACCATATTTTTCTAGTTACCCAGATATTTGTATAAGTCTTAAGCTAGGCTGTTATTTTTCAAAACTTGTTCCAAATAAATATTTTCGTTTTCATATAATATTACTTCTTAAATAAATATTTTCGTTTTCATATAATATTTCTTCTTCCCATTTCACCCGTTCTTCTGAGTAAAGACAAGAGTGTTTTCATCTAATAGGTAAAGGGTTGCCAACTTACTGTTCAGTGTGTGAGTGTATCTAATAACCATTCTAAGTGAAAAAGTACAGGTCATCATTATTGTCTGGTTTCGTGAGGCTCTCAGGTGTAATAAACACTGATTTGGGCTAATAAAATGAAACTACCACAAAAATGGAGTGATGAGGACTTACGCACTTTCATGTAAAAAGGCATTGGACTGGCCCTTTCTAATTTCTTACTGCTCCAGTTATGGAAAAAAATTTCCTACATTTTCCAATATAGTTTATCATGAAAACAATTACATAAGACAATAGTAAACAAGACAAGTTATAACAGGAAAAAAATTGACTATGTTACACCGGTTACCAAGAAAAATATAAGTTAATGAAACCTTAAAACGTCAATAACTTTTTTTGGAAAAAATGGCACTTAGGCCCTTTGAACCTGATGCCTTGAGAGTTTTTGTCAATTCGTCCGTAAATTATTTACGGACGAATTGACAAAAACTCTCAAGGGTAAAACTGCCAACCACTGTTTCATCGTGGGGGACATAAACATTGATTTGCTAAGCGAAAACAATCCGGCGGTTGACCATTATATGGACAGTATTTCATCTATGGGTTTCCTGTCATTGTTGAACGAACCAACTCGAGTATTACATGATTCAAAAACTCTAATTGACCACGTGTTTGCAAGGACAAAAGTTCTTGAAATGTTTCCGGCAATAATCAAGTCCGACATAACAGATCACTTCGCTACAGCATTAATTTTTCCGACGACTTATTTTAAAAGGCCCCTTGGAACTAAAATAAGAATTAAAAAAGTAATTGATTATAAACGACTGGAAGTGATATTTAGGCAAACTGATTTCACAAATATTACGAACTCGATTGACGTCAACTATGCTTCCGAGGAGCTGATTAACGTTTTACAAAAAAGTGTTGAGGCAGCAACTGAGCTCAAGAAGGTCAGTAGCCGCGAGCAGAAACTGACGCCTTGGATAACGGACGGAATTATAAAATCACTCCGGACCCGTGAACTTCTCAGAAAAAAAGCAGAGCGTCAAAAAAATAATTCCCTCCTCAAGGAGCGATATGTTAAATTTAGGAACCTAGTGAAGGAAATAATACGGAAAGCTAAGACATCATTTTTTTCGAAGCAAATAGAAAGTGCGGAAGGAAACCCGAAAAAAACATGGGATGTTATCAAGACTGCAATTGCTGGGACAAGCAGTAAGGATTCAGTGTGTCCATTGGTAAAGTTTTTGATTAATAAGAATAAACTCCAAACAAACATAGCTCAAAAAACTGCCTGTAATTTGCTCAATACCTTTTTTACTCAAATTGGTTCAAGACTGACCTCAAGCATCCTGAAAAAATCCAATGGAAACATAAAAAATCAGTCCTGCCATCCGCCACTAAACAAATTTGTAGTCCCTTTGATGTCCGAGTCAGATCTGGAGAATATTTTGAAAACCAAGAAAGGAAGTTCAGCTCCTGGTCTAGATGCGATCCAACTCAGTACAATAAAAAGATATTATAAATTCCTGAAATCCCCAATACTTCATGTCTTTAATTTGAGTATCTCCATGTATGTATTCCCCGAATGTTTTAAGGCAGCAAAAGTCATCCCCTTGTACAAGGGCGGTGATGTGAGTGATGAAGGCAACTACCGACCTATATCAATGCTAAGCTCTCTATCAAAGATACTTGAGAAACATGTTAAAGATCATTTATATGAATTTTTAGAACGTAATAAGGTGCTCAATTCTAGACAATTCGGGTTTAGGAAAAGCGCTGGAGTGGAGGAAGCTCTTTATGCCCTAACCTCCGATCTTTATGACATTCGAGAACAAAAAAAGAAAGGAGCCCTTATTATGTTAGATATTGCCAAAGCATTTGATGCCATACATAGGCAACATCTATTCGAGAAAATGAAGGAGGTAGGTATCTTAGACTCCAGTTTACAATGGTTTAAAAGCTACTTTACGAATCGTAGACAAGTTGTTTCAATAGGTGATTGTATGAGTGATGAGCTGAATAATGATATCGGTGTTATTCAAGGAAGCACTCTAGGACCAATTCTCTTCCTAATATATATCAATGACATTGTGCAGCTAAGAATGTACAAATCCAAACTCTACTTATTTGCTGATGACACAGCGTTGGTGGTGGAAGGCGATACGTGGGAGGAAACATTTACCCAAGCATCCATATCAATGAAACTTTTAAATGACTGGTTTTATGGAAATTATCTGACACTCAACACTAAAAAAACGAAGCTAATTGTGTTTGGTAGTAACAAAGCTGACATTTATGATAGGAAGTTAATATTGGAAGTACAAAGGGACAGCAGTCTTCTTGGAGTATATTCTCGAGAGACTATTGATATGGTAAATTACCATAAATATCTAGGTGTTATAATAGATCAAGAGTTGTCATGGCGCCCCCATATAGACTACTGTTGTAATAAAATTAAAAAGTTTTCCTATATCTTCTATAACATAAGAAAAATTTTACCTAAGGAGAAACTTAAACTAGTGTATTATAGCATGTGTCAGCCTGTAATTCAGTATGGTTAGCTTGGGGTGGTACTTTTACCACTCATATAAACAAACTATATTTGAAACAAAAAACTATTCTAAAAACTATGATGTCTCTTCCTCGTCGAACCCCAACTGAGGAGGTTTTTGACCTGGTAAAGGTCTTCAATATTCGTCAACTCTATGTGAAGATTTCGCTATTATTTTATCACAAACACCCAAACATTATAAACGATACAAGGACACCTATTTACTTTACACGCTTTGTGTCTGCAGGAAATATTGTTCCCCCCTAGGGCTGGTTCTTACTACTCATAGTCCATCTTACGTAATATACATAATCCACAGGAGTATAAGCACTAACATGAAATCTCCTATGAACTACACGAGATCTAATTACAAAACTGAAATTTTATCATGGATAGTCAGGAGAGGAATGGGAGGGATTGATAGCTTAATCGGCAGTATATACCTGTGATAAATAAAAATGTTGGCGGGTGTATGCTGTTGATCATGTAACTTCTTGTAACTTTGTGATCATGTAACTCAAGCTTTTATTGAACGGTTGAGTTTTGAATTTTATCGATGGTTGATAGAATACTATGCAATTGGCAACTGATTGCCTAACAACACGGGCATAGCCTATCGTTAGGCAGAATCAATTAAATGTTTAGCGCCTAAGTACCATTGTATTTGTTACTCATTTGTCTTATGTCATTGTAAAATCATTTGTGAATAAACTTTATTCTATTCTATTCTATTCCATTCTCAGAAATTTATGAAGAAGTGATTATTGACGATGTTGCTGAGACTCCCCTTCTCCCTCACCTAACTCCAGACCTTGAAGAGGGAGAAATACCTCCAACTCCACAACTACGGGAAGTACAAAGAAAAAGTAAGTACCCACCAACTTGTCAGAAAGGCACCTAGCAGATAGAAAATTTTTCATTTTCACATAATATATTTTTGGAGTTGTTTAGCAGTTTGGCATGGCCTTATAAGTAATTGAAAAATGATGTGCAATTCCAGGACCTGCGAGACATGAAGATGAAGCCAGTGTACGCGTCATGCGAAACCAAGAATTTTTGGCCCAGTCTAGGGAGATACACGATTTGAAAAAGAAGGAACAGTTGAAGAAAATTGAGGTTGTAGACCTCCAGCTTGAACTCGGTAAGGTGTTGAATGACAGGGCTGATTGTATTAGGTACCTACCTGAAATATGAAGGAAAGTGAGTGTGAAGTAGCGAATTTGCTTTAAAAAAAAAAAAAAAAAAAAAGAAAAAAGTAGCCACTTTTGTTGTAAAATTTGGTAGGATTTCGATACCGGCTGGAAACCCCAGTTCCAAATCCGTTTCATGAATCATTGATGGAAATGCTAGTTCTGATTTAATCATCATTAATCATTTTTAATCATTAATTCATTACTTCATTTGTTATTCTAGTGAAGCAGCAAATCAAGCAAGCTGCAGATCTCCATGCGAGCCACATGAAGAAGGTTCAACTGGAAATCGACCAACTCTCCAAAAAATAAATAATTTATTATCCTCTCTTTATTATCTCTTTATTATATTATATCAGCTCTTTATTATGTTATATCAGGGAAAATGTACATTCTTCTTATCACCCTAATGCGGTTCCACAATTAGTTCAACGTGTTCATTTTGAAGTTGAAGGTTACGTGAAGTGACGTTCTATGAACGCCCTTCTTATGGCCGCCCCCATACCCACAGCTGACAAGCAAATAGGTGACCCCTAATGTGAAGGTACCTACCTAAGACGTTTTTTGTTAAAAAACCTATAATGATGTGCAAATAATTCTAGTTTGAAACCTAAATAGGTACCTATATCTATGATGTTGCCGTGCAATGGCTTTTTTCAATTTATTGTACAGATTTAAAAATAAAAATAAAGATACACATATTTTAATGACTCAGTTTTATTAATTTGCCCTATCAAGTCTTGAGTGAACTAATTAGGTTAATTATTATATTATTATTAATTAATGGGTATTTATTAGTACCTCCTTAGGTACCTACCTACCTACCTGAGACAAATGTTTTCCTCAAAACAACAGAGGCGTTCACAAATTGGTCACTTATTGTTCACAGTCAGGGGAGTGCTCGTTCATTAATTGGAATATAGGCACTTTTTTACTTTACGCCTTTCTAATTAAACACCATGCAATTTATCCTACTTCACATACGATCGAAGTTGTTCTGCATTGAATGCTGTACAAGAATAAGAAAAACAGAGCGCAAAATACAAATTAGAAATCATGAGATAAAACTTCTAAGTCGGCATTCAGTGGGCAACGAGGTTAACCCTCTTTAACCCAATGTGCACGAAAAGATACATCAAGTTTGTGAATTTTGTAAAAAATCTGGGAATTCTTCCCGCTGATGGGAGCAACACTGCTCGAAACAAGACATCCTGCTGAACAGTTGGCCAACCTGCCGAGCTGTTATCACCGGTTTTTGCTATCAGTTTGTTGATTTGATCCTCGCGCTATCTCCAATGGACGTCCCTGGAACTTCGGTAAGTTTGAGCTTCCGGCTTCCGTATTACTAATAAGTCTGACTTCATAATTTTTATGTGAAAAGGTCTTTGAACATCTCTAGTTTACATTACCAACTTGATTTTTATGGATGTTTCAACTATAATCGAAATATCGCTCGATTTTTGGCCGTATCTTTTTAGATACATTGGGCAACCAACACCCCTGGTGCGTTTCGCGTCTGTATCTGTTTAGATACATTGGGCGACGATCACCCCGACATGCGATCGGTTTCGTATCTCTTTAGAGACACTGGGCAACGTTTACCCTCCACCTAAAACCATTTTTTTCTTTTTTATAGAAATGCCTGTATCGCTCTCGAGGCCAACGCATCCTCGCTTTAGTCCCGAAATTGGTAATAGATTCTGACCCAGAATCCGATGGTGGCGACGATGACGATGCCGAAAACATCAGTGATGATGAGATTCAGAGGCGAATCGACCGCCTATTCACGAAATACCAGAACAATTCGAAGAAGTGACGAATCTTCAAGACCTGGATTCATTCGATGACATTGAAAATGAACATCCATCAATCTCACTTCCAGGTAACTAACTCATAATGTCCTTCCTTGCTCCTTTCTATTTGTGAGAGGAAGGTGTAAGTGCGAATAGCTGATTGGCAGTTTGATGATCTACCAACCATTCATTTGGCAAATTTTTTCCAGATCCTAGTCCAGATCCAGACTTAATTTCTTCTGAAGAGGTACTGCCCGAAGCGCCCAAACTCCCCGAAGGAAAACCAAAACGGCTCAGACACCGACCTTCGACTCCCCAACTTGTACCACCACCGAAGAAAACAGCGAGACCCAAAAAACAGACTACTCGTCGTGTCAAGGGAGGGAAGGTAAACAAAAATAAGAAGACCAACTTCAAATGGAATCGATGCCATTTTTTGAAAGTCGTCACATTACCAGTGTCAAAGTTCTCTCCAAAGCCAGAAATCCCACCTGTGGAGTATTTCATGAGGTTTTTTACGGAGGAACTGTTCGACTTGATAGTCTACCAGACGAATCTGTACAGCACCCAGCAGTCAAAAGGGGCAGGTTCTGCTAATTTTACCGCGCAGGACATTCGGGAGTTCTTGGCTGTGCAGCTTCGAATGGGGGTAGTAAAAATTCCTGATTTTAGAGATTACTGGTCCAACGAAATGAGATTTGAACCAGTTGCCAATATTATGCCGAGGAATAAATACCAAAAAATTCGTCAATACTTGCATTTTGCGAACAACGAAGAGCTTCCAAACAGCACTGACAAATATTTCAAAGTAAGGCCGGTGGCTGATTACCTGCGAGCCCGATTCCAGGAGATACTTCCCGAAAAACAATTTTCGGTTGAAGAAATGATGGTGGCATACAAAGGTAGAAAAGCTGGAGGGAGAAAGCAATACATGAAACAAAAACCAACAAAGTGGGGGTTCAAAATATACACTCGGTCTGGTATATCAGGAATCGTTTACGATTTTTTTCTTTTTGAATGGGACAAGAGTTTCAGGCAAGTTGAGTTCACTCCCTATGAAGACAAACATTTTGGATTTTCGGGGAAATGTGTATTGGCTCTTGCCAAAACAGCAAAAACAATTCCTGGTGAACCCCCAAATGCGATTTTTTTTTACAATTTTTTTTCAAGCCCTCTACTTATGTACCATTTGCGGGATAACTACGGCCTGATGAGCATTGGAACCATTCGAGCAAATCGCACGGATGGTGCTGCCAATGTTTTGAAATCTGACGTCACGTTGAAAAATGAGGGAAGAGGCACATTTGATGAAGTATGCGACAACGAAAAGGCCGTGACCATTGTAAAATGGCAGGACACCAAGCCAGTAATGATTGGGTCAACCTACGTCGGAGCCGAACCCACCCAACAAGTTGACAGGTGGTTGAAAACGGTGAAGAAAAGGGAGAAAGTTGTTTGCCCCAATATTATTATAGAATATAATAAATATATGGGGGGGTGTAGACAAGAGCGACATGCTCGTCAGCCTCTACAACGCCCCTACGAACGTACAAATGGTACATGAGGCTATTTGCCCACTTCTTGGACATGGCCGTGAATAACAGCTGGCTGTTGTATAAACTAGACAACCCTCTCGAAAAAGGAAAACGATTTATTCCACTCAAAGATTTCCGGGCGGATGACAAAGGGGGGGGGGGGGAGTGGGAGGTTAATGGAAACTCCCGTCCCCCAACCCCCTTCAGGAGGAGGAACATGTCCAAGTGGAACTACAAAATGTGTCGATACACAACACCGTTCCTGTAAAAGTATGTCGAATGGAATAGTAAACCCACGTGACAGACTGCAGCGTTTTTTGAATATGCCTACCTTGAAACGCAAAAGAAAAACTTTTGAGGGGGTGTTATGAAATTTTTTGGCTGAGCGAATACATAGGCGTATTATTCACAGAATAATTTTTCTTTCTCAGGAATGGCTGAGAACCCTCCACGCCTTCAGGAGGTTCAGCAAGAGGTGGTGGAACTATCTCCCCAGGAGAGGGAGTCGCTGCGGAAGGTGGAGGAGGTGGTCCAGCTGCGGCTGAGGGAATAGGAGGGTATGATTACGAGGGCTGTGGCTCTCATGAATGAGACCATCCATTCAGCTGCAGCCCTCAGTCACCCAGCCTCCAGGAGGTGCAGCAGCACTTGGAGGTGCAGCAGCACTTGGAGGTGCAACTATCTCCCGAGGACAGGGAGTCACTGCAGAGGGTGGAGGCGGTGGTGCAGGGGCGGTTGAGGGCGTGGGAGACTATGATTACGAGGGCTGTGGCACACCAATGGGGAAAGGTAAAGCCTACTTTGTAGTTGGGCGGACTCACAGCATGGGAGCAGTAATATCGCCTGTTTTCACTGTTTATTCATGAAATAAGGTAATAAATAATTTAAATACATAATTCCCATAATTTATTCTGTAATTAAACACCAAATATGCGAGATTATGCTAAAATTGAGTACCTAAATTGTGGGTTTTATGTCGTGTTAGGAAGGCAGTAGTAGTTAGGGTTTTTTAGCTTGTTGCCATTTCTAGAGATCATTTTTGACCTTCGTTCCTTCGTTCATCGTCCTCTTTCCTTGTTGCATTATTACATTATTGTATGATTAAAAAGTGCATTTATTTACTTACCTGTATTTGTTTGTTGAAGGTTCACTTGTTTTTGCTCATTAATATGCCGGGGCATAAGAAGAGAAATTGTTTCATCCGTAATTGTGGATCACACGCCTCTGGACAACAAACGTCTTTCTTCCATCTTCCAGTGAAGGATAAAAACCGGTAAGTTACTCGTACCTGTGTACTACCTATTGTTGCCTTCTGACTGTGTATAACGGTGTACTTGCAAGTAATATCAGTAAAGTTGTAGTCTTCAGTAAATACTAGGTTTATTTATTGGAACATGTTTCTATGGTTCTGTGTAACTTCTTCAGGCTATGTTTGAGTATTTGTCACTTGAGGCTTGTCCCGTCTGACTTGCCTTATGCCGCATTTACACGATGCCAGTGAGCAGTCCAGCTGACTGGCGCCAGCGAACTAGCGCCAGTAACTGGCGTCGTGTAAACACCACTGGCTCCAGTGACGTGCCAGTCCAGTGGAAAAAAGTCGCTCCAGTCGACTGGCCTCATGAGTAGGTTTCAGGCCAGTCCAGTTCCCCCCACCACCGATAATTCGAGGTGGCGTGACTCACTGGAATCGTGTGAATCACAGGAGGCGTTCCAGTCCAGTTGGCCCTCCAGTTGCAGTGTAGTGTAGTGAAGCAGAAGCTCATCAAACGTTTCAGGGGAAATTCTCAGCAGATCTCTATATTCAGAAGGGTCTTCTGATCTTAATTCCTGAAGCAGCTGACATGAGGCCCCAGACGAATTTCTCCTCAAAATCCATTCCCTCGTCCACACTCTGTGTGTAGAGAGTTCTTCTAGGAGCACTTCTGATGATTCTCGCACAAAATCACGGCACAAATCGCGCAAATACTCCCTTAATTGAAAGCGCGATAGCCTTGATGACGCAATCGCCTCCATCATTTTTGGTCAACTGGAGCCAGTTGAATTGGCTACGTCTGAACCGATACTGGCGCCAGTCAGCTGGCTTCCAGTTTGCTCCAGCTTGTGGGCGCCAGTCAACTGGATCGTCTACTGGCATCGTGTAAATGCGCTTTTTACTCTTATTTGAATCATGATGTGGACCCACATCCGTGATATCACATTATAGTACCTATATTCTATTATCAGGAGTTGGGCACCTAGCTACACACCTTGGTAGACTCGAAATAAAACAAGACTCGAAATAAAACAGTGTTGGAGTGCTCTCCTAATTTTTGTGAGCCTCGCCACACTGTGACGCGAAATATTTCCAATAATTTTGTGACACTGTTCGTTCTTTTCTCTTTCAGATTGGCATCGTTTATCGACTTCGCTGATGATCCGCTGTTCAACCACCTGTCCCGTGAAGAGTTGGGTAAATTGCAGATATATGCGAAATCCATTTTGAACAACATTTCATTTATAGGCTGTCTAGATGTGCTAAACTAACTTGCAATGCTGTACCCACTCTTAATAGGCCTCCTCCATTGGGCATTGACTTGAATGTTGAGCCACTTCTCACTCAACAAGGAGATTTCAGCGGTATTCCGCCTAACTCTAAAAGTACTCAAAATGAAGGTGTAACCGAAACTACCACTTCAACCACTAGGATTTCAATTGTATCTACAAACATTGAAACGGTTCACACCGAATCAACTAGTATTACAGTGCCTCTCGTCCCTAATAATGAGCGCCCAGTAAATGATGAAACTGCCAAACGTACCCAAGGGAACCTTGTTTTGTACGCCTTCCACGAGCATTGCCAGGAGGGTTCTTATTTCAAACCAAAAATCAATTCTCGGCTCATTGGGAATAAGTAGACGTGACCTCACCCCCCGGAAATCAAGTAAACTTTATCGGCAGTTGCAAAAACAAAAAAAGCAGACCAATTCTGCCAAAAGAAATCTGTCAATTATCAAACGGAAATATAGAAAACTGAAAAAAAGATAGTACTCTGGATGGTAAACAAACTTGACCTTCCAAAAAATCTCGAAATTATGGTAAAGAATATTGTTTCCATTGCTAATGCTAAGAAGGTAGGTAGGAGGTGGGATGTAGAAATGAAATGCCTTACGCTAGCTATCCTGAAAAGAAGCCCTAAGACTTGCAACTACTTAGGGACCTTGTTCCCGTTACCGGCACCTAAAACTATAACTAATCTTCTAAACACTGTTCCTTTCTATCCTGGGTTGCTACTCCGTGATGGAAACATTGAAGCACAATATCCGAAAATGGACCGTTAAACAACGAATGTGTTGTTTAATGTTAGATGAAACGTCCATTCGGGAATCTCTGATGTATTTTTATCAGTCTGATAAAGTCAGTGGGTTTGAGGACTTCGGGTTTTCTCAAATTAATTTTGTGTCAAATCATGCAACTGTTTTTATGATATGTTCGTTGGGAGAGCCATCATGGAAAACTCCCATTGCTTATTTTTTCAATAGAGGAGGGACTGAGGTTCAAACGTTCGCCAAACTGATAGAATCCACCATATCACAACTTTTTGGAATAGGTTTGAACCCGGTCAAAAGGTCTTGTTTGTGATCAAGGGTCATCTAACGTGGGAGTATCAATTACTCATCTGATCCTCCCAGTCCTTTCTTTGCTGTGGAGGACAAACACATTTTTACGTTTTACGATCCTCCACATCTTTTGAAGAGCATTAGAAACAATCTTTTAAAGTACGATCTCAAAATTGGGAGTGATGTCGTATCATGGAACTTTATACCTCAGGCGTACAAAAAAGACATGGATTTTTACCAGATGTTGACAAAAATAACGCCCGCACATATCAGTCCAACCAATAAACTAAAAATGAAGGTCAATAGTCCAGTCTAGTTAGCAATAAAAACGGCCGTGTCTTGCAAAAGGTGGTGTAGAAGATTTTATTGTTTTAATTGGTCTATTTGGGACCCAATAACATGGATTCAGAGTTTGCACACAAAATTTCGCAAGGGAAAACTTTTGGTAACCAAAAAACCTCGAAATTTTCGGACTTTTTTCAGTTTTTCGCTTATAAGTTCAAAACAGTTATTTCTACGGAAAACGTTACCCCCATCAAAGTTGTAGATTATCAAATTTCAAGTCGAATGAAAAGAAGAAATTCCGAAATTTGGCAATTGGTTATATTTTTACGGGCGATCGAAAAACATCGTTTTTTCTAACTTTAGCAAAAACTGCCGCAACCCCATTTTCAAAGTGCAATAGCTTCGCAACATGAACCCCAATCCCCTACCCCTCTCCCTGAAGGTTGTAGAGCATCAATCAGAGAGTTCAAAAAGCACCAAAAATTTGAAATTGGCCCAAATTTTGAATTTTTAAATACTATTTTCCAAAAATGGTATTTCTAAAAATTGGCTCTAAGCTGGTTGTGTGCTATTTGTCGATCATTTTTCACCCTAAATCGGCTGATACCATTTTGTGTGAATTACGTGAGGTACATAGGGAGATACTAATGAAATCATGTAGGTAGGTGTGAATGTCCTTAATGACCTTGTGGACATGAAGTTCAGTGTGAAGGGGTTGTTACGCAATTGGCTTTTCACCACTCTCGTCACAAAACTGAGCCATTAGCAGTTCATCTTCGCCCAAAAGGATGTGTGAGAGAGGGACAGGGTCCCTCCTTCTTCCTTTCATCCCCTCCCTTGGTTCTTTCCGTTACTCGGCCTTCCTGGCCGGTACCTGCATTCTTTCGAGCTCGTCATTTATTTTCCTACTGCTACGTAGTTCGCAAGTAAAGTGGTTAGGCATGAACTCGGTGCTTCAAAATGAGTGAGCTCATTCGCGAATTTTGTTTCTTGTGTGAAAGTGATGAAGAAGGTGAAATGAGAAATGTCAAGGAGAAAGGCTTGTAGAGTCTGAAAGAAGCCAGTGTACAACGAAGGAATGAGGGACACACCCTTTTTCTGGAGAATCGAAGAGAGGTGAGGGTTCATTCTTCGTGTTATAAGAAGTATGTGAATCCCAGAATGATTGCTGCAGCAGCACGCCGTACTGTCGAGGAATCGGAAAGAAGGGCCAGCACTCCCACATTAAGGTCAAGATCAGTTGTATTCAACTTTAGGGATCATTGTTTGCTATGTGGAGAGGGAAACCCAGACAATTTTGAGGAAATTGAGACACGTAAACCTGAGCATGCCAGGAATTATGTGCATAAAGTAATGAAGCTGGATGCCAAGGAAAAGTTCCTCGAAGCTGCCCAACGTCGTGGCGATGAGTGGGGGGAAAAAATTGTCGAACGCATCAGTCCTGCGAACGATCTGGTCGCTTTGGATGCATGGTACCACCGCCTTTGTCACAAAAAGTTGTATGGGAGGCCAAAAAGTCACATGAAACGAGGGTATCGCCCAGCGACAAACGTTGATGAAGCTATGCAGTTCATTTTTGATTACCTTGAGAGCAACTCGGATGAATGTCAATTTCTACTTGACGATTTGATGGCTCAAATAGAGGGTGATTTTCGACCGGATGTGCGAACAGTAAAAGCTCACCTCGTCAATCGTTAGGGGGAAGATATTATGATCGTGTTCACTTCCAAAAAAGAGAACGTTGTTTGCTTCCACCACATTGGCTACAAATTAATCAGCGATACTTGGTACAACAAAAAAGAGAGTGACCCACAAAATGAGAAACTACGCATAGTTAAGTTGGCTGGTGACATCATCAGGGCTGACATAAGATCTCAGGTGTACAACACAAAAGAAATCCACCACCCAATGACTTCTTGAAGGACGTGGACACTGTAATTCCTGAAACACTGAGAGTGCTGTTGGAAACCATCATATTGAAAGAAAAAAAGGGTTTCTTGGACAGATGGAAAAAGAAATGTACTGCTGTCGCCCACGCAATCATCAGCGCAGTAAGACCACGATCGTTTCTCTCGTCGCTTTTAACGGGTCTTAGTGGGTATTTATTCAGAAAGTTTGGTTCAAAGCACCTAATAATCATTTTGTCTCACTTGGGCTTTTCGGCTTCTTACTTCGAAGGAGCTTTCCTTGAAACCTCGGCTGTCCTTCAGACTAAAGACACACCCACTTTGAGCGAAGAGGCTTTCTGCCAGCTAGTTTTTGATAACGCTGATTTTAACATTATGACCCTTGATGGCACAGGAACATTTCACGCTATGGGAGGGATATTGTGTGTGACTCCAGACTCAGCAGTTACTCCCCTTGAGAGCATGGAGCGACTTACTTTTTCTTCAGCTGCAGAAATTGTGAAACGAGCGGGGCAAGTTCACCTACACACACTTGGAAGGAGTGGGGGTTTAAGGCCTGGGCACACCAAAAGCAGTTGCAGTGCGGTAGCAGTGCGTCTACGTTAGTAAATAATGTAGTTATATGAGGGATGACACACTGAACAAACGCGGGCCCGCTGAACCTACCTGCTCCGCAACTGCGCCGCGCACGCACTGCTCTTTCACAAAACACTTGGGCGGGAGCAGCGCGGGCGCGGGGCGGTGGCAGCGCAAGCGCGGGGCCGCCGCAGTGGGCACACGTTGTATTATACGTCCGCCGGTTTGACTAGTCACACCAGAGCAGTTGAGCAGGACAGACGCGCAGCAGTTCCCAAACAGTTGTAATTTTTTACAAACAACATGGAACCAAATGAAAAATTGATAGAGTTGGTGAGGAAATATAAATGTCTATATGATCTGAAGGACAAATATTATAGAAATACGGTTTACAAGATGCGACTATGGGTGAAGATAGCTGAAGAAATGAACATTACAAGTAAGTTGAAACTTTATTATTATATTATTACTTTTATATTTATTTTGTAATTTATTTATTGATTGTTGATGAAGTATGATACAAACTTTTCTCTCACATTCCAAGCTAAATTTGACGATCTTTGATTAGTACGTCGTAAGGGTGCCAACGCTTCCAGTTGTGATGTTGTTTCTGGCTGTGTTGTAGCCGCCGTTGTTGCCGTAGTAAAAGTGTCTTGTCTGTGGCCATCTTTTATTCGAACATAATTGTGTAAACAACACGTTGCTTGGACGATATATATAGCTGTTTCAACTTTACATTCAATAGGCCTGTGATAAACACGCCATTTCTCTGTCAAAATACCGAAGGCGTTTTCAACGACGCGACGTGCCCTACAAAGTCTGTAATTGAATCCTCTTTTTCTCTCATCGTTCACAACTGAGTTTTTAGGAAAAGGTCTCATTAGGTAAGGCTTCAAAGCGAATCCTTCGTCTCCAATCAAGACATGTGGAACAGGATCAGTGGACCCTGGTAGCGGTTTAGCTGGCAAAATTTCTCTTCTTGCTATGTAATTATTATAAAAAACAGAGTTTTCAAATATGCCACTGTCACTATGCCTGCCATAATTGCCTATGTCGACGATCAAAAATTTGTAATATGGGTCTACTATTGCTAATAAAACTATAGAAAAATATGATTTATAGCAAAAATAATTAGAACCACTATTTGGTGGACATTCAATTTTCACGTGCTTGCCATCAATACTACCGACACAGTTTGGGAATCCCCATAGTTCTCTATATCCTGACTCAGACTCCTTCCATTTTTCATCAGTTACCGAAGGCATGAATATTGGTTGCAATTCTTCCCAAATAGCTTTACACACTTCTTCAACAATCTTCGAAACTGTACTTCGTCCTACTCGAAATGAGAATGCTATAGTTTGATAAGAATCTCCTGTTGATAAGTATCTGAAACAAAAAATAGTAGGTATTGTAAGAAGTAAATATTATGTAGCTGTTGCTTTAATTTAGGTAGGCATTGCACTTGTGTGAAATACTGTAGAATTGTTTTAATACTCGTAGTAATAACCATTTTGTGCTTCTTTTTTGCAGATGATGCGGCGAAACATAAGTGGAAGATTTTAAGAGATGGATATGTGAAATATAAAAAACAGCTAGCTGGACAGACAGGATCAGAAAGAAAACATATTTCTTTTGTGTGGTCGGAGCAACTAAGCTTTTTGGATGATACAATACAACCAAGATCATCAAAAACCAATTTCATTCCACTAACAGTTGGTGATACTCAAAATAATGAAACTCAGCAGTCCAATTACTCAGGTTCAGAGACTACGGTGATTGATCAGGCACTTCATTTAGACAATGTAAATGACACTGAGAACCCAACCACATCTTCGGACACACCAAGCGCTTTAACATTGATGTCACCGCAAGAACTTGAAACTCCAAATCCTCCTGCATTGTCACCGGCCCAGGGATTTCAAGCTCAAACTCGAAGCTGCCGACGTCTGCCGGAGTCTGATATTGACAAAGCTTTAAAATATTTACAATCGAAAAACCGACCCGTTCATGATGGTATCGATCACTTATTTTTAAGCTACGCAAGCACCTTTAAAACTTTTTCCCGTCGTAAACAAACCGAATTAAAAGTCAAGCTGGCAACAATATTTGCAGAAGCAGAGTTGAGTGAAATCGAAGAAACCCCGGTACCATCGCCCGCCTATTCATTCGTCTCGCAAGGTTCTTCAAGAGCACTCACTCCACAAGAGCTCACGAGTGACAGCAATTATTACCAGTACAATATTCATGATGCACCACAAATTAATAGAGACCCACCAATTCCTGAAGACGTGACATTTGAAAATAGTTTCACACCTTTGTAACTATACACTATTAGGTCAGGTCATTTGTTTGTACAAAAATAAGAGAAATGAGTGTTATCTACCAATAAACCGTTTTTTAAATGTTGATTTTTTACTAAATTTTACTTACCGCAAACAAATTGCCAGCCGCTCTCTTGAAGAGATGGCAACTCTGTAGTTTGTATCAGTTTTTATAATTTTCAATCGTATCAACTTATGCACTTCTTCAAAAGAACTCTTCGACATCCGAAAATAAGTATAGAACCGATCTTCAAAAGATTCTAATTCTCGACATAGACGATGATACTCCCCATATTCTTTTCTTCTCTTATTTATATCGTGAACCCATATTCTTTTTTTTTTAGCTAAAGCTAGAAGCAACAATAGCTCCTCTTCGTCAGAGTCCGAACCATTCAACATCTTGCAGTGTACTGAGTGAGTGTGGCGATCGATACGACACACATAGCGCGGTTATAAAGCAGGGACCGCCTTTAAACTGCTTTCTGACTGCTCATGTTTCTGGTGTGACGTCAACCGCGGCACAACTGACCTGCCCCGCTACTGCGCCGCGCCTGCCCCGCCCTTGGTGTGCCCAGGCCTTTACGCAATGTCACTGTAAAAAAATTGGAATACCTCCATCCCATTGATATGGAAGCAAAACCACTGGACACTGACGTTGTATGGCTGTATAGCGAATGGACAAAGAATCCAAGTGTTCCCGGGTGGAACGGATTCATGGAAAAAGTGACAGCCCATCAAGAAAGCGAGCGCTCAAAAATAATACGTCTGCCTTTTATCAACAACCCACCTTCTGATGTTGACACTGTTTTCACATCGCTCATGATTGCTGCAGAAAAATGCAAAGTACTCAATCAACTGCATTGCTTTGTTACATTCGACCAGCCCTTATACCTGAAAGCAAGGGATATCGTAGCAATTGGGCTGCCAGAATTGAGCACAGTCATAGTGAGGCTTGGAGGATTCCATCTTGCCATGTCTTTCATGGGGGCAATGGGGACTTTAATGGCTGGAAGTGGTCTACACCAACTGCTGTCCACCATATACGCAGAAAACAGTGTCTATAAAATTTTGACGGGTCACGCGTACTCCCGAGCTGTAAGAGCTCATCTGCTCATTCATTCAGCTTTGGGAGCCCTGGTTTGGGATACAGTTAATCTCACTGTTGAAGAACGTACCGAACTGGCAGTCGTGATTGACAATCATTCTGAAAAAACCAGGGTTATGACATCTTGCAACAACAGCATCCATATAAAAAGCGTCGTTCAGAAATTTGCTCAAGCACTGAGCAACATTGAAGCAATGGGAGCAACTGCCAAGTTGTGGATTATGTACTTCCGAATGATCACCATTCTAAAGCAGTTCATCCAGGCTGAACGTAGTGGCAACTGGAACCTTCACCTGGAGTCCATTCATCGAGCATTGCCATTCTTCCATGCAGCAGGCCACTACCTCTATGCAAAATGCGCTCACCTGTATTTGCAGGATATGCTATTGTTGGAGGAGAAAATGGACCCAGAAGAATACAACAACTTCACTGCAAAAGGGAGATTCACAATAAGACGTTCTGCAAAACACTGGTCAGGGATTTGGACTGACCAAACTATTGAGCAAACATTGATGAAAGATATGAAGTCCCAAGGAGGCCTCACCCGAGGGCGAGGGTTTTCAGAGGGTTCCTTGGCCAAATGGACTCTGGCCCAAGTGAACATGCAGAATGTGTGTGATGCGATGGAGCAATACTGCGACTTGCAGTACGAAACTTCAGAACAACGTGTGGATGCCAGAGTTTCCCGAATGGAGAGAGACAGAAGGGACTCCAACACGCTGCTTGATTGGCTCCCTCAACATCCTCCGTTTCCTGAAACGGAAGCAATAATGTCCTTAAGCAGTGGAATCATTGGAGGATCGGAGGTTAACTGCCACAAGGCTTCGGAGATTGGAGCAGAGATGCTAACCAGAATGGTGACCCATGGGAACTTCAAAAACGTGACTTTCAAAAGGAAAGATAAGGTGGTCACTTTGGCGTCAGCAGTCAACCCTCTGAAAGCAGGATCCATCAAAGTGGCAGCAGTCGATCCATTTACACTATTTCAAAGGTTGTGCCTGTCAAAACAATCAGACAAAGATTTGAAGGACTTCTTCAAATACGAACTGGCACCATTCCCAATTCACTGAAGAAAGCATGAGAAAAGGGACAAAGTCTACTTTCTACAAGGCGTTCTCTTCGGTCGAAGTATATGTCACAGCTGAGAGACACTTGACCGTCGTTGATGGAGGCTTTCTCCTACACAAAGTTGTTTGGCCTCGAAATGCAGCATTCAAAGGCATAGCTGAGAGCTACTCCACATTTATCAAGCGCCAATATGGGTCAGAAGTTATCGTCGTGTTCGATGGATACCCAGCCAACGCTGGCACTAAACAGTGTGAGCGCTCACGACGAGCAAAACTGCTCGCCTCAGCAGAGGTGGTATTTGATCGTGAGACTGTCAACCAGGTGGCACAAGAAAAATTCCTGGCCAACGAACAAAACAAAAAGTAGCTGATTGAGCTTTTGAAAAATCATTTTGAGGGCTGCCACATTGAGGTCAAGCAGGCTGTTGAAGACGCAGACGTCCTTATCGTCCAGACTGCACTGGCCAAGTCAGCTCAGCAGAAAGTGGTCATAGTGGGAGAAGACATTGACCTTGTACTCATGACCGCCCTGGGTCAGTCTTCCCCTAATATGTTCTTTCTGAAGCCAGCAAGAGGAAGGACGCCAGACACCCTGTACGCAACCACCTCATATCGATATGACCCAGGAACAGCACTCATCGGGCACGCTCTGAGTGGTTGTGATACAACATCAGCGATTTTTGGGCAAGGTAAATTGAAAATTTGCCACATTTTAAGTAGAGCTCCTCAACTCTGTGAGCCATTTTACAACCCATCGAGCTCCCACGAGGCGATAGCCCAAGCTGGAGGAGCCCTGCTAAAGATGATGTACACTGGCGAAGACAGTAACGCCACCCTGGACGACTTGAGGTTCACCCTCTTCCACAAGCTGGCGTCCAACAAGAAGGTGGACCTGCCCCGATTACGCCCCACAGCAGATGCTGCCAAGTTCCACAGCTATCGGTCATACCTACAGGTCCAGCTTTGGTTGGGGAAAGACATCTCCCCGGAGCTGTGGGGTTGGTCGTCCTCTCCACAGGGCCTCCTTCCGAGAACAATGGAGCAAGATTCGGCCCCAGAGAGTCTGTTGAAGACAGTGTCCTGTGCTTGCAGGAGTGGTTGCATCACCGCAGGTTGTTCCTGCAAAAAAGCAGGTTTGAATTGCTCAACTCTCTGCAAGCTCTGGGGTTTCCTGCGAGAATTCTCGCATTCCAACCCAGCAAGAAGACGAGGAGGAGGACATCCAGGACGAACTAGAGGATACCCTCGAAAGAATGACATCCTCCAACGAAGACAATGCTGATGACGCCTACCTACCACCTCCACCTCCACCTCCAGAATGTGTCGTTCCCGGGCCTTCCAAAAGACTTAGAAGGTCTCGCTGATTGATTGACACTCATTTTTCATTTACTTGCATTTGCTAGCTAATTTGTTCGCTACTTTGTAATTTTAACAGCACTATTGGCATGAATACTAGCTTTAAAGGTAATATTATTAAAATCTCTGAAAGCCACTTTTTTTTGTGTATTATCCCACTTCTCACGTAAATGTACAGTAGTACACAGGTGCTTGGTTAAACCCTTATTATGTCCCTAGTCACAGTTAATAATGATCGCAAAATGGCATCAGAGCCGATTTAGGGTGAAAAATGATCGAAAAATAGCAAAAAACCAGCCTAGAGCCAATTTCTAGAAATGCCGTTTTTGGAAAAATAGAATCTAAAAATTCAAAAATTGGGCCAATTTCAAATTTCTTGTGTTCTTTGAACTCTCTGATTGATGCTCTACAATCTTCAGGGAGAGGGGTAGGGGATTGGGGTTCATGTTGCGAAGCTATAACACTTTCAAAATGGGGTTGCGGCAGTTTCTGCCAAAGCTAGAAAAAAACTATGTTCTTCGGTCGCCCGTAAAAATATAACCAATTGCCAAATTTCGGAATTTTTTTTTTTCATTCGACTTGAAATTTGGTAATCTACAACTTTGATATGAGTAAAGTTTTCCGTAGACTTGACCGTTTTGAACTTATAAGCAATAAACTGAAAAAACTCCGAAAATTTCGAGGTTTTTTTGTTACCAAAAGTTTTCCCTTGCGAAATTTTGTGTGCAAACTCTGAATCCATGTTATTGGGTCCCAAATAGACCGATTAAAACAATAAAATCTTCTACACCACCTTTTGCAAGATAAAATCCTAACTAGACTGGACTACAAGTTGTCTAGCCAAGTTTTTGCCATACAATGTATGCTACCCTCAACACTCTAGTTGATGGAGGCCATTTGCCTGAAACTGCTAGAGCCACTGCATCTTTTACCCTTCTTATGGATAGGTTATTTGATTCATTCAATTCCAATCCACATTACACGCTTTTTAAGCATCGACTACACAAAAAGAGTTTAACCCAAAGCTCCATTCACATTCCATTTTGGAATGAAAACATTGACGGAAGGAAGTTTTTTTGCCCCAAAACTAAAAATGTTGTTAGGCCTCCTTCCCAAAGTGGATGGATCAGCAATATTAGAGCTGCCATCATGCTTTGGAATTACATAGAGCCCACACTTGAAGAACTGAACATGAGAAGAACAGGTCAAGAACCTCTCGAAAATCTGTTCTCTCAAATCCGACAGCATGGAGCAGCCAATGTAAATCCTTCAACATACCAGTTCACTGCTGCAATGAAATCAGTCAGTCATGTAGTACATGTCATCAGTACCTAAAGGGGCAAATTGTGATGCCGATTATAAGATAGAACAAAAAAAATTTTTTGAACTGTCCGCCAAAGGAACCAATTACCAATGTTTCACAGTCAGTGTCATTTAATGCTTCAAAAAACATTGACTTATCTTCTCCAGATCAAGCTCTCATTCAACTCCATTTGTCTCAACAGCAATTGAGAACTATCTTTCCTGAGTATAATTATCATAGATCCTGTTTAGTTAGAAGCACTGCCTATGTTGGAGGATATTTATTGAAACGAATAACTGCTCTTGAAAAACAACCTTTCTCTTCTTGCCGCGACTGTATGCGCACCTTAGAATCATCTGACATTCGTCCTGAGCATCTTTTCATTCATCATAAAGAACATACTAATGACTTGCAGATTGAAGTATCCTACTGAAGTATTTGGGTCATTCTCTGAACATGTACAAATTCGAGTCCCGGAAGATGTTCAGGGGCATTTATTGACAAATGTTGGATTTTTAAAAATTCTCTCGTTGGGTACATTCACAATGAAGTAATTTTTGTGGATTATACGCCCTTCCCTCATCATTATCAATTTTAAAATATTACTCAAAGCCCCCATTTCACACTCCTTCACCTTGTCCCACAACTGAGGTTGCCAACTTTAGAAAATTGTAATGTATACGAATAATGAGATAATTTCCTCCAGAGCCTGGTATTCTATGTTTATAATAATCGAATTTGAGTTCAAATAGTCAAACCTCGAAAATCAGTAATATCTGAAGAAATATGTAGACTTATAGCTATGTCCCATAGGTTGGTTCACACTCCTTCACCTATTTTGAAACTGAGCGCCATTGTCCTGAATTAGCCTTTTAGAGTGAAATCAGCTGAAGTGGCAACACTGTGGCATTCCCGCCTAAATACCTTAACCTCTGTTTTGATGCAATCCACGTGGGGTAGCTCCTCAGTCAGTTTGAAGTCAGTGTCAAGCGAAGGTGGTTTTATTCTTCACTCTCCTTCACCTATCTGTCCTGGCTACCAGGTAATTATTTTTTTCTAATTTCCTTGAAATTATTCCTCTAGTGAAGAAGTTGTCATGGAAGTTTTCTTTTGGCGTTTTTATCTCAATCACATGATGAATTGAGTACCTGTTTACTAAGAAAACCACACTCCTTCACCTCACACTCCTTCACCTAACCCAAAAATGAACATAGGTGAAGGAGTGTGAACCCAGGTGAAGAAGTGTGAATCATAGTCATTATATTACTGTTTCCCATGTAGTTTACCCGAACCAAGAATGAATAGTTCACCATTGAAGAATATAATGAATTTTTGGCATTTACTGAATGTTATTGAGCTCCTACTTAGACTCAAGGAGCATTTGTGTGGAGAGCATGTCTGTATGAATGTATCTTGGTTCTGGTGCGATGACATTATAAACAACCACTGATTTTTGGGTCTTAGACTTGAAATTTGGATTGTATACTCTTTGGATTACAAAAATACGGGTTATAACAATAAATTAATCATTTTAGTTAGCATAAAATCTGGAGGGGCGTGTCGATAATAATAAATAAAATAAAAAATACGAGTTCCCAACAATTTTTTTTTTAAATAAACAGATTCGACAGATTCGTGGTCTGACGAATGTATTTACTTTTTTTGCAGCAATCACTGCTTGTGATGGCTCCCAGAAATCAGACTAAAGAAGAGAGGGCGAGGAAGAAGCGGGAGTGGGATAGGCAGAGGAGAGATCGAATGAAGAGTGACCCAGTTTTACTGGAAAAACTTCGTGAAAAAGAGCGCGAACAATACAAGAGAAAAATTGAAGAAAAAAAAGTCAAACTAGTTTGCGATATGACAGACAGAGAACATAGGGCTCAGAAAAAGATATGGAGGAGGAAAAATAACGAAGCTTATGCTAGAAGGAAGCGAAGAGCGAATGAAGAGGGGAATTCATTCGCTCATTTATGTATTTCCTTTAGAAATAAATGTGCAAGAAATGTCCCGCTGATGGTTAAATAGTTTTTATAACGGATTAAGTTGATAGTTCCTTCCTTAGATTCTTCATCATTATTAATTTGTTTCTGTTGTCGTTCCTTAATTTTTTACTAATTTACCTACTTTGAATGATCTCATGTTTTAGTACATTCATGTTCATGTTTGACTATTAGTCACGGTTCTTTGTTTGAAATATTCAAGACTGTTCAGGTGTATTTACTCAAAACACATAAGTATAAGTTAACGTATGTGTCTCCAATGAAGACTGTAAAATGTGTGATACTACATTAGAAGATAGTACTATATAATAGTACTTTATTTTTACTGATAACAGTTGTATTATTTTTGTCTGAATTAGTTACCTTCATTAAAATAAAAAGTAAAGAACGAGTGATTCAATCTCCCTCACCTCTTTTCACACTCCCTCACCTGCTTGATTTTTTAGTACCCCTTTAATTGCAGAACGGTGCATTTTGATGTGTGCATTTTTAATATTTAGTTTAACTAACCGTAAAGGAAGCGGATATGAAAAAGAAAAAGGGAAAAAACCATTATTCAAACCACTTGAAATGTGTACTCCGTTTTTGGCTCTACTCAGAGAATGACCCATTTACTACTTATGTGGTTCAATGTACGGACCTAATGCTCAAGCGAATTGATTCGATACTAGGTTGTAAAGGCATGAGAAAAGATTTGGTTAGAACGGTGATGGAGACCATAGGCTATAGATCAATTGGCTGTTAGAATCATTGTCACTTGCTTTCAAAATGCATAATTATGTTCTATGATTGCTCAACTAGTAGTGTTCAAGAAATGTAAAATATACAAAGGGTATCTGGGGGAAAAGTATGAACGCATGAAAAATTATAGAGTAAACATTCGCATGCACCAATAACAATTTGAAGTTACTGATGTATCCTAGTAACCTTCCTCCGCTCGCGCTGGCGGCAGATTGGCCGCCATTCTGGGTTTTTCAGTGTGGAATTCATCCGAGGCTCGAGAGAGACGGGACAGGGAATTGTAATCTCTAGTTAGGATATCCTCCACCAGGCAGAGCCTTTGAGAAGTTTTTATAGTTACCCTAGCCTTCTCAGTACCTACCTACTCGTTTGAACCTCACAAAGTCAGTGTCGAG
The DNA here is from genome assembly GCA_954871275.1 of Leptopterna dolabrata. Classification (NCBI taxonomy): domain Eukaryota; kingdom Metazoa; phylum Arthropoda; class Insecta; order Hemiptera; family Miridae; genus Leptopterna; species Leptopterna dolabrata. The sequence continues at coordinate 62,445,780 of OX940977.1, read as the reverse complement.
CCAATCTGCCGCCTGCGCGACCAGCCGTGTTTGGATTTTTCTCTCTCAGTCTTCGAAAAGAATGTAAGTAAATTTCCCCTCATTTCGCTCAGGTTTCATAGTTTTATGCATTGTGGTTTTATAAAATACATTTTCTACTCTCTTGAATTATTATTTGTGGTTCATAGCATGAAAATTACCATGTTCATTTTTTGATTGTGTGGCGTTTTACCTATGGAAGGAAAATCACAACTTTCGGATTGTTCATTTGTTCAGGGCCCGCGAATATTATTCTACCGACCATGAAATTGCGCAAATCCTCGCTCAGTTGGAGGCAGAAGAGAACGAGGCTGCTGCTGCTGAAGATTTTACTGCTCCACATGTGGAACATTCACGCACAGAATGTGACTTCAATGACAACGATCCAGACTACGAGCCCCAGGTAATTGAAATGAACGAGGAGGAAAGTGACACAGATATTGATTTGAGCGATAGCGAAGAATGTGATGTCCCTGAGAGAGATGAGAACTTGAGATTTTATATTGGCAAAGACAATAACACGATTTGGGCCAACACTGCCATGACTCCACATTCAAGAACAAGGTCTAAAAACATAATAAAAATTCTCCCTGGAGCTAAGGGCCAAGCTCGCCAATGTCAAACCCGTTTGGACTGTTTCTTCCAAATAATTACTGCTGAAGTTGTCGAAATGATTGTAAATTACACAAATATTTTCATTGAGAATAAAAAACTTGAACGTGAAAGGCTTGCCGATACAAGTGGAGAAACAGTTCGAGAGAGAGAGATTACAAGCCTACAACGGTTCCCGAAATATTGGTAGTATTTGGTGCTCTTTTTATGATAGCTGTGAAGAGAGGGAATCACGCAGACCTCTCAGAATTTTTCAATTTGAATGGAACCGGACTTACGATATTGAGAGCTAATTTCAGTGAGAACAGGTTCAGATTTCTGCTGAGATCTCTAAGATTTGACGACATCAATACTCACGAAGAACGTAAAGCAACAGAGAAACTGGCACCGATCCGTGAAATTTTGGGGTCTTTTACAGCCAACAGCCAAAAAGCCTTTTCTTTGGGAGAATTCACTACTATTGACGAAATGCTGGTCGCATTTAGAGGGCTTTGTTCTTTCATACAGTACATGCCAGCTAAACCAGCAAAGTATGGTATAAAAATATACTACTCCCTCTGCGATGCTCGTACGCATTATACATCGAATCTGGAAGTGTATTGTGGTAAACAGCCTAACGAAATTTCGAACAAACCATTTGACCTTGTGGTGAGGATGGTGCAAAGCATTAGAGGGACTAATCGAAACGTCACAACGGACAATTATTTTACAAATTACCCATTGGCAGAGCATCTGCTCTCCATGAACCTAACATTCGTGGGAACTATGAGGAAGAATAAACCCGAAATCCCTCCTGAATTCCTGACTGTAAATAAAAGCTCACAGCCTGGGAGCTACAAATTCGGATGGCAACCAGATAAAACTTTGATCTCCATGATAACAAAAAAAAGAAGGCTGTGATACTAATATCAACTATGCATGACAGTGACTCTTGTCACTGTCGACAGTGACAAGATGAATTCACCGTTGATGAATCCATGTTGATGAATCCACCGGAAAACCCACTCAAGTCATGGATTACAACTTTACAAAAGGCGGAGTTGACACGGTGGACTTGATGTGCTCCAGGATTTCTACATCAAGGGTGACGAAGAGATGGCCGATGGTTGTATTCTTTCGATTGCTCGACCTGGCAGGTATAAACTCCCTGCGAATTTTCCAGTTCAACAACCCTCTGCAGGTAAAGAAGAACACCAGAAGATATTACCTTTACGACCTGTCATTTGAGTTGATGAATGAAAACATGAAGCTTCGATCTCTTATAACAACTCTACCAAAAGATCTGGTATTGGGTAATTGTATACAATATATGGCGCCACCTCCAATCGTTTTGATACTAACATATAATGTAGTGGAAAGGTATAGAAATATAAAGAGATAGTATTTGAATGCCGGAAACATGTTTGAGCCCGTGAAAGATAAGCAGAGATATCAGACGCTCAAAGGTCAATAATAAAGCTCGGCATGACCTACTTCAGTCTACGTGATGAGTGCGTCCTGTTCATACGATCAAGCTTTTGCGTGCAGTGGTTGTGAATTCACATTATCCGAGTTCATAGTGTTGTCTGAAAACGCAGAGTCATTGTTAAAGTTTTTGTATGATCATCGCGTTCTTCCAAAAACAAAGACATGTCCTGTTTGTGGACATGCGATGTGTTTAGATGAGTCAAAAGGTATTTTTCGTTGTAACAAAAGGGTTCAAACTGTAGATGTAAATAGGAAAAAAATTTCTAAACATTGCAACAAACGAATCTCTCAGCATAACGGGACATGGTTCAGTAATCACAATTTAACAAAAGTACAAATTTGTAGGTTAGTTGCATTTTGGATTTTTCTGAAACCTCCTAGACAGGATTTTTTGTGCAACGAAATTGGAATCTCACCTCGTACATGTGTAGACTGGTGTAATTATTTAGACTGGTGTAATTATTATTACATTAGACTGGTGTAATTATAACGGCTCAAACCCCTCCGTGAACGAACAAAGCAACGCAGAATCAGCCGATAGTGACGACTCCGATAACGACATTTAAGGTAAATGCACTATGCTTTATTATCATCCGGTACTTAAAATATTTTTATTTGCCATTGTAAACCCATAACAAATGTACTATGTTAATATGAAAATGTTTGGAGGTGGCGCCATGTATAGTATATAATTACCTGGTATTGTTCTTGGAACCATACCGAGAGGAAGAAAGTCCGGAAGTTCGCCCTGTACCAACGAGAAGAGGGATATGCCATATCTGTGGGTCAAAGAAGAACAACAGGAGCAAATTGGAGTGCCAACACTGCAAGAAGAATGTCTGCAAAAATCACTCAATCTCTTTTATTACATGCCAAGACTGCCAGGACCATCGACATGAGGATGGTGACGACGAAGACTAATCCAAATAATTGTGATCCAAAAATACCACGAAGACCAAATGCGACGAAGACTAATCAAACTAATTGTGATCTCAAAATACCACGAGTGATGATTGATAATCAATTATAATTATAGGAAGATACCTAACTGTGATGATAAAATGTTTTCATTCTCGAAATTTCGAGTTTGAATTTATATTGGTAGTTTATTCTTGTTGATAGATTCGACTTTTCTCTTGATGATTGGAAGGTACCTACTGGGATGATTTTTTTTAATTATGGTATTTTTCTTTTCTTTTTTTGAAAGTGATATTTCTAGTCTGGTTCTTGCCAGCATCTACCAAAAAGACTAAGAACATGTTTTTACCCCTCGTCATATTTTTTCATACTTGATGTTTACTATTTTTGTAATTTTTTTCTATGAGCCTAGTTCTGCCAAAAACTTTAAATAAATATGTGATCAATCATGACAGATAGTTTTTTGAAACCTGGATTACTTTTGAAAGTCGAAAGAAGACTATTTCTACAAGAAAACTATGGAAATTCGTGGGCGGCCAAATTGCAGCGGAGGGGGCTATCTTACTATAATTATTCTCTAGTTACTATTTTATCTCGTAGTTTTAGTCGACAAATCCATCATTCCTTGGAATGGCTAAGTAAATATGTAGGTACACACTTGTACATAGATTTCTTGTTTTTCGCAAGCTTTCAAATTCTTTTTCCAATATGTTTTTAGTTGTTTTGGTTTGCTAAACCCGTCATAGGACTAATACCAGGCTCTTCACGATCGTACCCCAACATCCTGGTTACTCTACTCATTTCTCGCAACATCTGTGCCATTTTCACATCAACTACCATTACTTCTTGTTTGCAAATACAGTAAGGTATCTTGGTGCATGAGACTCACGAGCATGGTTGCAGTGAACCACCGGGTATGATGGGGTATGCACCTTTTGGCGTGTTAATAATTACCTTCCACATTGTCAAACGGGATTTTTAGTTGCTGTGTGCAGGGATTTTCCCCTCTTTGCTGGCAGCACTGCTTTCGGTGTTATCTCAGTTTGTCGATGGCGTCCGAGGTGAATCTTTCTGTCTCCGTTCAATTATAATAAAATGCGCCTTTCGTAAGAAGTTCTGTGGCCGTGTTCGTCATTTATCCTAATAGTTTATTAGGTTATGGGCCCAGTACGCGAGTTGAAGTTCGTTTCGGTTCGTGCGGTAGTGGATGGATGACGATAAATTTCGGTGAGAAGTTTCTCGGACCACCTGTTGCTCGTTGGGTCGGAAATTCGTCAAGCTTAAAATGGGTTCAAAAAAGGAACTCATTGCCCTTAATTTGCCAGTATTGTCAGCAGCAACGTTTGATAACTGGAAGTTTAGGGTTATGGCGATTCTGGAGGAGGATCAGCTGCACGGTTGCGTGACGGGCGAAGGGATCCCACAACTCGACCAGGAAGAGACTGACTCCGACAAGTTAAGTGATTACAAAAAGGTTCTAAATGAGTATAAAATTAAAGACTCAAAGGCTAAAGGGCTTATAATTAAATGTGTCCCGGACAAACACCTCGATGTAATAAAAGAGTCAAAAACGGCAAAATCAATGATGCAGGCATTAAAGGACGTTTTTAACAGGGATAGCTCCTTCTCCCGGGTTGCTCGGTGGCGTAGGCTGATTACCTTTCGTGTCAGATTCTCGGACGATCTCGGAGAAGCTTTCAACAGATTCGAGTCAGGGACATTAATGAGACAAAACAAGGTCAGCCGATTTTCAGTGATTCGGACAAAGCTTCCCTTATTCTATGTAGCCTGTCAGACGAGTATCGCTCAGTTGTCACAGCGATTGACTCACAGCCGTCATTTACGCTCGATTTTGTCAAGAGTAGACTCCTTGATGAAGAGATGAAGTTAAAGGGTAGAGACAAGAATCAAAACCCTGAAAATGACATTAATGAGGAAGATTCTTTTAAGGCTCACGGGTGCCACTTGTGCGGAGATCCCCAGCATTTCATACGGCATTGCCCTAAGAACAGAAATAATGGATCATCCAGGAGGCGTTTTGCTCGAAGAGGGGGCCGAATTGGAGGACGCGGAGGTCGAAGTGGGGAGCACAGCGCTCATAATGCCGAAATGGTAAGTTTCCATGCATACTCATGCACAAAGAGGTTTGGAAAAATTGACTTTCTATTCGACTCCGGATGCAGTCAGACAATGGTTAGTAGTGAAAGCAAAATGACTGACGTCAAACGCCTAAGTAATCCAGTCAGAATAAATATCGCTAACGGCGAATGTATGGTCGCTGAGAAAATAGGTGTCCTCCCAGTGAAGAGCCAGGGACGATGGATAAATATTGAGGCCCTACTTGTGCCTAAACTCCAGCACAACCTCATTTCGGTGTCAAAATTGGCGGACAAAATTTTAAAATCATTATCAGAGGCCAGCAATTGAAGATTTTTGGCAAACATTTCGCCTTGACATGCAACAAGGAATATGGCTTGTACGTCATGAAAGCAACTCAGGTTGGTCGGGAAGCAGAAGAAAGTGGTATGCTAGCCAAGTCAGAGACAGAAGGTATGCTCTGGCATAGACGGTTGGGTCATCTTCATTATGATGGACTCAATAATATGGGTCTACCCCGTCCAAAATCAATTTGCTCGGCCTGTATGGAGGGCAAAGCTAAAAAACTACCATTCAGACCAACAAAAAAGACGACAAGCAGAATCGGGGAACTTATATGGAGCGATGTCGCAGGCCCATTTAATCCTTCCACCGAATCAGGAGAGAGGTTCTTCCAAGTCATTTTGGATGACTATTCTCATTTCCTCGTTATTAAGTTGCTCAAAGCAAAGAGTGAAGCGGCAGACAACATTATGCAGTATATCAGGGATGTTGAGACACAGCACTCTGTTCATGTACAAAGGATTAGAACGGATTCAGGCGGTGAGTTCAAGTCAAGGGCGCTGATTAATTTTGCCAAGAATCGCGGAATAAAGTTGGAGTATACTATTCCGTATAACCCTCAAATGAATCCAAAATCTGAGAGGATGAACGGCGTGGTAGAAAATTTTATCCGAGTAAAACTTATTGAATCAGGGATCCCAAAATCAATGTGGGGGCAGGCAGCTCTTTGTTCCGGATATGAAATTAACCGCCAGCCCACTTCTGCTTTGAAAAATGGTCAAACGCCAGCTCAAATTTGGTATGGGTCAACTGACCTGAAAAAGCTAAGAACTTTTGGATGTCGTGTCTGGTGTCTTACCCAACCTAGACAGAGCAAGTTGGACCCTCGCGCTAAAAAGGGTGTTATGGTCGGGTACTGTGGTGGTGGCTACAGAATTTGGATTCCACTAGAAGAGGAAATCATCCGAGCACGACATGTTTGATGAGAGAGTGATGGGCTGCAGAGAAGAAAATGCTGATAAAGAAGATTCCCATACCGTCGTACTAAAACAAAATCAGGTAAACCAAGATTTGCAGAGAGCCGAGGATCCCGATCCCGCCGAATCGCCCAAAGAGAAACACGGTAAGAGGAAAGAAGAAAAACACGAAGATAACGAGAAAAAAGAAGGAGAGAACGAAAGTGACGACACAGAGAAGAATAAAGGGGACGAGTTCTACGATTCTCAAGAGAACATTCCGTCTTCCCCCATGCCAGAAATCAACAAGGTCCGGACGAAATGTTAAACTCCCCAGCTATCTGCGACAGAATTACGAAGTTTTCGCCGAATATTGTCTCTTAACAGTGGGTCAGGATGTTGAACCTGTTACCTATGATCAAGCAGCGAAACTTCCAGAATGGCAGGCAGCCATGGATAAAGAGCTAGCCTCCCACAAAGAAATTGGAACGTGGTCACCAAGTGAGCTGCCCCCAGGACAGAAAGCGATAGACACCCGCTGGGTTTATCGGATTAAAGACGACGGTACACGAAAGGCCAGGTTGGTGGCTAAAGGCTATCAACAGCCCCCAACTGATGAAATTCTGTATTCTCCAGTGTGCAGAATGCCTACTGTAAGAATTATGTTGTCACAAGCCGTCAAAAAATCGTGGCCGTTGTATCAAGTAGACTGTCCTGTCGCATTTTTAAATTCTGAAATCACCTGTCTACATCAGGAAACCTCAGGGATTGGACTGTGAATCGAGATATTTAAAATTAAACCGATCATTGTAAGGTCTCGCGTGTTCGCCGAAAAATTGGAACACAAAATTCAACGATGTTATGATCAAGTTGGGTTTTCGACGTTCGTACTACGACTTTTGCTTTTATTATAGAAGGGACGTATTTTTCGTTTTATTTGTTGACGACGGACTTATCACAGGCGATCCTAATTCAATCAAGAAAGTGATAAGACAGCTCCAGACGGAATTTAACACTCGGGATATGGGAGAAGCAAAAACATTTCTTGGAATGGACCTAGAGCGGAAAAACGGATTTCTCTACGTTCGTCAAACTAAAATGATTAATAAAATTTTGGAAAACTTCAAGATGGAAGAATGCAACAAAATTTCAACTCCAATGGATCCCGGTTTTCAGTATGGAAATGAACCAGCTGATGAAGATGTCCCATATCGCCGTCTGGTGTGCTCGTTGATGTATCTATCGACTATTTCTCGTCCTGACATAGCCTTCAGCGTTTCTACCCTCAGCAGAGTTCTTGACAAACCAACTGTGGGCGCATGGAAGGCAGCCAAGAGAGTCGTACGATATCTGCAGAAGACAAAAGACTATGCTCTTCGATATGGACCAACTGGGGACGATCTCTATGCCTACAGCGACGCGGACTATGCTGGAGAAGAAATTGGCAGGAAAAGCGTAAGCGGATTCGTGGCGTTCCACGGTAGTAATCCAGTGGCATGGTATTCAAGAGGCCAGTCTGGAGTTTCCCAAATGTTTGTTTTTCTCGTCGAATTTGTAAGACTTTCTCTTGTTTGTTTGCATTTGATTCAGTTGTTTGCGATTTTCATATTTCTGTAACAAATTGGTAGCAAGTGACTGATAAGATATGTGTTGTTGTTGTTCCTTCTTTTATGAGAAATATGTAATCGAGGGGGAGTGTCAAACGGGATTTTTAGTTGCTGTGTGCAGGGATTTTCCCCTCTTTGCTGGCAGCACTGCTTTCGGTGTTATCTCAGTTTGTCGATGGCGTCCGAGGTGAATCTTTCTGTCTCCGTTCAATTATAATAAAATGCGCCTTTCGTAAGAAGTTCTGTGGCCGTGTTCGTCATTTATCCTAATAGTTTATTACACATCACCTACAGTGTTGATCAGAGAATGCAACAAGGTGCATGCCTCATCTTGGTAACGACCCCCACCTCTATACGGCCTTGGCTTACCGATGAAAGTATACAGTCAACCTGCATTAATTTCGGTAAGCATCTAACTGTAGTCTTCTAATCCAAAATCTATCAGCTACGTAGGAACAGCAAGTATTACTACGCATGCTTCCATCCTCCGCCATACCCTGGAATGGAAAGATTACTACTACTACTCTACTACTACACAACTTTCCAGAACCTGCTTGCATGAATGCCTGCCTTCTCGAAATTCCTGACACTCAATTCCCAGAAACCCATTCTTTACCAAAACGATTGGGAAGAGATTAATGATACTACGGTTGATGAGACTCTTGTTTCTCATTCTCCCGCACAAGGAGAAACAGCTGATCCTGACTTTGCCCAGAATCAGGAGCAAAGTGGTTCAAATTGGTTGTTGGTGTTTGAAGTCAACACCACCACTGAATCTCAGACCGAAGAAGCATCATCATCTGCACGCCGAACTAGGAAGAGGATTGCTGATGAATCTAATTGGAAAATAAATAAAGCGAAATTCCTACGAATGCGAGGACAAGCTTACGTCGGGCACAGGAGAAAGAACAAGAAGATCCTTGGCACAAGCAACAATATTATGCTGCAGGACGCACCTAAAGAAGCTCGTTCAATGGGCCCCACCTGCACTTCCCCATTATGTCAAAAATGGAAGACTAGACCATGCAACACTATTACAGAGGAAGAAAGACAGTCCGTATTTTCTCAATTTTGGGAAATTATGGACTGGGAGAAAAAACGTCTGTTTGTGTGTTCAACTGTCGAGGGCACAAACTGGAAAGAAAACCAAACGTGAAGGAAATTCTCGAAGGAATTCGACATTCAGGTACTTTCTGCAAATTAAAGGGGAGAAAATTCAAGTCTGTCGAGAAATGTACTTACATACATTAGGGATTGGTAGGAGTATGCTCCACAACTGGAGCATCCCAACACCATTGGATTGAAGCCATCCAGAAGGTTGGGTAATCACCCAAGGGTGATAATGATCCTACTGATAACAACTTGCACGAAGAAAACAATATTGAAGACAGACATAATGCATCATAGTCCAGTAAAATTACACCTGAAAGGGACCGGACCCCCAAGTAAATGGGGGGAAGCAGGAAATCGTTCTAAAACCTTTCGATAGTCTTGAAAACTAGTAATCTGAGTTTGTGCCTCTCCACGAGGTGAGCATAACTTTTGGTGGCCCAAAAACGTCGAAATTTTCGGACTTTTTTCGGTTTTTCGCGTATAACCCCTAAACAACGCATCCTAGCGAAAACCTTACCATTGGACAAATTAAAGACCATTAAATTCTGCGTCGATTGACCTCCCCAGCTTTAAAATTGAACCAATGTATAAGGTAGTAATCGACGGCTGAAATACGGCAATTTTTTCCATATTGGCTAAAATGTACCATTAGACGACTTTCTGTCGTCTGTAGCATCCAAAGTACCTACTGGTCCTATCAAAACACTCTGAGGATCAAAGTTGTACAGAATTTAACGTCCAGTTCAAAGAACACCTAAATTTTAAAACTGGACCAATTTTAACCATATTTATATGCCAAATTCCAAAAACAGTAATTTTGGAATATCCTACATCTTGCTTCCTGACCATTATTTATGGTGTAGAGTCGTATAATTATATTTTCAGTTGGTTTTCGTAAAGGTTTCGTAAATATTTGTATTTAGTAGCATATTTTCCGTAAAAAGTCGAAGTGTAGGCTTCTTAATATTAATGTAGACTACCTCCATGAGGGATCATTGCCGAGTGAAAACGAGGGACGCCAACCTGTTGTTTTTCGTAGCCTGCTCGATACGAGACGTTGCCGACAGCTCATGAGTACAAGCAGCGCTTCACCTGACTGTGGGCGTAGTGGAACTTATTCTTATCACTTGTCTTTATCTTCTTCTCGTTTCTGTATTATTCTCACTTGTCTACTTGTCAGCTAGTTCCTATTTCAATGTGATCGATCAGTTCTAGTTATTATTCAAATAAGGTATATAATGTCGTTTTATTTATGTTTTCATTGCGGGTATTCGTCCGACTTCAAATATAATTTGCGTCGCCGCATTGAGGGCCAACATAATCGTCAAACCAATGAAGACCAACGAAAAGGATTTCGGCCACCGGCGATGTCGTGTTTAATGTGCCAGCAAACATATAATTCACGGCCTCAAATGAAAGAACATTACACAAAAGCCCACGACGTGAACTGTTCTGTAAAGTGTTTGGCGTTCGTTAGTTTCGCGGCTTTTGAAAAGTGGAAAAGTGATGTAGAATCGGAGGAGCGGTGGCGATTCGTTCGGATGCGGTCAGCTCGCCGCTCAAAAAAAACCACCCACCGGCTTGGATCAAATAAAATTAATGGTTGCTGTCCTTCAGAGATGAATGTGACTGTTAATTCATCTTCGGGTGCCAAAACAGTAAAATATATCCCGTCCCATGTTGGGCATTCAAAGGACTTAGGGCGGCTACCACTCCCAGCATCTGCTCGGCAAGAGATCGCACAGAAACTGTCAGCTGGAGTGGGCTACCAAAACATAATTGGCAAGATCAGAGACACCATGCCAGAAAATCTACAAGATCGACTGCACCTTGTCACCCGGCAAGACGTTGCTAACATTGCCAGCAGCTTCAATTTTGCCTCTCGTGTGGTTCGGCATACCAGCGATGCCACAAGTGTCGATTCCTGGGTTAAGGAAACTCAAAACTCGTCAAGCACTGTAAGGTTTTACAAACCTCAAGGGCGCAACTTGCCAGAATATCCCTACTTGGCTGACAGCGATTTTGTACTTATCCTAGCAAATGACTATCAGATGCAGGTGTTGGGAAAGTATGGTCAGAATATCATTTGCTTCGACGGTACCCATGGCACGAACTCGTACGATTTTGAGCTCACCACCGTCCTCACTGTGGATGAGATGCATAAGGGCTTTCCGTGCGTCTTTATGTTTAGTAACCACAGTGACACGAACACCATGGCACTGTTGGCACAAATTATAAAAGACGCGCTGGGTCAAGAGTTGGCTGCTGCTACTCTAATGAGTGACATGTCAGACATTTATTTCAATGGGTGGTGCTCAGTTATGCCCAATCCCATTCACCGATTATATTGTTCTTGGCATATACTTAGAGCGTGGAGGAAGAACCTGGCTAAGATAAAGGAGTCTGATAAAAGAGAGCAAGTATACAAACAACTCAAGGTACTTCAAGAGGAACTGGATGAGCAGGCATTCTCACAATGTCTACCAGCTGCTATTGCCGAGCTGAATAAAGATCCAGTAACCGAGGAGTTCGGGAATTATTTCGCCAGTGAGTATGGAAACAACTCAGTTCGTTGGGCCTACTGTCACAGGCTGCACTGTGGCATAAACACAAATATGTTTCTTGAATCAATGCACAAAACCTTGAAGCATGTGTATCTGGGGGGCAAAAAAACGAAGCGCTTAGATAAAGCCATCCACGCTCTGATGAATTTTACCAGGGACAAAGTTTTCGAACAATGGATTGCCCTTCATAAAGGCGGCGACAGCTCCAAACTAAGAGCCACAAGAAAGCGGCACGACCATGCTGTTGCGATGTCCCAATGTTCTGTTATCCTCCAAAGCGATAATGGTTGGCTGGTAAAATCAGAAAACTTGGCCAATTTCTACCACATTGTGGTTGGAAATTAATCCTGCGGGTGCGCTTTAAAATGTGACGAATGTGAATGTTGTATTCACAAATACAAGTGCTCCTGTAAGGACAGCGCAACCAAGTGGAATATGTGTAAGCACATTCATTTAATTGCTTTACAGGACCTAAAGGAAAGAGATTCTAAGGTACATGACGTTGACATTAGCAAACCTCAACCAGACCTCGATCAGGACTCGGCGCTGCAAATTTGTGAAGATGCGACTCTCAAGAACGACCTCGAAGCGTCATTGCTGGATCAAATTTCAGTGAAAACGTTGAAGGATGACTGTTTTGAGAAGAGGTTGCGATCATTAGATGACATCTATTATCGCATCAGAAATCAATTAAAAAAATTATCCGATATTGAGATCGTTGAAAATCACCTCAAACCAGTCCTGCCGACTATTCTCGCTGCTAATGACGCCCGAGAAGAATTTTTTGGTGACCACCACGCCGAATCAAAGACCGTGAACCCCAACAAAAAAATGACCCCTCAAAAAAGATTTTTTTCTACAAAATCGAAACCCAAGAAGACAAGAAACGTATTCAGCAAGCCCACTCACAGCGAACAGCTGTCTATATCCGCTGGTTGGCTTCTCGCTTCAGCTCAAGATCAAGGACAGGAAATTAAAAGTACGTGGTAGTTATTCACGACTGCACACCCTAAAGGTGTGGTTCATTATACGTGTCTGGATAAATAAAATATTAATATTGCTCTTTTTTTTCAGATCAGGGTACGGATAGCTTACTCATCGAATAAAGCTGTTTTCGCGTTGACATGCATTTTTTCTTTCTTATTTTAGTAGGCATATTTTATCGTGGTGATGTAAGACTACCTAGTCTGTACTTTTACCAAACTTTGATTACCTACCTACTTTAAAAAATTATATAATATATTTTGTTGAGAGTTCCTACTTCCTTGATTTTGTGATATGAAATTAGATTTGAGTCGTAAAATTAAAACTACACGTGATATCTGAGACTACAAACTCTTGACTGCCTGTTATTTTTGTACCCATTTTTGTACCTTATAAAATAATAAAATACAGCAATAAAATACCACACGTTTTTTCTCCCTTTACCGAGTCAGTAGGTATCCAGTGAAAAGTAATCACCTGGATCCACTTAATTCGGAGGTTAATTTTCCCTAGGAATATATGACAGTACTTAAACATCCTTCTGCTCAAAAGTGAAGGAGACAATAAAAAAATATTTAAAAAAATTCTCGAAAAAAAAACTAGCCCAGTCGTCAGCGGAGTTTTTGCATTAGACTTGCACCTTGCATCAATATGTTTTATTTTTAACGAATTTTCTTTGAAAAAAATGAAAACATTATGCATCCCATATTACGATTCTGGAAAAAGATTTTATGCAGTACTATCCACCTACCATTCACACGAGAAAAACAAATTCAAATGAAGGAATAGTTCTAGAGTTATCGGCAGAATGTTTTAAAAAAGTGGTTTTGACGAAATGTTAGTGTTTTTTTTTTGCAGTGATTCCTGCCATTCTTGATGCTTCAAACACAATTTCATATTATACCAAGTTTATGAGATGATTTCACATGACTGTAGACGTTTTGAATCTGGCGTCCGTGGTTGGTTCCAATACGCTCCACAGGCAGGTGAAGCGCTGCTTGTACTCATGAGCTGTCGGCAACGTCTCGTTGCTCGATCCCCTCCAGACCCAACAATGGAACAAACGGAAAATGGTCCTTCAACCTACCTACACCTCGGGCTCGACGGCCCTCTCCGCCCTTCTCAGTTGAACTTTTCGGTTCATAGTGTCGACTTGTGCGTTTTTTACTTTGTAAAATATTCACAAATTCGAATTTCTATCCGCGATTCGTGTTGGTTTCGAGGTGTTCAAGTGATGGAGTTTGAATTTTTGTCATGCACTTGACGGTCACAACATGAATAAGGACAATTGTTTCATTTGTGAAAGACTTTTGTGTATAGAGGAGTGTAGTACAGTAAAGGAACGAGGTATTGAGTCATTGATTAAACACAGCAAAGTAAGGAGAGACAAGAAACACCTCCTGCTGAAGGGCCTTTCCTCTGTTACTGTTCACAATAGATGCAGAGTACGGTATTTGAAGGAACAAGGGACAGGTGGAGCGTGGCCAAGCCGAGTTGTTGGACATGCATCTCAAGGGTATGATTTTTGAAAATTGTGTGTGATATGTGGGGGAGATGCCTCAGCCGAATTTGTGGCCAGAGAAAAAAAGAAGCCTTCAAGCAGACAAGAAAAAGTGCACCATGTAATGACAGTGGAATATAAGGATTCCCTCATAGCAGCAGCTACGAGCAGAGGCGATGACGTGGTTCTCCGAAGAATCAACCTAGTTTCTGATCTATGTGCAGCAGAAGGTCCGTACCACGGGACATGTAGCAAGGCGTATATGAAACCTGCTCTTACTGGTAAGAAAAGGGGGCGTGTTGAACTGGAGTATGTGACAGAGGCATTTGACTACATTTGCCAATTCATAGAAGAAAATGACAATGAGTGCCAATTTACCATCCCACATATTTTGAAAGACTTCAAAGGGGAAGTTCCAAGTTACGCCGCCCTAAAAGCCAGACTGGAGAAAAAGTATGGCGACAGGATCATTTTTGCGACTGCTGAAGGGAAGAGCTCAGTGTTCTGCTTCCGAAGGACAGGAGAGAAGATCTTGAGTGACAGCTGGTACAACAACGTGAAGAAGAAGGACGAAACAGAGGAGCGTCTTCGCATTTTTAAAACAGCTGCAGCGATCATCCGGGAAGACATAAGATCACGCGTTTATGCTATTGATTCCTACCCTAAAGTTGACAATTTCTTGGGAGATGCGGAAAAGGACATTCCTGACACCTTGCAAGTGCTTTTGACAGATATTGCCACTTCAAAGAAACAACAGAAGTCAGAAACCTCACAGCTGAAAACCAAAGTCACCTGTATTGGACATGCTATAGTCAGTGCAACAAGACCTTGATCTTTCATCTCGCCAATTATGACTGGGCTTGGAGCAATACTGTACAAGAAATATGGATCAAAGGACCTTCTGGAGCTGCTTTCGAGTCTTGGGTTCAGTTGCTCATATAATGATGCCAAACTGTTTGAGTCATCATGCATTGAACAGCCACCACAGATACTGCAGGATGCATCATTCAGCCAATCTGTGTGGGACAACGCAGATGCCAATATGGATACCCTTGACGGCAATGCAACCTTCCATGCCATGGGGGGTCTTCAATGTATAACCCCCCACTCTGCAGCAAAATCGGAGACAACCATAAGGAAATTAAAAAAGTTACCCTCAGCACTAGAAGCAATCAGTGCATCAGATGCTATACCATTGGTACCATTCCAACAGACCAGACATCAGGGCCTCAAGTCCATTGTCATCTATGACATCAATCAGCAGAAGCCACTCACTCAAGTGCAACTTTCTCACAGTGACCTACTATGGATATATGGAAAATGGAAACAGCGCCTAGATATACCTGGATGGAATGGCTTTATGGAAAAAATTAGCGCTGGGCAACTATTCCACACATCTCGTGCATTGTGCCTCCCTTTTCTGAATTCCCCTCCAGGACACCTCGATACTCTGTCCTCCTGTATTCAGTACAGAGAAAAAGCAGTAAACAGGAGTGCTGTTTTGTGACATTTGATCAGCCCCTGTACCATAAAGCTCGGCAAATCGTTGCCTCCTGTGATCCCGATTCACCCATATCTTCAGTCATCGTGCGTCTAGGTGGTTTCCATCTGTTGATGTCGTTTATGGGCGCCATAGGATATATCATGGATGGCAGCGGGCTTCAGGATGTTCTGAGCACAATATATGCGCGAGCATCAACAGAGAAAATGCTCACAGGTCATGCGTATTCAAGGGCAGTCAGGGGACACATGTTGATTCACCTGGCATTGGCTCACATTGTGTTGTCAAACATGAATATCTTTGATGATGAAAACGACTCTATTTTGGAAGTACGTTGGGACCCCAAATTTCCTTGAAGAATTGCAGCACTCACCAATCAGCTCTACATTGCACAGTTCCACCACAAAACTGTCTGAACTTGAACAGCATGGTGCAACGGCTAAACTGTGGGTGCAGTACTTTAACATGGTAACCATTGCAAAACGATTCATCCAGGCTGAAAGAAGTGGAGACTGGTACCTTCACTTGGAAAGTGTACAACAGATGTTGCCCTACTTCCAAGCCAGTGGCCATTTTTTATACGCTAAATCAAGCCAGCTCTATCTACAAGATATGATGAACCTGAAGTCATTGCTGTCAGACGCTGACTTTGACCGTTTCGTGAACCAAGGGTTTTTTACAGTCCGGAGAACGGAAAAGTTTTGGTCTGGCATATGGACCGACATGACAATTGAGCAGGTGGTAATGAGAACAATGAAGACAAGAGGTGGAGGCCTGACTCACGGACGAGGCATTACTGAAAGTACAATCATGAAATGGATTGCATCCATGCCTCCAATCATGGAAATTTCTCAACAATTTGAAGATTTCTGTGGCTTCACTTATGCATCATCCGAACAGCATGTCGATGTAAGGTTGACCAGGGTAACAAGAGACAATCAAGATATGGCGGTACTGCTTGATTGGTTTCAGTCACATGACCCCTTCCCAGTTGGAGATTTTGTGATGAGCATCAGCACTGGGGTAGCCGGCGATGAGAACATTGATTGCCACCAAGCAGTTGAGAAGGGGAACGACAGCATACAGAGAATTGTTGGGCAAAACTTCAGTGATGTCAAATTCCACAGAAAAGACCGAGTACTTCCTCTCAAAGCCCTCAAATCCAAGGTCACGATCCATAACAAAGATATTCCTGTCAACTCGGACACCATCTTTCGAAGAATCACTTTCCTCAAACGGTCGAATGGACAGCTCAAATCATATTTTCAATATGAGTTGGCGCCATACCCTCTTTCCATTTTTGACGATACAGGGATGAGAAAAACGAAGAAGTCAGTCTTCTACGACTTATTTTCTCCCATGACTGGAGCTGCTGACTTCTCCCAGGGTGCCTTTGTGATTGACGGTGGCTTCCTACTACACAAGGTATGTACCATGGCAGTCAAAGGAAAAGTTTTTAACGATCCTTAACAAATACCTGGCATACATGAGTCACTACAACCCTCAAACAACTTCAGTAATTTTTGATGGGTACCTGGAAGTTGCTGAAGCCAAAAGTACAAAGTCAGCAGAGCGCCTTCGTCGCCAACAGAAGCAATCTGCAGCCACTGTACTATTCACCGAAACAATGACATCCACAATGCCAAAGGAGAGATTCCTGTCCAACGAGAAGAACAAAGCTCGGCTAATATCAATGTTAAAAACCAAGCTCACATCAGAGGGCTTCACAGTTAGCCAAGCAGTTGAAGATGCTGACAGTCTCATCGTCAGGGAATCTCTCGCGAGAGCTAGTGAGTACCCTACTGTGGCAATTGTGGGAGAAGACAAGGAACTGCTCATCCTTCTTACTGCACTGGCACCCTCATCTTGCAATATATCATCTGACACTGTATTCTCTCCAGGGCTGCTGAAAAACTCCACCACCATCAAGGAGCACCTTCTATTCCTCCACGCTATCAGTGGATGCGACACCACGTCGGCATTTTTTTGGCAGGGGAAGATGAAGTTCGTAAAAGCCCTGTAGAGCGACCCACAGTTGCAGGATGCTGCCCTAATTTTCAAAAACCCTGAAGCATCTCAGGATGAGGTGGTGCGTGCAGGGGAAAGAATGTTGCGGAGAGTGTACGCTGGCAGGGGCACAGCCTCGACTCTTGATGAGCTGAGGTACGAGGTGTTTGCCAAAAATTTGGCGAAGGCAACATTTAGCCTCGCATCCCTCCCTCCTACCTCAGCAGCAGCAAGGGAACACTCCCTCCGAGCGTACCACCAAGTACAGGTGTGGTGTGGGAGGGAAAAAGACCCCCTTGATTGGGGGTGGACAAAATCCCGGGCTGGCCTTGTCCCAATTACCACCTCTAAGGAACCTGCCCCCACCGAGGTGCTTCACTCCATCTCATGCAAGTGTAGGATGGGGTGCAGGGGGCGGTGCACCTGTCGAAAGGCAGGCTTAAAATGCTCGACAATTTGCATGAATTGCAAAGGTCATGCCTGCTCCAACCCTCCTGTTGAGGATGAATCATTCACCGCCCCTCATACATTGGAGGAGGAAGAGGAGGACCTCAGCGAACACGCAGATGAAAATGAACAAGGCGAACAACAAGGGTGAAGGGTGAGGGTGATGGGGTAGAGCCTGGACCTGAGGAGCCTGGTGGGGATTTGGACGAGGGTCCATCGACATCGAAGAGGACGAGATCGTCTTGATCATTCAAATTTTTTCATTACCTAGCATAAATTTGTATTTACATATTTTTTTTTATCTTGTTTTTTTTGTATAATAAACTCAATGGAAAAGTCGATAACTTGTTTCTCCATACCACAATCCTTCTCCAAAATACCTATATTAACTTATTGAAAAAAAAAAGAAGAAATTATATATGTATATGTATATACATATCGAGTAACACTTGAAAGATGATATGACTCAATTGGAAAGGTAGCCTGAACAGTCTGAATACAAGAAATAATGGTCAAGAAGCAAGGTGTAGGATATTCCAAAATTACGGTTTTGGAATTTGGCACATAAGTATGGTTAAAATTGGTCCAATTTTAACATTTAGGTGTTCTTTTAACTCGCCGTTAAATTTTCTACAACTTTGATCCTCAGAGTGTTTTGATAGGACCAGTACTTTGGATGCTACAGACGACAGAAAGTCGTCTAATGGTACATTTTAGCCAAAATGGGAACAATGGCCGTATTTCAGCCGTCGATTACTACCTTATACATTGGTTCAATTTTAATGCTGGGGAGATCAATTGACGCAGAATTTAATGGTCTTTAATTTGTCTAATGCTAAGGTTTTCGCTAGGATGCGTTGTTTAGGGGTTATAAGCGAAAAAGTTTTTCCCGCCTACGGCTCTCTTCCCGCCATTTTGATGGAGGAGCGGTGTTCGTTGACTTCGTTGAACCCTCGCCGAGCCACCCCAACGATTTTTAACGGTCGCCAGTCGCCAAGTGAATTTCAGTGCAAGAGGATGGAGGATCATTGCTGAGGAATGTCAGTATTTTTATTCACCATCATTCTACCACCTGCTGTATCCCTGTAAGTTATTATTATTAAATGATGTTCTTTTTCTCCATGATAGTGCTTTGGTTCCTGATTAGAATGATGTATTATTTTTCTTCAAACGAGTGTTGTGGAAAGAAATAACCTCAAAAATCCTTGAATTTCTCATTCGTTCACTTCAGAGGAAGTGAACCAATGACAAGCTGGGTGAACGGATGACAGTCAAGGTGGGAGCCATCTCAGAATTGTATCATTTTCACATTCTTTCTCTTAGAAATTGAGAAGTATGCAAGCAAAAGGGGTTTTCTCATATCCGTGGCAAATGTATGGCTCTTTTAGGTTTCTCATCTTCATATTAGCGAATTTTCGAAGAAAAGGAAGCTATTGTTCTCGGTCCAAAAATTTTAAAACTCGAATTTCCGAAAGATTTTTATACCAAAATCCGTTTCAGAACATCCTGAATTCACTGCCGAAAGACACCAAAAATTATATATATATATATATATATATATATATATTTGTTTGGTTTGTTTTGTCCAGTGCTACCTTCCTATGGTTGCCATGACGTCACACTTCTCCTTTCTATTGTCGCATAGCCCTCACAGGTGCATACTGCATAGTGAACGATATTTCACTCACC
Organism: Leptopterna dolabrata; assembly: GCA_954871275.1. NCBI lineage: Eukaryota > Metazoa > Arthropoda > Insecta > Hemiptera > Miridae > Leptopterna > Leptopterna dolabrata. The sequence continues at coordinate 62,426,017 of OX940977.1, read as the reverse complement.
TACCTGAACGAGAAGAGTGGGGAGGATGCCCCTCTGCCTATCCTCCTCAAATCACTTTTCCTAGAGACAGTGCGAGTTTGGGCTCCGTGGCGTGTGCCAGTAGCTAGATAGACACCAAAAACACCTCACAGGTGCTTGCGACCATCGAAGTAAGTAAATCAGATTTCTATTTTTTAAATTTTTTTCTATAATAATTCTTATTTTTTTGGGTTTGTACTTGTGTACCTAACGTGCAGTAATCATTTGAATAGGGAAACATTCAATATTTTCCCCTTTTACGCACTTTGCACCTGTCAGGTACCTGCGAAAATTCATGTGTCATTTTTATTTCAGATGGCGAGTGACAAGATCACGGTGAATCTAATGGATGATGAAGATGTGGAAGCGCTACACCGTCTGCTATTCGATAATGATGATGATAGAGAGGATTTTCATGACGACCCTGACACAGACTGCGAAGAAATTGAAGATGAACAGAGAGATGAAGACAGTGATACGGAGCAGAGTGATGAGGTTTCAGCTGATGAGGATTCATCTGATAAAAGAAGAGACAGCTGGAGATCATTTCACAGCACAGCGGTTTCAAAACAAGAAGGTGATTGAAAAAATGGATTAGAAGAAAACCCCGCTCTCCAACCGAAAAAAGCTAGGTAAGCAAAATTTACTTGTTCATCTTCCTGGAGTCACTGGTCCAGCCAAAGATGTGGAGACTATCCGTGATACATGGCTCTGCTTGATCAGTCGGTCAATGCTCGATCGTATTGTCACCTACACGAACCAGTACATCGCAAGTGTGAATGGTGAATTTTCAAGAAGTCGGGATGCTTTACCGACTGACGCCACTGAGATCATCGCATTTATTGGTCTCCTGTACCTAGCTGGCACTTTTAGAGGGTCTAGAATGAATTTAGAAGATTTATGGGACTCAAGTGGAGATGGGGTTGAAACTTTCAGACTGACAATGAATTTGCGCCGTTTTCGCTTTCTCATGAGATGTCTGAGATTTGATGACCGAGATACCAGATGTGAAAGAAGATCGATTGATCGGCTAGCACCAATTCGAGACATATTTGAAGAATTCAATGGGAATTGCAAAAGTTGCTACTCTCTCAGTGAATATACCACAATTGACGAAAAACTTGAGGCATTTCGAGGTAAATGCATTTACAGGCAGTATATGCCCAAAAAGCCTGCGCGTTATGGTATCAAGATCTTTGCGTTGGTTGATGCCAAAGTATTCTATACTTACCATCTCGAAATTTATGCAGGTAAACAACCACCAGGGCCATTTGAAATCAGCAACAAATGTGTTGATGTCGTCAGAAGACTTACTGCGTCAATTTCCAACTCAGGCCGCAACGTAACGGTAGATAATTGGTTTTGTGATGTCACTCTCATGGAAGAGTTGAAGGGAAAAAAGTTATCCATTGTTGGAACGTTGAAAAAGAACAAGTGGCAAATCCCTAAAGAATTGAAGGTTGTCACCACCCGAGAAGTGAAAAGCAGTTTTTTTGCATTCAGAAAGGAAGGAACAATGGTGTCCTACGTAACTGCGCCGAAAAAAAATATATTGGTATCCAGCACGCATTTTGATGGCACTATTGACGCTGAAACGGGTGATGCACGAAAGCCTGAAATCATAACATTCTACAAACAAACAAAAGGAGGAGTGGACACGGTAGACAAGCTTTGTGCCACATACAATGTTGCTCGAAATGTGAACCGTTGGCCAATGGTGGTCTTCTTTTCCATGCTCAATGTTGTTGGCATAAATGCACAAGTAATCTACAAGGGAAACAAGAATACATCAAAAGTTGTTGAACGAGCTCGTGAAACCCCATATATTGCGGCGTGCTTCATCCACGACACCGCTCCCTAGGGGACTCCGAGACAAGATGTCATCATCATTCCAGAATCCACCCACAGGTAGTGATGGGAAACTATCGATAGTTTGGACTATCGATAGTTTCGATACTATCAAAAGTTAAACTATCGATAGTATCGATAGTTCTTTTGGCTGCAAGTACGGGTAAGGATATAGTTTTTTGTTGCCACTGATTTCCAACTCAAACCTCTCTGAATATTATTGCGAGGTATCAAGAAGGTTTTAGGCTAAACCTTCTGTTTTGACAATTTCTCTGTTGTGTTTTTTGCTGGTTGGTATTGGTATCGTACACTGTGCTGCCTGCTGTGTGTGTTTAGTGTTTAGTCGAATTAATTTATGGAGTGACATGAGTGCAAAACGAAAATCAGACGTGTGAAACTTTTTTGATCGGGATGTAGGGCCGAAAAAACTCGCGAAGTGCCGTTTATGCAAGGCCGAATACAAAACTTCGGGCAATACGTCTAATATTAAAGATCATCTAATGAGAAAACACAGAACCTCCTTTGACTCACTCTCAGTAAACTCAAATGAGAACTCTGACAACCTAAATAGAATTGCTGGAAGTGGAATCACTCAATATTTATCTTCGGACAAGACGTATGAGAGAAACTCTGATAAGTACAAGTCTCTAATAAAGCTAATAGCTGCATTCATAGCCAGTGATTTTCAACCTTTCAGTGTTGTGGAAGACAGAGGATTTCTAAATTTGCTGTCCGGCTTTGATTTTAAATTCAAGGTACCTTCAAGAGGTACTATTGTGAGAGTCTGTCAGCAAATGTTTGACGAAGGCAAGGTTAGTTTGAAAAAATTGCTATCCCAACATTCGTACTTCGCGTTGACTATGGATATATGGACTTCAGTTAATACACATCCCTACATTACTGTAACATGCCATTTTATTTTGGATTTCGATCTAAAATGCGCTGTATTGGCAACCCGGTTACTTCCTGGTAATCACACGGCAGCAAACATAGCGTCTACTATTAATTCCATTCTTCTTGAATACGGAATTGAGAACAAAATAACTTGCATTGTGACAGACAACGCTAGCAACATGAAAGCTGCTATACCTATGATCACAGGACGTCCTCGGCATATACCATGTGTAGCCCACACACTCAATTTGACCGTGAATGATGCTTTCGAGCATGCTGACTGCAGTGCTTTTCAAAATATAGTCACCAAATGCAAAAGAATTGTGACATATTTCCGATCGAGTGCTCTTGCCACCGAGAAACTGTGAGCTCTATCCAGAAAGAACAATCCGGGCATGTGTTGAAATTAATCCAAGAAGTTCCTACTCGTTGGAATTCTGTTTTTCTCATGTTACGAAGAATTGAACAGTTGAAACATGTGTTAACAATCGCTCTCACGTCATTGTCAGATGCGCCAGAACCCCTGTCGAGAGAAGAGCTATCAATTATAAGTGAGGCTGTTGTAGCATTGAAGCCTTTTTATGAGGCAACAGAGAACTTGTCCGGTGAGTTTTATGCAACAATTTCCAACGTAATACCGATTGTGAAAGGAATTGGTCTCCAATTGAAAGAAATTGAACGAAAAATAAACAGTGACTGTGTTAAGGTGCTTAGGAAGGCATTGGTAAAAGGAGTAGAAAGAAGACTGCTACCTTATGAAGAACGTACTGTATGTAGATTGGCTACTCTGGTCGATCCTCGCTTTAAAAAGAGACCATTTCGACAAGACAGGAATCTAACAAATGCTTGTGATCAAATCGTCAGAGAAATTGAGGCTGCAATGAAAAAAAGATATAGCGAGCCAGGCCATCCTGATGTTCCTGGAACATCAGCGTCTGCTGCTGCTTCTCCTGAATCTAGCTGCAAGAAAGGAGGAACCTTATTGGCGTTCCTGAAGAAACATTCTGGAACTACTGAAATTGAAGGTGTCACAACTTATCACTCAGATGCGCTTATAATTTGGAGACAGTATACTGAAGCACGATTCATTGATGAAAGTGAGAACCCTCTCCAGTTTTGGAAAGAAAAACAAGCATGCTGGGAAGCTTTGGGTGATGTCGCATGTCAACATTTGTCTACGCCAGCAACGTCCACACCAGCAGAACGAGTTTTCAGTGCTGCTGGTTACATTGTTCAAGAAAGACGAAATCGCCTTGACCCAAAACACGTCGACATGCTCATTTTCTTAAACCGAAACTTTTCTTTGTTGAATCTTGAAAAGGAAACAAAAATAACTTAGCCTGAGGATTAAAAATATATAATGATTATAACTTCTGTTAATACAAGTACCAGTTTTAAAGGAGTTTGCTTTTCACAATGTGCTTTACAGTTTGCTATTGACATTTTGACAACATAACGTGACCTTACCTTTCTTTCTAAATAAAATTTGAGTAGGTAGGTACCCTTGAATCTAGTTTTTTCTCAAGTGATATGCATGCTGTGATATCGAGAAATATACAGAAAGGTGTAAAATTTAATGCAATAAATAGTTCCTTCTCAAAGCTATTACTTGAGGGTTTAAAAAACGCTGCAAATCCCTGCACAACGGTTTATTATTTTGTATAGAATACCCTTCTGTTACAGATCACAGCTCTATGTATAGATAACCCGTCTATATAATATAATATGTACTATTCTATGCATATTATGTAGATCGCAGACCCTCCGTAGGTTAGTACCTAACCCCGTACTCGTTACTAGGTACCTACCTAAATCACGAGTTAAATGTTGCTAAAATAATTCTGCCGATGACAAACAGTACCTAACAAAAAGAAACACACATAATGAAGTTCTGAAAAGAAATTGTTGATGGGGAGTGAAAAAAGTTGCAAAAGTACCTACCAACAAACTCCACCCCCTTCTACGTAGATGGTATAATGAACCGTTGTGTAATAATTTACCGTTGAGTAATGATTTACCGTAGTAATACCTAATTTACCCATCAATAATACCATCATTTTTCAAATTAAATAATATCACAGAACAACCAACTCGACTTCATACTCCGCCAATATAATCAGGTGATCCCTACCAATGATTGGCCGTATTCACAAATTCCTATTGTGGGCGCGTCTCTGGTTACGAGATTTGGTTTGAATTGTATACAATTTCATTCACACTGGAGTCGAAAATGCCTGTCGGTGCAAACTTCGGGGCCTTACTGTGAACGAACGGCTGGACGTACGATGCTCCGGATGTTCTTAAAAAACTCGCAAGTTCAAGAACTATTTAAAACCGTAAAAATATTTACGTAAAAAAATGGTATAGGCGTTTTGAAAATTTCAACCCCTATTTTGAACCCCTTAGAGATGACTGACAGTAACGTCGAGCTTCGAGGACCAACTAGACGCCGATCGGAACCTATAACCCGAATTTCATCAATTTTTTTTCATGGTAACTAAGAAAAGTGGCCCGTACGGCGTACGGCGGACAGACAGAAATATTTTTATTGCAGTTTTGGATTCTACATTCCTTGAAACGTAAACCATCAAATTTTGAGGGGGGGTAAGAATTTTTTTTTTCATGCTCGATTCTAATGGTTCATTATTGAAAATAATAAACCAAAATAAGAATATTGTGAGATTACCTGAATTTTGAGTTGCAAAATCTTGTTCAATTCAATATACATTTTTGTTTTAACTGATATATTTTTATTAATTCCTCCTTGATAAACTTCCATAACTTAGTGGGGAAAGCATCGGGTTTTCTTTTTACGATTAGCTAAAACAATATTTTTTTAAGGTTGCCGATAGTACTATCGATAGTTTCAAAAACTATCGATAGTTCCGATAGTTCAGAACTATCGATAGTATCGATAGTACTATCGATAGTTTCCCATCCCTATGATGGCTTCTCGTGATTAATTTTGAAAATGTGCTATATTGATAATAATAAAATAAACGGCCCATTAACTGAAGTTTTAGTCTGACTGATTATATGCACGTGGTAACTGAGTTGATTTTTTTCCAGAGTTTTGACAAGATGTTGAAAAGAAAACCAAAGCAGCATCCAACTTCATGCTGGAGCAGGTCAGAGAAAATAATGAGAATGCTATCGAAACATGCAGACGTTCATGCTGAAGAAGAAGCTGAGCAAAAGTGCGAAGAACCAAATTTCTGTGCAGATCACAATATCACGGTCATTCATACTGATGATGCACTGCACATCAAAAGCACAGAATCCTGCTACAGGGCCTTAAAACTATGTTTTAACTGTGGCAAATCCTCAGGTCACCGGGCATCCAGCTGTCCTCTTCCGAGTGTGATGACGAAACATCCTTCCGTGGTGAACCGACGACGACCTCCCTCTGGTTTTGTTCCGAAAATTAATCAGAAACCCGTTCCCTCTGGTTCCGTAACGAAAAAGAAGTATTCACCTTCCGAGGCCGAAACCAAGTCCCAAATATTCTGGGACTAGTCACTCCTCTCCGAATCCACGTCTGTATAAGATGTCCGCTGGGCAGGGAAGGCTCCTTGAACAAGTCTTTGGACAGCATTCCAATGCTGTCTTCTCCGTAGTAAAACCTTCCCTCGACGTGTCCGATGACGCCACCGATGTGTGGGTTGCCATGGGCCCTGAGGAAGCTCAGCATGCGAGCTCTCTTAACGTCCTACGTGAAAACCCCGGAAGTTCAGGTAATGCGTTAACTTTTGCTGAAACCTCTAGTTGCTTTACAGCTATTGTGGACTCTGGGTGTACGGAACACATAGCAGCTACAAAAGAGCACTTGAGTAACCTCCGCCGTCTTCAAAGTACGCGAACTTTCAAATGTGCTAATGCGTCCAACGACGCTGATCTGTCCGTTGATTTCTGCTGTGGCGACATTGATTTTATAAATAATGGTCAGCCTGCTCAGCTGCAGTGTGTTCTGTATTGTCCTAAGTTGTCCCACAATTTGTTTTCTGTCCGGAAAATTGCACACGCTGGCATCACTGTTCTTTTTTCAAAAGATAAGGTCGATTTTATTCAGGCAGACACGGGTGTTGTCATCAAATCGGGATATTTCCGCGAGGGGCTGTGGCGGGTTGACTTTCCGATTGCCCATCTTTCCAATTCCGTTGATTCTCCGCTATATGGTATGTCCGGGGCCAAAACGCCCAAACTCGGTGCTATCCTGGCTGCTTCCCATGGACAGCCTTGCACTTCCTCTCGGTTCGGTGCTCGGCTGGGAGGGAGTGATGTGGAAACGCACCCTGGTCGTCTGGGAGGGAGCCTAAGGCGCATTCCGAATCCTGCCCTTCTCCTACAGTCCGTAAGGACACACCTGTGACTAGCCAGGATTCTATTGACATTAAACTTTCAAATTTTGATAATGAAAATATCAGCTAATTGTTCAGTCCACCACAGTGTTCTGATATTTTGTGGCATCTCCGTCAACACAATAACCTCAGTCAAAACAATATTTAGATGCAGCCAAAAAGTTCCTACCAGAACTGAAAGGCGTTACGTTCTCTGATAATATCACAATGTGTGAGGACTGTCATCAGGCAAACACTGTTCATAAATCGCATGTCCGACACAAAGCCGAAAAACCTTTTGCTACTCTCCTTTCAGATTTAATGGGACCTGTCAGCCCGGCAAATTTCCGTTCTGGTGATACTTAGTAATTTTAGTCTGCAGTTTTTCCCGATAGTCAAATGGAGTAACTTTGGACACATGGAGTAACTTCGGACGTTTGTCCTTGCGGGAGTTTGCCCTCCTGCGCCCGAGCGGTAAGGCCTAAAATTAATTTCAACCTGCGCTCATGAAACCACACATCAACAATAACAACATCCGAGTGTCCTTCCACTTTTACTGAGAACGTCATAAATTAGGTAATTTTTTGAAATTTTCACGTTTTAAAGCAGCTTTTTTCAACTCTGAATAGTAACTACTGTACGCCAAGCACTGTTTGAGTTGGAGGAATGGTTTCAATGTTGTTTGGTTACGATAGAGGTTGCTAGTTGATATTGTGCTGGGCGTTTGTTTACATTCGTTTATTACTTTGAAATTAGCATTTATATCCCAAATTTAATGTTGCAGGAGTAACTTCGGACATGCCGTCATCATACACAAAGAAGCAGTTTGGCCGCAGCTATCAACGGTACGACCCCTAAACTGGAAGCCGCGGTGAGAGAAGTCAGAAGTGGTCGTTTGAGTGTTCGACAGGCTGCTGAAAAATTCAGCGTTCCTCGTTCAACCATTCATGAAAAGATTAAAAACAATCCTAAAGGCCAGGTAGAACGCCCCCGTGTTATTATTCTTGAAGATGAACAGTTCCTAGTGGAAGGCATTAAAAAATGTGCCAAATGGGAATACCCATTGACGTTCACAGTTATCCGCAACTTGGTAAAAATGTACCTAGATATCTCGGGAAAGCATGAATCGACTTTCAACGATAACAAACCCGGTTACTGGTGGGTAGTTCGATTTCTCTCTCGTCGTTCCTCTGAACTGGCAGTGCGCCTCACAGCTGTGACGATCGAATCTCTGAATGAGTTTTACGAAAACCTTCGAGAGACAATCAAGGACGTTCCCCCCAGTCATATATTGAATTATGAGGAAACAAATTTATGGGACGATCCAGGGAGGATTAAGTGTGTGTTTAAAAGAACGACGAAACGCCCTGAACGAGTGGTCGACTCTTCCAAAACGAGCACATCGATTATGATTGCGGGAACCGCATCAGGTTTTCTTTATCTTGACACATGCTCCAATGTGAGGACCTGAACGTCAAACTAAAAACTGAAGACCTTAACAATCGGGCAAAACTGGTAGCACAAGGTGAGCTAAAAGTGCATAAGAGAAGAGCAAGAAAATTCTATAATAAAATGAAAATGTTGAAGGAGTTGTCGCATATGACGAATGACACTGCTGCCATCAGCATGGATTTCATGCAGAATTTACCCCTTCCGCACATTCCTGTGCAGGAAGTTTTTTATTATCGCCAACTCTGGGTGAATGTATTCAACATACTCGTACATAACACTGGCACCGATCGATCGATGTATTTTGTCTATCACGAAGGCAAAGCAAAGAAAGGACCGGATGAAGTCTGTTCAATGCTGGAAATGTACATAAGGCGGGAATTACCACCTGAAGTTCAACACCTCCAATTATTTTCTGAGGCTTGCGGAGGACAAAATCGCAACCATACTGTTATAAGATTTCTCTGTGCTCTGGTGCAAACAGGCCGATTACGGTCTATAAACTACTACTTACCTATTCGTGGGCACTCCTTTATGCCCAACGATCGGAACTTTGGAACTGTCAAGAGGAGGATTAAGAAGATTGATCGTGTCTACATACCTAAGCAATATGTTGAAGTTATAGCCAACGTTAACAGAATCCCTTACAAAACTTTGGTGAACATGGTGGAGACAACCGAAATAACAAATTTCAAACAGTGGTGGCCAACTTATTATAAGAAGAGTGTCATTTCTGAGGAGACGCGTGGACGAAGTGTTCACAGACGGCAAAAACGAAATATGATGATCTCTACGTACCACCACTTCATATTCTCTGAGGATAAACCTGGTTCCGTTGAGTGCCGAGAGTTCATTCAGGGTTTAACCACAGACACGTTCTATCTGCGTAAGAATCAATCAGTAACGCCTTGTCCTACGTGGACGACCAAAGCGAGCGACCAGCTGATTTCAAACTAGGTAAACCGAACGGTTTCCTACGTGCCGCCGCCCGACGCCACGACTCGGCGTGCACTCGCTCGATTGGGCTTGATTTTCAAACCAGTTTGATTTTGGTCGCGCGCACGCTTGGTCGCCCGGCTGTTTGGCCCGTGTTTACTTTTTTTTGCCAGTGTTTCTCTCATTTATTCCCGGAAAATGGCTGGCATCAGTAGTGAGCTATTAATTAGCGAAATCCAAAAAAGGGAAGCGCTTTGGAACAAGAAAAGTAAGCAGTACAAGAATAGGTTTTTAGTAGAAGCGGCGTGGGAAGAGGTCTCGACTGAAATGAACTTGTCAAGTAAGTAAATACTACATTTTATTATTAACTTTTAATTATTGTAATAAGCAGGTAACTTGGTAAAAACATTAGTGTTGCGAGTACCTAACTATTAGTAATTAGGTAAATAGAAAAAAATAGATCATCAATAATGTAAAGTCTGTTTACAACACATAAGTAAACATTGTTTGCATAAACAGATTGCATGCTACGCAGTCTGCTAGGTATAATTTGAATCTCTTTGCATGAAATATTGACTAAATACTTTTCTAACTTGAATCGCAGAAGCAGAGCACCTATTATTATTGCGGGAGGGTTGAAAATTCTGTAAATTGTTGCTTGTCTGAGAAAAAGGGTTGTTTCTGAATTCATCGGCGTCCTCTGCCGGTACACCCTCTCGATCTATTATTACGTTGTGTAGCAAAGCAATTGCTTTAACAATGCGTACAGCATATTCAACGATAGTCTCTATCGGCCTCAATAAAACACGGAATTTCGATGCCATAATGCCGAATGTGCATTCCACGCTCATTCTGGAACTGGATAGATTAAAATTAAATTTCCTTTTCTCCAAGTTCCCCAACACTTGCTTAGCAGGAAATGGCCGCATTAGGTACGTTCGCAGAGGAAATGCCTCATCACCCAGAGCCTTCAGTGTAGAGTTGGACAATGTGCCTTCACTTGGAAGCATTGTTTTCCCAGATTCCACGTGTTTGTAGAACAATGTATTTGCAAATACGCCTCCATCACTGTCCTTTCCATAAGCTCCGACGTCGATCATAACAAATCTGTAATTGGCGTCAGCCACTGCCATGAGAACTATAGAAAAAAATGTTTATAATATTATAAAACATGCTTCCAGAGTTGGGCGGACATTTGATGCGTATATGTTTTCCATCCAAACTGCCCAAAACGTGGGGGTATCCCCATTTCCGAAAATAATCTTGAGAATTCTTCTGAAAACGTTCAATGGTTGGTTTTGGCATATGGGTAGGCGCCATTGTCTTCCAGAGGGCTACGCAGACTTCCTTTACGATTTCTGAGACCGCTGATTTGGAGATTCTGAAGGAAAATGCCAGCTGCCGGTATGAAAAGCCCGTGGCCAGAAATCTGAGAACATGAAACAGACATCTAAAACAAAGTACCACACTGAAGGTACCTACCTAATATTGAATACATTAATTTAGAAGTTCCAGTCAAGTCCCTACCTACCTACCTATGTACCTACTTAAAATGTTAATGGGCGCATTATCTTCAAAACATGAGATAAACTTCCCAATTCTAAGTTGTTTTTTTTCAGTGCAAATATTAGTTATCAATACAACTCTACAAATCTAGAGCACTACAAAGAGGAGTTAAAAGTGAGGAAGGAAGAAGCTTGTTTGGCTGCGAAACACCCTGTATTCAATTATAACGCTAGCATTTTCGAATATATTAATTACGAGTGTATTGTATTTTCAGAAGAGGAAGTAGGAGCAAAATGGAAGAATCTACGCGACAATTTTAACAAGGAATTGAAGAAAATTCCTATTCGCCGATCTGGCGATGGTGGAGAAGACGCTATCCTTGAATACCGTGGAAAGTGGCAGCATTTTGCTCAACTGCTTTTCCTGAAGGATATCCAAACCCCCAGACCAACGGAAGGGAACCTGACGGAAAGCCTTGACTCCCAGGGAACCAACATTTTGTCACAACCGATAGAAGTTATCGATTCTTCTCTACTGCCAATTCACACTGAAGGCGATATTTATGAGTCAATGTACGTAGAAGCAGAAGATCCTGCGCTTTCCGCTACAGGTAATAAATCTAAAGGGCTACATCGATTTGTCAAAACAAAAAAACTTCCAGTCGTGCAGCATGAGTTAATGAGCGAATTTTCTAGAGGGTATATACCTATAATTTCTAATTTTGTTCAGTTGCAGATGATCCTCAAGACAATGACATTCACAATCCCTCAACTTCGGCAGCACGTGACCAACCCCCAGCAAAGAAGCAGAAGCAGAAGCTGTCTCCATTTGAGGAGAAGTTGATACAAATGGAGGAAGAAAAATTGAAAGTGTTTGAAAAAAGTGCAAGACAGCAAGACGAAGACACCAATTTCTTTGATTCTCTTCTTCCATACTTCAAAAAGCTGAGAGACATACAAAAACTTAGGGTTCGAAATGAATTCCAGAGCATTTTGATAAGGGAGCTTTCACGCAAAGAGAGCTCCGTTGACGATTTTTTTGAGAATGAATGAAAACAATGTGAATTGTACTCTTCAATTTAACAATAAAAGGTTTTAGAAATTATAGGCACTTAATTTATTACGTGTGTACTTACCTAATTGTTAACATCAACCTTTCCTGAGTTTCTACCGGCCTTTGAAAATTTGTCACTTGTTGATTAAATTCTCCTTCAATATTTTCAACGATGTAATCAAAAGTTGAAACAGTCATCCTGGAGTAAGTAAAAAATGCCGCACCATCCTTCCTGAGTTGCGGGAACAAATGGTAGAATTCACCATATTTTCTCTCACTGTATATATTATATTGAGGAGACTGGCTTCCGTCTTGATTTATTTTTTTCGCTAAGTAGTGCAAAATGGCTGCACCACTGAAAATGCAGACCTCACTCATGTTTAATCACGAACTTAAATCACGAAACAACGCATAAATTAAACAAGATTACGCCTACTACACAAAAGTTCACCAACTCGCGAGGATTCTAGACGCCTACTGTGGACACTGTAGCTCCGCGAGCGCGCGACTTCGGAGTCGCGCGCGCGCGCTCGCTCCCTCGCTCTCGCTTTTTGGTCGTCCACGTAGGACACGGCGTAAGACTTCCTACTGAAAACGCCTATGAAGGCAAGGTGCCTTTAAATGCTGAAAAAATAAAGGATATCAAGAAACTGCAGTAGTATATTCTCTCTGAATATAAGGATTTCTGGGAAGAAATCGTGGAATGGCTCACCACCGCTGAAGAATCTGAAGACTGATTATTTTTTCCTGTGTGAATATTTTACCATTCTTACCATTTTTACGGTTTTGCAGTTCTTGTTCGTACCCGTTATCATAGTTTTCTGTCATTTTTATACTCATTCATTTTGTTGAGGTTTGGCCAGCATTCTAACTCTTATTCATAAAAAACTATGATTTAACTAGGTAAATACATCGTGTTCCTTTACCGATTGACACTAATGTACAAGTTTTAGGTTCCTTACTATTCATTTATGTTTGAATACTGTTTTAAAAATATATTGAACGTTACTTTATCACTTTATTCACTGTTTTACACCTGGAAAACCCCATTTACTTGAGAAAGGGCACTTGTCCACAATTTTGAAAAGGCTCCCATGGTGCATGAAATACATATTTACAATGAAAACATACAATACAAATGAAAACATCTGTTTGCATAGCAGAATAAAGGTGGATTTTGTTCCAAATTTCTAACTCAACATTTCAGAAGTTATAGTGTTTTTTTTCGATTTCCCAAAAGTAGGGATTTGTGACAAGTGACGTTCCTAAAATAACACATTCAATTATAAAAAAATGCTACCGTCCCTCAGCATTTGTGACCATAGATGAAATGCTACACCTATTTCGTGGTCGTTGCAGTTTTGTGCAATACATGCCCATTAAGCCTGCAAAGTACGGGCTGAATGATGCAAAAGTGATGCAAAAACGCATTACACTTTCAACTTTGAGGTATACTGCGGGAAACAAAAACCTGGGCCTTATGATACTTCTAATAAAGCCATGGACGTCGTCAAACGCTTGGTGGAACCATTGAAACGTACAAATAGAAATGTCACAACCGATAATAAATTATTATATGACGGTAATTTTCGGAAGAGATTGTTTACTGGCAGCAGCGCCCCTAGTGCGGAAGTTCGGAATTTTTTAAAGAAAAACTAAAGTTTTTTGCGTGGTTATGTTGTCATGGGCCACAACCTGTGCCCACATGAAGAGCCAGTGTTGCCAGATGTCCCGCATTTCCGCATTTTGTACCGCAATTCTGTCTTCTAATCCGCAATCCGCATTTTGTTCTCGGGTACCGTAAAAAATCCGCATTTTCATCATTTTTTTCGAAAATCTATATATAAGCTATCTATATATAAGAAATACTTGAAATCTTTTGTGTATTTTCTACAAATTTCCACCGCGTTTCAATAACATTGATCCGTTTTCGTGAATGCTATTTAGATTTCGTTGAGCTTCTCAACTTTCTTCTTTCTCTCATCTGTTCCACCCACCGCGATTCAATTTTGTTGCGAGTTTTTTGTGCAAGTTTTGTGTATTTTCTACGAATTTCCACCGCGTTTCAACACTGTGACGTCAGGTAAGCTCCAAAAGCGAGTGATTTGATTTTAATTTAAAGATTTGCAAGACACATTTTTTGAGGGCTTGTGTTAAATAAACTAGAGTATCATTTTATGCATTGTCCATAACCTACCTAACTCTGCCTATTTGCGCGTGCCTCTGCTTCGTTTACTACTTATAATAACTAGTAGGTCAACTGACCAGGTGCCTCACGCAGCAATTTGTGTACATCAACTTTATGCAACAACCCAAACAAAACTGTCTTGCATATTCGAGAATTGATAAACTATGACTTTACCATGATGTTCAGGATGAGAGCAACATTAATACCTATGTCGTGCCCCTTGTTGGATGCTCTCATTTTTGGGTGACTTCGAAAATGGACCCCCCCCATCTACTCAAACTCCCCAAATCGTAATTCTGAATTAACCATCAGATTCAGGGTAAAAATCCCTTTAAAATGATGTGTCACTTGTTTGATTTATTCATTTTTTTGGGAAATTCAAAAATTACCACCGCCCCCCCTCTAGACTACCTATATTGAAATTCTGATTTCACCATCATGTTCAGGGTGAAAATGCCTCTAAAATGATATGCCACAGTATGGGTAACTTTTCCCCTTGAACAACCTACCCCAGACCCCCCCCCCCCCCTGGTAGTCCGATTGGCACCAGAAACTATACACTAAATTCCGGATGCCTAAGGAGTCCACCCTCCAAATTTCAAGTCGATTGGTCCAAAATTGCGCCCTCTATCGTGGAACAAACCCACAAACGGACAAATGCAGCTCGAGTCGTCCCAGAGCCTCTCTTACGTTACGTTCGGCAAATATATTTTCAGTTCTAATTATGGGCCTCACAAGTGACGAGGAGAATGAAGGGGAACGAACAAGACCTGGAACTCCCACAAGCAGGAGATTATCTCGTGGGAGTGAGGTACCTAAATCAGCAAGACCAAAACATAGGCCCACGCGTTTCTCCAGCGAAATGCAAATCAAATATCCGTTTCTGAGACCGGATCCAAAAGATCCATACAAATGTCTGTGCCATGTATGTGGAAAAAGCAGTTTTAGGTCTGAAAAGTAAGTAATAATTCCGTGCAGGTTTTTAAAAATAATATGATAACCGTTGTCACAATAGTTAATGTTTTATTTATTGTCCTCTTAGGTCCGACATTGAAAGACATGCTGAAGGTAAAAGGCACAAGGATAAAATGGCTATAGCAAATCCAACAACTCAAAGGAATATATTTTCAATGCTTACTGCCAAGGATCCTCTTGAAAAGCAGGTGAAATACGCTGAGTTGAAGTTGTGTGGATTTGTGGGCGCGCATGATGAATCATTTTTGAAAATGGATCACCTTACAGATGTTCTGAAAGACATATTCCCCGACTCCAAAATTGCTCAGTCGTTGTCCCTGAAATGCACCAAGACTCGGGGAGTAGTGGTGAATGTCATTGGCGCGGCAGAGAAGGACGCACTCACCTGTTCTTTGAAATCCATGAAGTTTTCAATATTAACAGACGAGTCGACTGATATATCTGCCGTGAAGACTTCCGCTATCATGGTCATGTTCTATGACCCGGAGGCAGGCGCAGTTGTAACACGCCATTGGGAGCTGGATGACATATTCACCGACGATGACCCTGAAGGCGCTCACATTGGGGCTACTGCCGAAGTGCTCTTCAAGAAAATGATGGCTACATTTGAGGCAAGGGAAATCCCAACTGAAAACATCATTGGCTTTGCTAGTGATGGTTGCAATGCTATGATGGGGGCTCACTACTCGGTGGCATCGCGCGTGAGAGAGCTGTGTCCCGGCATCAGAATAATGAAATGCATATGTCACTCACTGCATCTCTGCGCCAGTGACGCCTGTAAATCGCTGCCAATCATTTGTGAGGACTTAGCAAGACATATTTTTGGATTTTTTTCGCACAGCACGAAAAGGCAAGCGCAGTTCAAACAGTTTCAGAGATTTTTTGAAGTAGATGTACTCAGAATGCTGCATCCTAGTCAAACTCGGTGGTTGTCTCTGACCGCTATGGTAAAAAGAGTTCTTGAGAATTGGGAACCATTGAAACTTTTCTTTGAAGACCAGGTTCTTAATCTTCGCCTGAAGGCAGCTGAAAAAATTCTCAGCCACATGAGGGATCCATCTGTAAAGGCATACTATTATTTTTTGCAATGGATTCTTCCACAAATCACTGGATTGAACGAATTCTTCCAGTCTGAAAAGCCAACCATCACAGTGGTGCATGCCAGGATGGTGCAGACTTACCAAGATTTCCTGCTGATGTTCATGAACCGAGACCACGTTCTGCACACTCCACTGCACGAAATAAACCCAAACGATGCGTCCAGGTTTAAGTCCGTCCAGAACATGGCTCACCTCTGCTTTGACCTCCGCATGTACCTGGAGCGCCCGGATGTTGCAGCCGTGCCAGCAATGGTGGATGACATTTTGGCGAGGTGTCGGACATTCTTAGTCACCTTGTGCCTGAAAATGAAAGAAAAGTAAGTAAACAACGCAATAAGCAAGAGTTTTATTAATTTTGTTATTATTATTTTTTTACATTACTTACCATGAATTTATTGTTACTTACTCATTTTCCAGGTACGACTTTGCTGACCCTGTGCTTAGCAGAATGCGAGTGCTCAGTCCCGAGGCAGCAATGTCCCACCAAGAACGAGAGAAAACACCAAGTATCTCTTCGCTGTGCTTACTCTTACCGCGCTGCATCTCCATGGACAGGGTGCAGGCAGTGGACGACGAGTGGCGCCGACACCCTGTGTTAGCCAAGGACTTCCCTGAAGATATCCGAGTGCTCCAGCAGCCGGACAAGTTTTGGCATGAGGTGAGATTTAATATAACGCCCTAGATTACAGTTATAGGTGAAAGATTGTTCACATTTTCTGCAACACATAATATTTTCTTTCTTCTCAGTTGATGAAGTGGAAAACAGAATTTGGGGACCTTCCCATGCAGGCTCTACTACCTGAATTTGCCCTATCTGCCTTGAGTCTCCCTATATCAAATGCTGCGTGTGAGCGAGTCTTTTCAAAAATTAACAACATCAAGACAAAGAAGAGGAACAGGGCCATCACACCTACTGTAAATGGGTGCCTTTTAGCTAGCCAGGCCGTAAAAAAAAAGAATGGATGTTGTGTAAATTTTAAGCCAACTGACGCAATGTTTTCCGCAATGAATGCGGCCACTATTTACAGACCACCCCGCCCTCAAAAAGCTCAGGGGCCCGCAGAAGATGCAGATGTGGATATTTCTGCTCTTTTTTCGTATGAATAGCGGTTTCTCATGTGTGATTTCTCATCTTTTTTTATGTGATTTACCTAGTTCAAAGATATATATATTTTTTTTATTTCTCTAATAAAAATGTGATTGTCATGTGATTTCTCATCTTTTCTTAATGTGATTTAGTTCAAAGATAGGTATTTTTATTTTTATTTCTCTAATAATACGTTAATTCATTCCTACCATGTGTGTCTTACTATCCCTCCTTCACAACAGCAAACAGCAAGAACGAAAGGGCATTCAAAATCTCCTGGCCACCCGCAGCAACTTGGAGGCCGTAGTTCTTGGCTTTCCCGCTTGGGGTGCTAGGCGCTACGATGTTCTTGTAATATAAATTAAATAAGAACATAAGAGATCTTTTAAAAGTAAAATAACACTCAATTTGCGTTTTTCCTTTGATATAGCAGTTTTCCGCATTTTTGGGTCAAAATCCGCATTTTTAGCGTCAGCGATCCGCAAGTCCACTCACCAGGTCTGGCAACACTGTGAAGAGCCCTGGGGGGGGGAGCAACCAACTCCGCCAATCGGATTAATTAGACGTGAACGAACATGCCGTCTCCGCCAGCGTTGTTTATCAGCTCAGGTATGAGGCTACCATCTCCGCCAGTTCAGTTATCTCCTAGTCTCTTACTCGATGGCACTCCGAACCGACTTTTCGTTGTCGAAATCCCAACGCGGTAGAGAAATTGTAATATTCGAAAATCAGTTCCACGTGGCGTTGTGTGCAAAATACGTGTACCGCGACAGTGTACATTAGTGAGGGCTGTAAATCCATCGTGAAAATTGGTAGCAGTACGCATACTCATGACCCAGTGACCGACAAACAAATTTTGAAAGAAAAAGTGGCGAATTCCGTTAAAAGAAAGGCCCTCGATGACTTTTCCAACCCGCCTGCTAAAATTGTTCGCACGGAAATCATCAACGCGGATGCTGTTCGGTCATTTGCCGAAAGTGACGTGATGAATGTGAGAAGATGCGTGTACCGTTCCCGAAGAAAAGTCGTTCCACGGTTACCGAAGAACTTGGAAGAGACGATGGAATCCATAATCGATCTAGAGTTCGACGACATAATGATGGTGAGCGGTGAAAAATTTCTCTTGTTTCATGACAAAGGGGCAAACATATTATGCTTTTCTACTCCCACCAACCTCAAGGAGCTATGTTCGTCACCAAGTATGTTTGTTGATGGCACTTTATCGTACTGCGCTAAATTTTTCACTCAACTATTCACCATACACGTCACGAAAAACGGACATTATATCCCCCTTGTTTTTTTTCTCCTCCCAGATAAGAAAGCAACCACGTACACAGCCTCCCTAACACAGTTGGTAAATAAATGTACAGAAATGGGTCTACGATTCGTCCCTGAACACATTGTAGCAGATTTCGAAGAGGGAATCCATACTGCTGCTAGCATCGTTTTCCCTGATATTGCAGTGGTTGGTTGCAGATTCCACTTGACGCAATCATGGTGGAGGAGAATCCAAAAGTTGGGACTTTCGTGTGACTACAAGGAGAAGGGGGAAGTGGGGGATTGGTTGCGATGGACATTTGGGCTCCCATTGTTACCCGACAACGAAGTAGAGGAGTCGTTCGTTGAGGACCTGATGTCAATCATGCCGCGAGATCATCGAGTTGAACAGTATGCAGATTATTTGGTCGAAAACTACATAGAAGAAAATGCCAAATTTCCTCCACGCTTATGGGCTCGAGACGAGGTGACGTCCGCGAGAACAACTAATATGTGTGAATCTTTCCACCGTAAATTTAATGCTTTGTTTTGCAGTGCTCATCCCAATATTTTTGTTTTTTTAGATGCATTAAAAAAAATGGAAATTGACTCAATAACTATAATAAATGGATCCGACATACCGAAACTTTCTTCAAACTATGCTTTTCGACAACAAAAAAAGATACTTGACCAATTGATACTAAATTATCGCCAGGGTAATGTCCACAGGTTGTATTTTTTGCAATGTGCGTCTCGTCACTACGTAAATAAACGATAATTATATGTAGATATACCGTAAATTGACGTGATCTCTTTGGATTATATACTCACATTTGAGATTCGATTTTTGACATCTTTATCGTTATATTTTACATCGTTACGCATTTTATAAGTCAAAAGATTTTATATGTCATGTTGAGGGAGGTGAATCTTTTTTCAATTATAATTTTTGGTACGAATCTTCTTAGACTTTCACTTTCCCTGGCGGAGTTGAACACTGGGGGAGTTGGTAATGCGATTAGAAGGGGGAGATTTTAACACTGGCGGAGTTGGCCATGCGTCTGGCGGAGTTGGTCAAACCCCGCCCTGGGCACTCGGAAGCCACCACCACCTTGAGGTTGATACGAGGTGATAACCAGCCATTCACCTGAGAAAGAGGTTCACCGGCGAACGCGGTCCCCCCCCCCCCCCCCCCCTTCATCGTGATAAAGAGTGCAAGGATTGCGGAAAATAGGAGACCGGAAAAATTATAAGTGGCATGGGAACCTCATTCTTGTTCAACGATCCTGACAATATAGATTCCCTTTTAAAACCGCTGAACCCCGTGTTGAGTCTTTCACCCGTCAAGTCAGTGACAAGAGTCCTAGGATCGTTGCAGGTGGCGCAGTTGAATGTTCACGAATTTCTACGCTCATAAAATTGTAAGTACCTAGTTTTGTAATTTTTTACGAATACAATAAATAGTCTTACGATATCCTTTACCAACACGTGGGGGATGTGCTTAAGTAGGTCAAGTCCCAACTTCTAGTCAATCGTTTCCAATTCGCTTTCCTACCAGGGTTCCCATCCTGTCATATCCTTTTTCACATCTTTTCGCATTCAATTGTGTGGTGAATTTCGTTTCATTTTGTGATGAATTTAAAATTCTCATCACGGTGGCGTGGAAGGAAGGTGAGTGAGTGAATCTAGGTAAAGGATAGAAAAGGAGGAAAAGTCGCAGGCGGCTGTAGTCAACCGAACATCTACGACTTTTGGAGGAGAGAGAGGTGGTGTGGAAGGAAGGTGAGGAAAAGTCGCAGGCGGCTGTAATCAACCGAACATCTACGACTTTGGAGGAGAGAGAGGTGGATGAGGGAATTTCACCTAGGCGGCTGTAGTCAACCGTTCATCTAGGTGAAGGAGAGGAAAGGAGAGGTCCCTTGTCTAGGCGGCTGTATTCAACCGATCATCTAGACAAGGGGGGAAGGAGGAGAGAGGAGAGAGGAGGTGAAATTCCCAGGCGGCTGTATTCAACCGATCATCTGGGAGGTAAGGTAAGAGAGAGAAGAGAGAGCTGGTTAGAGGAAGTGTCGAATGAAGCTTGAGCGCCAGGATCCGGGGTTATATAGTACTTGGGGGCCTCTCCCTCCAGCTCCTTGCTGGGAGCTGGTAGTGGGGCCCCAGGTTGAGTAACCCTGGGTTCTGTCGCCTATCCCCACTCATATCTTTATTCACGGAGCTTTAGTTTGGCGTTTGGATATTGGTGAGAACTTAATATGATAGGAGTGTTCCCGGGAGGGACTCACGACAGAGGTCCCCCCAGTTTGAACCAATATGTGTGGAGCTGAAGGCGCAAGTTGACAGGAGCTGAGGGCTACGGCAAACAAAGGTGGTGCTGAAGGCGCAAGGTGACAGGAGCTGAGGGCTACGGCAAACAAATGGTGGTGCTGAAGGCGAAGAAAAGGTGACAGGGGCTGAGGGCCGATGCAAACAGAGGTTGAGCTGAAGGCGGTCCTTAAAACTAGTAGTAACATAAGGTAGAGCATAAGATAGATAATAAGGAAGTAGAACATAAGGTAGAACATAAGGCAGAACATAAGGTAGATGATAAGTAAGTAGAACATGGATATAAGTAAGTAGACAATATAAGGTAGTATAAGTAGGATGAGATGGCGAGGTATGTACAGTGCGGTGGTCAGGATCCCTAAACATTTAGCGTTTAGGGAAGTGATCGGCAAGGGCGAGATGAGGAGGATGAATAATATTTACAATGAGATGGAGTATGTACAGAGGATGCATGAATATTTACAGCTGGCAGATGATTATTTACAGATGGCGGGTGAGTATGTACAAAAGGTGAAGTAGTATATACAGAAAATATAGAAGTATGTACAGACATTTGGTTACATGGTGGTAGGCGGTTGCGAGGGTCCGCCGTTTCCTGGGTGTGGCGTGGCGAGTGTTTGTGTGTGTGTGTGTGTGTGTGTGAGTTGTGTGAGTGAGGGAGGCGACCCCCTCTAACAGTCTTCACGTTAGTGAAGTCTGATAGAGGGGTCCCTTCACTGCCAGGGTGGCGGTGAAGGGGAAGAGCCGGTGGGAGCCGGTACCCGGGGCGTCGCGGAGAGAGGCGGCGACGCTGGGGTCCGGCGGGTGAAATGGAGGCGATGTGCGGTGTAGGTGGTGTAGGGCTGGGTGTGGGATTGGTGTGGTGAGAGTGGTCGGGGAGGACTGGGGCTGGTTTGCACCGTGCCAATGGCACGGTGTGGGGCTTCCCGTCAATTAACAGGGTAGCGGTGGAGTGTGTTGTGCGGATGACCTGAAAGGGCCCGGCATACAGGGGTTGGAAAGTTTTATGGATGCCGGGCTCTTTCAGGTACATGTGTGTGGTGGTGAAAAAACGTTTGGGATATGTGGTGTCGTTTGTGGGTGTTGTGGAGTGTAGAGGCTCCCTGTTAATTGACGGGGTGTGGTTTGGGGTGAAAATGTCGGCCGGTAAGCGTAGCGGGTCTTTGAAGGCGTTTTGGGCGGGGCTAGTTTGGTCTGAAGGACGGGCGGATGTTCGAAGGCTGAGCAATATGTAGGGAAGGGATTTAGTCCAGGAAGGGGAATTTGTTGAAGTAGAAATGGCCTGTTTCAGGACCGAGTGCCACCGCTCTATTTTCCCGTTGGATTGGGGATGGTACGGGGTGGTGTGGATCTTTTGGATCCCGAGGGAGCGTAGTAAATCGGAGAAGTGGGCCGATTCAAACTGCCTCCCTTGATCGACCGTGACTGTTCGCGGACAACCGTAACGGCTGACCCATTGAGAGAGGAAAGCCGTTGCGACGGTGTCCGCGGTGATGGAGGAGAGGGGGATGCACTCCACCCAGTTGGTGGCACGATCGATCATCGTGAGGCAGTATTTCTTCCCCTCGGATGGGGGAAGGGGGCCCACTAAGTCCAAATGTACATGCTCCCACGGGAGGGAGTCGGGGATTGGTTGAGGAGGTACATGCGGGTGGGCCGAGACTTTGAAACGCTGGCACTTCTGGCACCCGAGAACCCAGTTACGAATATCTGTATTCATATGGGGCCAGAAGTACCGCGTCTTGATGAGGTCCCGGCTCGCCCGAATGCCGGGATGATGGAGGGAATGATAGTGGAGGAACAACTGCCTCCTCAACTCCGGTGGGACGTAAGGGCGCGGTGAGTCGGCCGTTACGTCACACCAGAGGTCGAGGGGAGGCAGCTGTTCCAACTTGGATGCGGAAATGAGGTTGGAAAGGGCAGGGTCGGAGGTGGGGTTTTGTTTGGATTTGATGGATTGAGGAGTGGGGAATGGCAGCAACTCCGCCACCGGCGCCGGGGTAGGGGTGGGTCGGGATAGTGCGTCCGCCACGCAGTTGTCGGCCCCCGGCAGATATCGAATATCGGACGTGAATTGCCCGATAAACTCGAGCTGCCGGAGGCGACGCGGGGAGGCGGACTTACGATTTTGAAGGAGGGCGTGGGTCAGGGGCTTGTGGTCTGTAATGACAGAGAACTGCCTGCCCTCCACGAAGTCACGAAAGTGTTTTATGGCTTCGTGGATGGCGAGGAGTTCCCTGTCGAAAGTTGAATAGTTTTTCTGGGTGGGGGATAAGGTTTTAGAAAAGAAGCCAATGGGTTGGGGGGTGGCGCCGGTGTGCTGTTGGAGCACTGCCCCGATGGCCCAATCGGACGCATCGGTAGTGATGGAGAGGGGAGCGTGAGGGTCGGGGTGGGCCAATAGAGCGGCGTCTACTAGGTCCTGTTTACAAATTTTGAACGCGGCGGAAAGTTGGGGGGTCCAGGTGATGGGGCGGTTATCATTTTTTTTGGAGGGTTGGGGAATGGCGTGTATGAGTGGTTGTTGATGTTGGGCGGCGTGTTTTATGTGTCTACGGTAAAAATTTAACATACCCAGGAAGCGGCGGAGCTCGGTGACCGTGCGGGGTTCTGGGAAGTCAAGAATTGCGTGGACCTTGTCGGGGAGGGGTGTGATGCCGTCCGAGGATACTTGGTGGCCGAGGCAGCGGACGGAGGGTTGGCCGAGGACACATTTGTCTGTGTTGACCAGGAGACCTTCGGTGGAGAAGATGTTGAGGACTTGCTGTAGGTGGTCGAGGTGTTCTTCGGGGGTCTTGGAGGCGATCAGTATATCGTCGAGAAAACAAAATACGAAAGGCAGGCCTCGCAAGATACTATCCATATAGCGCTGCCAAGTTTGCGCGGCGTTCCGTAATCCGAAGCCCATCTTCACATATTCGAACAACCCGAACGGGGTAATTATAGCGGTTTTCGGGACGTCGGGGGGGTGGATGTTGATGTGGTGGAACGCTCGCGAAATATCAAGGGTGGAAAAGATAGTGGCGCCATGGAGATGTGACGAAAAGTCACGCAGGTGGGGGACATTATAGAGGTCTGGTGTAGTTTTCGAGTTGAGCCGACGGTAGTCCCCGCAGGGGCGGATATCCCCATTGGGCTTCTGTACGATGTGGAGTGGAGAAGCCCAAGGGGATTTTGAGGGGCGTATGATACCGTCGGCGATGAGTTTGTCGAAGTGTTGGCGGGTCTTCGACAACTGCAGGGGGTGTAGGCGGCGGGCTTTGGCGGTGATGGGTGGTCCTGTGGTCTCGATGTGGTGCTGGACAGTGGAGATGTGTGCAGAGGGGCGGCGCTGGGGACGGTAGTTGAGGAGGAGGCGTTCGAACTGTGTGGGGGGGTGGTTGATTGCGTGGATGAAGCCGGGTATGGGTTTTTTGGTGGCGGGGTCGATCAGGCGCGCGTTTCGGACGTCGACCTGGAGACCGAAATAGGCTAGAAAATCGGCCCCCAGGATCGCCTTCTCCACGTCCGCCACGGTAAACTCCCACTCGTACGCGAGCCCGCTCATGTGAACTGAGGAGCGGTACGTCCCGTACGAGGGGATGGTGGTACCGTTGGCGGCGTAGAGAAGCTGCCGGTAGCAGCGCGCCTGACGACGGAGGATGTTGTTAGGGAAGATGGACAGCGCCGCCCCCGTGTCCACCAGGAAAGGGACATTAGTTTTCCCGCAGCGCAGGAAAAGTCGCTGGTGGGTCGGTAGGGCGTTCTGTTTGATGGTGGAGGTAGGGATGTGTGATGGTGGTGGCAGGTCCTCCGCGAAGGAGACGCGGGGTGGGTTGTTGGGAGGTTTGGCCGGTTTGGGAGGGGTAGGTTTCGGTTTCTCCCCGGGTTGGGTGGTGGCTGGAGGGGGTTGTGCCCTGGAGGCGGGCGGGGAGGTTACGTTCCGTGGTGGGGGAACGGGTGCGGCGGCGTGAGTGGCGGCCGGGAGGGTGTCTGCCCTGTTGGCGGGCGGGGAGGTGACGTTTCGTGGTGGGGAAGCGGATGCGGCGGCGTGAGTGGCGGCCGGAGTGTTGGTTGCCCTGGTGGCGGGCGTGGAGGGGTTGTTTCGTTTGTGGTGGGGTGGATTTTTCGGCGGCGCTGCAGGCGCGGCCGGAAGGTTGGCAGCCGTGGCGGCGGCGTAGGAGGGGTAGCGAGGCTTGGTGGTGGTGGTTGTGTGAATGCGGGCGGGGGGGGTATGTGCATGGTCCCCCCCGTGTTGGCGAGGAGGGGGGCCCGCCGGATTTACCGGCGGGCGGCTGCGTTTCCCTGCTTAGGGGCGAAGGAGCAGGGGGGTTGGCACTTGCGGGCCTCCCCACCGAAGTTTACATGATAGAAACAACGGTGGGGGGGGTCCGCAGGGAGGTAGTTGGTTGTGGTGGGGCGGGCCGGTTTGGATGCTGCTGGGGACCGTCCTCTGCGTTGGCGGGGAGGGGATGCGTTGCGGCGCTCGGGTGAGCGCCGGCTGCGGTAGTCGGCGGACGAGTCGCGTCGGCGATCCGCCGACGGGGCTCGACGTTCGTTGAGGGAGGGTGCGCGGCCGCGGTCCCGGGATTGTGTGCGGTCCCGGAACGGCGGGGGGTGGCGCGGTGTGCGCACCTCACCGACGGTGGCCGCAGCGGCCAAGTCGTGTAGAGTGTCTGCGAGCCGTAGGAGGGGTTCGTCGGGGCCGTCGAGATGGCTGGCTAGGGCCATCTGGACGGGGTGGGGAAGGGCACGTAACCAGAACGTGCGGGCGATGTCGGCGGTCATAATACCCTGCAGCTGGTGTCGCAGCCGTCGGTAGAGGTGGGAGGGCTTCTGGTCGCCGAGGTGTTGAGGTTGGGAGAGGGCGGCGACTCGGGCGATCTTCGACGGCTGGTAGGTGCTGATGAGGCGGCTGCGGAGGTCGTTGTACGCAGCGGCGGCGTCGGGGGAGATGTCAGAGGTCTGCAGCAGGATCTCGTAGGGCAGTAACGAGATTATTCGGGAATACCGAGTTTTCTGGCTGCGGATGTTGGCGGCCGAAAACGCTGCGTCAACTTGAAAAAACCAGAGCGCCGGGTCGTGCGTGTAGAAGGGGGGCAGCGACAGAGGGAACGCAGCGGACGCCGTCATGACGTTGGCGGCGGCTGCGGCTGTAGCGGCGGCGGCGGCGGCGGCGTCTGGTGACGCAGAGGTGGCCGGGGAGAGCGTGGAGAAAGGGTTGTCGGCCGATGCGTCGGATGTCGCAGCGGCGGGCGGCTGCAGTGTGGCTGGTCGCAGGAGCGGCGGCGTCGGGGAGTTCGGGTCCATTTCTGTAATTAAAATTCAAAAATTTGGCGTGGTTTTGAATTTTGAAATTTGCAATATCGGCGGGAGCGGTGGTTGAGTTGAGCGTTGGAGTTGAATGTTGAGAGTTGATCTCCGTGCGGTTGAGGGTGGGCCAAAATTGCAAAAATTACTGAACTTTGTGAATTTTAAATTGATTTAAAATGCGGGACACCGAACTGTTTGACTGGGGCGACACATGGGGTGGGAAGGTGGGAAGGAAGAAGGTTGAGTGAACGTCGGGTTCACCACTGTGATGAATTTAAAATTCTCATCACGGTGGCGTGGAAGGAAGGTGAGTGAGTGAATCTAGGTAAAGGATAGAAAAGGAGGAAAAGTCGCAGGCGGCTGTAGTCAACCGAACATCTACGACTTTTGGAGGAGAGAGAGGTGGTGTGGAAGGAAGGTGAGGAAAAGTCGCAGGCGGCTGTAATCAACCGAACATCTACGACTTTGGAGGAGAGAGAGGTGGATGAGGGAATTTTACCTAGGCGGCTGTAGTCAACCGTTCATCTAGGTGAAGGAGAGGAAAGGAGAGGTCCCTTGTCTAGGCGGCTGTATTCAACCGATCATCTAGACAAGGGGGGAAGGAGGAGAGAGGAGAGAGGAGGTGAAATTCCCAGGCGGCTGTATTCAACCGATCATCTGGGAGGTAAGGTAAGAGAGAGAAGAGAGAGCTGGTTAGAGGAAGTGTCGAATGAAGCTTGAGCGCCAGGATCCGGGGTTATATAGTACTTGGGGGCCTCTCCCTCCAGCTCCTTGCTGGGAGCTGGTAGTGGGGCCCCAGGTTGAGTAACCCTGGGTTCTGTCGCCTATCCCCACTCATATCTTTATTCACGGAGCTTTAGTTTGGCGTTTGGATATTGGTGAGAACTTAATATGATAGGAGTGTTCCCGGGAGGGACTCACGACACATTTAATTTCCTGATCCTTGACCTCGTCAGAACTTGGTACGCAAGTCTACACTTACCAGTTAAACTTCGAATATTGCTCCGCCGTTGTACCTAGGTTATTTTCGGTGGGTATGATAATTTGTGATTAATTTTTACCACTTCGGGAATAAATTATTTTCAACCTGAATCTAAACCTAACCTTGGTCAACACCACCTAGGTCGTAAAGCCTTCAATGCTATTTAGGTTGTTCGTTATCCATTTGTTGTAAGTTGTCCTGTTTGTGAAGAAAAAGAAGAACAAATGCTACATACAAGAGGTACACATTTGGACTGACATGTTGGCCACCCTGCTTGACGAGAGAAGTTGCCTGCGACCCAACTTCTCGTTCTGGTTGCTGCTTGTACGTCTGTGAATTACGTGTGCTCGTTGCTGCTATTCAAAATCCGGATACATCTTTCTATACGTTGGATTTACGAACATTTCAAGGTTTCAAGGTAAATTACTAATCATTTCGTATTTAGTATTTTACCCCAAATGTCCGATATGAATTCATTGCTAGATATTAACGAGACATCGGTCGGCTCTTGATGAAAGCCTAGGCATCCATTAGTGGGGCCGCCATTATACCCGTAGGTACTGGAGAAAAGTTGTATGGTGAAAAATCGTATGGTGAAAATTCGTATGGTGAAAATTCGTGCCGTGAAAAATTCGTGTTGTGGATCTGACTGAGATACTTCATGCAATTTTTCGTTTGAGTAAATACAAACGTCTGGTAAAACCGAAAGTGAATACAAGTGGAAAAAGGCATTGCATGAGAAATGAACGTTTGGGTCGTTTGAGTCCAGTAATACCATGGTTTGGAGAAAAGTCCTTTGATAGAAAATAATTCGTACGAGAATGTAATCCGTATGAGCAATGAATCGTTCGAGCAATAATTCGTAAAAAAAACTATATTCGTATGAGGAAGTAGTTCGTATGAGCAATGAACAATGCGTAGGTGTGTATCAGTCAGATCCAGATTTGTTTTTTTTCTTTAATTTCGTCAGAGTCAAAACTCATGAAAAACGCTAAGTTAGCTGTGGAGATCGTAAGTTGAATATTGTTGAGTAAGTTGAGTCATTCGTTAACAAAGTAACCGGGTAAATGGAAACAGGCTGGTATAGGTATTCATGAGCCGACAAAAGCAAAGCGGACTAGGTGGAACGCTGACTGAATGCTCGTGTATCAAGCCTAAGAGTTCGAATAGTGTTGTTTTTTTTTGTTTTTTTTTATCGTCATTTACCGTACTTTCGGTCGTAAGAATTTTTCCGTCATTTAACGACAGGCGTTAGTGACTATAGATTTAATGGGTCATGTGAGCACCGTCCATTTATTGGCGTGCTTGCAGGGAGAGTAAGTTGACCGAGTGACTTTGTCATTCGAACAGAGCTAATTCCACTAGATGAAGCCAACAAGGCTGAGGTGCGTAATTGGGCAAAATCAGTCACACTGTCTCGTTTCGGTCGCATCTCCAAATTAATACAATCTAAGTTGAATTGTAAAAAGATCCATCTATAGTGACTTGAAAAGCTGGTCAGCGTTCCCCATGGACGATTTGGAATTTTACACCTTGCGAAGTGCTGTTTCGATTTTAAAATTCAAGCTTGAAATAATAAATCGTTTGTTTTAAGCAGCGACTGGGCGGCGTTTATTTTCGTAGAATTAGTAAGTGATAATTATCGTTTGTATTTTTTTTTCGAAAAATGCGAGGTATTTTTTTTGACTCGAGCAGTGCATAAGGGAAATTGTTTGAAGTTGTTGACTCGGGCAGTGCCTGCTGTCAAACGGTAATACCAACTTCGTTCCGTTTGTGTTATCAAGAAAAACCGTAGGTTACAGTGAAACAATTGAATCCGTAGATTTCAGTTGACAATAACATCCATAGATGTCAGTCAATTGAACAGTGATACAGATTTAAATTTTACGATTAGCGTTAACATTCGTAGGTTTTCGTCAGTGAAACAACGCTACTTATTTTGCGTATAACTGCTCGATCGTTTGTTTATTTTTAACGTGTTGCTATTGTCGTATTTACGTATTGTCTTATTTACGTTTGTTATTCGTATTTACGTTTGTTCTTCGTTTTATCGTGCTACGAAGTCGGGAGGGAGCCTGACTTTAATACGTCTGAACCTCATTCCGTTTTCGTTACATTTGTCACGATACAAGGTCGGGAGGGAGCTCGATTTTAATCCGTTTAGACCTAATTTTTTTTTCTCTTTTTTCGCTATATTTAATACGTTCATTAATTTCTCGTGCGATTCACATAATAACCGACTTATTTGAATATGTTTCAAGCTCTTCAATTATGAACGCTGAACAGGAGAAACGCATCCTTGAGGAGGTTGAGAGGCGTCAGCAGGGATTTCAACTAAAAGTGCTCGAAGCACTGAGGGAAGAGACGAAGCGGTCGAGAGATAAGTTTGTTGAACTAGCGGAGGAGTCGGCATTACGTTACGAGGCACTCTCGTCTCAGTACGATCAAGCTCTCCAAGCACTTGGACTTGGAACATCTTCCAGCAGCGCGCCAGTTATTCCGTTAGTAGAAGACAGGGCGTCTACGTCACAAATTTCGTCGGTGGAAGCGTCGCCGCACCAAGAGAACGCAAAGGAACCGAGGAGGAAGAGACAATTCTATGCTGACGATGAGCCTCAAAGAGATCGCAGAATAAATTTGAGATCAGGGCTCAATAAATACCTGGAAAACGACGATTATTCTTTGTGGAGGCGTCGGGTGGAACTCGAGTTGAGGGCGGAAGACTGCCTATTCCTCCTGAACCCGGACGCCGAACCAATCGAAGAGTATACCTCCAGGGAAGTGGCTCGTATGGGAGGTCTTGTGATGGGGTATATTGTTTCCAACGTTCCCGAGAAATTCCAACGCATGTTAATTGACTGCACGTCTCCTAGGGCAATGATCCAAATTTTAGATAAAGCTGTGGACCCGCACACGGAGGCAAAAGAGTTTTCGTTACAAAATGACTTTATCAATCTCAAATTCAATCCAGCAGTGGAACCGGTGGTTGATTTTGTTGCTCGCTTTCAGGAGCTGGTGGAGAAGATCCGCAGGTGCCCAGATGCCGAATTATCTGATAGGGCTGTAAGGCGTAACTTCATCAACGCTATCGGGGAGGCCTGCCCTGACATCAAATCGGACGCCCTCCACAAAGAACCGAGAATGTCTCTC
Organism: Leptopterna dolabrata; assembly: GCA_954871275.1. Taxonomy (NCBI): domain Eukaryota; kingdom Metazoa; phylum Arthropoda; class Insecta; order Hemiptera; family Miridae; genus Leptopterna; species Leptopterna dolabrata. The sequence goes on along the minus strand of OX940977.1, from coordinate 62,395,620 downwards.
CAACAAATTCAAGATGCCATGTTTGAACGGTTTAGTACAATTGAGGAAAGCCAGCGGAGGGAAAGAGCTACTACGAGTAGAGTCCTCTACACCGCAAATAAAGGACGTGCAATCCGTAAGAGAAGACACGCTCCTACTGAACACACCTCGTTTAAAAGGCAAGATGTTCAGTGCTTTAAGTGCGGCATTAAAGGACATTTTGCAGATGAATGTCGGAAATTGGGTCGTATCTGTTTCAATTGTGGGGAGGTGGCCGGGCATCTTTCGAGTACTTGCCCGAAGCCTCCGACACGAGAGACCAGATTGGCCAGACAAAAGTCGAGAGAACGACGGCCACACACTGCGCCGGTCAGTAGGGATACCTCGTCAGTCAAAAGTCGACACGCTCCCGGATCCAATACGCCCGCTCAAAATCGACTCCGGCAGAATACTCGACAGTCGCACACGCCCGCTCAGGATCGTTTGAAACGAGCGAGAGGGAATTCGTCAGTGAAACCTCGGCCTCCCAAGGGTGCAGTTCGGTTGGTGACGAGCCATAGTGACGATGACGATGACGACGCCTCGCCTGACCGCTCAGTGGCAGTCATCGCTACGGAACGCGCTAAGGGCAATCTCCGTTCGCCCATCTCTTCGAGGAGTGGTTCGGCTATGTCGTTGCTATTCGACGGTAAGCTAACCAATCAGTTACAGTTTATTTTGGACTCGGGTGCGACGGAACATATAGTGAACACCAAATCCGTGTTTACTGTCGTCAGAACCTTGGCAAAGCCGATTACGATTTCGTGTGCGAATAACAGCACTGATGCTGATCTAATAATTCGGGAGTCCGGTGATATCGTGGTGTTCAACGGAGAAACGCATACGTATGGTGTTCTCACAAATGTTCTGTATGCGCCCGACCTCCTTGAAAATTTATTCTCTCTTCGTAAACAAATGTCTCGTGGGTTAAAAGCGTTATTTAGCGACACTAGTGTATCCCTTGTCGATGATAGGACTAATGAAATTTTGAAACGTGGTGTTTTTCGCGATAAATTTTGGTGGGTGTCGTTTGGGCTACCTCTCGTAAATGCTACACAGTCGGAAGTTGAGTCGATCTTACGAAGGGTAGGTAGGAGTATAAACCTACTATCTGGTTCGCACCCTGGTGAATCGTCGTCCGCCGAACTTGAACCATCAGCAGTTCAAAGTAATACTTCGTCTGTCGTTAGTGATACCTCCTCAGTTGTTGTACTCAGTGATGATTTCGTCGGCGAAAATCTCTCGTTACGTGACGTCGATACGTGTTCTATGGTGGGAGGGGCGGAGTCTCGTAAGCGGCCTGCGTGTGCCTCCGATGTAGGTTTAGGAGGGAGTTCCCAGGCGAAAAAAGGTAAACCTAATCGTAATGAACTACGCTTAAGAGAAAACGAGGGCCTCAAATGGCACCATCGACTAAATCATGCATCAAAGAAATATTTGGAAATTGCCGGGAAACTTCTTCCTGAACTTAAGGGTGTTCAATTCTCCAGTGAGATTCTTGATTGCTCGGCCTGTAAATTGGCAAAAGCGAAAAGGAAACCGTGTGGGGAAACTAGGCATAGGTCGGAAACACCGTTTAGCCGGTTGTACAGTGATCTCATGGGGCCTATTAAACCGTTGGCATACAGGTCCGCAGCTCGATACATCGTTACATTTACAGATGATGCGAGTCGCTATGCCTGTGCGTATGAGATAACGGATAAAACTCAAGTACATTTAGCCTTACTAAGCTGTCTCGCGGATATACGTATGTTAATGAGTCAACAAACTAAAGTTAGCGAAATACGAACGGACGGAGGTATGGAATATAAAACGTCAGCGATGAAATCCATAATGCTTAGGGAAGGAATCTTATTAACCGTTTGTGAACCATATACTCCACAACATAATGCTGTTGCAGAGAGATTGAATTTAGAGCTGGAAGAAAAAATACGAGTAAACTTAATATCTTCCGGAATACCCAATAACTTTTGGGCGTTTGCTTTACGTCATAGTATTCATGTACATAATAGAACTCCGAACTCCTCAATCGATTTTCAGACTCCGTATGAGAAAGCGTGTGGGAAATCACCTTCCGTTAAATACCTGAAACGTTTTGGGTGTGAGGCGTACACATTAGATAATGCAACAAAATCTAAATTTGCTCCCCGAGCGAATCTAGGATTTTTGCTCGAATGTACGGAAACTGGATACGTTTTGTTTCATGCGATCAATAAAACAATAGTCAGATCAAAACACGTGGATTTCGTAGAAGATAGAACTTTTTCGGATTATATGAAGGCTAATGCATATGGACCGCGCCAGGTACCTCAGACTCAGTTCGCTATTGAAACGGAGGACGTGAATCCGAACTCTGTAGAACGATCGAATACGTATGGGTCAGTCGTAGGAGGAGAACGGGAAAAATTAATAGGTGGTACTGCGGAATATGATTTTTTCGAAGAAAATGACGATATGGTAAACATAGCTTGTTTCTTAGAAAATCCGTTAGACACGTCAAACCCTGATCCGATCACTTATAATCAGGCGATAAGTGCTCCTGATTCCATACGCTGGATAGAGGCTATCAATCAGGAATTTGACGCGTTAGAACAATGTAAAACATGGAAAATAATATCAAAACATCTTGTACCTAAGGGCGTAAAAATTATGAAAACTCGGTGGGTCCACAAGAAGAAAACGCTGCAAATCCCTGCACAACGGTTTATTATTTTGTATAGAATACCCTTCTGTTACAGATCACAGCTCTATGTATTGATAACCCGTCTATATAATATGATATGTACTATTCTATACATATTATGTAGATCGCAGACCCTCCGTAGGTTAGTACCTAACCCCGTACTCGTTACTAGGTACCTACCTAAATCACGACTTAAATGTTGCTAAAATAATTCTGCCGATGACAAACAGTACCTAACAAAAAGAAACACACATAATGAAGTTCTGAAAAGAAATTGTTGATGAGGAGTGAAAAAAGTTGCAAAAGTACCTACCAACAAACTCCAGCCCCTTCTACGTAGATGGTATACTGAACCGTTGTGTAATAATTTACCGTTGAGTAATGATTTACCGTAGTAATAATTTACCCATCAATAATACTTCAACGTTTGTTCAAGTTTCACTACCTACCAACAAACTCCAAAAGAGCCATCATTTTTCAAATTAAATAATATCACAGAACAACCAACTCGACTTCATACTCCGCCAACATAATCAGGTGATCCCTACCAATGATTTTATCTCCGCCAAATTTCCTATTGTGGGCGCGTCTCTGGTTACGAGATTTGGTTTGAATTGTATACAATTTCATTCACACTGGAGTCGAAAATGCCTGTCGGTGCAAACTTCGGGGCCTTACTGTGAACGAACGGCTGGACGTACGATGCTCCGGATGGTCTTAAAAAACTCGCAAGTTCAAGAACTATTTAAAACCGTAAAAATATTTACGTAAAAAAATGGTATAGGCGTTTTGAAAATTTCAACCCCTATTTTGAACCCCTTAGAGATGACTCACAGTAACGTCGAGCTTCGAGGACCAACTAGACGCCGAACGGAACCTATAACCCGAATTTTATCAATTTTTTTTCATGGTAACTAAGAAAAGTGGCCCGTACGGCGTACGGCGTACGGCGGACAGACAGAAATATTTTTATTGCAGTTTTGGATTCTACATACCTTGAAACGTAAACCATCAAATTTTGAGGGGGGGTAAGAATTTTTTTTTTCATGCTCGATTCCAATGGTTCATTATTGAAAATAATAAACCAAAAAGAAGCGAATGGGTCTGTGAGATATCGAAGTCGTCTGGTTGTCAAAGGTTTTGCGGACAACAATTCGTATGAGTTATCGGAAATATATGCTCCTGTAGCAAGATTGCCCGACGTTAGATTCATATTGATTATAGCCGCTAAGTATGATTTAGAACTTGCTCAATTTGACGTTAAGACTGCTTTTCTGAATGGGACTTTAGACAAACTAGTGTATATTGAAATACCTGATGGGTATGGTGAGTATATAGGGAAGGGAGAGAATTTCAAAACAAAGTCCGTCTGTGAAGTTCACAAGGCTTTATATGGTTTAAAAGTTTCACCTAAGCGCTGGTTCGTTAGATTTTTAGAGGCGATTGAAAAACTAAACTTTAAACCATATAACTTTCAACCCTGTCTATTCATCTGGAGAGATGGTGACCAAATGGCTTTACTTTTGTTATATGTGGATGATATTTTGGTCGCTTCAAATAGTAAGAGAAAAATAGCACAAATCAAACATACATTAAGCAGTGAATTTTCCATTACTGACTTGGGTGCTCCCAGGAAATTCTTAGGAATGGAAATCGAAAGAGATCGCCCAAATAGAACAATTCGTTTGCATCAAAAGTCACACGTAGAGTCTATACTCAAGAAATTTGACCCTGATAGTGACAAAATTGCTACTACCCCAATGATAACTGAGAACCAACTAGTGAAATCTGCTGAGATCAATGTCAACTCAAATTCTATTCCGTATAGGCAGGCAATTGGTTCATTACTATACCTACAAAATGGAACTAGGCCTGATATTTCGTATGCGACCAACATTCTGAGTCGACGCCAGTCCAATTACAATTCAGATGATTGGAAAGCTGTAATTCGTGTAGTTAGGTATCTCAGGGGTACTAAAGAGTTGGGGCTGGTGTTCTCAGGGAAAACAGACACCATCGACTGCTTTGTCGATGCCTCCTTGGGGTTGTCAGCTGAAGGGGGGGGGTTACTCCACAACAGGATTTATTATTAAATTGTTCGGTGATCCTGTTGTTTGGCGATCCAAAAAGCAGAACCATGTAGCACTTTCATCAGCGGAAAGTGAGTTCGTCGCTATGAGCTCCGCTTGTCGTGATTTAGCTAACTTGAGAGTCATGTGTAGTGAAATTTTGGAATTATCTATAGTTCCTACACTCTTTGAAGACTCCAAACCAGCTATCAGGTTGGCTGAGGTAGATGATTCGTCAACACTGAGACATTTGGTCCGACTGTGTTATCTATACGTCAGAGAGGAACATAAACATGGTCACATAGAGATCAAGTGGATCAGAACCGACGATCAGTTAGCTGATACTCTCACCAAGCCATTAAACAGAGCCAAATTTATACATTTCAGAAAAATGATGATGTCTATGTGTTAATTTTCTCTAATGTTTTTTTTTTACTGCTCACAGATCGTTTGTGCTGAGCCACCCATTAGGGTTACTCAGAACCACCCTAAGTCGTCAGTGCCCACTGCCTGCACATACTGAGTAAGCGTGGTTAGCGAGTCAAGACAGTTTGTCTGCCTTGATTCCCTCGTTAGTGCTGAGTGCTGAATCCGTGTGAGTAACTGCTGCTGACGGTGTCCCTCATGTGATGCGCATTTGGGAGGGAGTGTGAAGAAAAAGAAGAACAAATGCTACATACAAGAGGTACACATTTGGACTGACATGTTGGCCACCCTGCTTGACGAGAGAAGTTGCCTGCAACCCAACTTCTCGTTCTGGTTGCTGCTTGTACGTCTGTGAATTACGTGTGCTCGTTGCTGCTATTCAAAATCCGGATACATCTTTCTATACGTTGGATTTACGAACATTTCAAGGTTTCAAGGTAAATTACTAATCATTTCGTATTTAGTATTTTACCCCAAATGTCCGATACTGTTGAACTAACGTTTCTTTGCATATAGTACAATTACTCTCTTTTCGTCCTTCTTTTTCATACGAACGTACCTACTAACTAGTACCACACGTGTCCCTTTACATCCTGTTACCTACCTCTCCTCCTTTGTTGTCCACAAGGCAGGAAGTTGGATTCCCCACTTGGAGCCTCCTCGGGCTCTATCCCTTCCCTAGTACGTGATCAATCCTTTTTTCTTTGGGAAAGATTTTACAAGGTAAACCCTAGAGCCTGTTTGACTGCGTTAAATAACATCGCCATGCAGGGTAACAACAAAGAGGGCAATTTTTGGGGAGCAGTGAGGAGTAGGTTTTTCCACAAAGGGGAGAGATCTAATCTAGGATTTGAGGGGTCACAAGAGGATATGGTTCTAACACTGAATAGGGAGCCAGCATACCTCGAAGTAGTGGGGGGTAAAGACCGTCCCCAGGTTCAGGGAGCACAATTTTCTACCCCTGTTCACACACCCCCATCCCAGGGTGAGGGAAATAGGATGTCAGATCCCTCTACTGAGGCCAGGCAGCATCTGCCTTTTCAGTGGCCTCCAACTACCGGTACCCCACCCCCCTCCTCCATCTTCCCACACCCTCCCCCTAGGGAATCTGGGGTGGTGTGGGTGGGTGCGGGAGAAGTTGTGGGTGTGATTAGGACTTTAGAGAGGAGGGTGGAGGAGTTGACGACAACTCTGGTGGGAATGAAAGAGGCCTTGGACCAAGCAAATGCCACCAATACCTACCTGCACAACCATCTTGGTCAGGGTCTAACCTCACTGGGTGAGAGATTGGAGTTCCTCTCTAATGCTATGGAGGGCCAGTCTGTCAACCAGCGGTTAATGAGAGAAACTCTGGACCGGTGGGAGGATGCATTTGTGCGGGACAGAGAGGCCCAGGGATTTCCTCAACAGGAGGAAAATCAGCTGAATAAAGAAGCCTTTCCCCCAGCAAGTACCCCTTTTACCCAACCTCAAGAAAGAAGGGTAACTTGGGGTCCCACTCCAGTACCCTACATGCCTTATAGACCGAGAGGCACAGAACACCCCCACCAGACACCAGTCATTAACTCCCACGAACTACCACCCACCATCCATTCCTCAACAAACCCCCTTTTGAGCAACCATACCATACCATCCCGTCGCAATAGGCCACCCACCTACTTTGGTACCTTCCATAAGTCAGGGGTAGGCCCTACCAGCACTTCCCAGTACCCTGTCCCGGCAAGATACGAAATTAGCGACTTCCCAGAGTTTGGCGATTTGGGCTTAAAGCTCAGGGGCAAGCTACCTACATTCAGTGGAGGGAAAAATGAAAAGCTGGATGACCTTTTTGAGAGCCATAGGTGATGCCAGTCGCCTCTACAGGGCTCCTGATTGGTTTTGGGTTGAAATTGCTCTTATGCAACTCAGGGGTTGCGCTCGCTCTTTCCTAGAGCTGCGGAAACAAATGGACAACCTCAGCAACATGGAACAAGTTGAAGAAGAGTTGAGGAAAAGATTTGAAGGACAACAAACTCGTGGCCGTATGCTCCATCAGTTGCATTCGTTGGAAATGGGCAAAAATGAGTCAGTGGAAAGCTTTGGAGCAAGGGTGAGGGAGGCAATGATTAAGACGGTTGTGGACCCCAATAATCCTGCTCTGGTTGAGCAAGCGGAAGTCTATGCCATAGAAGTCTTTATGAGAGGTCTCCCAACAGACATCATGCGGTCCGCAATGCTAAAAGAACCAGCCACATTAGCACAGGCCATCGACTTTGCGGCGACCCGGAGAGAAATTGAAAACGTAATACAGGCAAACCTCCGGGCCCGACCACAGCAGACCCTTATCACAACATCAACTCCAGCATCCACACCGACACCCCCAGAACCAGGAAAGAAATCACCTCCTATACAGAAGAAAAAGACGGAAGAGGGCAAGTCTGAGAATGCAGGGCAGCGACAATGGGCAAACCCAAGGAGTACTCCCTATTGCCATGTCTGTGGTGAGAACACACACTACTCAAGCAGGTGTGATTACCGACATGGGGGACCTAAGGCGGGCCAGCGTATTCCTCCAAAAGAGGCGGAGGATGCAAACAAGGGGGGGAGGCCAAGTACTTCTCAGACCCCAAACGGCCAGCGAGGGGCCCAACCAACAGGGACATAACCCAGGAAATAACCAGTGGAACATGGAAGGCTGACCAGGGAACCCAGGAATTGACTAGCGAGTTGGACACAGGGCAAATACGAGAAGCCAGGGTAAACTTGGGTGGAGTCCCCCTCTTCACAGTAAAGGGTAGGGTAGGCTCATCCAGGGGTAAAATTATAGTGGACACAGGATCCCAAATCACACTGGTAGACCCAATAGTATGTGAGGGAACTCCTGACCCACTCAACATTTCAATAGTAGGGATGGGGTCACAACCAATTCAAGCACTGGGTGCGACAACAGTGGAGCTAGCTTTAGAGGGGTGCCACCCCTTCGCAGTTGAAGGTGCTATCTGTGAACTCAGTGGTGGGGCTTTGATGTTGCTGGGATGTGACGTTCTGAGTGAGAGGGGAGCAGTGCTAGACGTGCACAAGAAAATCCAGTTTGAGTATCTGGTTCCAGTAAGGAAAGAAAAATACTACGCTCAAAATTTAAAAGAGTGAAAATCATCTCAACAAAACAATGGCCGCTCAACAGCACAGCTATACTATTGATGAGATAAAGAAGATAGCTCCAGGCTATCGAGGGAAGCCTGAAAACTTCGACCCAGCTAAAGCTAAGGTAGCAAAGACGCGTAAAGTATCCGCACCAAAGCCAGCGAGTCGACCATTAGGTCCCGCATCACCGGAAGTGACACCACCGACACATGCCCATAAGCCGCAGACGCCAACACCACAGTGGAACGAAAAACTTGTAAGCGAAGCAGTGTTCGGAGTAGATGTGTCGATATTTCCGATCGATCCAAGACAGAACTTTGAAGTGACGAATGCTCACTTGCCGCAAATATCAAAAGAGGTATTTCAATCATACGCACCTGACGAAAAACAACTTGATAGGATTCTTGCAGAACCCGAATTCTTGTATTACACTACGTCGTTGCTGTGGTTACGCCTTCTAGAGATAAAAGCAAAGCAAGGGAGAACAGCATTAACGTCCGCAGAGAAAGACATGCGAAAGGCGACACAACTCGACCATTTCAACGTGCCCCAACCGATTCATATATACCTGGCGCAGCTAGGCAATATAACGGATCCAGGAGGCAAAGAAACGGAGTTAGATGTCCCACCGTTACCTGTCACCGCAAACAAGGGGGGGAGGCCAAGTACTTCTCAGACCCCAAACGGCCAGCGAGGGGCCCAACCAACAGGGACATAACCCAGGAAATAACCAGTGGAACATGGAAGGCTGACCAGGGAACCCAGGAATTGACTAGCGAGTTGGACACAGGGCAAATACAAGAAGCCAGGGTAAACTTGGGTGGAGTCCCCCTCTTCACAGTAAAGGGTAGGGTAGGCTCGCTCATCCAGGGGTAAAATTATAGTGGACACAGGATCCCAAATCACACTGGTAGACCCAATAGTATGTGAGGGAACTCCTGACCCACTCAACATTTCAATAGTAGGGATGGGGTCACAACCAATTCAAGCACTGGGTGCAACAACAGTGGAGCTAGCTTTAGAGGGGTGCCACCCCTTCACAGTTGAAGCTGCTATCTGTGAACTCAGTGGTGGGGCTTTGATCTTGCTGGGATGTGACGTTCTGAGTGAGAGGGGAGCAGTGCTAGACGTGCACAAGGAAATTGTGAGATTGAACGGTTCACCAATCAAAATCCAAGGACCAAGGGTGGGTGAAATAGCCCCCGACAGCGTATACAACTCTGAGTTAGTCAAAGACTACAACTCAGTATATACGGTGCTTAAGGATGAGGTGGTAATTCCACCAGGGTCATCTGTTCTACTCCCACTAGAAGCACGAGTAAGCTCCGGAGTTACGCCTCTCGCCAGCACAGTCTTGTTCACTCCCACCAATGGAAACATCCAGGAAGTGCTTGCATGCTCATTGAGCAAAGCTCAGAAAATAATGACAATGGGATGCAACCTTTCAGACCACCCCATAACCCTACACAAAGATAAAGTAATGGGAATCGTTGAATCCCACCTCCATATAGATAGGCGGGAAACCTCAACATGCCTAACTGTAAATTCTACCAGTGAAGCTGAGCGTACTACAGCCCTCAGCCGAGAACTTAAGAAGAAGCTGGAGCATCTGCCACCCGCAGAGCAGAGCCAGCTAGAGAAATCCCTAATGAAGTACCAAGATATCTTCAGTTTCGAGGGTTTCGATAAATTAGGCTGCACAGATCTAGTGCAGCACCAGATTAATACAGGGGACCAACCCCCCCCATAAGAGCACGACCTTATCGTATTGCGCATGCACAGAAGCCAATAGTTCGCCAGCTTGTGCAAGAGCAACTCAGTCAAGGCGTAATCAGAGAGTCAACCAGTGCTTGGAGTTCAACAGTGGTTCTGGTTTGTGCCGTGAAAATTTACCTGCCAGTGAGGTTTCGGTGCCCACCGACCGTCGCGCCACCGGCAGGAACTTCAAACCACGCAACCCGTCTCTCTCTCTTTCTGCTCTACACTCCCTTGCCATCATGGATCTACCAGGAAGAAGACGAACATTCTAACCTGCAACAGGAAAACCTGACGACTCGGAAAAAGTGAAAAATCATTGTGTGAAGGAGCTTCGAAGAAAATTGATCTCGCTGCCTTATTTCCTCTTGCTGCATCGTAATATCAGTTTTAGGACTACTGTCCGTTTTAAATTCAATCCTTGGGGAAATAACAAACTCCTTGTGTCTCGCTTGGAGCCCTCTCTCCTCAACTTTTCTCTACTTCCGTACCGGTATGTATCAACCTCACCCACGTGCAACATCCGTACGCAACACATTTTCCATAATTCGGGAGCGAAACCTAATCATGACCGTTCTTTCAGTTCCGAGTACCAGCTACGAAATCTCTCTCTCTCCAAATCATTCTACTCAGCGGCTTCCTCTTCAACCATCGGTCGTCGTCTCAAGGGGACTTGCGCCAGGTCCGCGGGCAGCACGCCGCAGGACGCGGTTCCCACCGACTGCCAGTGTCTACCCCAAAGTCAGAAACCCCTTGCTTATCCATTTCCGCTATATCAACTGTCCAACCGAAGTAGTAGCTAAGTCAGGTGTTGATGCCGTCTTCTGTACCTTAAAGGTTTGGCCAGTGCAGGAAAGCTATAGTACCTACCTAGGCAGTCTATCTATAAGAAATAGGGACCTAGTACTCCCAAGGAACATTTCATTTCAATTTTGTTTGTTTATTGTCCAGGTTGGACCGCTCAATTGCGACAAATTCATTTCCTATCAAATTCTAAATTATACATATATTTTCTCCAGAAAGAGGTTGTGCTTCACAATTTATTTTTCTTCCCTGGCTGTGCGGGTTCGTCCCCACGTTATAGTTATTTAATTTTTTTCATTTTTATTCCTGCTTGGCACAAACAAAAATGGCGCCCAACGTAAATGTGAATTTGAGAACTACTTTCATATGTACCTAAAATTCATCAAGTATTCTGGTCGACTACGATCGACAGTAGTCAAGTACATACCTACCTATTTCGATTTATTTCTCATTGCCTTTCCCTGCACTTAGGTATCTAACATAAATAGGGATTTCCTGTGTGCTAGTAATTTACTAATTTTGCTAAATTACTAATAAGTATAATTATCGTGTTACCTACTGCCACTTCGACCTCATAAGGCGAATATTGTATACCCATTGCGCCTTCTTGCTGTATATTGCCTATCATAAAGCTAATTAATTGTCATTGATATGGCTAGTGATGACGCCAACGACTCAACAACAGAGGAGTCCACTAAGATTACTCATGCCGACCTTGTGGGGGGAGCGGGAGACTTTATTTGCTACCGCTCAGAGTATCTATGAGAAGTCTAGGAATATCTCAGCCAAAAATGTTACTGCATTTACTGCCTACTACGATCGGTTGTCAGTGATTGAATCTAGGGTGGAAGATCTTACTGCTAGGATCCGACGATTTAATATTAACCTCTCAGAGAAAGACAAGATGTATAAACTCGAGGTCACAAAACCATACCTAAATTTTTTAGAATTGATTGATATGTCTCGTAGCTCTTATGTCAATATGTTAAAGACGGTAACAACGCCAGTAGCTAGACCAGTGGGAGAAACGAATCCTGTCACGCCTTCCGCTATTCACCTTCCTAGAATTCCACTACCTAGGTACCTTTTCTGGAAAAATAGAGGAATGGACAGAATTTTACTCCCTATTCAAAACTCTGGTCGACGATGACCCTTCTCTCGCCAATATGGAGGTGAAAAAGTTCCAATATTTGCGTTCATGTCTGAAGGGTGATGCCTTATCCGTCATATCTAGTTTCCCTTTAAATGCAGAAAGTTACCCCCTCGCACTTACCGCATTGACGACTCGCTATCAGAACAGGCGTAGGTTAGCCTCCCATTTCATGAGCCGAATTCTGGAATTCAAACCGCTTCGAGACCCATCGCATGCCGATTTTCAGAAATTCATAAGCGCCCACGAGAACAATTGGAATTCGCTCGCAAAATTGGATAATGTAGACCTATTAGACTTCGTTAAGCTACACTTGGCACTTAGTCATTTGGATTCTACCACTAGAAAGTCATTTGAGGAAAAATATACCTCCCACAACATACCCACTCATCGAAATTTGATCGAATTCGTGACCGAACTGAGTCGTAGAGAAGAGCTATTGAAAACCACCTCTCATAACCCTCACAGTTCTAAAGATTCGGGTTCAAGGAACTCTCCCCAGACTAGTTCGAATTCAAAATCGAGTCCTAAAAATTCCGACCAGGCTTTCCTTTGTCAGGTCTCTCACAAGGAACCGTCGGGTAGTAGGGAGTCAAAATCTAAAACAGTTTCCGAGAGGACCCCGGCGATTGGCCCACAAAAGAGGGAAACCGATACAACTCCCGTTCCCACTTTGACTGCCTTATCGGAAACAAGTACTACAAGTCTTACTTGTTGGAACTGTGGAGATTCCAACCATGTTTATACCAGATGCGCAAAACCTAGGAGGAGGTTCTGTTATGGGTGTGGGTATACCGGGGTTACAAAATATTCTTGTCCGGTTTGTCATCCGGAAAACCCCAGCGGAAGTCGATCGTAGGGGTCCGATCGTCTTCCACTCGTACCTACGACCCCAAACAAACTTCCCCTTCTGTACCGTCTACCGCCTCTTCGTTATCCACTTCAGTTTGTGCTTCAACAACTGTACCGTCTTGCACATCTATTATTTCGCCGCATATCGTATCTCTTCCCTGTGCATCGAATGTACTTACCGTCTGTTCCAGGAAATCACCGTCCGTCGTTTCCTCTTGCTACCTACCGTCCTGTTCCTATCCAATTAATACTGCTAGGAACGTCACTTCAAGTACCGGCTCTGATTTGTGGTTACTTCCGTTGTCATTTCCGATAAACACTTCGAGTCCTAAGGAACCCAAAACAGTCTTGATCCCTGCCTTGTATGACACAGGATCATCATTATCGTTCATTGGGAGAATGGGATTGGAACGTTTGGGACTTGGCCTTAGTGACATTAAAGATGACAGGGAGGAGACTTTTCCCCATCTGCAACCCATTATTGCCCAGTTAGCAGACGGCACCCAAGCTAGGGTTTCCCATCTCTCCCCACTAAAATTTTACCTGGGGCCAAGGGAAATCAAGTTTAAATTTTTCTTCTTGGAGTCTCTTTCGGTTCCGATCCTTTTAGGGTTGGACTTCATACGGAAAACCGCCCTGGTGACAGAAGCATCACGCAACACTTGGTACTTTTCCGATATTCCTAACCTGAAATTCAGTTTTATTCCGGCTACTACCTTGGACTCAAATTTCAATTCCTTATCTGAAGCCTCGTGTTGTGGTATTAAAATACTCACGGATGCACAACGAGAAGAACTAAATCAAATTGTATCTCAGGGTTTATCCAGCTTGGAAGATTCCCCTGGCCTAACTCCCAAGGTTTCTCATAGGATTGAGATAGAATCTGCTACTCCTATTAAACAGCGAGCATACAACTACTCGCCAAAGGTCCATGCACCAGGAATTAGATAAAATGTTGGCATCTGGGATTGTCGAACCGAGCCATGCGGCGTGGGCCTCGCCAGTGGTAATGGTCCGCAAAAATGACTCCTATCGGTTTTGCATCGATTTCCGCCGAGTGAATTCCATCACCAAGAAGGACTCCTACCCCATGCCCAACATAAATACCTTGCTGGATAGTCTCCGCCATGCAGCTTATCTGTCCAAATTGGACTTACGTCAGGCTTTTTTACAGGTGCCTTTAGCAGATGAAATAAGCCGGGATGTCACTTCGTTCATTGTACCTGGACGAGGACTGTTCCGTTTTTGCGCAATGCCGTTTGGACAATCTAACTCTCCTGCCACCTTTCAAAGACTGGCAGACTCAATCTTTCTGGACATGTATCCCCAGGTAATAGTCTTCTTGGATGATATTCTCTTAAGTACCCCAGACTTTTCTACACATTGCCAATTGTTAAAGGAAGTTTTCCGTAGGCTAAAGGAGGCTGGACTTAAACTAAACCAAGAAAAATGCGAATTTGGTTGTACTGAAGTCCGTTACTTGGGCTACCGAGTGAACTTCGATGGTATCAGTGTAGACCCAGGGAAAGTTGAGGCTTTGACCTCTTATCCAACTCCAACAAATTTAACCGAGCTTCGGAGATTTCTGGGCATGTCAGGCTGGTATCGCCGATTTATTCCGGGTTTTTCGAGTATAGTAGCTCCTTTAACCTCGTTGCTTGGGAAAAGGAGGAGCTGGGTTTGGTCAGATAAACAGACTGCAGCTTTTGAGACCCTAAAGTCGGCTCTAACTTCGGCTCCTATCCTGGCAAGACCCAACTTCAATTTACCGTTTATCTTGCAGACAGACGCAAGTCAGCATGGTCTTGGTGCGGCTCTTGTCCAAATTCAGGATGACCAAGAGCGAGTCATTACCTACTGCTCGCGTACATTATCACCAGCAGAACGTAACTACTCTGTCACGGAAAAGGAATGCTTAGCGGTCATTTACGGGATAGAAAAGAACCGTCAATACCTAGAGGGAAGCGAGTTTACGGTCATTACTGACCACTCCTGCCTCAGATGGCTATTGGAATTGAAAAGTCCAACTGGTCGCCTAGCTCGGTGGACCTTAAGACTGCAACCTTATCACTTTAAGGTACAATACCGGAAGGGTAAGCTAAACTGCGTAGCCGATGCCTTATCTCGAATTCCGTCCCTTGTTAATCTTGCTGCTGTCCCTTCCACCTCCGATTCCGCTTCCGGTGCTTGTGCTGGGGCTCCAGCTGTGGGAATGCCAAAAGACGAATGGTATGAGCGCAAATTGTACAAGGTTAGAAGCAACCCAGAGAATCATCCAGAGTGGAAGATTGTTGGCAATAATCTCTTCTACTACAGAAAATCATTCCTAAAGGGTGAGCTGGAAGATCCCAGCGAGGATTGGAAGTTAGTTGTCCCCTGGAATGTAAGATCAGACGTTCTGACAGAATGTCATAATAATCCACAGTCAGGACATCTGGGGGTCGCCAAAACCCACTGGCGAGTGGGTAGATTATATTATTGGCCTGGAATGTACCAGGATATACTCCGGTATGTCCGTAGGTGTGACATCTGCCAACGGGTCAAACCCTCCAACACCACCCCCAGAGGTTTCATGTATCCGCGATACCTTACCTCTCCCTGGCATACCGTTTCCATGGACATCATGGGTCCATTCCCTCGGAGCTCATCCGGCAATAAATACCTTTTAGTAATCGAGGACCTTTTTACAAAGTGGGTCGAACTTGTACCAGTAAGAAGCACCACATCTTCTGTCCTTCTGGCCAAGTTCCGCTCAGTGATATTGAATAGATTCGGAACTCCCGCAGTACTTATCACTGACAACGCTTCCAACTTCGTTAGCTCATCAGTGCGTTCTCTCGCCCAGTCATGCAAGATACAACATTGTACCACACCTTATTACCATTGTCAGGCTAACCCGACAGAAAGGGCCAACCGGAACGTTCGCCAACTCATCCGGACTTACATCAATCAATCCCGCCATACCCAGTGGGACGTATATCTGGGGGAATTTCAATTTGCATTGAACAGCGTCACTCATAGCTCTACGAAATACTCTCCAGCATTTCTCAATTTCGGTTGGGAATTAAACCCTTATCATTCTCTCCGTTCCAGCGCAGCCGCGGAGCCAACACCCCTTATCGCCAGCAACTCAGATGAATGGGGAACCAGGATGGAGAAGCTCAAAGAGCTAAATCATCTGGTGGAACAACACCTCCTTCAAGCCAGCATCCAACAAGGCCGGCGGTACAACCTACGTCGCCGCCCTGACAAGTTCAAGGCGGGTGACTTGGTTCTGCGGAAGGCCTTCAACCTCTCCTCGGCGGGAGACAGATTCTCTTCTGGGCTCTGCCACAAGTATGACGGGCCTTACAAAGTCGTTTCGGTCAGTGGAGGAGGATCTTGCAAACTCGAAATTGCTCGAGGTGGAGTTGCCGGAGTGTGGCATCCTTCTAAACTTAAGCCCTATTTACCGACCTCAACCTCTGGAGAGGGGTGTGTGCCGTGAAAATTTACCTGCCAGTGAGGTTTCGGTGCCCACCGACCGTCGCGCCACCGGCAGGAACTTCAAACCACGCAACCCGTCTCTCTCTCTTTCTGCTCTTCACTCCCTTGCCATCATGGATCTACCAGGAAGAAGACGAACATTCTAACCTGCAACAGGAAAACCTGACGACTCGGAAAAAGTGAAAAATCATTGTGAGAAGGAGCTTCGAAGAAAATTGATCTCGCTGCCTTATTTCCTCTTGCTGCATCGTAATATCAGTTTTAGGACTACTGCCCGTTTTAAATTCAATCCTTGGGGAAATAACAAACTCCTTGTGTCTCGCTTGGAGCCCTCTCTCCTCAACTTTTCTCTACTTCCGTACCGGTATGTATCAACCTCACCCACGTGCAACATCCGTACGCAACACATTTTCCATAATTCGGGAGCGAAACCTAATCATGACCGTTCTTTCAGTTCCGAGTACCAGCTACGAAATCTCTCTCTCTCCAAATCATTCTACTCAGCGGCTTCCTCTTCAACCATCGGTCGTCGTCTCAAGGGGACTTGCGCCAGGTCCGCGGGCAGCACGCCGCAGGACGCGGTTCCCACCGACTGCCAGTGTCTACCCCAAAGTCAGAAACCCCTTGCTTATCCATTTCCGCTATATCAACTGTCCAACCGAAGTAGTAGCTAAGTCAGGTGTTGATGCCGTCTTCTGTACCTTAAAGGTTTGGCCAGTGCAGGAAAGCTATAGTACCTACCTAGGCAGTCTATCTATAAGAAATAGGGACCTAGTACTCCCAAGGAACATTTCATTTCAATTTTGTTTGTTTATTGTCCAGGTTGGACCGCTCAATTGCGACAAATTCATTTCCTATCAAATTCTAAATTATACATATATTTTCTCCAGAAAGAGGTTGTGCTTCACAATTTATTTTTCTTCCCTGGCTGTGCGGGTTCGTCCCCACGTTATAGTTATTTAATTTTTTTCATTTTTATTCCTGCTTGGCACAGGTTCCAAAGAAAACGGGCTCAGGGCTGAGGTGGAGGATGTGCGTTGACTACAGAAAACTTAATGCCATCACAGCCCCAGAATTTTACCCACTCCCTAGAGTGGAAGAACACATGGATAGAATGGGAAAGTCAAAATTTTTTACAACTTTGGACTTGAAGTCAGGGTACTACCAGTGCCCAATTGACCCAAAAGACATACCCAAATCTGCCTTTGTTACTGATGAAGGTTGCTATGAATACTTAAGGCTACCCTTTGGGTTACAGGGAGCCCCAGCCACCTTCCAGCGGCTAGCCATGACCCTCATTCGACGCCTGGGATCTCCTAGAGCACTTTGCTTTTTAGATGACCTAATCCTGTTCCACGAGGATCTACGTACACATATCCACGACTTATGCCAGCTGCTTGACATACTGCGGGATGCCAGCCTTACTTTACATCTAGCTAAATGCCAGTTTGCTCAATCAGAGGTCTCATACCTAGGTCATATAGTAAATGCCGAAGGAGTGCACCCAGACCAGAAAAAAATACAGGCAGTTTCGGAATTCCCTCCTCTCAAAAACCTCAAGGATGTCAGGTCATTTCTAGGAATATGTTACCACTACCGACGCTTTGTGCCAAACTTCGCCAAGTTGGCCAAACCGTTATCCGACCTCACAAAAAAAGACATGCCCTTCCACTGGACAGAGGACTGTGAAACTGCTTTTGCTAGCTTGAAGGCCCAACTTACCAAGGCGCCCATTCTAGCATACCCAGATTTCTCCAAGCCTTTCATCCTAGCCACAGATGGTAGCAAGGACGGCCTGGGGTGTGTCCTCAGCCAGAAGATTGATGAAGTGGAACACCCAGTTGCTTATGCCTCCCGCCGCACAACATCAGCAGAAGCCTCTTCCTACTGTGCAACAGAGTTGGAGTTAGCTGCCCTTGTATATGGTGTCACCCAATTTCACCACTACCTGTGGGGTGTCGATTTTGTGGTATATACTGATCATCAGGCCTTGAAATATCTCAACACACACCGAGATCTAAACTCCCGCCTTACTCGCTGGGCTCTGAAGCTGAGTGAGTACAGGTTTTCCATAGTTCACAAAGCGGGTAAAGCCCATGGTAACGCAGATGCCTTGTCCAGAGTCCTAGCAACTGAAGTTCGATATCTCCCAGTTGTCACAATTAACGAACTGCGAGAGGAGCAAGAGGTAGATAGAGACACTAGAAGACTGGTTACAAAAAAGAACTATAAGCTATCCAAGGATAAACTCCTCTGCAAGGTTACTATGGAAGGTCTTAAAGTAGTGGTACCGATAAAGCTTAGAGGGAAAATCCTGCAGCTATATCACGATCTCCCCCAGGCAGGCCATGGTGGCAACAAGAAAACGCTACAGAGAGTCCAAGAACAGTTTTGGTGGCCCGGAATGAAAGGAGATGTGAGAAACTATGTACAGTCGTGTACCTCATGCAGCCAGAGAAAACACTATGGGAAAAAGACCGCTCCCCTAGGAGAATTTTCCGAACCCACTGAATGCTTTTCCCAAATTAGTGCTGACATAGTGGGACCACTGCCCCTAACACCCAGGGGGCACAAGTACTTTCTGTCGATAATAGACCAGTTTTCCCGCTATGTTGATTTCTACCCTCTACAAGACCACACAGCTGAGTCTATTGCAAAGGTTTTCCTGCAGTACTTTGGTAGGGTTGGGGCACCCACTCAGATCCTTACAGACCAAGGGGCAGAATTTAGCTCGGAGCTCGTCAATCACTTCTGCTCTTTCTTCAAGGTGAAAAAGGTAAGAACAACAGCTTATCATGCAATGGCTAATGGCCGGGTTGAGAGAATCCACAAAACAATGGCCAACATTTTGTCACACTATGTGTCAGTAAATCAAACCAACTGGGATGAGTACCTCCCCGTTGCCCAGATGGTCATTAACTCTCAGAGCCACGAAGCCACCAAATTTTCACCTTTTGAAGTAGTGTTTGGTAGGAAAATGCGATTACAAGCTGCAGAGGACATGAACCTAGGCGAGGATGTTGAACCCTACATGTTCCATGTAGAGAAACTGCGAGACACCTTGCAAGACATATGGAAACAAGTTCAGGCTAATCAGTCAGATGCTGCACACAACATGGCATGGCATTACAATAATAAGGGAACGTCAAGAAGTAGCTTCCACGTAGGGCAGTGGGTCTATTTACACGACCCACAACTCAAGAAAGGCAGAACCAAGAAATTCACATGACCATGGAAGGGGCCATATCTAGTCACTGGAGTTCCTTCGGAGTTGAACCTTATAGTCCTCATACGGGGTAAATCAAAGAGGGTCCATGTGAACGGCGTCAAGCCTTCGGTTAGAAGGAAAAGTAACCTCCTACCCCAACCGGAGGAAAGCCAACCTCTAGGAAAGGTCCAGCCAACAACCCCTATGTCCCCAGCTCTTAGCACGCCCAGTTTTTCGTGTTTACCAACTCCACAGAGCCGTACTGTCCCAAGTAGAGATCTCATGCCCCTCACTTACCTAGACAATGAAGAGCTATGGTGGGAGGAGCCTCAGCTGCAGGCTACCCCAGACCCACCAATTGCCCATCCACAAATGGGAGAGAGCCCAGCTTGGCTAGGGTGGGACTCAGCTGGCCAGGATCCAAATTTAGGGAGCACTTACCAGAACGTTGATAAAATGCACCCCCCCTCCACGAGTCGATCTCCTCCACAGACCCCAAAGGTAAAAGCACTAGGCCGACCCTATAACACTAGGGGACGAAAAATAGACTTTAGGCAACTAGCAGCAGTCACAGACACTGAGACTGACAGTGACTAATTCCTAGGGGGTTTGTGTAGAATTCGATTGAGTGCTAATTATGATCATGCTGAAAAACAAAAAAAAAACTATCTGACAATTTTCTATTAGCATAGCACCTATACATTCTGCAATATGTCAATATTGATCACTTTATTTTATTACTACACCAGAGGAACGACTGATTCTCCACACTATCAACGATTCTCTAGACAATTTGGTAGCCACCCTACCAGACCCATCAGTTGGTATTGGGGTGCAAACGGCAATTAAACTATTTGGAGACTGCGGCTGAGCACAAGAGGCAGCATAGGCAGCACCACTGGTAGGCACTGGCCAACACAGGGGCCTCAGGTTTTTCCCTGCTACATGGGCTAGGTATACTGGCATGATGTTGTATCCAGCAAGAAGGTGAGCCCCACCTACATGTTCTAATTACGTTCTGATTTTATACTTGTTATTTAATTTTAATTAAAATATTAAACTAATATGTTTTACTTCCCTACAGAAATTTTAATATATTAAACTAATATGTTTTACTTCCCTACAGAAATTTTAATATATTAAACTAATATGTTTTACTTCCCTACAGAAATTTTAATTATTAAACTAATATGTTTTCTTTCCTACATTTAATGTTTCAACGGAATTTTATATAACATGTATACAGGTACCCAACATAATTATGTTCTGCCGCTTACCAGGAGGTGACGCCCAACAAGGGGGGGAAGAAGATGTGATATATATGTGTTGTGTGTGTGGAAAACAGAATTAAGTCCCTAGCTTTGCATGCAATCCTGCTAATCCCCTCACCAACAACGTGTATATAGTACCCCGGGGTAAGTGTTTATTGGGTGTTTATGTGTAGTTACCGGTAACCGCAGCCGGAGGCTTCGGAGGCTATCACGCCGCAGCAATCACGCAAGACACACACAACCTCTTCGAGGAAGTGCCTAGTCTAGGTGTAGCAGCAGACGCGGTTATGGCCTTACAAGCTGAGAACCACACACCAAACTACAGGTTCGCATTTCCAGCAGGCGCAAGGATCAACACAACCAACTTGACCGGAGGGTATGGCCAATTAGCCAATCCCAGAGACGAAATCAAGAGAAGGTTGACTGGACAAGGGATTACCGCAACCGCATTTCCCGAATTTGTCCAAAACACGAGGTTTAACCTCAAATACGTTAGGCAAATTTCCGACTTAGTTGGAAGAATAAATACCTTTCGTATAGAAAAGCTCAACATAGCTAGTCTTACGACTAGTGGAGCAAGCCCACAAATCATTGAAACTCATCCAATCGATCAAGGCACCGCCTGTCGAAGTTGGACGACAATAGACGTGGAGCCACAAACAGCCTACAGCGAAAGCACCGCAAATGTCGGAGCTTCGTACATATTCGGTTTCCAAGCATACAAGGAACCGGGGTACGGACAGACAATCACGGAGCAAGCGCAAAGCTGGAGCTGCGTAGACGCAGATCCAACGGTTCAAGAACCATGGGCAATGACAAACGAGTGGCAAGAAACACGGAACATGAGGAGAGAGTTACCACCTGGTATCGGCTCCATGAGATTCCGTGCGCTAAGCGAATCACAGATCGCCGTCACTGAGAACGTAGTGAGAAGGCTGATCAAAGAGATACGCTGAAAGATAGCGCAAAACGCCATAGTGAGGCTAGTTGTAGTGACGCACAACGACTGATAATCTGGCTGGATCCAGAGTCATTTGAGTCAAATTGTAAATACGAAGACATTTCTTAGTTTGAATGTTGTATTTAAATTTTAAATTACATTTCTAATCCATCGCAAGCGAAAAGGCAAAGCCGTAAGCTAAAGCAAAGGGGGGAAAAGTAGAGAATAATTGCAAATAGGTCCCATGCCACTAGGGAAATTTCGGCCAAATTTTTTCAAAATTTCTTCTTTTTTTTCCAGGCTTAGCAAATCCTTGCACTAGTCCCATCCTCCCCATCAGCAACAACGAGGAATTTCCCCAGACCGACCTGCTAGTAGCTGGAGGCCTCAGAAAGGGTGACTGGCTGTAACCCTAAATGTGGAACCCCAGGACAACACTATGGTACGCCCAGGCCGCGGAGGTGCACGCTGTGGCCTCACTGCTGCAAAAGTTGACAGACATGGTGGAGGACACCTCGCAGCTTAGATATTTGACCCAGCTTACCTAGAGTTGCACGAGGACGTGCTCCAGGATTGACGTGGGGGTGATGTCATGGGCCACAACCTGTGCCCACATGAAGAGCCCTGGGCACTCGGAAGCCACCACCACCTTGAGGTTGATACGAGGTGATAACCAGCCATTCACCTGAGAAAGAGGTTCACCGGCGAACGCGGTCCCCCCCCCATCATCGTGATAAAGAGTGCAAGGATTGCGGAAAATAGGAGACCCGAAAAATTATAAGTGGCATGGGAACCTCATTCTTGTTCAACGATCCAGACAATATAGATTCCCTTTTAAAACCGCTGAACCCCGTGTTGAGTCTTTCACCCGTCAAGTCAGTGACAAGAGTCCTAGGATCGTTGCAATGTTGGTTCTTCTGCGGCCCCCCGCTTCTCCACTCCCACACTCCTTCATGACGCCATTGTTCGTTCCGAGTGCGACGAGTTCGGTTGAGTTTTTGTTGGTTCTCAAATAATTTTTTTCTTTTCAATAGTCTCAAGTGGTGGTTTTTGAGTTTTATTTGGTTAGTTTCTTTTCGACGTTGTTACTTAGTTACTTACGTTTGTTACTTACGTTCCCCTCATAATCAGGGAAAACGACGACGCACAGGTTCCTCCCTGCACAGCTGGTGGAGGAATCTTTGAACAGCTGCCAGTAAACAATCTCTTCCGAAAATTACCGTCATATAATTGCACAATCAACTTACCTTCTGGGAAAGTCGATTGAGATTATATATAGGTAATTGGAGGAAGAGATTGTTACACTCCCACCCGTGAAGTCTGATTGTGGGACTTCACCGCCCTACCCATACCTCCACCAGCATGTCTTCGAACTTCAATAGCGTCATGAAGGAGTGAACGAGTGGAGAAGCGGGGGGCCGCAGAAGAACCAACATAACCACGCAAAAAACTTTAGTTTTTCTTTAAAAAATTCCGAACTTCCGCACTAGGGGCGCTGCTGCCAGTAAACAATCTCTTCCTCCAATTACCTATATATTATCTCAATCGACTTTCCCAAAAGGTAAGTTGATTGTACAATTATTCAAGTTTCAATTTGGCGATGTATTTGAGGGATGCTGGCCTAACATTTTTGGGAACAATGAAGAAAAATAAACCGGAAATACCTCCTCAGTTTCTACCTAACAAAAATCGGCAGGTTGGATCGTCAATTTTCGGTGTTCGGGATGACTGTACTCTTGTTTCCTATGCCACAAAAAAGAACCGAAGTTTCATCCTCATTTCAACCATGCATGACGATGCTGACCTTGATGAAGAAACCGGGGAACCTGAATTAATTTTAGAATACAACAGAACCAAAGGCGGTGTGGATAGTGTGGACCAGAAATGCGCAACTTACTCCACGAAAAGGAAAACGAACAGATGGCCTCTTTCAATGTTCTTCAGGTTCTTTGACATGATAAACGTCAATGGGTATGTACTTTTCGTTGACAACACAATTTATAATGATCAAATACAGAAGCGTCGTATCGATTTTCTGGAAAGACTGGCGTTTAGTCTCTTGGATGATCATTTGAAGCAGAGGGCTACAATTCCAGGGCTCTGATTGTAAACAAAAATATTCCTCTCAAAATACAAGGAACCGTCAGAAGACATCGAACCAACAGAACTCATCATCAGCCGAAGGTATTCGAGCGGGAACGAGGTCAGGTGCATGCCACGAATGTGGTAAAGCAAAAAATATGAGAACAACAGTTTCCTGCAATGGCTGCCACCTTTTGTCTGCAAGCGACATTCCACAAATGTTGTGAGATGCACCAGTTGCAGTCAGGATTGATTTTTCATTTTATTCTGCAATTCACGTTTTTCAGTTTTATATTGCCTAAGTAATTGCCTAAGTTTATAATTACTCGTTGCAATTATTTTCAGTTTTCATGTGTACCTACTCATGCAAGAAACTTATGATAAAAGCAACATCTTGGTTCCTCTGATTTGTTGAAGAAAAATCTCGGCAGTTATTTTCAAAAATATTGCTAGATAATTGCTTTTAAATTTTTTTGTGATAATTCTATTTTAGTTATTGTGAGCTCGGACATCAGACATAAGGAACAACAACAACAGGTGTAATCTGATAATAAAGCAGTGATGATAACAACTAATTACCATGTGTTTCGCGTTGCTCATTTCCCATTAATTATTACATTTGGCGCAGTCGGTAGGACTCTAACTTCAACCTAACATGCCATTAAACCCGGAAGATCTCAGTCGCGTAATCGGGGATGCGATAAAACAAGCGATGCTCGCACAGGGACGAACGTTGGCTGACACGTTGTCGGCGTCAATATCGAACATTTCCGTGCCAGAAACCACGGCACACCTTGGAAATAGTACCGTTGCTAGTCTACTACCGTTTGATGAGGAAAATGAGAAATTTTCGTCGTATCTGGAGCGTTTGGATAACCATCTGGACATGAAAAATCTGAATACTTCCACAACTGATGGTGACAAAAAGTGTGTACAGATCCTCATCAACTGTTTATCGGCGAAGTTATACCAGGTACTGTCATCCCTCACCGCCCCAGAGAAACCAAAAAATTTGAAATTTAAAGCCCTCTGTGATTATTTAAAAGGTTATCTGTGCCCTTCTCCTAGCGAGATAGCAGAACAGCATGTTTTTTCTGTGAGACTACAACAGCCTGATGAGACAGTGTCTCAATACTTGGCTGAGCTGAAGCGTCTCGCCATGACGTGCAATTTTAGCTGTGCGTCATGCAACAAATCAACCATGGAAACACACGTGAGATCGCAGTTTGTGAGGGGTCTGCGGGATCCCAATATTCGAGAAAGGCTGCTCAGGCAAGCTACGAGTACTCTGAGCGAGCTTAGCACCCTTGCACTGTCTTTTGAACAAAGTCAAATTGAGAGTAAAGCGATGGAGCAAGGTGCAGCGCAATCCGTTAATAAGATTAGGCAGAAAAATCGCTTTCAGAAGAAAACTCGGAAGCCCCAAACCACACAAAACACCCGTCGTGAGTGTCGAAAATGTGGCGGGAGCTGGCCACATGCTGATGGCTGTCCAGCGGAGGGTGAAAAATGCAATTTTTGCAAAGGCTGGAACCACTTTGCTTCAGTCTGCCGAAAGAAAAAGACAGTTAAATATGTTACCGATGAGTGTGATAGTAATACTGAGGATGATGAAGTCAAACATGTGTTCAAAATTCTCGAGGGTAGGGCCGCACAGGATGTGCAAGTACAGCTGAACAATACCTCGGTTAGATTCTGTGTTGACACTGGATCAGGGGTCAACGTAGTCCCCCGGGCAGTGTACAATACGCTGATTCCCGCCCCAAAGATGTTACATCCTGGGGGTATCAAACTCTTCCCGTATCAGTCTGAAGAGCCACTTGATATTCAAGGAAAATTCAGTGCTGTCATAGCGTATAGAAACACATCATTAAAGGCTGAATTCTTCGTGGTAAACAAAAATGCCCCTTCCCTGCTGAGTCGGTCCACCGCTATCGATCTCAATCTCATAAAATTCTTGTATCAAATTTCACCAGCTGTCGAAATTCAGAAACGGTACCCAAACCTGTTTAAGGGTATTGGGAAACTAAAGAATACCACTGTTCAGTTGCACATTGATCCAACAGTGAAACCAGTTGCAAACCCACATAGGAGGATACCGTTTCATCTGAGACAAGCCGTTGGACACGAAATAAAACGATTGACAGAAGCTGACATAATAGAAAAAGCAAGCGGCCCAACACCATGGGTAAACATTTTGGACGAGAAATCCCGGTATGTAACAACCTTCTCCACCCATCTCGGTTTGTATAGGTACAAGCGACTGAATTTCGGTATATCCGCGGCAGCAGAGATATTCCAAGATACCATCCGTCAACTTTTCGCCAACATAAAAGGGGTCATGAACGTCAGTGATGACATCCTCATATATGGAAAATCCGCCGAGGAGCATGACAAAACCCTTCAACAGGTTTTGAGCACATTGATGGAAAATGGTTTGACACTCAACCCAGAAAAATGCAGTTTCGGCATAAAAGAAGTTCGGTTCTATGGTCACATCTTCAAAGAGGATGGAGTTTACCCCGACCCTGATAAAGTAACCGCCTTCTCGAAGTTGGTCACTAGTGACCCACCTAAGAATGCAGGGGACGTCAGGTCGATACTGGGTCTCATCAATTACTGTGGAAATTTCATACCCAACTTGTCAAGCCTGACCAAACCACTCAGAGAGCTGATTAAAAATGACGTCGATTTCACATGGGGCGCTGAGCACAGTGAAGCTCTGTTGAATCTTAAAGACCAGCTCATGGAACATGTGAAAAACTCATATTTCGATGTGAATAAAACATCACATGTAATAGTAGATGCAGGACCAGATGGACTAGGAGCCATACTAGCACAACCCAACGGAACCAGAAGCAGTCAAAATGTCTAAATCACAGGCACTAAATCTCTCTGATCTAAAAACATTTCAAACTCAAAATGAGATTGAATTGTCCAATTCCATGTGGACAGATAAGGATTACCTAAGAACCCGACGCGAGTACACAGTCTCAGGATCAATAATGGAGACATTGGGGCAACATTTCTGGGATGCATTTATGTTCGGACCCAATAGCCTTTCATCAGTTCGAGATCTCATAATTGGTTCAATATTCCTATTACAAGATGACCATGGAGATTTTTTCTCCCAGGAATTCCGTGTCGCTGACTATACGGTCTTGAGTGCTGAAGGGGTAGAGAAACTGCTCAAGGAAACCGAACCAAGAGCCAAAAATAATGTGGTCATAAGCACCACAACAACTGCCTATGAACTGACCGAATCGATGAAAAGTGCCAACAACACAATTGCAAAATGGGTAAGAGATTGGTCAGCAGCAAAGGCCAAAAATGATAAACCCCTATATGAAGAGCTTCAAGAATACATAAATCTATCAGCTGGGTATTATGCATTAACCCTCATTAGGTTGTCAATAAAACCCGATGTCAATGTATTAGCTCATTTAAAAGGCAGAGCAGTTGAATCATGTTCCACCTTGATGGGATTGAACCTTTCAATATTTCCAGATGCTAATCCTAGTTTTATTATGGATGCAAAGTCATCGCTAGGTCGGGACAAGTCCCACACAAGAGCAATAGTGGCCATAACCTTGCAATATGAGATAACATTTGGAAAAAACGACTATAACTCATCAAGAAAACAGGTTATAAGATCAGCCTACTCTCTCTCCCTTGCCAATACTGATGTTGGTTTTGTTCATTGGGTGACTGCTGCAAGAAAAACATTAAATACCACAGTTGCAGACCTCCTTGACTGTGTTCAATTTGCCTATTTTCTTCCTCAACTACAAGGCGAGGTTGAATGCATGAGGCAAATCAACAAGCCATCCGATCTAAATCCACTCAAGTAACCTCAGAATCAAGTAACCTGGTGTTGGTGTAGGATCTTCAGTGATACCGCTTTTTCTGATTTATCTGTTAGAAAGACCCCGATCTTGAGCTACTGCTTCATGACAATCGCTCTGGGTACCCAACCAAAAGACATGCTCCAATTCTCCAACTTATCAAACAGTGAAATGGTTCTTGGGGGACTACTAGCTGAACAACTACAAATCTATTTTGGAAGATCAGCATTTACAGAACCTCTGTCCAAAGCAGCAGAAGCCATTGTGATCAGCAATGAAGACTTAAAAGAACACTTCCAACGACAGACTCAAAAATCTCAACTCGAAGCCAGCACCGACATTAATTTCGAATCAACCCAATACAGAAATACTCACAGACTTTCACATTTAGATTTAGAAAAAAAAAAAAAAAAAAAAAAAAAAAAAATCTAATAATAATCTCTTTCCTAACATGCCATTAAACCCGGAAGATCTCAGTCGCGTAATCGGGGATGCGATAAAACAAGCGATGCTCGCACAGGGACGAACGTTGGCTGACACGTTGTCGGCGTCAATATCGAACATTTCCGTGCCAGAAACCACGGCACACCTTGGAAATAGTACCGTTGCTAGTCTACTACCGTTTGATGAGGAAAATGAGAAATTTTCGTCGTATCTGGAGCGTTTGGATAACCATCTGGACATGAAAAATCTGAATACT
The DNA here is from genome assembly GCA_954871275.1 of Leptopterna dolabrata. Classification (NCBI taxonomy): domain Eukaryota; kingdom Metazoa; phylum Arthropoda; class Insecta; order Hemiptera; family Miridae; genus Leptopterna; species Leptopterna dolabrata. Next base: position 62,367,208 of record OX940977.1, on the reverse strand, counting down.
TCCACAACTGATGGTGACAAAAAGTGTGTACAGATCCTCATCAACTGTTTATCGGCGAAGTTATACCAGGTACTGTCATCCCTCACCGCCCCAGAGAAACCAAAAAATTTGAAATTTAAAGCCCTCTGTGATTATTTAAAAGGTTATCTGTGCCCTTCTCCTAGCGAGATAGCAGAACAGCATGTTTTTTCTGTGAGACTACAACAGCCTGATGAGACAGTGTCTCAATACTTGGCTGAGCTGAAGCGTCTCGCCATGACGTGCAATTTTAGCTGTGCGTCATGCAACAAATCAACCATGGAAACACACGTGAGATCGCAGTTTGTGAGGGGTCTGCGGGATCCCAATATTCGAGAAAGGCTGCTCAGGCAAGCTACGAGTACTCTGAGCGAGCTTAGCACCCTTGCACTGTCTTTTGAACAAAGTCAAATTGAGAGTAAAGCGATGGAGCAAGGTGCAGCGCAATCCGTTAATAAGATTAGGCAGAAAAATCGCTTTCAGAAGAAAACTCGGAAGCCCCAAACCACACAAAACACCCGTCGTGAGTGTCGAAAATGTGGCGGGAGCTGGCCACATGCTGATGGCTGTCCAGCGGAGGGTGAAAAATGCAATTTTTGCAAAGGCTGGAACCACTTTGCTTCAGTCTGCCGAAAGAAAAAGACAGTTAAATATGTTACCGATGAGTGTGATAGTAATACTGAGGATGATGAAGTCAAACATGTGTTCAAAATTCTCGAGGGTAGGGCCGCACAGGATGTGCAAGTACAGCTGAACAATACCTCGGTTAGATTCTGTGTTGACACTGGATCAGGGGTCAACGTAGTCCCCCGGGCAGTGTACAATACGCTGATTCCCGCCCCAAAGATGTTACATCCTGGGGGTATCAAACTCTTCCCGTATCAGTCTGAAGAGCCACTTGATATTCAAGGAAAATTCAGTGCTGTCATAGCGTATAGAAACACATCATTAAAGGCTGAATTCTTCGTGGTAAACAAAAATGCCCCTTCCCTGCTGAGTCGGTCCACCGCTATCGATCTCAATCTCATAAAATTCTTGTATCAAATTTCACCAGCTGTCGAAATTCAGAAACGGTACCCAAACCTGTTTAAGGGTATTGGGAAACTAAAGAATACCACTGTTCAGTTGCACATTGATCCAACAGTGAAACCAGTTGCAAACCCACATAGGAGGATACCGTTTCATCTGAGACAAGCCGTTGGACACGAAATAAAACGATTGACAGAAGCTGACATAATAGAAAAAGCAAGCGGCCCAACACCATGGGTAAACATTTTGGACGAGAAATCCCGGTATGTAACAACCTTCTCCACCCATCTCGGTTTGTATAGGTACAAGCGACTGAATTTCGGTATATCCGCGGCAGCAGAGATATTCCAAGATACCATCCGTCAACTTTTCGCCAACATAAAAGGGGTCATGAACGTCAGTGATGACATCCTCATATATGGAAAATCCGCCGAGGAGCATGACAAAACCCTTCAACAGGTTTTGAGCACATTGATGGAAAATGGTTTGACACTCAACCCAGAAAAATGCAGTTTCGGCATAAAAGAAGTTCGGTTCTATGGTCACATCTTCAAAGAGGATGGAGTTTACCCCGACCCTGATAAAGTAACCGCCTTCTCGAAGTTGGTCACTAGTGACCCACCTAAGAATGCAGGGGACGTCAGGTCGATACTGGGTCTCATCAATTACTGTGGAAATTTCATACCCAACTTGTCAAGCCTGACCAAACCACTCAGAGAGCTGATTAAAAATGACGTCGATTTCACATGGGGCGCTGAGCACAGTGAAGCTCTGTTGAATCTTAAAGACCAGCTCATGGAACATGTGAAAAACTCATATTTCGATGTGAATAAAACATCACATGTAATAGTAGATGCAGGACCAGATGGACTAGGAGCCATACTAGCACAACCCAACGGAACCAGAAGCAGTCAAAATGTCTAAATCACAGGCACTAAATCTCTCTGATCTAAAAACATTTCAAACTCAAAATGAGATTGAATTGTCCAATTCCATGTGGACAGATAAGGATTACCTAAGAACCCGACGCGAGTACACAGTCTCAGGATCAATAATGGAGACATTGGGGCAACATTTCTGGGATGCATTTATGTTCGGACCCAATAGCCTTTCATCAGTTCGAGATCTCATAATTGGTTCAATATTCCTATTACAAGATGACCATGGAGATTTTTTCTCCCAGGAATTCCGTGTCGCTGACTATACGGTCTTGAGTGCTGAAGGGGTAGAGAAACTGCTCAAGGAAACCGAACCAAGAGCCAAAAATAATGTGGTCATAAGCACCACAACAACTGCCTATGAACTGACCGAATCGATGAAAAGTGCCAACAACACAATTGCAAAATGGGTAAGAGATTGGTCAGCAGCAAAGGCCAAAAATGATAAACCCCTATATGAAGAGCTTCAAGAATACATAAATCTATCAGCTGGGTATTATGCATTAACCCTCATTAGGTTGTCAATAAAACCCGATGTCAATGTATTAGCTCATTTAAAAGGCAGAGCAGTTGAATCATGTTCCACCTTGATGGGATTGAGCCTTTCAATATTTCCAGATGCTAATCCTAGTTTTATTATGGATGCAAAGTCATCGCTAGGTCGGGACAAGTCCCACACAAGAGCAATAGTGGCCATAACCTTGCAATATGAGATAACATTTGGAAAAAACGACTATAACTCATCAAGAAAACAGGTTATAAGATCAGCCTACTCTCTCTCCCTTGCCAATACTGGTGTTGGTTTTGTTCATTGGGTGACTGCTGCAAGAAAAACATTAAATACCACAGTTGCAGACCTCCTTGACTGTGTTCAATTTGCCTATTTTCTTCCTCAACTACAAGGCGCGGTTGAATGCATGAGGCAAATCAACAAGCCATCCGATCTAAATCCACTCAAGTAACCTCAGAATCAAGTAACCTGGTGTTGGTGTAGGATCTTCAGTGATACCGCTTTTTCTGATTTATCTGTTAGAAAGACCCCGATCTTGAGCTACTGCTTCATGACAATCGCTCTGGGTACCCAACCAAAAGACATGCTCCAATTCTCCAACTTATCAAACAGTGAAATGGTTCTTGGGGGACTACTAGCTGAACAACTACAAATCTATTTTGGAAGATCAGCATTTACAGAACCTCTGTCCAAAGCAGCAGAAGCCATTGTGATCAGCAATGAAGACTTAAAAGAACACTTCCAACGACAGACTCAAAAATCTCAACTCGAAGCCAGCACCGACATTAATTTCGAATCAACCCAATACAGAAATACTCACAGACTTTCACATTTAGATTTAAAAAAAAAAAAAAAAAAAAAAAAAAAAAAAAAAAAAAAAAAAAAAAAAACTAATAATAATCTCTTTCCTAACATGCCATTAAACCCGGAAGATCTCAGTCGCGTAATCGGGGATGCGATAAAACAAGCGATGCTCGCACAGGGACGAACGTTGGCTGACACGTTGTCGGCGTCAATATCGAACATTTCCGTGCCAGAAACCACGGCACACCTTGGAAATAGTACCGTTGCTAGTCTACTACCGTTTGATGAGGAAAATGAGAAATTTTCGTCGTATCTGGAGCGTTTGGATAACCATCTGGACATGAAAAATCTGAATACTTCCACAACTGATGGTGACAAAAAGTGTGTACAGATCCTCATCAACTGTTTATCGGCGAAGTTATACCAGGTACTGTCATCCCTCACCGCCCCAGAGAAACCAAAAAATTTGAAATTTAAAGCCCTCTGTGATTATTTAAAAGGTTATCTGTGCCCTTCTCCTAGCGAGATAGCAGAACAGCATGTTTTTTCTGTGAGACTACAACAGCCTGATGAGACAGTGTCTCAATACTTGGCTGAGCTGAAGCGTCTCGCCATGACGTGCAATTTTAGCTGTGCGTCATGCAACAAATCAACCATGGAAACACACGTGAGATCGCAGTTTGTGAGGGGTCTGCGGGATCCCAATATTCGAGAAAGGCTGCTCAGGCAAGCTACGAGTACTCTGAGCGAGCTTAGCACCCTTGCACTGTCTTTTGAACAAAGTCAAATTGAGAGTAAAGCGATGGAGCAAGGTGCAGCGCAATCCGTTAATAAGATTAGGCAGAAAAATCGCTTTCAGAAGAAAACTCGGAAGCCCCAAACCACACAAAACACCCGTCGTGAGTGTCGAAAATGTGGCGGGAGCTGGCCACATGCTGATGGCTGTCCAGCGGAGGGTGAAAAATGCAATTTTTGCAAAGGCTGGAACCACTTTGCTTCAGTCTGCCGAAAGAAAAAGACAGTTAAATATGTTACCGATGAGTGTGATAGTAATACTGAGGATGATGAAGTCAAACATGTGTTCAAAATTCTCGAGGGTAGGGCCGCACAGGATGTGCAAGTACAGCTGAACAATACCTCGGTTAGATTCTGTGTTGACACTGGATCAGGGGTCAACGTAGTCCCCCGGGCAGTGTACAATACGCTGATTCCCGCCCCAAAGATGTTACATCCTGGGGGTATCAAACTCTTCCCGTATCAGTCTGAAGAGCCACTTGATATTCAAGGAAAATTCAGTGCTGTCATAGCGTATAGAAACACATCATTAAAGGCTGAATTCTTCGTGGTAAACAAAAATGCCCCTTCCCTGCTGAGTCGGTCCACCGCTATCGATCTCAATCTCATAAAATTCTTGTATCAAATTTCACCAGCTGTCGAAATTCAGAAACGGTACCCAAACCTGTTTAAGGGTATTGGGAAACTAAAGAATACCACTGTTCAGTTGCACATTGATCCAACAGTGAAACCAGTTGCAAACCCACATAGGAGGATACCGTTTCATCTGAGACAAGCCGTTGGACACGAAATAAAACGATTGACAGAAGCTGACATAATAGAAAAAGCAAGCGGCCCAACACCATGGGTAAACATTTTGGACGAGAAATCCCGGTATGTAACAACCTTCTCCACCCATCTCGGTTTGTATAGGTACAAGCGACTGAATTTCGGTATATCCGCGGCAGCAGAGATATTCCAAGATACCATCCGTCAACTTTTCGCCAACATAAAAGGGGTCATGAACGTCAGTGATGACATCCTCATATATGGAAAATCCGCCGAGGAGCATGACAAAACCCTTCAACAGGTTTTGAGCACATTGATGGAAAATGGTTTGACACTCAACCCAGAAAAATGCAGTTTCGGCATAAAAGAAGTTCGGTTCTATGGTCACATCTTCAAAGAGGATGGAGTTTACCCCGACCCTGATAAAGTAACCGCCTTCTCGAAGTTGGTCACTAGTGACCCACCTAAGAATGCAGGGGACGTCAGGTCGATACTGGGTCTCATCAATTACTGTGGAAATTTCATACCCAACTTGTCAAGCCTGACCAAACCACTCAGAGAGCTGATTAAAAATGACGTCGATTTCACATGGGGCGCTGAGCACAGTGAAGCTCTGTTGAATCTTAAAGACCAGCTCATGGAACATGTGAAAAACTCATATTTCGATGTGAATAAAACATCACATGTAATAGTAGATGCAGGACCAGATGGACTAGGAGCCATACTAGCACAACCCAACGGAACCAGAAGCAGTCAAAATGTCTAAATCACAGGCACTAAATCTCTCTGATCTAAAAACATTTCAAACTCAAAATGAGATTGAATTGTCCAATTCCATGTGGACAGATAAGGATTACCTAAGAACCCGACGCGAGTACACAGTCTCAGGATCAATAATGGAGACATTGGGGCAACATTTCTGGGATGCATTTATGTTCGGACCCAATAGCCTTTCATCAGTTCGAGATCTCATAATTGGTTCAATATTCCTATTACAAGATGACCATGGAGATTTTTTCTCCCAGGAATTCCGTGTCGCTGACTATACGGTCTTGAGTGCTGAAGGGGTAGAGAAACTGCTCAAGGAAACCGAACCAAGAGCCAAAAATAATGTGGTCATAAGCACCACAACAACTGCCTATGAACTGACCGAATCGATGAAAAGTGCCAACAACACAATTGCAAAATGGGTAAGAGATTGGTCAGCAGCAAAGGCCAAAAATGATAAACCCCTATATGAAGAGCTTCAAGAATACATAAATCTATCAGCTGGGTATTATGCATTAACCCTCATTAGGTTGTCAATAAAACCCGATGTCAATGTATTAGCTCATTTAAAAGGCAGAGCAGTTGAATCATGTTCCACCTTGATGGGATTGAACCTTTCAATATTTCCAGATGCTAATCCTAGTTTTATTATGGATGCAAAGTCATCGCTAGGTCGGGACAAGTCCCACACAAGAGCAATAGTGGCCATAACCTTGCAATATGAGATAACATTTGGAAAAAACGACTATAACTCATCAAGAAAACAGGTTATAAGATCAGCCTACTCTCTCTCCCTTGCCAATACTGGTGTTGGTTTTGTTCATTGGGTGACTGCTGCAAGAAAAACATTAAATACCACAGTTGCAGACCTCCTTGACTGTGTTCAATTTGCCTATTTTCTTCCTCAACTACAAGGCGCGGTTGAATGCATGAGGCAAATCAACAAGCCATCCGATCTAAATCCACTCAAGTAACCTCAGAATCAAGTAACCTGGTGTTGGTGTAGGATCTTCAGTGATACCGCTTTTTCTGATTTATCTGTTAGAAAGACCCCGATCTTGAGCTACTGCTTCATGACAATCGCTCTGGGTACCCAACCAAAAGACATGCTCCAATTCTCCAACTTATCAAACAGTGAAATGGTTCTTGGGGGACTACTAGCTGAACAACTACAAATCTATTTTGGAAGATCAGCATTTACAGAACCTCTGTCCAAAGCAGCAGAAGCCATTGTGATCAGCAATGAAGACTTAAAAGAACACTTCCAACGACAGACTCAAAAATCTCAACTCGAAGCCAGCACCGACATTAATTTCGAATCAACCCAATACAGAAATACTCACAGACTTTCACATTTAGATTTAGAAAAAAAAAAAAAAAAAAAAAAAAAAAAAAATCTAATAATAATCTCTTTCCTAACATGCCATTAAACCCGGAAGATCTCAGTCGCGTAATCGGGGATGCGATAAAACAAGCGATGCTCGCACAGGGACGAACGTTGGCTGACACGTTGTCGGCGTCAATATCGAACATTTCCGTGCCAGAAACCACGGCACACCTTGGAAATAGTACCGTTGCTAGTCTACTACCGTTTGATGAGGAAAATGAGAAATTTTCGTCGTATCTGGAGCGTTTGGATAACCATCTGGACATGAAAAATCTGAATACTTCCACAACTGATGGTGACAAAAAGTGTGTACAGATCCTCATCAACTGTTTATCGGCGAAGTTATACCAGGTACTGTCATCCCTCACCGCCCCAGAGAAACCAAAAAATTTGAAATTTAAAGCCCTCTGTGATTATTTAAAAGGTTATCTGTGCCCTTCTCCTAGCGAGATAGCAGAACAGCATGTTTTTTCTGTGAGACTACAACAGCCTGATGAGACAGTGTCTCAATACTTGGCTGAGCTGAAGCGTCTCGCCATGACGTGCAATTTTAGCTGTGCGTCATGCAACAAATCAACCATGGAAACACACGTGAGATCGCAGTTTGTGAGGGGTCTGCGGGATCCCAATATTCGAGAAAGGCTGCTCAGGCAAGCTACGAGTACTCTGAGCGAGCTTAGCACCCTTGCACTGTCTTTTGAACAAAGTCAAATTGAGAGTAAAGCGATGGAGCAAGGTGCAGCGCAATCCGTTAATAAGATTAGGCAGAAAAATCGCTTTCAGAAGAAAACTCGGAAGCCCCAAACCACACAAAACACCCGTCGTGAGTGTCGAAAATGTGGCGGGAGCTGGCCACATGCTGATGGCTGTCCAGCGGAGGGTGAAAAATGCAATTTTTGCAAAGGCTGGAACCACTTTGCTTCAGTCTGCCGAAAGAAAAAGACAGTTAAATATGTTACCGATGAGTGTGATAGTAATACTGAGGATGATGAAGTCAAACATGTGTTCAAAATTCTCGAGGGTAGGGCCGCACAGGATGTGCAAGTACAGCTGAACAATACCTCGGTTAGATTCTGTGTTGACACTGGATCAGGGGTCAACGTAGTCCCCCGGGCAGTGTACAATACGCTGATTCCCGCCCCAAAGATGTTACATCCTGGGGGTATCAAACTCTTCCCGTATCAGTCTGAAGAGCCACTTGATATTCAAGGAAAATTCAGTGCTGTCATAGCGTATAGAAACACATCATTAAAGGCTGAATTCTTCGTGGTAAACAAAAATGCCCCTTCCCTGCTGAGTCGGTCCACCGCTATCGATCTCAATCTCATAAAATTCTTGTATCAAATTTCACCAGCTGTCGAAATTCAGAAACGGTACCCAAACCTGTTTAAGGGTATTGGGAAACTAAAGAATACCACTGTTCAGTTGCACATTGATCCAACAGTGAAACCAGTTGCAAACCCACATAGGAGGATACCGTTTCATCTGAGACAAGCCGTTGGACACGAAATAAAACGATTGACAGAAGCTGACATAATAGAAAAAGCAAGCGGCCCAACACCATGGGTAAACATTTTGGACGAGAAATCCCGGTATGTAACAACCTTCTCCACCCATCTCGGTTTGTATAGGTACAAGCGACTGAATTTCGGTATATCCGCGGCAGCAGAGATATTCCAAGATACCATCCGTCAACTTTTCGCCAACATAAAAGGGGTCATGAACGTCAGTGATGACATCCTCATATATGGAAAATCCGCCGAGGAGCATGACAAAACCCTTCAACAGGTTTTGAGCACATTGATGGAAAATGGTTTGACACTCAACCCAGAAAAATGCAGTTTCGGCATAAAAGAAGTTCGGTTCTATGGTCACATCTTCAAAGAGGATGGAGTTTACCCCGACCCTGATAAAGTAACCGCCTTCTCGAAGTTGGTCACTAGTGACCCACCTAAGAATGCAGGGGACGTCAGGTCGATACTGGGTCTCATCAATTACTGTGGAAATTTCATACCCAACTTGTCAAGCCTGACCAAACCACTCAGAGAGCTGATTAAAAATGACGTCGATTTCACATGGGGCGCTGAGCACAGTGAAGCTCTGTTGAATCTTAAAGACCAGCTCATGGAACATGTGAAAAACTCATATTTCGATGTGAATAAAACATCACATGTAATAGTAGATGCAGGACCAGATGGACTAGGAGCCATACTAGCACAACCCAACGGAACCAGAAGCAGTCAAAATGTCTAAATCACAGGCACTAAATCTCTCTGATCTAAAAACATTTCAAACTCAAAATGAGATTGAATTGTCCAATTCCATGTGGACAGATAAGGATTACCTAAGAACCCGACGCGAGTACACAGTCTCAGGATCAATAATGGAGACATTGGGGCAACATTTCTGGGATGCATTTATGTTCGGACCCAATAGCCTTTCATCAGTTCGAGATCTCATAATTGGTTCAATATTCCTATTACAAGATGACCATGGAGATTTTTTCTCCCAGGAATTCCGTGTCGCTGACTATACGGTCTTGAGTGCTGAAGGGGTAGAGAAACTGCTCAAGGAAACCGAACCAAGAGCCAAAAATAATGTGGTCATAAGCACCACAACAACTGCCTATGAACTGACCGAATCGATGAAAAGTGCCAACAACACAATTGCAAAATGGGTAAGAGATTGGTCAGCAGCAAAGGCCAAAAATGATAAACCCCTATATGAAGAGCTTCAAGAATACATAAATCTATCAGCTGGGTATTATGCATTAACCCTCATTAGGTTGTCAATAAAACCCGATGTCAATGTATTAGCTCATTTAAAAGGCAGAGCAGTTGAATCATGTTCCACCTTGATGGGATTGAACCTTTCAATATTTCCAGATGCTAATCCTAGTTTTATTATGGATGCAAAGTCATCGCTAGGTCGGGACAAGTCCCACACAAGAGCAATAGTGGCCATAACCTTGCAATATGAGATAACATTTGGAAAAAACGACTATAACTCATCAAGAAAACAGGTTATAAGATCAGCCTACTCTCTCTCCCTTGCCAATACTGGTGTTGGTTTTGTTCATTGGGTGACTGCTGCAAGAAAAACATTAAATACCACAGTTGCAGACCTCCTTGACTGTGTTCAATTTGCCTATTTTCTTCCTCAACTACAAGGCGCGGTTGAATGCATGAGGCAAATCAACAAGCCATCCGATCTAAATCCACTCAAGTAACCTCAGAATCAAGTAACCTGGTGTTGGTGTAGGATCTTCAGTGATACCGCTTTTTCTGATTTATCTGTTAGAAAGACCCCGATCTTGAGCTACTGCTTCATGACAATCGCTCTGGGTACCCAACCAAAAGACATGCTCCAATTCTCCAACTTATCAAACAGTGAAATGGTTCTTGGGGGACTACTAGCTGAACAACTACAAATCTATTTTGGAAGATCAGCATTTACAGAACCTCTGTCCAAAGCAGCAGAAGCCATTGTGATCAGCAATGAAGACTTAAAAGAACACTTCCAACGACAGACTCAAAAATCTCAACTCGAAGCCAGCACCGACATTAATTTCGAATCAACCCAATACAGAAATACTCACAGACTTTCACATTTAGATTTAGAAAAAAAAAAAAAAAAAAAAAAAAAAAATCTAATAATAATCTCTTTCCTAACATGCCATTAAACCCGGAAGATCTCAGTCGCGTAATCGGGGATGCGATAAAACAAGCGATGCTCGCACAGGGACGAACGTTGGCTGACACGTTGTCGGCGTCAATATCGAACATTTCCGTGCCAGAAACCACGGCACACCTTGGAAATAGTACCGTTGCTAGTCTACTACCGTTTGATGAGGAAAATGAGAAATTTTCGTCGTATCTGGAGCGTTTGGATAACCATCTGGACATGAAAAATCTGAATACTTCCACAACTGATGGTGACAAAAAGTGTGTACAGATCCTCATCAACTGTTTATCGGCGAAGTTATACCAGGTACTGTCATCCCTCACCGCCCCAGAGAAACCAAAAAATTTGAAATTTAAAGCCCTCTGTGATTATTTAAAAGGTTATCTGTGCCCTTCTCCTAGCGAGATAGCAGAACAGCATGTTTTTTCTGTGAGACTACAACAGCCTGATGAGACAGTGTCTCAATACTTGGCTGAGCTGAAGCGTCTCGCCATGACGTGCAATTTTAGCTGTGCGTCATGCAACAAATCAACCATGGAAACACACGTGAGATCGCAGTTTGTGAGGGGTCTGCGGGATCCCAATATTCGAGAAAGGCTGCTCAGGCAAGCTACGAGTACTCTGAGCGAGCTTAGCACCCTTGCACTGTCTTTTGAACAAAGTCAAATTGAGAGTAAAGCGATGGAGCAAGGTGCAGCGCAATCCGTTAATAAGATTAGGCAGAAAAATCGCTTTCAGAAGAAAACTCGGAAGCCCCAAACCACACAAAACACCCGTCGTGAGTGTCGAAAATGTGGCGGGAGCTGGCCACATGCTGATGGCTGTCCAGCGGAGGGTGAAAAATGCAATTTTTGCAAAGGCTGGAACCACTTTGCTTCAGTCTGCCGAAAGAAAAAGACAGTTAAATATGTTACCGATGAGTGTGATAGTAATACTGAGGATGATGAAGTCAAACATGTGTTCAAAATTCTCGAGGGTAGGGCCGCACAGGATGTGCAAGTACAGCTGAACAATACCTCGGTTAGATTCTGTGTTGACACTGGATCAGGGGTCAACGTAGTCCCCCGGGCAGTGTACAATACGCTGATTCCCGCCCCAAAGATGTTACATCCTGGGGGTATCAAACTCTTCCCGTATCAGTCTGAAGAGCCACTTGATATTCAAGGAAAATTCAGTGCTGTCATAGCGTATAGAAACACATCATTAAAGGCTGAATTCTTCGTGGTAAACAAAAATGCCCCTTCCCTGCTGAGTCGGTCCACCGCTATCGATCTCAATCTCATAAAATTCTTGTATCAAATTTCACCAGCTGTCGAAATTCAGAAACGGTACCCAAACCTGTTTAAGGGTATTGGGAAACTAAAGAATACCACTGTTCAGTTGCACATTGATCCAACAGTGAAACCAGTTGCAAACCCACATAGGAGGATACCGTTTCATCTGAGACAAGCCGTTGGACACGAAATAAAACGATTGACAGAAGCTGACATAATAGAAAAAGCAAGCGGCCCAACACCATGGGTAAACATTTTGGACGAGAAATCCCGGTATGTAACAACCTTCTCCACCCATCTCGGTTTGTATAGGTACAAGCGACTGAATTTCGGTATATCCGCGGCAGCAGAGATATTCCAAGATACCATCCGTCAACTTTTCGCCAACATAAAAGGGGTCATGAACGTCAGTGATGACATCCTCATATATGGAAAATCCGCCGAGGAGCATGACAAAACCCTTCAACAGGTTTTGAGCACATTGATGGAAAATGGTTTGACACTCAACCCAGAAAAATGCAGTTTCGGCATAAAAGAAGTTCGGTTCTATGGTCACATCTTCAAAGAGGATGGAGTTTACCCCGACCCTGATAAAGTAACCGCCTTCTCGAAGTTGGTCACTAGTGACCCACCTAAGAATGCAGGGGACGTCAGGTCGATACTGGGTCTCATCAATTACTGTGGAAATTTCATACCCAACTTGTCAAGCCTGACCAAACCACTCAGAGAGCTGATTAAAAATGACGTCGATTTCACATGGGGCGCTGAGCACAGTGAAGCTCTGTTGAATCTTAAAGACCAGCTCATGGAACATGTGAAAAACTCATATTTCGATGTGAATAAAACATCACATGTAATAGTAGATGCAGGACCAGATGGACTAGGAGCCATACTAGCACAACCCAACGGAACCAGAAGCAGTCAAAATGTCTAAATCACAGGCACTAAATCTCTCTGATCTAAAAACATTTCAAACTCAAAATGAGATTGAATTGTCCAATTCCATGTGGACAGATAAGGATTACCTAAGAACCCGACGCGAGTACACAGTCTCAGGATCAATAATGGAGACATTGGGGCAACATTTCTGGGATGCATTTATGTTCGGACCCAATAGCCTTTCATCAGTTCGAGATCTCATAATTGGTTCAATATTCCTATTACAAGATGACCATGGAGATTTTTTCTCCCAGGAATTCCGTGTCGCTGACTATACGGTCTTGAGTGCTGAAGGGGTAGAGAAACTGCTCAAGGAAACCGAACCAAGAGCCAAAAATAATGTGGTCATAAGCACCACAACAACTGCCTATGAACTGACCGAATCGATGAAAAGTGCCAACAACACAATTGCAAAATGGGTAAGAGATTGGTCAGCAGCAAAGGCCAAAAATGATAAACCCCTATATGAAGAGCTTCAAGAATACATAAATCTATCAGCTGGGTATTATGCATTAACCCTCATTAGGTTGTCAATAAAACCCGATGTCAATGTATTAGCTCATTTAAAAGGCAGAGCAGTTGAATCATGTTCCACCTTGATGGGATTGAACCTTTCAATATTTCCAGATGCTAATCCTAGTTTTATTATGGATGCAAAGTCATCGCTAGGTCGGGACAAGTCCCACACAAGAGCAATAGTGGCCATAACCTTGCAATATGAGATAACATTTGGAAAAAACGACTATAACTCATCAAGAAAACAGGTTATAAGATCAGCCTACTCTCTCTCCCTTGCCAATACTGGTGTTGGTTTTGTTCATTGGGTGACTGCTGCAAGAAAAACATTAAATACCACAGTTGCAGACCTCCTTGACTGTGTTCAATTTGCCTATTTTCTTCCTCAACTACAAGGCGCGGTTGAATGCATGAGGCAAATCAACAAGCCATCCGATCTAAATCCACTCAAGTAACCTCAGAATCAAGTAACCTGGTGTTGGTGTAGGATCTTCAGTGATACCGCTTTTTCTGATTTATCTGTTAGAAAGACCCCGATCTTGAGCTACTGCTTCATGACAATCGCTCTGGGTACCCAACCAAAAGACATGCTCCAATTCTCCAACTTATCAAACAGTGAAATGGTTCTTGGGGGACTACTAGCTGAACAACTACAAATCTATTTTGGAAGATCAGCATTTACAGAACCTCTGTCCAAAGCAGCAGAAGCCATTGTGATCAGCAATGAAGACTTAAAAGAACACTTCCAACGACAGACTCAAAAATCTCAACTCGAAGCCAGCACCGACATTAATTTCGAATCAACCCAATACAGAAATACTCACAGACTTTCACATTTAGATTTAGGGAAAAAAAAAAAAAAAAAAAAAAAAAAAAAAAAAAATCTAATAATAATCTCTTTCCTAACATGCCATTAAACCCGGAAGATCTCAGTCGCGTAATCGGGGATGCGATAAAACAAGCGATGCTCGCACAGGGACGAACGTTGGCTGACACGTTGTCGGCGTCAATATCGAACATTTCCGTGCCAGAAACCACGGCACACCTTGGAAATAGTACCGTTGCTAGTCTACTACCGTTTGATGAGGAAAATGAGAAATTTTCGTCGTATCTGGAGCGTTTGGATAACCATCTGGACATGAAAAATCTGAATACTTCCACAACTGATGGTGACAAAAAGTGTGTACAGATCCTCATCAACTGTTTATCGGCGAAGTTATACCAGGTACTGTCATCCCTCACCGCCCCAGAGAAACCAAAAAATTTGAAATTTAAAGCCCTCTGTGATTATTTAAAAGGTTATCTGTGCCCTTCTCCTAGCGAGATAGCAGAACAGCATGTTTTTTCTGTGAGACTACAACAGCCTGATGAGACAGTGTCTCAATACTTGGCTGAGCTGAAGCGTCTCGCCATGACGTGCAATTTTAGCTGTGCGTCATGCAACAAATCAACCATGGAAACACACGTGAGATCGCAGTTTGTGAGGGGTCTGCGGGATCCCAATATTCGAGAAAGGCTGCTCAGGCAAGCTACGAGTACTCTGAGCGAGCTTAGCACCCTTGCACTGTCTTTTGAACAAAGTCAAATTGAGAGTAAAGCGATGGAGCAAGGTGCAGCGCAATCCGTTAATAAGATTAGGCAGAAAAATCGCTTTCAGAAGAAAACTCGGAAGCCCCAAACCACACAAAACACCCGTCGTGAGTGTCGAAAATGTGGCGGGAGCTGGCCACATGCTGATGGCTGTCCAGCGGAGGGTGAAAAATGCAATTTTTGCAAAGGCTGGAACCACTTTGCTTCAGTCTGCCGAAAGAAAAAGACAGTTAAATATGTTACCGATGAGTGTGATAGTAATACTGAGGATGATGAAGTCAAACATGTGTTCAAAATTCTCGAGGGTAGGGCCGCACAGGATGTGCAAGTACAGCTGAACAATACCTCGGTTAGATTCTGTGTTGACACTGGATCAGGGGTCAACGTAGTCCCCCGGGCAGTGTACAATACGCTGATTCCCGCCCCAAAGATGTTACATCCTGGGGGTATCAAACTCTTCCCGTATCAGTCTGAAGAGCCACTTGATATTCAAGGAAAATTCAGTGCTGTCATAGCGTATAGAAACACATCATTAAAGGCTGAATTCTTCGTGGTAAACAAAAATGCCCCTTCCCTGCTGAGTCGGTCCACCGCTATCGATCTCAATCTCATAAAATTCTTGTATCAAATTTCACCAGCTGTCGAAATTCAGAAACGGTACCCAAACCTGTTTAAGGGTATTGGGAAACTAAAGAATACCACTGTTCAGTTGCACATTGATCCAACAGTGAAACCAGTTGCAAACCCACATAGGAGGATACCGTTTCATCTGAGACAAGCCGTTGGACACGAAATAAAACGATTGACAGAAGCTGACATAATAGAAAAAGCAAGCGGCCCAACACCATGGGTAAACATTTTGGACGAGAAATCCCGGTATGTAACAACCTTCTCCACCCATCTCGGTTTGTATAGGTACAAGCGACTGAATTTCGGTATATCCGCGGCAGCAGAGATATTCCAAGATACCATCCGTCAACTTTTCGCCAACATAAAAGGGGTCATGAACGTCAGTGATGACATCCTCATATATGGAAAATCCGCCGAGGAGCATGACAAAACCCTTCAACAGGTTTTGAGCACATTGATGGAAAATGGTTTGACACTCAACCCAGAAAAATGCAGTTTCGGCATAAAAGAAGTTCGGTTCTATGGTCACATCTTCAAAGAGGATGGAGTTTACCCCGACCCTGATAAAGTAACCGCCTTCTCGAAGTTGGTCACTAGTGACCCACCTAAGAATGCAGGGGACGTCAGGTCGATACTGGGTCTCATCAATTACTGTGGAAATTTCATACCCAACTTGTCAAGCCTGACCAAACCACTCAGAGAGCTGATTAAAAATGACGTCGATTTCACATGGGGCGCTGAGCACAGTGAAGCTCTGTTGAATCTTAAAGACCAGCTCATGGAACATGTGAAAAACTCATATTTCGATGTGAATAAAACATCACATGTAATAGTAGATGCAGGACCAGATGGACTAGGAGCCATACTAGCACAACCCAACGGAACCAGAAGCAGTCAAAATGTCTAAATCACAGGCACTAAATCTCTCTGATCTAAAAACATTTCAAACTCAAAATGAGATTGAATTGTCCAATTCCATGTGGACAGATAAGGATTACCTAAGAACCCGACGCGAGTACACAGTCTCAGGATCAATAATGGAGACATTGGGGCAACATTTCTGGGATGCATTTATGTTCGGACCCAATAGCCTTTCATCAGTTCGAGATCTCATAATTGGTTCAATATTCCTATTACAAGATGACCATGGAGATTTTTTCTCCCAGGAATTCCGTGTCGCTGACTATACGGTCTTGAGTGCTGAAGGGGTAGAGAAACTGCTCAAGGAAACCGAACCAAGAGCCAAAAATAATGTGGTCATAAGCACCACAACAACTGCCTATGAACTGACCGAATCGATGAAAAGTGCCAACAACACAATTGCAAAATGGGTAAGAGATTGGTCAGCAGCAAAGGCCAAAAATGATAAACCCCTATATGAAGAGCTTCAAGAATACATAAATCTATCAGCTGGGTATTATGCATTAACCCTCATTAGGTTGTCAATAAAACCCGATGTCAATGTATTAGCTCATTTAAAAGGCAGAGCAGTTCAATCATGTTCCACCTTGATGGGATTGAACCTTTCAATATTTCCAGATGCTAATCCTAGTTTTATTATGGATGCAAAGTCATCGCTAGGTCGGGACAAGTCCCACACAAGAGCAATAGTGGCCATAACCTTGCAATATGAGATAACATTTGGAAAAAACGACTATAACTCATCAAGAAAACAGGTTATAAGATCAGCCTACTCTCTCTCCCTTGCCAATACTGGTGTTGGTTTTGTTCATTGGGTGACTGCTGCAAGAAAAACATTAAATACCACAGTTGCAGACCTCCTTGACTGTGTTCAATTTGCCTATTTTCTTCCTCAACTACAAGGCGCGGTTGAATGCATGAGGCAAATCAACAAGCCATCCGATCTAAATCCACTCAAGTAACCTCAGAATCAAGTAACCTGGTGTTGGTGTAGGATCTTCAGTGATACCGCTTTTTCTGATTTATCTGTTAGAAAGACCCCGATCTTGAGCTACTGCTTCATGACAATCGCTCTGGGTACCCAACCAAAAGACATGCTCCAATTCTCCAACTTATCAAACAGTGAAATGGTTCTTGGGGGACTACTAGCTGAACAACTACAAATCTATTTTGGAAGATCAGCATTTACAGAACCTCTGTCCAAAGCAGCAGAAGCCATTGTGATCAGCAATGAAGACTTAAAAGAACACTTCCAACGACAGACTCAAAAATCTCAACTCGAAGCCAGCACCGACATTAATTTCGAATCAACCCAATACAGAAATACTCACAGACTTTCACATTTAGATTTAGAAAAAAAAAAAAAAAAAAAAAAAAAAAAAAAAAAAAAATCTAATAATAATCTCTTTCCTAACATGCCATTAAACCCGGAAGATCTCAGTCGCGTAATCGGGGATGCGATAAAACAAGCGATGCTCGCACAGGGACGAACGTTGGCTGACACGTTGTCGGCGTCAATATCGAACATTTCCGTGCCAGAAACCACGGCACACCTTGGAAATAGTACCGTTGCTAGTCTACTACCGTTTGATGAGGAAAATGAGAAATTTTCGTCGTATCTGGAGCGTTTGGATAACCATCTGGACATGAAAAATCTGAATACTTCCACAACTGATGGTGACAAAAAGTGTGTACAGATCCTCATCAACTGTTTATCGGCGAAGTTATACCAGGTACTGTCATCCCTCACCGCCCCAGAGAAACCAAAAAATTTGAAATTTAAAGCCCTCTGTGATTATTTAAAAGGTTATCTGTGCCCTTCTCCTAGCGAGATAGCAGAACAGCATGTTTTTTCTGTGAGACTACAACAGCCTGATGAGACAGTGTCTCAATACTTGGCTGAGCTGAAGCGTCTCGCCATGACGTGCAATTTTAGCTGTGCGTCATGCAACAAATCAACCATGGAAACACACGTGAGATCGCAGTTTGTGAGGGGTCTGCGGGATCCCAATATTCGAGAAAGGCTGCTCAGGCAAGCTACGAGTACTCTGAGCGAGCTTAGCACCCTTGCACTGTCTTTTGAACAAAGTCAAATTGAGAGTAAAGCGATGGAGCAAGGTGCAGCGCAATCCGTTAATAAGATTAGGCAGAAAAATCGCTTTCAGAAGAAAACTCGGAAGCCCCAAACCACACAAAACACCCGTCGTGAGTGTCGAAAATGTGGCGGGAGCTGGCCACATGCTGATGGCTGTCCAGCGGAGGGTGAAAAATGCAATTTTTGCAAAGGCTGGAACCACTTTGCTTCAGTCTGCCGAAAGAAAAAGACAGTTAAATATGTTACCGATGAGTGTGATAGTAATACTGAGGATGATGAAGTCAAACATGTGTTCAAAATTCTCGAGGGTAGGGCCACACAGGATGTGCAAGTACAGCTGAACAATACCTCGGTTAGATTCTGTGTTGACACTGGATCAGGGGTCAACGTAGTCCCCCGGGCAGTGTACAATACGCTGATTCCCGCCCCAAAGATGTTACATCCTGGGGGTATCAAACTCTTCCCGTATCAGTCTGAAGAGCCACTTGATATTCAAGGAAAATTCAGTGCTGTCATAGCGTATAGAAACACATCATTAAAGGCTGAATTCTTCGTGGTAAACAAAAATGCCCCTTCCCTGCTGAGTCGGTCCACCGCTATCGATCTCAATCTCATAAAATTCTTGTATCAAATTTCACCAGCTGTCGAAATTCAGAAACGGTACCCAAACCTGTTTAAGGGTATTGGGAAACTAAAGAATACCACTGTTCAGTTGCACATTGATCCAACAGTGAAACCAGTTGCAAACCCACATAGGAGGATACCGTTTCATCTGAGACAAGCCGTTGGACACGAAATAAAACGATTGACAGAAGCTGACATAATAGAAAAAGCAAGCGGCCCAACACCATGGGTAAACATTTTGGACGAGAAATCCCGGTATGTAACAACCTTCTCCACCCATCTCGGTTTGTATAGGTACAAGCGACTGAATTTCGGTATATCCGCGGCAGCAGAGATATTCCAAGATACCATCCGTCAACTTTTCGCCAACATAAAAGGGGTCATGAACGTCAGTGATGACATCCTCATATATGGAAAATCCGCCGAGGAGCATGACAAAACCCTTCAACAGGTTTTGAGCACATTGATGGAAAATGGTTTGACACTCAACCCAGAAAAATGCAGTTTCGGCATAAAAGAAGTTCGGTTCTATGGTCACATCTTCAAAGAGGATGGAGTTTACCCCGACCCTGATAAAGTAACCGCCTTCTCGAAGTTGGTCACTAGTGACCCACCTAAGAATGCAGGGGACGTCAGGTCGATACTGGGTCTCATCAATTACTGTGGAAATTTCATACCCAACTTGTCAAGCCTGACCAAACCACTCAGAGAGCTGATTAAAAATGACGTCGATTTCACATGGGGCGCTGAGCACAGTGAAGCTCTGTTGAATCTTAAAGACCAGCTCATGGAACATGTGAAAAACTCATATTTCGATGTGAATAAAACATCACATGTAATAGTAGATGCAGGACCAGATGGACTAGGAGCCATACTAGCACAACCCAACGGAACCAGAAGCAGTCAAAATGTCTAAATCACAGGCACTAAATCTCTCTGATCTAAAAACATTTCAAACTCAAAATGAGATTGAATTGTCCAATTCCATGTGGACAGATAAGGATTACCTAAGAACCCGACGCGAGTACACAGTCTCAGGATCAATAATGGAGACATTGGGGCAACATTTCTGGGATGCATTTATGTTCGGACCCAATAGCCTTTCATCAGTTCGAGATCTCATAATTGGTTCAATATTCCTATTACAAGATGACCATGGAGATTTTTTCTCCCAGGAATTCCGTGTCGCTGACTATACGGTCTTGAGTGCTGAAGGGGTAGAGAAACTGCTCAAGGAAACCGAACCAAGAGCCAAAAATAATGTGGTCATAAGCACCACAACAACTGCCTATGAACTGACCGAATCGATGAAAAGTGCCAACAACACAATTGCAAAATGGGTAAGAGATTGGTCAGCAGCAAAGGCCAAAAATGATAAACCCCTATATGAAGAGCTTCAAGAATACATAAATCTATCAGCTGGGTATTATGCATTAACCCTCATTAGGTTGTCAATAAAACCCGATGTCAATGTATTAGCTCATTTAAAAGGCAGAGCAGTTGAATCATGTTCCACCTTGATGGGATTGAACCTTTCAATATTTCCAGATGCTAATCCTAGTTTTATTATGGATGCAAAGTCATCGCTAGGTCGGGACAAGTCCCACACAAGAGCAATAGTGGCCATAACCTTGCAATATGAGATAACATTTGGAAAAAACGACTATAACTCATCAAGAAAACAGGTTATAAGATCAGCCTACTCTCTCTCCCTTGCCAATACTGGTGTTGGTTTTGTTCATTGGGTGACTGCTGCAAGAAAAACATTAAATACCACAGTTGCAGACCTCCTTGACTGTGTTCAATTTGCCTATTTTCTTCCTCAACTACAAGGCGCGGTTGAATGCATGAGGCAAATCAACAAGCCATCCGATCTAAATCCACTCAAGTAACCTCAGAATCAAGTAACCTGGTGTTGGTGTAGGATCTTCAGTGATACCGCTTTTTCTGATTTATCTGTTAGAAAGACCCCGATCTTGAGCTACTGCTTCATGACAATCGCTCTGGGTACCCAACCAAAAGACATGCTCCAATTTTCCAACTTATCAAACAGTGAAATGGTTCTTGGGGGACTACTAGCTGAACAACTACAAATCTATTTTGGAAGATCAGCATTTACAGAACCTCTGTCCAAAGCAGCAGAAGCCATTGTGATCAGCAATGAAGACTTAAAAGAACACTTCCAACGACAGACTCAAAAATCTCAACTCGAAGCCAGCACCGACATTAATTTCGAATCAACCCAATACAGAAATACTCACAGACTTTCACATTTAGATTTAGAAAAAAAAAAAAAAAAAAAAAAAAAAAATCTAATAATAATCTCTTTCCTAACATGCCATTAAACCCGGAAGATCTCAGTCGCGTAATCGGGGATGCGATAAAACAAGCGATGCTCGCACAGGGACGAACGTTGGCTGACACGTTGTCGGCGTCAATATCGAACATTTCCGTGCCAGAAACCACGGCACACCTTGGAAATAGTACCGTTGCTAGTCTACTACCGTTTGATGAGGAAAATGAGAAATTTTCGTCGTATCTGGAGCGTTTGGATAACCATCTGGACATGAAAAATCTGAATACTTCCACAACTGATGGTGACAAAAAGTGTGTACAGATCCTCATCAACTGTTTATCGGCGAAGTTATACCAGGTACTGTCATCCCTCACCGCCCCAGAGAAACCAAAAAATTTGAAATTTAAAGCCCTCTGTGATTATTTAAAAGGTTATCTGTGCCCTTCTCCTAGCGAGATAGCAGAACAGCATGTTTTTTCTGTGAGACTACAACAGCCTGATGAGACAGTGTCTCAATACTTGGCTGAGCTGAAGCGTCTCGCCATGACGTGCAATTTTAGCTGTGCGTCATGCAACAAATCAACCATGGAAACACACGTGAGATCGCAGTTTGTGAGGGGTCTGCGGGATCCCAATATTCGAGAAAGGCTGCTCAGGCAAGCTACGAGTACTCTGAGCGAGCTTAGCACCCTTGCACTGTCTTTTGAACAAAGTCAAATTGAGAGTAAAGCGATGGAGCAAGGTGCAGCGCAATCCGTTAATAAGATTAGGCAGAAAAATCGCTTTCAGAAGAAAACTCGGAAGCCCCAAACCACACAAAACACCCGTCGTGAGTGTCGAAAATGTGGCGGGAGCTGGCCACATGCTGATGGCTGTCCAGCGGAGGGTGAAAAATGCAATTTTTGCAAAGGCTGGAACCACTTTGCTTCAGTCTGCCGAAAGAAAAAGACAGTTAAATATGTTACCGATGAGTGTGATAGTAATACTGAGGATGATGAAGTCAAACATGTGTTCAAAATTCTCGAGGGTAGGGCCGCACAGGATGTGCAAGTACAGCTGAACAATACCTCGGTTAGATTCTGTGTTGACACTGGATCAGGGGTCAACGTAGTCCCCCGGGCAGTGTACAATACGCTGATTCCCGCCCCAAAGATGTTACATCCTGGGGGTATCAAACTCTTCCCGTATCAGTCTGAAGAGCCACTTGATATTCAAGGAAAATTCAGTGCTGTCATAGCGTATAGAAACACATCATTAAAGGCTGAATTCTTCGCGGTAAACAAAAATGCCCCTTCCCTGCTGAGTCGGTCCACCGCTATCGATCTCAATCTCATAAAATTCTTGTATCAAATTTCACCAGCTGTCGAAATTCAGAAACGGTACCCAAACCTGTTTAAGGGTATTGGGAAACTAAAGAATACCACTGTTCAGTTGCACATTGATCCAACAGTGAAACCAGTTGCAAACCCACATAGGAGGATACCGTTTCATCTGAGACAAGCCGTTGGACACGAAATAAAACGATTGACAGAAGCTGACATAATAGAAAAAGCAAGCGGCCCAACACCATGGGTAAACATTTTGGACGAGAAATCCCGGTATGTAACAACCTTCTCCACCCATCTCGGTTTGTATAGGTACAAGCGACTGAATTTCGGTATATCCGCGGCAGCAGAGATATTCCAAGATACCATCCGTCAACTTTTCGCCAACATAAAAGGGGTCATGAACGTCAGTGATGACATCCTCATATATGGAAAATCCGCCGAGGAGCATGACAAAACCCTTCAACAGGTTTTGAGCACATTGATGGAAAATGGTTTGACACTCAACCCAGAAAAATGCAGTTTCGGCATAAAAGAAGTTCGGTTCTATGGTCACATCTTCAAAGAGGATGGAGTTTACCCCGACCCTGATAAAGTAACCGCCTTCTCGAAGTTGGTCACTAGTGACCCACCTAAGAATGCAGGGGACGTCAGGTCGATACTGGGTCTCATCAATTACTGTGGAAATTTCATACCCAACTTGTCAAGCCTGACCAAACCACTCAGAGAGCTGATTAAAAATGACGTCGATTTCACATGGGGCGCTGAGCACAGTGAAGCTCTGTTGAATCTTAAAGACCAGCTCATGGAACATGTGAAAAACTCATATTTCGATGTGAATAAAACATCACATGTAATAGTAGATGCAGGACCAGATGGACTAGGAGCCATACTAGCACAACCCAACGGAACCAGAAGCAGTCAAAATGTCTAAATCACAGGCACTAAATCTCTCTGATCTAAAAACATTTCAAACTCAAAATGAGATTGAATTGTCCAATTCCATGTGGACAGATAAGGATTACCTAAGAACCCGACGCGAGTACACAGTCTCAGGATCAATAATGGAGACATTGGGGCAACATTTCTGGGATGCATTTATGTTCGGACCCAATAGCCTTTCATCAGTTCGAGATCTCATAATTGGTTCAATATTCCTATTACAAGATGACCATGGAGATTTTTTCTCCCAGGAATTCCGTGTCGCTGACTATACGGTCTTGAGTGCTGAAGGGGTAGAGAAACTGCTCAAGGAAACCGAACCAAGAGCCAAAAATAATGTGGTCATAAGCACCACAACAACTGCCTATGAACTGACCGAATCGATGAAAAGTGCCAACAACACAATTGCAAAATGGGTAAGAGATTGGTCAGCAGCAAAGGCCAAAAATGATAAACCCCTATATGAAGAGCTTCAAGAATACATAAATCTATCAGCTGGGTATTATGCATTAACCCTCATTAGGTTGTCAATAAAACCCGATGTCAATGTATTAGCTCATTTAAAAGGCAGAGCAGTTGAATCATGTTCCACCTTGATGGGATTGAGCCTTTCAATATTTCCAGATGCTAATCCTAGTTTTATTATGGATGCAAAGTCATCGCTAGGTCGGGACAAGTCCCACACAAGAGCAATAGTGGCCATAACCTTGCAATATGAGATAACATTTGGAAAAAACGACTATAACTCATCAAGAAAACAGGTTATAAGATCAGCCTACTCTCTCTCCCTTGCCAATACTGGTGTTGGTTTTGTTCATTGGGTGACTGCTGCAAGAAAAACATTAAATACCACAGTTGCAGACCTCCTTGACTGTGTTCAATTTGCCTATTTTCTTCCTCAACTACAAGGCGCGGTTGAATGCATGAGGCAAATCAACAAGCCATCCGATCTAAATCCACTCAAGTAACCTCAGAATCAAGTAACCTGGTGTTGGTGTAGGATCTTCAGTGATACCGCTTTTTCTGATTTATCTGTTAGAAAGACCCCGATCTTGAGCTACTGCTTCATGACAATCGCTCTGGGTACCCAACCAAAAGACATGCTCCAATTCTCCAACTTATCAAACAGTGAAATGGTTCTTGGGGGACTACTAGCTGAACAACTACAAATCTATTTTGGAAGATCAGCATTTACAGAACCTCTGTCCAAAGCAGCAGAAGCCATTGTGATCAGCAATGAAGACTTAAAAGAACACTTCCAACGACAGACTCAAAAATCTCAACTCGAAGCCAGCACCGACATTAATTTCGAATCAACCCAATACAGAAATACTCACAGACTTTCACATTTAGATTTAAAAAAAAAAAAAAAAAAAAAAAAAAAAAAAAAAAAAAAAAAAAAAAAAACTAATAATAATCTCTTTCCTAACATGCCATTAAACCCGGAAGATCTCAGTCGCGTAATCGGGGATGCGATAAAACAAGCGATGCTCGCACAGGGACGAACGTTGGCTGACACGTTGTCGGCGTCAATATCGAACATTTCCGTGCCAGAAACCACGGCACACCTTGGAAATAGTACCGTTGCTAGTCTACTACCGTTTGATGAGGAAAATGAGAAATTTTCGTCGTATCTGGAGCGTTTGGATAACCATCTGGACATGAAAAATCTGAATACTTCCACAACTGATGGTGACAAAAAGTGTGTACAGATCCTCATCAACTGTTTATCGGCGAAGTTATACCAGGTACTGTCATCCCTCACCGCCCCAGAGAAACCAAAAAATTTGAAATTTAAAGCCCTCTGTGATTATTTAAAAGGTTATCTGTGCCCTTCTCCTAGCGAGATAGCAGAACAGCATGTTTTTTCTGTGAGACTACAACAGCCTGATGAGACAGTGTCTCAATACTTGGCTGAGCTGAAGCGTCTCGCCATGACGTGCAATTTTAGCTGTGCGTCATGCAACAAATCAACCATGGAAACACACGTGAGATCGCAGTTTGTGAGGGGTCTGCGGGATCCCAATATTCGAGAAAGGCTGCTCAGGCAAGCTACGAGTACTCTGAGCGAGCTTAGCACCCTTGCACTGTCTTTTGAACAAAGTCAAATTGAGAGTAAAGCGATGGAGCAAGGTGCAGCGCAATCCGTTAATAAGATTAGGCAGAAAAATCGCTTTCAGAAGAAAACTCGGAAGCCCCAAACCACACAAAACACCCGTCGTGAGTGTCGAAAATGTGGCGGGAGCTGGCCACATGCTGATGGCTGTCCAGCGGAGGGTGAAAAATGCAATTTTTGCAAAGGCTGGAACCACTTTGCTTCAGTCTGCCGAAAGAAAAAGACAGTTAAATATGTTACCGATGAGTGTGATAGTAATACTGAGGATGATGAAGTCAAACATGTGTTCAAAATTCTCGAGGGTAGGGCCGCACAGGATGTGCAAGTACAGCTGAACAATACCTCGGTTAGATTCTGTGTTGACACTGGATCAGGGGTCAACGTAGTCCCCCGGGCAGTGTACAATACGCTGATTCCCGCCCCAAAGATGTTACATCCTGGGGGTATCAAACTCTTCCCGTATCAGTCTGAAGAGCCACTTGATATTCAAGGAAAATTCAGTGCTGTCATAGCGTATAGAAACACATCATTAAAGGCTGAATTCTTCGTGGTAAACAAAAATGCCCCTTCCCTGCTGAGTCGGTCCACCGCTATCGATCTCAATCTCATAAAATTCTTGTATCAAATTTCACCAGCTGTCGAAATTCAGAAACGGTACCCAAACCTGTTTAAGGGTATTGGGAAACTAAAGAATACCACTGTTCAGTTGCACATTGATCCAACAGTGAAACCAGTTGCAAACCCACATAGGAGGATACCGTTTCATCTGAGACAAGCCGTTGGACACGAAATAAAACGATTGACAGAAGCTGACATAATAGAAAAAGCAAGCGGCCCAACACCATGGGTAAACATTTTGGACGAGAAATCCCGGTATGTAACAACCTTCTCCACCCATCTCGGTTTGTATAGGTACAAGCGACTGAATTTCGGTATATCCGCGGCAGCAGAGATATTCCAAGATACCATCCGTCAACTTTTCGCCAACATAAAAGGGGTCATGAACGTCAGTGATGACATCCTCATATATGGAAAATCCGCCGAGGAGCATGACAAAACCCTTCAACAGGTTTTGAGCACATTGATGGAAAATGGTTTGACACTCAACCCAGAAAAATGCAGTTTCGGCATAAAAGAAGTTCGGTTCTATGGTCACATCTTCAAAGAGGATGGAGTTTACCCCGACCCTGATAAAGTAACCGCCTTCTCGAAGTTGGTCACTAGTGACCCACCTAAGAATGCAGGGGACGTCAGGTCGATACTGGGTCTCATCAATTACTGTGGAAATTTCATACCCAACTTGTCAAGCCTGACCAAACCACTCAGAGAGCTGATTAAAAATGACGTCGATTTCACATGGGGCGCTGAGCACAGTGAAGCTCTGTTGAATCTTAAAGACCAGCTCATGGAACATGTGAAAAACTCATATTTCGATGTGAATAAAACATCACATGTAATAGTAGATGCAGGACCAGATGGACTAGGAGCCATACTAGCACAACCCAACGGAACCAGAAGCAGTCAAAATGTCTAAATCACAGGCACTAAATCTCTCTGATCTAAAAACATTTCAAACTCAAAATGAGATTGAATTGTCCAATTCCATGTGGACAGATAAGGATTACCTAAGAACCCGACGCGAGTACACAGTCTCAGGATCAATAATGGAGACATTGGGGCAACATTTCTGGGATGCATTTATGTTCGGACCCAATAGCCTTTCATCAGTTCGAGATCTCATAATTGGTTCAATATTCCTATTACAAGATGACCATGGAGATTTTTTCTCCCAGGAATTCCGTGTCGCTGACTATACGGTCTTGAGTGCTGAAGGGGTAGAGAAACTGCTCAAGGAAACCGAACCAAGAGCCAAAAATAATGTGGTCATAAGCACCACAACAACTGCCTATGAACTGACCGAATCGATGAAAAGTGCCAACAACACAATTGCAAAATGGGTAAGAGATTGGTCAGCAGCAAAGGCCAAAAATGATAAACCCCTATATGAAGAGCTTCAAGAATACATAAATCTATCAGCTGGGTATTATGCATTAACCCTCATTAGGTTGTCAATAAAACCCGATGTCAATGTATTAGCTCATTTAAAAGGCAGAGCAGTTGAATCATGTTCCACCTTGATGGGATTGAACCTTTCAATATTTCCAGATGCTAATCCTAGTTTTATTATGGATGCAAAGTCATCGCTAGGTCGGGACAAGTCCCACACAAGAGCAATAGTGGCCATAACCTTGCAATATGAGATAACATTTGGAAAAAACGACTATAACTCATCAAGAAAACAGGTTATAAGATCAGCCTACTCTCTCTCCCTTGCCAATACTGGTGTTGGTTTTGTTCATTGGGTGACTGCTGCAAGAAAAACATTAAATACCACAGTTGCAGACCTCCTTGACTGTGTTCAATTTGCCTATTTTCTTCCTCAACTACAAGGCGCGGTTGAATGCATGAGGCAAATCAACAAGCCATCCGATCTAAATCCACTCAAGTAACCTCAGAATCAAGTAACCTGGTGTTGGTGTAGGATCTTCAGTGATACCGCTTTTTCTGATTTATCTGTTAGAAAGACCCCGATCTTGAGCTACTGCTTCATGACAATCGCTCTGGGTACCCAACCAAAAGACATGCTCCAATTCTCCAACTTATCAAACAGTGAAATGGTTCTTGGGGGACTACTAGCTGAACAACTACAAATCTATTTTGGAAGATCAGCATTTACAGAACCTCTGTCCAAAGCAGCAGAAGCCATTGTGATCAGCAATGAAGACTTAAAAGAACACTTCCAACGACAGACTCAAAAATCTCAACTCGAAGCCAGCACCGACATTAATTTCGAATCAACCCAATACAGAAATACTCACAGACTTTCACATTTAGATTTAGAAAAAAAAAAAAAAAAAAAAAAAAAAAAAAATCTAATAATAATCTCTTTCCTAACATGCCATTAAACCCGGAAGATCTCAGTCGCGTAATCGGGGATGCGATAAAACAAGCGATGCTCGCACAGGGACGAACGTTGGCTGACACGTTGTCGGCGTCAATATCGAACATTTCCGTGCCAGAAACCACGGCACACCTTGGAAATAGTACCGTTGCTAGTCTACTACCGTTTGATGAGGAAAATGAGAAATTTTCGTCGTATCTGGAGCGTTTGGATAACCATCTGGACATGAAAAATCTGAATACTTCCACAACTGATGGTGACAAAAAGTGTGTACAGATCCTCATCAACTGTTTATCGGCGAAGTTATACCAGGTACTGTCATCCCTCACCGCCCCAGAGAAACCAAAAAATTTGAAATTTAAAGCCCTCTGTGATTATTTAAAAGGTTATCTGTGCCCTTCTCCTAGCGAGATAGCAGAACAGCATGTTTTTTCTGTGAGACTACAACAGCCTGATGAGACAGTGTCTCAATACTTGGCTGAGCTGAAGCGTCTCGCCATGACGTGCAATTTTAGCTGTGCGTCATGCAACAAATCAACCATGGAAACACACGTGAGATCGCAGTTTGTGAGGGGTCTGCGGGATCCCAATATTCGAGAAAGGCTGCTCAGGCAAGCTACGAGTACTCTGAGCGAGCTTAGCACCCTTGCACTGTCTTTTGAACAAAGTCAAATTGAGAGTAAAGCGATGGAGCAAGGTGCAGCGCAATCCGTTAATAAGATTAGGCAGAAAAATCGCTTTCAGAAGAAAACTCGGAAGCCCCAAACCACACAAAACACCCGTCGTGAGTGTCGAAAATGTGGCGGGAGCTGGCCACATGCTGATGGCTGTCCAGCGGAGGGTGAAAAATGCAATTTTTGCAAAGGCTGGAACCACTTTGCTTCAGTCTGCCGAAAGAAAAAGACAGTTAAATATGTTACCGATGAGTGTGATAGTAATACTGAGGATGATGAAGTCAAACATGTGTTCAAAATTCTCGAGGGTAGGGCCGCACAGGATGTGCAAGTACAGCTGAACAATACCTCGGTTAGATTCTGTGTTGACACTGGATCAGGGGTCAACGTAGTCCCCCGGGCAGTGTACAATACGCTGATTCCCGCCCCAAAGATGTTACATCCTGGGGGTATCAAACTCTTCCCGTATCAGTCTGAAGAGCCACTTGATATTCAAGGAAAATTCAGTGCTGTCATAGCGTATAGAAACACATCATTAAAGGCTGAATTCTTCGTGGTAAACAAAAATGCCCCTTCCCTGCTGAGTCGGTCCACCGCTATCGATCTCAATCTCATAAAATTCTTGTATCAAATTTCACCAGCTGTCGAAATTCAGAAACGGTACCCAAACCTGTTTAAGGGTATTGGGAAACTAAAGAATACCACTGTTCAGTTGCACATTGATCCAACAGTGAAACCAGTTGCAAACCCACATAGGAGGATACCGTTTCATCTGAGACAAGCCGTTGGACACGAAATAAAACGATTGACAGAAGCTGACATAATAGAAAAAGCAAGCGGCCCAACACCATGGGTAAACATTTTGGACGAGAAATCCCGGTATGTAACAACCTTCTCCACCCATCTCGGTTTGTATAGGTACAAGCGACTGAATTTCGGTATATCCGCGGCAGCAGAGATATTCCAAGATACCATCCGTCAACTTTTCGCCAACATAAAAGGGGTCATGAACGTCAGTGATGACATCCTCATATATGGAAAATCCGCCGAGGAGCATGACAAAACCCTTCAACAGGTTTTGAGCACATTGATGGAAAATGGTTTGACACTCAACCCAGAAAAATGCAGTTTCGGCATAAAAGAAGTTCGGTTCTATGGTCACATCTTCAAAGAGGATGGAGTTTACCCCGACCCTGATAAAGTAACCGCCTTCTCGAAGTTGGTCACTAGTGACCCACCTAAGAATGCAGGGGACGTCAGGTCGATACTGGGTCTCATCAATTACTGTGGAAATTTCATACCCAACTTGTCAAGCCTGACCAAACCACTCAGAGAGCTGATTAAAAATGACGTCGATTTCACATGGGGCGCTGAGCACAGTGAAGCTCTGTTGAATCTTAAAGACCAGCTCATGGAACATGTGAAAAACTCATATTTCGATGTGAATAAAACATCACATGTAATAGTAGATGCAGGACCAGATGGACTAGGAGCCATACTAGCACAACCCAACGGAACCAGAAGCAGTCAAAATGTCTAAATCACAGGCACTAAATCTCTCTGATCTAAAAACATTTCAAACTCAAAATGAGATTGAATTGTCCAATTCCATGTGGACAGATAAGGATTACCTAAGAACCCGACGCGAGTACACAGTCTCAGGATCAATAATGGAGACATTGGGGCAACATTTCTGGGATGCATTTATGTTCGGACCCAATAGCCTTTCATCAGTTCGAGATCTCATAATTGGTTCAATATTCCTATTACAAGATGACCATGGAGATTTTTTCTCCCAGGAATTCCGTGTCGCTGACTATACGGTCTTGAGTGCTGAAGGGGTAGAGAAACTGCTCAAGGAAACCGAACCAAGAGCCAAAAATAATGTGGTCATAAGCACCACAACAACTGCCTATGAACTGACCGAATCGATGAAAAGTGCCAACAACACAATTGCAAAATGGGTAAGAGATTGGTCAGCAGCAAAGGCCAAAAATGATAAACCCCTATATGAAGAGCTTCAAGAATACATAAATCTATCAGCTGGGTATTATGCATTAACCCTCATTAGGTTGTCAATAAAACCCGATGTCAATGTATTAGCTCATTTAAAAGGCAGAGCAGTTGAATCATGTTCCACCTTGATGGGATTGAACCTTTCAATATTTCCAGATGCTAATCCTAGTTTTATTATGGATGCAAAGTCATCGCTAGGTCGGGACAAGTCCCACACAAGAGCAATAGTGGCCATAACCTTGCAATATGAGATAACATTTGGAAAAAACGACTATAACTCATCAAGAAAACAGGTTATAAGATCAGCCTACTCTCTCTCCCTTGCCAATACTGGTGTTGGTTTTGTTCATTGGGTGACTGCTGCAAGAAAAACATTAAATACCACAGTTGCAGACCTCCTTGACTGTGTTCAATTTGCCTATTTTCTTCCTCAACTACAAGGCGCGGTTGAATGCATGAGGCAAATCAACAAGCCATCCGATCTAAATCCACTCAAGTAACCTCAGAATCAAGTAACCTGGTGTTGGTGTAGGATCTTCAGTGATACCGCTTTTTCTGATTTATCTGTTAGAAAGACCCCGATCTTGAGCTACTGCTTCATGACAATCGCTCTGGGTACCCAACCAAAAGACATGCTCCAATTCTCCAACTTATCAAACAGTGAAATGGTTCTTGGGGGACTACTAGCTGAACAACTACAAATCTATTTTGGAAGATCAGCATTTACAGAACCTCTGTCCAAAGCAGCAGAAGCCATTGTGATCAGCAATGAAGACTTAAAAGAACACTTCCAACGACAGACTCAAAAATCTCAACTCGAAGCCAGCACCGACATTAATTTCGAATCAACCCAATACAGAAATACTCACAGACTTTCACATTTAGATTTAGAAAAAAAAAAAAAAAAAAAAAAAAAAAATCTAATAATAATCTCTTTCCTAACATGCCATTAAACCCGGAAGATCTCAGTCGCGTAATCGGGGATGCGATAAAACAAGCGATGCTCGCACAGGGACGAACGTTGGCTGACACGTTGTCGGCGTCAATATCGAACATTTCCGTGCCAGAAACCACGGCACACCTTGGAAATAGTACCGTTGCTAGTCTACTACCGTTTGATGAGGAAAATGAGAAATTTTCGTCGTATCTGGAGCGTTTGGATAACCATCTGGACATGAAAAATCTGAATACTTCCACAACTGATGGTGACAAAAAGTGTGTACAGATCCTCATCAACTGTTTATCGGCGAAGTTATACCAGGTACTGTCATCCCTCACCGCCCCAGAGAAACCAAAAAATTTGAAATTTAAAGCCCTCTGTGATTATTTAAAAGGTTATCTGTGCCCTTCTCCTAGCGAGATAGCAGAACAGCATGTTTTTTCTGTGAGACTACAACAGCCTGATGAGACAGTGTCTCAATACTTGGCTGAGCTGAAGCGTCTCGCCATGACGTGCAATTTTAGCTGTGCGTCATGCAACAAATCAACCATGGAAACACACGTGAGATCGCAGTTTGTGAGGGGTCTGCGGGATCCCAATATTCGAGAAAGGCTGCTCAGGCAAGCTACGAGTACTCTGAGCGAGCTTAGCACCCTTGCACTGTCTTTTGAACAAAGTCAAATTGAGAGTAAAGCGATGGAGCAAGGTGCAGCGCAATCCGTTAATAAGATTAGGCAGAAAAATCGCTTTCAGAAGAAAACTCGGAAGCCCCAAACCACACAAAACACCCGTCGTGAGTGTCGAAAATGTGGCGGGAGCTGGCCACATGCTGATGGCTGTCCAGCGGAGGGTGAAAAATGCAATTTTTGCAAAGGCTGGAACCACTTTGCTTCAGTCTGCCGAAAGAAAAAGACAGTTAAATATGTTACCGATGAGTGTGATAGTAATACTGAGGATGATGAAGTCAAACATGTGTTCAAAATTCTCGAGGGTAGGGCCGCACAGGATGTGCAAGTACAGCTGAACAATACCTCGGTTAGATTCTGTGTTGACACTGGATCAGGGGTCAACGTAGTCCCCCGGGCAGTGTACAATACGCTGATTCCCGCCCCAAAGATGTTACATCCTGGGGGTATCAAACTCTTCCCGTATCAGTCTGAAGAGCCACTTGATATTCAAGGAAAATTCAGTGCTGTCATAGCGTATAGAAACACATCATTAAAGGCTGAATTCTTCGTGGTAAACAAAAATGCCCCTTCCCTGCTGAGTCGGTCCACCGCTATCGATCTCAATCTCATAAAATTCTTGTATCAAATTTCACCAGCTGTCGAAATTCAGAAACGGTACCCAAACCTGTTTAAGGGTATTGGGAAACTAAAGAATACCACTGTTCAGTTGCACATTGATCCAACAGTGAAACCAGTTGCAAACCCACATAGGAGGATACCGTTTCATCTGAGACAAGCCGTTGGACACGAAATAAAACGATTGACAGAAGCTGACATAATAGAAAAAGCAAGCGGCCCAACACCATGGGTAAACATTTTGGACGAGAAATCCCGGTATGTAACAACCTTCTCCACCCATCTCGGTTTGTATAGGTACAAGCGACTGAATTTCGGTATATCCGCGGCAGCAGAGATATTCCAAGATACCATCCGTCAACTTTTCGCCAACATAAAAGGGGTCATGAACGTCAGTGATGACATCCTCATATATGGAAAATCCGCCGAGGAGCATGACAAAACCCTTCAACAGGTTTTGAGCACATTGATGGAAAATGGTTTGACACTCAACCCAGAAAAATGCAGTTTCGGCATAAAAGAAGTTCGGTTCTATGGTCACATCTTCAAAGAGGATGGAGTTTACCCCGACCCTGATAAAGTAACCGCCTTCTCGAAGTTGGTCACTAGTGACCCACCTAAGAATGCAGGGGACGTCAGGTCGATACTGGGTCTCATCAATTACTGTGGAAATTTCATACCCAACTTGTCAAGCCTGACCAAACCACTCAGAGAGCTGATTAAAAATGACGTCGATTTCACATGGGGCGCTGAGCACAGTGAAGCTCTGTTGAATCTTAAAGACCAGCTCATGGAACATGTGAAAAACTCATATTTCGATGTGAATAAAACATCACATGTAATAGTAGATGCAGGACCAGATGGACTAGGAGCCATACTAGCACAACCCAACGGAACCAGAAGCAGTCAAAATGTCTAAATCACAGGCACTAAATCTCTCTGATCTAAAAACATTTCAAACTCAAAATGAGATTGAATTGTCCAATTCCATGTGGACAGATAAGGATTACCTAAGAACCCGACGCGAGTACACAGTCTCAGGATCAATAATGGAGACATTGGGGCAACATTTCTGGGATGCATTTATGTTCGGACCCAATAGCCTTTCATCAGTTCGAGATCTCATAATTGGTTCAATATTCCTATTACAAGATGACCATGGAGATTTTTTCTCCCAGGAATTCCGTGTCGCTGACTATACGGTCTTGAGTGCTGAAGGGGTAGAGAAACTGCTCAAGGAAACCGAACCAAGAGCCAAAAATAATGTGGTCATAAGCACCACAACAACTGCCTATGAACTGACCGAATCGATGAAAAGTGCCAACAACACAATTGCAAAATGGGTAAGAGATTGGTCAGCAGCAAAGGCCAAAAATGATAAACCCCTATATGAAGAGCTTCAAGAATACATAAATCTATCAGCTGGGTATTATGCATTAACCCTCATTAGGTTGTCAATAAAACCCGATGTCAATGTATTAGCTCATTTAAAAGGCAGAGCAGTTGAATCATGTTCCACCTTGATGGGATTGAACCTTTCAATATTTCCAGATGCTAATCCTAGTTTTATTATGGATGCAAAGTCATCGCTAGGTCGGGACAAGTCCCACACAAGAGCAATAGTGGCCATAACCTTGCAATATGAGATAACATTTGGAAAAAACGACTATAACTCATCAAGAAAACAGGTTATAAGATCAGCCTACTCTCTCTCCCTTGCCAATACTGGTGTTGGTTTTGTTCATTGGGTGACTGCTGCAAGAAAAACATTAAATACCACAGTTGCAGACCTCCTTGACTGTGTTCAATTTGCCTATTTTCTTCCTCAACTACAAGGCGCGGTTGAATGCATGAGGCAAATCAACAAGCCATCCGATCTAAATCCACTCAAGTAACCTCAGAATCAAGTAACCTGGTGTTGGTGTAGGATCTTCAGTGATACCGCTTTTTCTGATTTATCTGTTAGAAAGACCCCGATCTTGAGCTACTGCTTCATGACAATCGCTCTGGGTACCCAACCAAAAGACATGCTCCAATTCTCCAACTTATCAAACAGTGAAATGGTTCTTGGGGGACTACTAGCTGAACAACTACAAATCTATTTTGGAAGATCAGCATTTACAGAACCTCTGTCCAAAGCAGCAGAAGCCATTGTGATCAGCAATGAAGACTTAAAAGAACACTTCCAACGACAGACTCAAAAATCTCAACTCGAAGCCAGCACCGACATTAATTTCGAATCAACCCAATACAGAAATACTCACAGACTTTCACATTTAGATTTAGGGAAAAAAAAAAAAAAAAAAAAAAAAAAAAAAAAAAATCTAATAATAATCTCTTTCCTAACATGCCATTAAACCCGGAAGATCTCAGTCGCGTAATCGGGGATGCGATAAAACAAGCGATGCTCGCACAGGGACGAACGTTGGCTGACACGTTGTCGGCGTCAATATCGAACATTTCCGTGCCAGAAACCACGGCACACCTTGGAAATAGTACCGTTGCTAGTCTACTACCGTTTGATGAGGAAAATGAGAAATTTTCGTCGTATCTGGAGCGTTTGGATAACCATCTGGACATGAAAAATCTGAATACTTCCACAACTGATGGTGACAAAAAGTGTGTACAGATCCTCATCAACTGTTTATCGGCGAAGTTATACCAGGTACTGTCATCCCTCACCGCCCCAGAGAAACCAAAAAATTTGAAATTTAAAGCCCTCTGTGATTATTTAAAAGGTTATCTGTGCCCTTCTCCTAGCGAGATAGCAGAACAGCATGTTTTTTCTGTGAGACTACAACAGCCTGATGAGACAGTGTCTCAATACTTGGCTGAGCTGAAGCGTCTCGCCATGACGTGCAATTTTAGCTGTGCGTCATGCAACAAATCAACCATGGAAACACACGTGAGATCGCAGTTTGTGAGGGGTCTGCGGGATCCCAATATTCGAGAAAGGCTGCTCAGGCAAGCTACGAGTACTCTGAGCGAGCTTAGCACCCTTGCACTGTCTTTTGAACAAAGTCAAATTGAGAGTAAAGCGATGGAGCAAGGTGCAGCGCAATCCGTTAATAAGATTAGGCAGAAAAATCGCTTTCAGAAGAAAACTCGGAAGCCCCAAACCACACAAAACACCCGTCGTGAGTGTCGAAAATGTGGCGGGAGCTGGCCACATGCTGATGGCTGTCCAGCGGAGGGTGAAAAATGCAATTTTTGCAAAGGCTGGAACCACTTTGCTTCAGTCTGCCGAAAGAAAAAGACAGTTAAATATGTTACCGATGAGTGTGATAGTAATACTGAGGATGATGAAGTCAAACATGTGTTCAAAATTCTCGAGGGTAGGGCCGCACAGGATGTGCAAGTACAGCTGAACAATACCTCGGTTAGATTCTGTGTTGACACTGGATCAGGGGTCAACGTAGTCCCCCGGGCAGTGTACAATACGCTGATTCCCGCCCCAAAGATGTTACATCCTGGGGGTATCAAACTCTTCCCGTATCAGTCTGAAGAGCCACTTGATATTCAAGGAAAATTCAGTGCTGTCATAGCGTATAGAAACACATCATTAAAGGCTGAATTCTTCGTGGTAAACAAAAATGCCCCTTCCCTGCTGAGTCGGTCCACCGCTATCGATCTCAATCTCATAAAATTCTTGTATCAAATTTCACCAGCTGTCGAAATTCAGAAACGGTACCCAAACCTGTTTAAGGGTATTGGGAAACTAAAGAATACCACTGTTCAGTTGCACATTGATCCAACAGTGAAACCAGTTGCAAACCCACATAGGAGGATACCGTTTCATCTGAGACAAGCCGTTGGACACGAAATAAAACGATTGACAGAAGCTGACATAATAGAAAAAGCAAGCGGCCCAACACCATGGGTAAACATTTTGGACGAGAAATCCCGGTATGTAACAACCTTCTCCACCCATCTCGGTTTGTATAGGTACAAGCGACTGAATTTCGGTATATCCGCGGCAGCAGAGATATTCCAAGATACCATCCGTCAACTTTTCGCCAACATAAAAGGGGTCATGAACGTCAGTGATGACATCCTCATATATGGAAAATCCGCCGAGGAGCATGACAAAACCCTTCAACAGGTTTTGAGCACATTGATGGAAAATGGTTTGACACTCAACCCAGAAAAATGCAGTTTCGGCATAAAAGAAGTTCGGTTCTATGGTCACATCTTCAAAGAGGATGGAGTTTACCCCGACCCTGATAAAGTAACCGCCTTCTCGAAGTTGGTCACTAGTGACCCACCTAAGAATGCAGGGGACGTCAGGTCGATACTGGGTCTCATCAATTACTGTGGAAATTTCATACCCAACTTGTCAAGCCTGACCAAACCACTCAGAGAGCTGATTAAAAATGACGTCGATTTCACATGGGGCGCTGAGCACAGTGAAGCTCTGTTGAATCTTAAAGACCAGCTCATGGAACATGTGAAAAACTCATATTTCGATGTGAATAAAACATCACATGTAATAGTAGATGCAGGACCAGATGGACTAGGAGCCATACTAGCACAACCCAACGGAACCAGAAGCAGTCAAAATGTCTAAATCACAGGCACTAAATCTCTCTGATCTAAAAACATTTCAAACTCAAAATGAGATTGAATTGTCCAATTCCATGTGGACAGATAAGGATTACCTAAGAACCCGACGCGAGTACACAGTCTCAGGATCAATAATGGAGACATTGGGGCAACATTTCTGGGATGCATTTATGTTCGGACCCAATAGCCTTTCATCAGTTCGAGATCTCATAATTGGTTCAATATTCCTATTACAAGATGACCATGGAGATTTTTTCTCCCAGGAATTCCGTGTCGCTGACTATACGGTCTTGAGTGCTGAAGGGGTAGAGAAACTGCTCAAGGAAACCGAACCAAGAGCCAAAAATAATGTGGTCATAAGCACCACAACAACTGCCTATGAACTGACCGAATCGATGAAAAGTGCCAACAACACAATTGCAAAATGGGTAAGAGATTGGTCAGCAGCAAAGGCCAAAAATGATAAACCCCTATATGAAGAGCTTCAAGAATACATAAATCTATCAGCTGGGTATTATGCATTAACCCTCATTAGGTTGTCAATAAAACCCGATGTCAATGTATTAGCTCATTTAAAAGGCAGAGCAGTTCAATCATGTTCCACCTTGATGGGATTGAACCTTTCAATATTTCCAGATGCTAATCCTAGTTTTATTATGGATGCAAAGTCATCGCTAGGTCGGGACAAGTCCCACACAAGAGCAATAGTGGCCATAACCTTGCAATATGAGATAACATTTGGAAAAAACGACTATAACTCATCAAGAAAACAGGTTATAAGATCAGCCTACTCTCTCTCCCTTGCCAATACTGGTGTTGGTTTTGTTCATTGGGTGACTGCTGCAAGAAAAACATTAAATACCACAGTTGCAGACCTCCTTGACTGTGTTCAATTTGCCTATTTTCTTCCTCAACTACAAGGCGCGGTTGAATGCATGAGGCAAATCAACAAGCCATCCGATCTAAATCCACTCAAGTAACCTCAGAATCAAGTAACCTGGTGTTGGTGTAGGATCTTCAGTGATACCGCTTTTTCTGATTTATCTGTTAGAAAGACCCCGATCTTGAGCTACTGCTTCATGACAATCGCTCTGGGTACCCAACCAAAAGACATGCTCCAATTCTCCAACTTATCAAACAGTGAAATGGTTCTTGGGGGACTACTAGCTGAACAACTACAAATCTATTTTGGAAGATCAGCATTTACAGAACCTCTGTCCAAAGCAGCAGAAGCCATTGTGATCAGCAATGAAGACTTAAAAGAACACTTCCAACGACAGACTCAAAAATCTCAACTCGAAGCCAGCACCGACATTAATTTCGAATCAACCCAATACAGAAATACTCACAGACTTTCACATTTAGATTTAGAAAAAAAAAAAAAAAAAAAAAAAAAAAAAAAAAAAAAATCTAATAATAATCTCTTTCCTAACATGCCATTAAACCCGGAAGATCTCAGTCGCGTAATCGGGGATGCGATAAAACAAGCGATGCTCGCACAGGGACGAACGTTGGCTGACACGTTGTCGGCGTCAATATCGAACATTTCCGTGCCAGAAACCACGGCACACCTTGGAAATAGTACCGTTGCTAGTCTACTACCGTTTGATGAGGAAAATGAGAAATTTTCGTCGTATCTGGAGCGTTTGGATAACCATCTGGACATGAAAAATCTGAATACTTCCACAACTGATGGTGACAAAAAGTGTGTACAGATCCTCATCAACTGTTTATCGGCGAAGTTATACCAGGTACTGTCATCCCTCACCGCCCCAGAGAAACCAAAAAATTTGAAATTTAAAGCCCTCTGTGATTATTTAAAAGGTTATCTGTGCCCTTCTCCTAGC
Organism: Leptopterna dolabrata; assembly: GCA_954871275.1. NCBI lineage: Eukaryota > Metazoa > Arthropoda > Insecta > Hemiptera > Miridae > Leptopterna > Leptopterna dolabrata. Next base: position 62,326,932 of record OX940977.1, on the reverse strand, counting down.
GAGATAGCAGAACAGCATGTTTTTTCTGTGAGACTACAACAGCCTGATGAGACAGTGTCTCAATACTTGGCTGAGCTGAAGCGTCTCGCCATGACGTGCAATTTTAGCTGTGCGTCATGCAACAAATCAACCATGGAAACACACGTGAGATCGCAGTTTGTGAGGGGTCTGCGGGATCCCAATATTCGAGAAAGGCTGCTCAGGCAAGCTACGAGTACTCTGAGCGAGCTTAGCACCCTTGCACTGTCTTTTGAACAAAGTCAAATTGAGAGTAAAGCGATGGAGCAAGGTGCAGCGCAATCCGTTAATAAGATTAGGCAGAAAAATCGCTTTCAGAAGAAAACTCGGAAGCCCCAAACCACACAAAACACCCGTCGTGAGTGTCGAAAATGTGGCGGGAGCTGGCCACATGCTGATGGCTGTCCAGCGGAGGGTGAAAAATGCAATTTTTGCAAAGGCTGGAACCACTTTGCTTCAGTCTGCCGAAAGAAAAAGACAGTTAAATATGTTACCGATGAGTGTGATAGTAATACTGAGGATGATGAAGTCAAACATGTGTTCAAAATTCTCGAGGGTAGGGCCACACAGGATGTGCAAGTACAGCTGAACAATACCTCGGTTAGATTCTGTGTTGACACTGGATCAGGGGTCAACGTAGTCCCCCGGGCAGTGTACAATACGCTGATTCCCGCCCCAAAGATGTTACATCCTGGGGGTATCAAACTCTTCCCGTATCAGTCTGAAGAGCCACTTGATATTCAAGGAAAATTCAGTGCTGTCATAGCGTATAGAAACACATCATTAAAGGCTGAATTCTTCGTGGTAAACAAAAATGCCCCTTCCCTGCTGAGTCGGTCCACCGCTATCGATCTCAATCTCATAAAATTCTTGTATCAAATTTCACCAGCTGTCGAAATTCAGAAACGGTACCCAAACCTGTTTAAGGGTATTGGGAAACTAAAGAATACCACTGTTCAGTTGCACATTGATCCAACAGTGAAACCAGTTGCAAACCCACATAGGAGGATACCGTTTCATCTGAGACAAGCCGTTGGACACGAAATAAAACGATTGACAGAAGCTGACATAATAGAAAAAGCAAGCGGCCCAACACCATGGGTAAACATTTTGGACGAGAAATCCCGGTATGTAACAACCTTCTCCACCCATCTCGGTTTGTATAGGTACAAGCGACTGAATTTCGGTATATCCGCGGCAGCAGAGATATTCCAAGATACCATCCGTCAACTTTTCGCCAACATAAAAGGGGTCATGAACGTCAGTGATGACATCCTCATATATGGAAAATCCGCCGAGGAGCATGACAAAACCCTTCAACAGGTTTTGAGCACATTGATGGAAAATGGTTTGACACTCAACCCAGAAAAATGCAGTTTCGGCATAAAAGAAGTTCGGTTCTATGGTCACATCTTCAAAGAGGATGGAGTTTACCCCGACCCTGATAAAGTAACCGCCTTCTCGAAGTTGGTCACTAGTGACCCACCTAAGAATGCAGGGGACGTCAGGTCGATACTGGGTCTCATCAATTACTGTGGAAATTTCATACCCAACTTGTCAAGCCTGACCAAACCACTCAGAGAGCTGATTAAAAATGACGTCGATTTCACATGGGGCGCTGAGCACAGTGAAGCTCTGTTGAATCTTAAAGACCAGCTCATGGAACATGTGAAAAACTCATATTTCGATGTGAATAAAACATCACATGTAATAGTAGATGCAGGACCAGATGGACTAGGAGCCATACTAGCACAACCCAACGGAACCAGAAGCAGTCAAAATGTCTAAATCACAGGCACTAAATCTCTCTGATCTAAAAACATTTCAAACTCAAAATGAGATTGAATTGTCCAATTCCATGTGGACAGATAAGGATTACCTAAGAACCCGACGCGAGTACACAGTCTCAGGATCAATAATGGAGACATTGGGGCAACATTTCTGGGATGCATTTATGTTCGGACCCAATAGCCTTTCATCAGTTCGAGATCTCATAATTGGTTCAATATTCCTATTACAAGATGACCATGGAGATTTTTTCTCCCAGGAATTCCGTGTCGCTGACTATACGGTCTTGAGTGCTGAAGGGGTAGAGAAACTGCTCAAGGAAACCGAACCAAGAGCCAAAAATAATGTGGTCATAAGCACCACAACAACTGCCTATGAACTGACCGAATCGATGAAAAGTGCCAACAACACAATTGCAAAATGGGTAAGAGATTGGTCAGCAGCAAAGGCCAAAAATGATAAACCCCTATATGAAGAGCTTCAAGAATACATAAATCTATCAGCTGGGTATTATGCATTAACCCTCATTAGGTTGTCAATAAAACCCGATGTCAATGTATTAGCTCATTTAAAAGGCAGAGCAGTTGAATCATGTTCCACCTTGATGGGATTGAACCTTTCAATATTTCCAGATGCTAATCCTAGTTTTATTATGGATGCAAAGTCATCGCTAGGTCGGGACAAGTCCCACACAAGAGCAATAGTGGCCATAACCTTGCAATATGAGATAACATTTGGAAAAAACGACTATAACTCATCAAGAAAACAGGTTATAAGATCAGCCTACTCTCTCTCCCTTGCCAATACTGGTGTTGGTTTTGTTCATTGGGTGACTGCTGCAAGAAAAACATTAAATACCACAGTTGCAGACCTCCTTGACTGTGTTCAATTTGCCTATTTTCTTCCTCAACTACAAGGCGCGGTTGAATGCATGAGGCAAATCAACAAGCCATCCGATCTAAATCCACTCAAGTAACCTCAGAATCAAGTAACCTGGTGTTGGTGTAGGATCTTCAGTGATACCGCTTTTTCTGATTTATCTGTTAGAAAGACCCCGATCTTGAGCTACTGCTTCATGACAATCGCTCTGGGTACCCAACCAAAAGACATGCTCCAATTTTCCAACTTATCAAACAGTGAAATGGTTCTTGGGGGACTACTAGCTGAACAACTACAAATCTATTTTGGAAGATCAGCATTTACAGAACCTCTGTCCAAAGCAGCAGAAGCCATTGTGATCAGCAATGAAGACTTAAAAGAACACTTCCAACGACAGACTCAAAAATCTCAACTCGAAGCCAGCACCGACATTAATTTCGAATCAACCCAATACAGAAATACTCACAGACTTTCACATTTAGATTTAGAAAAAAAAAAAAAAAAAAAAAAAAAAAATCTAATAATAATCTCTTTCCTAACATGCCATTAAACCCGGAAGATCTCAGTCGCGTAATCGGGGATGCGATAAAACAAGCGATGCTCGCACAGGGACGAACGTTGGCTGACACGTTGTCGGCGTCAATATCGAACATTTCCGTGCCAGAAACCACGGCACACCTTGGAAATAGTACCGTTGCTAGTCTACTACCGTTTGATGAGGAAAATGAGAAATTTTCGTCGTATCTGGAGCGTTTGGATAACCATCTGGACATGAAAAATCTGAATACTTCCACAACTGATGGTGACAAAAAGTGTGTACAGATCCTCATCAACTGTTTATCGGCGAAGTTATACCAGGTACTGTCATCCCTCACCGCCCCAGAGAAACCAAAAAATTTGAAATTTAAAGCCCTCTGTGATTATTTAAAAGGTTATCTGTGCCCTTCTCCTAGCGAGATAGCAGAACAGCATGTTTTTTCTGTGAGACTACAACAGCCTGATGAGACAGTGTCTCAATACTTGGCTGAGCTGAAGCGTCTCGCCATGACGTGCAATTTTAGCTGTGCGTCATGCAACAAATCAACCATGGAAACACACGTGAGATCGCAGTTTGTGAGGGGTCTGCGGGATCCCAATATTCGAGAAAGGCTGCTCAGGCAAGCTACGAGTACTCTGAGCGAGCTTAGCACCCTTGCACTGTCTTTTGAACAAAGTCAAATTGAGAGTAAAGCGATGGAGCAAGGTGCAGCGCAATCCGTTAATAAGATTAGGCAGAAAAATCGCTTTCAGAAGAAAACTCGGAAGCCCCAAACCACACAAAACACCCGTCGTGAGTGTCGAAAATGTGGCGGGAGCTGGCCACATGCTGATGGCTGTCCAGCGGAGGGTGAAAAATGCAATTTTTGCAAAGGCTGGAACCACTTTGCTTCAGTCTGCCGAAAGAAAAAGACAGTTAAATATGTTACCGATGAGTGTGATAGTAATACTGAGGATGATGAAGTCAAACATGTGTTCAAAATTCTCGAGGGTAGGGCCGCACAGGATGTGCAAGTACAGCTGAACAATACCTCGGTTAGATTCTGTGTTGACACTGGATCAGGGGTCAACGTAGTCCCCCGGGCAGTGTACAATACGCTGATTCCCGCCCCAAAGATGTTACATCCTGGGGGTATCAAACTCTTCCCGTATCAGTCTGAAGAGCCACTTGATATTCAAGGAAAATTCAGTGCTGTCATAGCGTATAGAAACACATCATTAAAGGCTGAATTCTTCGCGGTAAACAAAAATGCCCCTTCCCTGCTGAGTCGGTCCACCGCTATCGATCTCAATCTCATAAAATTCTTGTATCAAATTTCACCAGCTGTCGAAATTCAGAAACGGTACCCAAACCTGTTTAAGGGTATTGGGAAACTAAAGAATACCACTGTTCAGTTGCACATTGATCCAACAGTGAAACCAGTTGCAAACCCACATAGGAGGATACCGTTTCATCTGAGACAAGCCGTTGGACACGAAATAAAACGATTGACAGAAGCTGACATAATAGAAAAAGCAAGCGGCCCAACACCATGGGTAAACATTTTGGACGAGAAATCCCGGTATGTAACAACCTTCTCCACCCATCTCGGTTTGTATAGGTACAAGCGACTGAATTTCGGTATATCCGCGGCAGCAGAGATATTCCAAGATACCATCCGTCAACTTTTCGCCAACATAAAAGGGGTCATGAACGTCAGTGATGACATCCTCATATATGGAAAATCCGCCGAGGAGCATGACAAAACCCTTCAACAGGTTTTGAGCACATTGATGGAAAATGGTTTGACACTCAACCCAGAAAAATGCAGTTTCGGCATAAAAGAAGTTCGGTTCTATGGTCACATCTTCAAAGAGGATGGAGTTTACCCCGACCCTGATAAAGTAACCGCCTTCTCGAAGTTGGTCACTAGTGACCCACCTAAGAATGCAGGGGACGTCAGGTCGATACTGGGTCTCATCAATTACTGTGGAAATTTCATACCCAACTTGTCAAGCCTGACCAAACCACTCAGAGAGCTGATTAAAAATGACGTCGATTTCACATGGGGCGCTGAGCACAGTGAAGCTCTGTTGAATCTTAAAGACCAGCTCATGGAACATGTGAAAAACTCATATTTCGATGTGAATAAAACATCACATGTAATAGTAGATGCAGGACCAGATGGACTAGGAGCCATACTAGCACAACCCAACGGAACCAGAAGCAGTCAAAATGTCTAAATCACAGGCACTAAATCTCTCTGATCTAAAAACATTTCAAACTCAAAATGAGATTGAATTGTCCAATTCCATGTGGACAGATAAGGATTACCTAAGAACCCGACGCGAGTACACAGTCTCAGGATCAATAATGGAGACATTGGGGCAACATTTCTGGGATGCATTTATGTTCGGACCCAATAGCCTTTCATCAGTTCGAGATCTCATAATTGGTTCAATATTCCTATTACAAGATGACCATGGAGATTTTTTCTCCCAGGAATTCCGTGTCGCTGACTATACGGTCTTGAGTGCTGAAGGGGTAGAGAAACTGCTCAAGGAAACCGAACCAAGAGCCAAAAATAATGTGGTCATAAGCACCACAACAACTGCCTATGAACTGACCGAATCGATGAAAAGTGCCAACAACACAATTGCAAAATGGGTAAGAGATTGGTCAGCAGCAAAGGCCAAAAATGATAAACCCCTATATGAAGAGCTTCAAGAATACATAAATCTATCAGCTGGGTATTATGCATTAACCCTCATTAGGTTGTCAATAAAACCCGATGTCAATGTATTAGCTCATTTAAAAGGCAGAGCAGTTGAATCATGTTCCACCTTGATGGGATTGAACCTTTCAATATTTCCAGATGCTAATCCTAGTTTTATTATGGATGCAAAGTCATCGCTAGGTCGGGACAAGTCCCACACAAGAGCAATAGTGGCCATAACCTTGCAATATGAGATAACATTTGGAAAAAACGACTATAACTCATCAAGAAAACAGGTTATAAGATCAGCCTACTCTCTCTCCCTTGCCAATACTGGTGTTGGTTTTGTTCATTGGGTGACTGCTGCAAGAAAAACATTAAATACCACAGTTGCAGACCTCCTTGACTGTGTTCAATTTGCCTATTTTCTTCCTCAACTACAAGGCGCGGTTGAATGCATGAGGCAAATCAACAAGCCATCCGATCTAAATCCACTCAAGTAACCTCAGAATCAAGTAACCTGGTGTTGGTGTAGGATCTTCAGTGATACCGCTTTTTCTGATTTATCTGTTAGAAAGACCCCGATCTTGAGCTACTGCTTCATGACAATCGCTCTGGGTACCCAACCAAAAGACATGCTCCAATTCTCCAACTTATCAAACAGTGAAATGGTTCTTGGGGGACTACTAGCTGAACAACTACAAATCTATTTTGGAAGATCAGCATTTACAGAACCTCTGTCCAAAGCAGCAGAAGCCATTGTGATCAGCAATGAAGACTTAAAAGAACACTTCCAACGACAGACTCAAAAATCTCAACTCGAAGCCAGCACCGACATTAATTTCGAATCAACCCAATACAGAAATACTCACAGACTTTCACATTTAGATTTAGAAAAAAAAAAAAAAAAAAAAAAAAAAAAATCTAATAATAATCTCTTTCCTAACATGCCATTAAACCCGGAAGATCTCAGTCGCGTAATCGGGGATGCGATAAAACAAGCGATGCTCGCACAGGGACGAACGTTGGCTGACACGTTGTCGGCGTCAATATCGAACATTTCCGTGCCAGAAACCACGGCACACCTTGGAAATAGTACCGTTGCTAGTCTACTACCGTTTGATGAGGAAAATGAGAAATTTTCGTCGTATCTGGAGCGTTTGGATAACCATCTGGACATGAAAAATCTGAATACTTCCACAACTGATGGCGACAAAAAGTGTGTACAGATCCTCATCAACTGTTTATCGGCGAAGTTATACCAGGTACTGTCATCCCTCACCGCCCCAGAGAAACCAAAAAATTTGAAATTTAAAGCCCTCTGTGATTATTTAAAAGGTTATCTGTGCCCTTCTCCTAGCGAGATAGCAGAACAGCATGTTTTTTCTGTGAGACTACAACAGCCTGATGAGACAGTGTCTCAATACTTGGCTGAGCTGAAGCGTCTCGCCATGACGTGCAATTTTAGCTGTGCGTCATGCAACAAATCAACCATGGAAACACACGTGAGATCGCAGTTTGTGAGGGGTCTGCGGGATCCCAATATTCGAGAAAGGCTGCTCAGGCAAGCTACGAGTACTCTGAGCGAGCTTAGCACCCTTGCACTGTCTTTTGAACAAAGTCAAATTGAGAGTAAAGCGATGGAGCAAGGTGCAGCGCAATCCGTTAATAAGATTAGGCAGAAAAATCGCTTTCAGAAGAAAACTCGGAAGCCCCAAACCACACAAAACACCCGTCGTGAGTGTCGAAAATGTGGCGGGAGCTGGCCACATGCTGATGGCTGTCCAGCGGAGGGTGAAAAATGCAATTTTTGCAAAGGCTGGAACCACTTTGCTTCAGTCTGCCGAAAGAAAAAGACAGTTAAATATGTTACCGATGAGTGTGATAGTAATACTGAGGATGATGAAGTCAAACATGTGTTCAAAATTCTCGAGGGTAGGGCCGCACAGGATGTGCAAGTACAGCTGAACAATACCTCGGTTAGATTCTGTGTTGACACTGGATCAGGGGTCAACGTAGTCCCCCGGGCAGTGTACAATACGCTGATTCCCGCCCCAAAGATGTTACATCCTGGGGGTATCAAACTCTTCCCGTATCAGTCTGAAGAGCCACTTGATATTCAAGGAAAATTCAGTGCTGTCATAGCGTATAGAAACACATCATTAAAGGCTGAATTCTTCGTGGTAAACAAAAATGCCCCTTCCCTGCTGAGTCGGTCCACCGCTATCGATCTCAATCTCATAAAATTCTTGTATCAAATTTCACCAGCTGTCGAAATTCAGAAACGGTACCCAAACCTGTTTAAGGGTATTGGGAAACTAAAGAATACCACTGTTCAGTTGCACATTGATCCAACAGTGAAACCAGTTGCAAACCCACATAGGAGGATACCGTTTCATCTGAGACAAGCCGTTGGACACGAAATAAAACGATTGACAGAAGCTGACATAATAGAAAAAGCAAGCGGCCCAACACCATGGGTAAACATTTTGGACGAGAAATCCCGGTATGTAACAACCTTCTCCACCCATCTCGGTTTGTATAGGTACAAGCGACTGAATTTCGGTATATCCGCGGCAGCAGAGATATTCCAAGATACCATCCGTCAACTTTTCGCCAACATAAAAGGGGTCATGAACGTCAGTGATGACATCCTCATATATGGAAAATCCGCCGAGGAGCATGACAAAACCCTTCAACAGGTTTTGAGCACATTGATGGAAAATGGTTTGACACTCAACCCAGAAAAATGCAGTTTCGGCATAAAAGAAGTTCGGTTCTATGGTCACATCTTCAAAGAGGATGGAGTTTACCCCGACCCTGATAAAGTAACCGCCTTCTCGAAGTTGGTCACTAGTGACCCACCTAAGAATGCAGGGGACGTCAGGTCGATACTGGGTCTCATCAATTACTGTGGAAATTTCATACCCAACTTGTCAAGCCTGACCAAACCACTCAGAGAGCTGATTAAAAATGACGTCGATTTCACATGGGGCGCTGAGCACAGTGAAGCTCTGTTGAATCTTAAAGACCAGCTCATGGAACATGTGAAAAACTCATATTTCGATGTGAATAAAACATCACATGTAATAGTAGATGCAGGACCAGATGGACTAGGAGCCATACTAGCACAACCCAACGGAACCAGAAGCAGTCAAAATGTCTAAATCACAGGCACTAAATCTCTCTGATCTAAAAACATTTCAAACTCAAAATGAGATTGAATTGTCCAATTCCATGTGGACAGATAAGGATTACCTAAGAACCCGACGCGAGTACACAGTCTCAGGATCAATAATGGAGACATTGGGGCAACATTTCTGGGATGCATTTATGTTCGGACCCAATAGCCTTTCATCAGTTCGAGATCTCATAATTGGTTCAATATTCCTATTACAAGATGACCATGGAGATTTTTTCTCCCAGGAATTCCGTGTCGCTGACTATACGGTCTTGAGTGCTGAAGGGGTAGAGAAACTGCTCAAGGAAACCGAACCAAGAGCCAAAAATAATGTGGTCATAAGCACCACAACAACTGCCTATGAACTGACCGAATCGATGAAAAGTGCCAACAACACAATTGCAAAATGGGTAAGAGATTGGTCAGCAGCAAAGGCCAAAAATGATAAACCCCTATATGAAGAGCTTCAAGAATACATAAATCTATCAGCTGGGTATTATGCATTAACCCTCATTAGGTTGTCAATAAAACCCGATGTCAATGTATTAGCTCATTTAAAAGGCAGAGCAGTTGAATCATGTTCCACCTTGATGGGATTGAACCTTTCAATATTTCCAGATGCTAATCCTAGTTTTATTATGGATGCAAAGTCATCGCTAGGTCGGGACAAGTCCCACACAAGAGCAATAGTGGCCATAACCTTGCAATATGAGATAACATTTGGAAAAAACGACTATAACTCATCAAGAAAACAGGTTATAAGATCAGCCTACTCTCTCTCCCTTGCCAATACTGGTGTTGGTTTTGTTCATTGGGTGACTGCTGCAAGAAAAACATTAAATACCACAGTTGCAGACCTCCTTGACTGTGTTCAATTTGCCTATTTTCTTCCTCAACTACAAGGCGCGGTTGAATGCATGAGGCAAATCAACAAGCCATCCGATCTAAATCCACTCAAGTAACCTCAGAATCAAGTAACCTGGTGTTGGTGTAGGATCTTCAGTGATACCGCTTTTTCTGATTTATCTGTTAGAAAGACCCCGATCTTGAGCTACTGCTTCATGACAATCGCTCTGGGTACCCAACCAAAAGACATGCTCCAATTCTCCAACTTATCAAACAGTGAAATGGTTCTTGGGGGACTACTAGCTGAACAACTACAAATCTATTTTGGAAGATCAGCATTTACAGAACCTCTTGTCCAAAGCAGCAGAAGCCATTGTGATCAGCAATGAAGACTTAAAAGAACACTTCCAACGACAGACTCAAAAATCTCAACTCGAAGCCAGCACCGACATTAATTTCGAATCAACCCAATACAGAAATACTCACAGACTTTCACATTTAGATTTAGAAAAAAAAAAAAAAAAAAAAAAAAAAAAAAAAAAAAAAAAAAATCTAATAATAATCTCTTTCTAATAATAATTATTATTATTTCTCTTTGTTATTGTTATAAGTACTAACCGTTCGTTATTGCAACTAGATAATTTCTTAGATAATTTCTCGCTAGATGATGTGTTGAAGGTTGTTCAAGCTTGTTTGTTAGGTGGAAGTCCGAGAGTCACGACTTGTCCTGAATGATACGAACTTTGCAAAGTGCTCCTTACACGTACTTTCACATTTAGATTTAGAAAAAAAAAAAAAAAAAAAAAAAAAAAAAAAATCTAATAATAATCTCTTTCCTAACATGCCATTAAACCCGGAAGATCTCAGTCGCGTAATCGGGGATGCGATAAAACAAGCGATGCTCGCACAGGGACGAACGTTGGCTGACACGTTGTCGGCGTCAATATCGAACATTTCCGTGCCAGAAACCACGGCACACCTTGGAAATAGTACCGTTGCTAGTCTACTACCGTTTGATGAGGAAAATGAGAAATTTTCGTCGTATCTGGAGCGTTTGGATAACCATCTGGACATGAAAAATCTGAATACTTCCACAACTGATGGTGACAAAAAGTGTGTACAGATCCTCATCAACTGTTTATCGGCGAAGTTATACCAGGTACTGTCATCCCTCACCGCCCCAGAGAAACCAAAAAATTTGAAATTTAAAGCCCTCTGTGATTATTTAAAAGGTTATCTGTGCCCTTCTCCTAGCGAGATAGCAGAACAGCATGTTTTTTCTGTGAGACTACAACAGCCTGATGAGACAGTGTCTCAATACTTGGCTGAGCTGAAGCGTCTCGCCATGACGTGCAATTTTAGCTGTGCGTCATGCAACAAATCAACCATGGAAACACACGTGAGATCGCAGTTTGTGAGGGGTCTGCGGGATCCCAATATTCGAGAAAGGCTGCTCAGGCAAGCTACGAGTACTCTGAGCGAGCTTAGCACCCTTGCACTGTCTTTTGAACAAAGTCAAATTGAGAGTAAAGCGATGGAGCAAGGTGCAGCGCAATCCGTTAATAAGATTAGGCAGAAAAATCGCTTTCAGAAGAAAACTCGGAAGCCCCAAACCACACAAAACACCCGTCGTGAGTGTCGAAAATGTGGCGGGAGCTGGCCACATGCTGATGGCTGTCCAGCGGAGGGTGAAAAATGCAATTTTTGCAAAGGCTGGAACCACTTTGCTTCAGTCTGCCGAAAGAAAAAGACAGTTAAATATGTTACCGATGAGTGTGATAGTAATACTGAGGATGATGAAGTCAAACATGTGTTCAAAATTCTCGAGGGTAGGGCCGCACAGGATGTGCAAGTACAGCTGAACAATACCTCGGTTAGATTCTGTGTTGACACTGGATCAGGGGTCAACGTAGTCCCCCGGGCAGTGTACAATACGCTGATTCCCGCCCCAAAGATGTTACATCCTGGGGGTATCAAACTCTTCCCGTATCAGTCTGAAGAGCCACTTGATATTCAAGGAAAATTCAGTGCTGTCATAGCGTATAGAAACACATCATTAAAGGCTGAATTCTTCGCGGTAAACAAAAATGCCCCTTCCCTGCTGAGTCGGTCCACCGCTATCGATCTCAATCTCATAAAATTCTTGTATCAAATTTCACCAGCTGTCGAAATTCAGAAACGGTACCCAAACCTGTTTAAGGGTATTGGGAAACTAAAGAATACCACTGTTCAGTTGCACATTGATCCAACAGTGAAACCAGTTGCAAACCCACATAGGAGGATACCGTTTCATCTGAGACAAGCCGTTGGACACGAAATAAAACGATTGACAGAAGCTGACATAATAGAAAAAGCAAGCGGCCCAACACCATGGGTAAACATTTTGGACGAGAAATCCCGGTATGTAACAACCTTCTCCACCCATCTCGGTTTGTATAGGTACAAGCGACTGAATTTCGGTATATCCGCGGCAGCAGAGATATTCCAAGATACCATCCGTCAACTTTTCGCCAACATAAAAGGGGTCATGAACGTCAGTGATGACATCCTCATATATGGAAAATCCGCCGAGGAGCATGACAAAACCCTTCAACAGGTTTTGAGCACATTGATGGAAAATGGTTTGACACTCAACCCAGAAAAATGCAGTTTCGGCATAAAAGAAGTTCGGTTCTATGGTCACATCTTCAAAGAGGATGGAGTTTACCCCGACCCTGATAAAGTAACCGCCTTCTCGAAGTTGGTCACTAGTGACCCACCTAAGAATGCAGGGGACGTCAGGTCGATACTGGGTCTCATCAATTACTGTGGAAATTTCATACCCAACTTGTCAAGCCTGACCAAACCACTCAGAGAGCTGATTAAAAATGACGTCGATTTCACATGGGGCGCTGAGCACAGTGAAGCTCTGTTGAATCTTAAAGACCAGCACATGGAACATGTGAAAAACTCATATTTCGATGTGAATAAAACATCACATGTAATAGTAGATGCAGGACCAGATGGACTAGGAGCCATACTAGCACAACCCAACGGAACCAGAAGCAGTCAAAATGTCTAAATCACAGGCACTAAATCTCTCTGATCTAAAAACATTTCAAACTCAAAATGAGATTGAATTGTCCAATTCCATGTGGACAGATAAGGATTACCTAAGAACCCGACGCGAGTACACAGTCTCAGGATCAATAATGGAGACATTGGGGCAACATTTCTGGGATGCATTTATGTTCGGACCCAATAGCCTTTCATCAGTTCGAGATCTCATAATTGGTTCAATATTCCTATTACAAGATGACCATGGAGATTTTTTCTCCCAGGAATTCCGTGTCGCTGACTATACGGTCTTGAGTGCTGAAGGGGTAGAGAAACTGCTCAAGGAAACCGAACCAAGAGCCAAAAATAATGTGGTCATAAGCACCACAACAACTGCCTATGAACTGACCGAATCGATGAAAAGTGCCAACAACACAATTGCAAAATGGGTAAGAGATTGGTCAGCAGCAAAGGCCAAAAATGATAAACCCCTATATGAAGAGCTTCAAGAATACATAAATCTATCAGCTGGGTATTATGCATTAACCCTCATTAGGTTGTCAATAAAACCCGATGTCAATGTATTAGCTCATTTAAAAGGCAGAGCAGTTGAATCATGTTCCACCTTGATGGGATTGAACCTTTCAATATTTCCAGATGCTAATCCTAGTTTTATTATGGATGCAAAGTCATCGCTAGGTCGGGACAAGTCCCACACAAGAGCAATAGTGGCCATAACCTTGCAATATGAGATAACATTTGGAAAAAACGACTATAACTCATCAAGAAAACAGGTTATAAGATCAGCCTACTCTCTCTCCCTTGCCAATACTGGTGTTGGTTTTGTTCATTGGGTGACTGCTGCAAGAAAAACATTAAATACCACAGTTGCAGACCTCCTTGACTGTGTTCAATTTGCCTATTTTCTTCCTCAACTACAAGGCGCGGTTGAATGCATGAGGCAAATCAACAAGCCATCCGATCTAAATCCACTCAAGTAACCTCAGAATCAAGTAACCTGGTGTTGGTGTAGGATCTTCAGTGATACCGCTTTTTCTGATTTATCTGTTAGAAAGACCCCGATCTTGAGCTACTGCTTCATGACAATCGCTCTGGGTACCCAACCAAAAGACATGCTCCAATTCTCCAACTTATCAAACAGTGAAATGGTTCTTGGGGGACTACTAGCTGAACAACTACAAATCTATTTTGGAAGATCAGCATTTACAGAACCTCTGTCCAAAGCAGCAGAAGCCATTGTGATCAGCAATGAAGACTTAAAAGAACACTTCCAACGACAGACTCAAAAATCTCAACTCGAAGCCAGCACCGACATTAATTTCGAATCAACCCAATACAGAAATACTCACAGACTTTCACATTTAGATTTAGAAAAAAAAAAAAAAAAAAAAAAAAAAAAAATCTAATAATAATCTCTTTCCTAACATGCCATTAAACCCGGAAGATCTCAGTCGCGTAATCGGGGATGCGATAAAACAAGCGATGCTCGCACAGGGACGAACGTTGGCTGACACGTTGTCGGCGTCAATATCGAACATTTCCGTGCCAGAAACCACGGCACACCTTGGAAATAGTACCGTTGCTAGTCTACTACCGTTTGATGAGGAAAATGAGAAATTTTCGTCGTATCTGGAGCGTTTGGATAACCATCTGGACATGAAAAATCTGAATACTTCCACAACTGATGGCGACAAAAAGTGTGTACAGATCCTCATCAACTGTTTATCGGCGAAGTTATACCAGGTACTGTCATCCCTCACCGCCCCAGAGAAACCAAAAAATTTGAAATTTAAAGCCCTCTGTGATTATTTAAAAGGTTATCTGTGCCCTTCTCCTAGCGAGATAGCAGAACAGCATGTTTTTTCTGTGAGACTACAACAGCCTGATGAGACAGTGTCTCAATACTTGGCTGAGCTGAAGCGTCTCGCCATGACGTGCAATTTTAGCTGTGCGTCATGCAACAAATCAACCATGGAAACACACGTGAGATCGCAGTTTGTGAGGGGTCTGCGGGATCCCAATATTCGAGAAAGGCTGCTCAGGCAAGCTACGAGTACTCTGAGCGAGCTTAGCACCCTTGCACTGTCTTTTGAACAAAGTCAAATTGAGAGTAAAGCGATGGAGCAAGGTGCAGCGCAATCCGTTAATAAGATTAGGCAGAAAAATCGCTTTCAGAAGAAAACTCGGAAGCCCCAAACCACACAAAACACCCGTCGTGAGTGTCGAAAATGTGGCGGGAGCTGGCCACATGCTGATGGCTGTCCAGCGGAGGGTGAAAAATGCAATTTTTGCAAAGGCTGGAACCACTTTGCTTCAGTCTGCCGAAAGAAAAAGACAGTTAAATATGTTACCGATGAGTGTGATAGTAATACTGAGGATGATGAAGTCAAACATGTGTTCAAAATTCTCGAGGGTAGGGCCGCACAGGATGTGCAAGTACAGCTGAACAATACCTCGGTTAGATTCTGTGTTGACACTGGATCAGGGGTCAACGTAGTCCCCCGGGCAGTGTACAATACGCTGATTCCCGCCCCAAAGATGTTACATCCTGGGGGTATCAAACTCTTCCCGTATCAGTCTGAAGAGCCACTTGATATTCAAGGAAAATTCAGTGCTGTCATAGCGTATAGAAACACATCATTAAAGGCTGAATTCTTCGTGGTAAACAAAAATGCCCCTTCCCTGCTGAGTCGGTCCACCGCTATCGATCTCAATCTCATAAAATTCTTGTATCAAATTTCACCAGCTGTCGAAATTCAGAAACGGTACCCAAACCTGTTTAAGGGTATTGGGAAACTAAAGAATACCACTGTTCAGTTGCACATTGATCCAACAGTGAAACCAGTTGCAAACCCACATAGGAGGATACCGTTTCATCTGAGACAAGCCGTTGGACACGAAATAAAACGATTGACAGAAGCTGACATAATAGAAAAAGCAAGCGGCCCAACACCATGGGTAAACATTTTGGACGAGAAATCCCGGTATGTAACAACCTTCTCCACCCATCTCGGTTTGTATAGGTACAAGCGACTGAATTTCGGTATATCCGCGGCAGCAGAGATATTCCAAGATACCATCCGTCAACTTTTCGCCAACATAAAAGGGGTCATGAACGTCAGTGATGACATCCTCATATATGGAAAATCCGCCGAGGAGCATGACAAAACCCTTCAACAGGTTTTGAGCACATTGATGGAAAATGGTTTGACACTCAACCCAGAAAAATGCAGTTTCGGCATAAAAGAAGTTCGGTTCTATGGTCACATCTTCAAAGAGGATGGAGTTTACCCCGACCCTGATAAAGTAACCGCCTTCTCGAAGTTGGTCACTAGTGACCCACCTAAGAATGCAGGGGACGTCAGGTCGATACTGGGTCTCATCAATTACTGTGGAAATTTCATACCCAACTTGTCAAGCCTGACCAAACCACTCAGAGAGCTGATTAAAAATGACGTCGATTTCACATGGGGCGCTGAGCACAGTGAAGCTCTGTTGAATCTTAAAGACCAGCTCATGGAACATGTGAAAAACTCATATTTCGATGTGAATAAAACATCACATGTAATAGTAGATGCAGGACCAGATGGACTAGGAGCCATACTAGCACAACCCAACGGAACCAGAAGCAGTCAAAATGTCTAAATCACAGGCACTAAATCTCTCTGATCTAAAAACATTTCAAACTCAAAATGAGATTGAATTGTCCAATTCCATGTGGACAGATAAGGATTACCTAAGAACCCGACGCGAGTACACAGTCTCAGGATCAATAATGGAGACATTGGGGCAACATTTCTGGGATGCATTTATGTTCGGACCCAATAGCCTTTCATCAGTTCGAGATCTCATAATTGGTTCAATATTCCTATTACAAGATGACCATGGAGATTTTTTCTCCCAGGAATTCCGTGTCGCTGACTATACGGTCTTGAGTGCTGAAGGGGTAGAGAAACTGCTCAAGGAAACCGAACCAAGAGCCAAAAATAATGTGGTCATAAGCACCACAACAACTGCCTATGAACTGACCGAATCGATGAAAAGTGCCAACAACACAATTGCAAAATGGGTAAGAGATTGGTCAGCAGCAAAGGCCAAAAATGATAAACCCCTATATGAAGAGCTTCAAGAATACATAAATCTATCAGCTGGGTATTATGCATTAACCCTCATTAGGTTGTCAATAAAACCCGATGTCAATGTATTAGCTCATTTAAAAGGCAGAGCAGTTGAATCATGTTCCACCTTGATGGGATTGAACCTTTCAATATTTCCAGATGCTAATCCTAGTTTTATTATGGATGCAAAGTCATCGCTAGGTCGGGACAAGTCCCACACAAGAGCAATAGTGGCCATAACCTTGCAATATGAGATAACATTTGGAAAAAACGACTATAACTCATCAAGAAAACAGGTTATAAGATCAGCCTACTCTCTCTCCCTTGCCAATACTGGTGTTGGTTTTGTTCATTGGGTGACTGCTGCAAGAAAAACATTAAATACCACAGTTGCAGACCTCCTTGACTGTGTTCAATTTGCCTATTTTCTTCCTCAACTACAAGGCGCGGTTGAATGCATGAGGCAAATCAACAAGCCATCCGATCTAAATCCACTCAAGTAACCTCAGAATCAAGTAACCTGGTGTTGGTGTAGGATCTTCAGTGATACCGCTTTTTCTGATTTATCTGTTAGAAAGACCCCGATCTTGAGCTACTGCTTCATGACAATCGCTCTGGGTACCCAACCAAAAGACATGCTCCAATTCTCCAACTTATCAAACAGTGAAATGGTTCTTGGGGGACTACTAGCTGAACAACTACAAATCTATTTTGGAAGATCAGCATTTACAGAACCTCTGTCCAAAGCAGCAGAAGCCATTGTGATCAGCAATGAAGACTTAAAAGAACACTTCCAACGACAGACTCAAAAATCTCAACTCGAAGCCAGCACCGACATTAATTTCGAATCAACCCAATACAGAAATACTCACAGACTTTCACATTTAGATTTAGAAAAAAAAAAAAAAAAAAAAAAAAAAATCTAATAATAATCTCTTTCCTAACATGCCATTAAACCCGGAAGATCTCAGTCGCGTAATCGGGGATGCGATAAAACAAGCGATGCTCGCACAGGGACGAACGTTGGCTGACACGTTGTCGGCGTCAATATCGAACATTTCCGTGCCAGAAACCACGGCACACCTTGGAAATAGTACCGTTGCTAGTCTACTACCGTTTGATGAGGAAAATGAGAAATTTTCGTCGTATCTGGAGCGTTTGGATAACCATCTGGACATGAAAAATCTGAATACTTCCACAACTGATGGCGACAAAAAGTGTGTACAGATCCTCATCAACTGTTTATCGGCGAAGTTATACCAGGTACTGTCATCCCTCACCGCCCCAGAGAAACCAAAAAATTTGAAATTTAAAGCCCTCTGTGATTATTTAAAAGGTTATCTGTGCCCTTCTCCTAGCGAGATAGCAGAACAGCATGTTTTTTCTGTGAGACTACAACAGCCTGATGAGACAGTGTCTCAATACTTGGCTGAGCTGAAGCGTCTCGCCATGACGTGCAATTTTAGCTGTGCGTCATGCAACAAATCAACCATGGAAACACACGTGAGATCGCAGTTTGTGAGGGGTCTGCGGGATCCCAATATTCGAGAAAGGCTGCTCAGGCAAGCTACGAGTACTCTGAGCGAGCTTAGCACCCTTGCACTGTCTTTTGAACAAAGTCAAATTGAGAGTAAAGCGATGGAGCAAGGTGCAGCGCAATCCGTTAATAAGATTAGGCAGAAAAATCGCTTTCAGAAGAAAACTCGGAAGCCCCAAACCACACAAAACACCCGTCGTGAGTGTCGAAAATGTGGCGGGAGCTGGCCACATGCTGATGGCTGTCCAGCGGAGGGTGAAAAATGCAATTTTTGCAAAGGCTGGAACCACTTTGCTTCAGTCTGCCGAAAGAAAAAGACAGTTAAATATGTTACCGATGAGTGTGATAGTAATACTGAGGATGATGAAGTCAAACATGTGTTCAAAATTCTCGAGGGTAGGGCCGCACAGGATGTGCAAGTACAGCTGAACAATACCTCGGTTAGATTCTGTGTTGACACTGGATCAGGGGTCAACGTAGTCCCCCGGGCAGTGTACAATACGCTGATTCCCGCCCCAAAGATGTTACATCCTGGGGGTATCAAACTCTTCCCGTATCAGTCTGAAGAGCCACTTGATATTCAAGGAAAATTCAGTGCTGTCATAGCGTATAGAAACACATCATTAAAGGCTGAATTCTTCGTGGTAAACAAAAATGCCCCTTCCCTGCTGAGTCGGTCCACCGCTATCGATCTCAATCTCATAAAATTCTTGTATCAAATTTCACCAGCTGTCGAAATTCAGAAACGGTACCCAAACCTGTTTAAGGGTATTGGGAAACTAAAGAATACCACTGTTCAGTTGCACATTGATCCAACAGTGAAACCAGTTGCAAACCCACATAGGAGGATACCGTTTCATCTGAGACAAGCCGTTGGACACGAAATAAAACGATTGACAGAAGCTGACATAATAGAAAAAGCAAGCGGCCCAACACCATGGGTAAACATTTTGGACGAGAAATCCCGGTATGTAACAACCTTCTCCACCCATCTCGGTTTGTATAGGTACAAGCGACTGAATTTCGGTATATCCGCGGCAGCAGAGATATTCCAAGATACCATCCGTCAACTTTTCGCCAACATAAAAGGGGTCATGAACGTCAGTGATGACATCCTCATATATGGAAAATCCGCCGAGGAGCATGACAAAACCCTTCAACAGGTTTTGAGCACATTGATGGAAAATGGTTTGACACTCAACCCAGAAAAATGCAGTTTCGGCATAAAAGAAGTTCGGTTCTATGGTCACATCTTCAAAGAGGATGGAGTTTACCCCGACCCTGATAAAGTAACCGCCTTCTCGAAGTTGGTCACTAGTGACCCACCTAAGAATGCAGGGGACGTCAGGTCGATACTGGGTCTCATCAATTACTGTGGAAATTTCATACCCAACTTGTCAAGCCTGACCAAACCACTCAGAGAGCTGATTAAAAATGACGTCGATTTCACATGGGGCGCTGAGCACAGTGAAGCTCTGTTGAATCTTAAAGACCAGCTCATGGAACATGTGAAAAACTCATATTTCGATGTGAATAAAACATCACATGTAATAGTAGATGCAGGACCAGATGGACTAGGAGCCATACTAGCACAACCCAACGGAACCAGAAGCAGTCAAAATGTCTAAATCACAGGCACTAAATCTCTCTGATCTAAAAACATTTCAAACTCAAAATGAGATTGAATTGTCCAATTCCATGTGGACAGATAAGGATTACCTAAGAACCCGACGCGAGTACACAGTCTCAGGATCAATAATGGAGACATTGGGGCAACATTTCTGGGATGCATTTATGTTCGGACCCAATAGCCTTTCATCAGTTCGAGATCTCATAATTGGTTCAATATTCCTATTACAAGATGACCATGGAGATTTTTTCTCCCAGGAATTCCGTGTCGCTGACTATACGGTCTTGAGTGCTGAAGGGGTAGAGAAACTGCTCAAGGAAACCGAACCAAGAGCCAAAAATAATGTGGTCATAAGCACCACAACAACTGCCTATGAACTGACCGAATCGATGAAAAGTGCCAACAACACAATTGCAAAATGGGTAAGAGATTGGTCAGCAGCAAAGGCCAAAAATGATAAACCCCTATATGAAGAGCTTCAAGAATACATAAATCTATCAGCTGGGTATTATGCATTAACCCTCATTAGGTTGTCAATAAAACCCGATGTCAATGTATTAGCTCATTTAAAAGGCAGAGCAGTTGAATCATGTTCCACCTTGATGGGATTGAACCTTTCAATATTTCCAGATGCTAATCCTAGTTTTATTATGGATGCAAAGTCATCGCTAGGTCGGGACAAGTCCCACACAAGAGCAATAGTGGCCATAACCTTGCAATATGAGATAACATTTGGAAAAAACGACTATAACTCATCAAGAAAACAGGTTATAAGATCAGCCTACTCTCTCTCCCTTGCCAATACTGGTGTTGGTTTTGTTCATTGGGTGACTGCTGCAAGAAAAACATTAAATACCACAGTTGCAGACCTCCTTGACTGTGTTCAATTTGCCTATTTTCTTCCTCAACTACAAGGCGCGGTTGAATGCATGAGGCAAATCAACAAGCCATCCGATCTAAATCCACTCAAGTAACCTCAGAATCAAGTAACCTGGTGTTGGTGTAGGATCTTCAGTGATACCGCTTTTTCTGATTTATCTGTTAGAAAGACCCCGATCTTGAGCTACTGCTTCATGACAATCGCTCTGGGTACCCAACCAAAAGACATGCTCCAATTCTCCAACTTATCAAACAGTGAAATGGTTCTTGGGGGACTACTAGCTGAACAACTACAAATCTATTTTGGAAGATCAGCATTTACAGAACCTCTGTCCAAAGCAGCAGAAGCCATTGTGATCAGCAATGAAGACTTAAAAGAACACTTCCAACGACAGACTCAAAAATCTCAACTCGAAGCCAGCACCGACATTAATTTCGAATCAACCCAATACAGAAATACTCACAGACTTTCACATTTAGATTTAGAAAAAAAAAAAAAAAAAAAAAAAAAAAAAAAAAAAAAAAAAAAATCTAATAATAATCTCTTTCTAATAATAATTATTATTATTTCTCTTTGTTATTGTTATAAGTACTAACCGTTCGTTATTGCAACTAGATAATTTCTTAGATAATTTCTCGCTAGATGATGTGTTGAAGGTTGTTCAAGCTTGTTTGTTAGGTGGAAGTCCGAGAGTCACGACTTGTCCTGAATGATACGAACTTTGCAAAGTGCTCCCAAATATTCGTAGGAGTGGGGGAGAGATGTGAGCTCGGACATCAGACATAAGGAACAACAACAACAGGTGTAATCTGATAATAAAGCAGTGATGATAACAACTAATTACCATGTGTTTCGCGTTGCTCATTTCCCATTAATTATTACAGTTATTGATATTACCTATTACAATATTAGGAAAAGTCATGTCAATTATTCTCATTGTGAAGAAAAACGTAATTTATAAATTGTGAGTACCTACTAAGTGAGAAAAGTCTGAATGCCAAAAAGCCAAAAATTTATATTTTTTGTGACGAAATTAGTCGTGAGATTTTAATAAAATTATTTTTCTTGTTATCATGCATTATCTTTGAATCTACCCTATATTTTTCAAACGAATAAAACTGTTTGCCTAACACCCAGCAATTAATTTTTTTGAAAAAACAGCAGTACGGCACCGTGCCGTAGGCGTGCAGGTTTGTCGGTATGAATGACGCGTGCAGCAGAGGGTTATGCATGTAACTACCTACTTGAGGATCGAAATTAGGGAGGCACCTACGTTACTACGTTGTAGTAACGTTGTACCTCATTGTATCTACCTTAAACAATTTATTCATAGATGAAAAAGTAAGTAGGTACTACATAAGTGAATATTCGTAGGTACTTACGTGAATAATCTTCTTACACGAACTTTCTGATTTCTCCACAGACTATCCTTCCAACCTGTTGCTGTTTGGTTCTATTCCTTTCTCCTTCTTGTTGTTAAATGCGTTGTATTCACTTTTATTGTGTGAGATATTGAAGCATCGCGGAAAATAACTAAAAAGACAACTTGTGAAACCATTTGATTGATGATGACCGAGGTCACGGCCATCTTCCCTGGACGACCCACAGGGAACTGGAACAACAGTTTCGCAAACAAACGAGCACGAACAAGTCTGATAACCAAACGACTGCACTAGCCCCTACAAAAAAATGCGACGTAAGTGATAATGATAGACTTTTAGTTCGTAGTGACGAAAACACTGTATATACAACTTGTGATGACTCCACTGTTACCACGACAAAGTGTGTTGAAGACTCTTCGCTATTGAAATGTACAACCATACTAGTCAACGTTGGACTTGATGGCGATGGTAATGGTTCAAACGCTCAAGAGCATAAAGGTGATAAACAACAAACTAATTTAGACGAAGTTTGGAAGAAACTTTTGCATTTTGTGCAACGAGATAGTCCTCAAGGCGAGAAGAAAAAGAAGAATATCCCGATCGAATATTGCATAACTAAAGAAGAATGGAGAAGACAACAAAAAAGGAGAGTGGAAGAGAAAGAAAAGCTTGACAAAATCAAGATGGACAAAACACAAAAGAGAGAAGAGAAAAAAATGGAACAACAATAGAAAAAAATTGAACAGCAGGACAAAAGAAGAAAGGTCGAAACCCCAAAGGCAATTCAGAAGGATTCATATATGCCCTGGGTGTGGCGAAACATATGAAGACCCACCTAACAACGATTGGATACAATGTGCTTCTTGTAAAGAGTGGTGGCATGAAATTTGCACTTTTTACCGCGGCGAAGGAAATTTCGAGTGTGTTACGTGTGAGTCTAATTGATGAAGGCGAGTTCATTTTGCAGTGTTCAAGTTTTTTCTCCTCACCTTTAGAATTTTTAATGCGTTTTCTCAAGTTCAGGTTTTTATGTGATGTACTGTGGCTTCAGTATTATTTTGTACAAAATACACAAATGCGTTGAAACCTATTTTAATAATATTGTTGTACCTGATTTCCCTTTTTAATACCTAGGTATTTAGGCAGGTACAAAAAGTACCTACTTGTTCATCTACTGGGTCTTAAACAATCATACATTGGAGTTTGCTGTTCATCCGTTGAGTGAAAACGCGTTTCTCATTTTGTTTTCGTTCTTTCGAGTATATTACAACAATTTTACCTTGATTGGAATCCAAGAATATCCCACGTCCAGTAATTTTTTTGTGGATTGCCACTCTTCTCATATAAATTATCACCTGAGCGAATTCTCTGATACAAAACAGATTATCCTGGTGGCTCTCCCACCAAATACAACACACTTCATGCAACCTATGGACGTGAGTGTATTCAGTGTTCTGAAAGTAACATGGAAGAGTGCTGTTCACGATTGGCGGTTGAAAAATATTTCATCTCCAACTCTGACAAAAAGGCATTTCTGTTCGTTATTGAACAAGGTACTAAAAACAGTCAAATCATCATCAGTGGCTAATGGTTTCAGGAAGTGTGGGCTGGTTCCGTGGGATGTGAATGCCGTCAAATTTGAAGACGACACAGAGGCTAGCTTGACTGTGAGCGTGGATGCGGAAATGTCAACATCTGGGGAAAACTCAAACCAGTCAAGTAAGCTGGAAGAAGCACTTGTTATTTTGGAGTCATACATTGGCTCAGAAGAGCTCCTGTAGTTCAAAGCCACCCCAGCAACATGGTTAGGGAGAGCAAAGGATTCAGCTCTCTTCCAAGTTTGGCGAAATATGAGAAAAGATTTTTCATAGTTTTCATTATTAATTGGTTCAACATTTTTGTCTTATTCCATTAGAATTATGATACTTATCTCAGAGTCTTTAACATTTTAGTAGGTAGGCGAATTTTGTAAGAGTAAGTATTTCCCAATACATGAGTAAATCCTACAACCAATTTTGAGCTTGACTGGTTTTTCTTTCATTGCTGCAGGTCGGTTTGTGTGGTTTTCTAATACAAATGGTTGGAAACTACAAGTGTAAGACTGAAAGGGGTAAACAATACACCCGAGAAGATCTACAGAATGCAGTTGGAGAAGTGACACCTAGTAGAGTGACAGCTTTTCGAGCCTTCCAGATCTTCGACATTCCTCTTCAAACTATACAAACATGACCATGTCAACGGCCGGAGGGGGAAATCATCCACTCAAGGTAGGTGCACTGTTTTTACTTCAGACCAAGAAAATGTCTTGGCAACAGGGCTGATTCAAATGGAGTAATATGGATTTGGTCTGTCACAGCAAGAGATTTTGGATTTAATCAGAGAATACGTCATGAGTAGGGATAGGATTTTTATGTAATTACATCTTTGTTCAGGACACTAATTTCGTCAATCGGTCTCACTTACTATACGTTTTGATAGATTTTGAATCGATTTAGCCTATTTTTATTTTACATATTTTTACATATTTCGGTTTAATTACATATTTTTACATATTTTGATCGCTATCACATTTTTTTACATAATGTTTCGCCCTATTTTCAGACGGTGAGAGATATAAATTATTTTTCCATCCATGACGGCTATTGATTGAGCGTCACTATCGATACATCGACATTACATGTCGATTTTTGTTTTTCCGTGCTTCACAGAATAATTCTATCCCAGCAAACAGTGTGAATCACACAAACGCGAAAATGTGAATCACATGAAAACAAATTACGATTAAGAATAATTCGGTTCTACGTAACAGTGACAGCTGGAACGGCCCACCCCTATGCTGGGACCGTTGTCTCTGTTTTCATTTTAGTGGAGAAACGTTCAGTTCATTGTTCGCGTGAAAAATGCCTCGACCCGTGGCTAGTGCTAAAGCTCGTGTTGCTAAGTATATCAGAGAATTTCCTGACGAAACTTTCAAATCTGATGGAGACATTTTGTATTGTTCGGCCTGTGAAAAATCTGTTTCTGTTGGAATGCGTTCCCAAGTCACCCAACACATCAACGCTCCTTCGCATAAGGAAAATGTTAAGAGGAAAAAGGTGTGGCAGCAACGTTTCATAACACAAAGTACAGGATCAACATCAACTGGAACGGGCAAGTCTTTGTTTTATGCGGATTTATGCTCTGCTCTGATTAAAGCTGATATCCCCATCCACAAAATCAGCGATCCCGACTTCAAGGATTTCTTGGAAAAATATATGGAAACAAAATCCCAGACGAAACTACCTTACGAAAAAACTACGTACAAGACATTTACACGGAAACTCTTGTTAAAATCCGAGAAGAAATTGGAAATGGCCCAATTTGGGTGTCAATAGACGAAACCACGGATGTTGAGGGAAGGTACTCATGAGCAACAAAATCCCTACTCCTTTTCATGATTCAAGATCGAATGCAGACTGGCTGAGTTGATTCATCAAGCGAAATAATCTCTTGTTGAAGAAGCCCCAAAGCGTTGAGATAGCCAGACGAAAATGTATGGATCCTTTCATCATATACGGTTGACTGAAGTCAACCATCGCTCACTGTGGCCTCCAAGATAAGCCTCATCTCATATTCAACTTAGATGAGACTAGCTTCTGCCGTGACCCTTCAAAGAGCAAGGTTGTCGGGGGTAAAGGTTTACCTTGTTCTAGAACGACAAGCTCTCCTGGACGAGAAAATATATCTGTTCTTTTCATGGTCTCTGCTTCTGGAGAGAAACTTGCTCCTTTGGTAATTTTCAAAGGAATTAACATTATTTGGGATAGCTGGCAACCAAACCCTGAGGATGTGTATGAAGGGCTGTCTTACAGAGCAACTAAAAATGGTTGGATGGAAAGAGAGGTATATGAAAACTATATTGAGAAGACCTTCATTCCATACTTGAAGGGTGAACGGCCAGCCCTTGTGGTGTGTGATGGTCACAAAACTCACGTGTCCCTTAAGGTAGTCGAAATGGCCCGAAAAGAGAACATTACCATCCTGACCTCGCCACCTCATTCATCCCACATGTTGCAGCCATTGGATGGATCTCAGCGTCATGAAATCCTTGAGAACGAGTTGGGACAAAGATTTAGTTCAATGGCAGAAACACCAAATTGGACAAAAGCTGCCTACAGCTGACTTTGTGAAAATGCTGAGCAAGGTATGGAGGGATTTTAGAACCATCAATAATTAAAAATGGATTTGAGAAAGCCGGGATTGTGCCGTGTTACAGGAATACGGCCCTAGTGCTCTTGAGCGTTACAACGCCGCAACAAGGGAATATGAGCAAATCCTGGATGGTGAAGATGACCCTACCCTACCACTGAAAAAGCAGACTGTCTTCAGCACAATACACCAGATAATTCTACTTGTCATACCACTCCCAGCGCCGGCCCATCCTCCTTACAACCCACCACCACAACTCCCATGAAGACACAACAGGTATGCTAACAAGTGGAACCAAGACATTTCATCAACTGCTTCTTGAGACGGTCTTGGCGCACAAGCCAGAGGAGAAAAAGAAGAAAAGAACGAAAGTTTGCAAGGGATCAGAAATCATCACGACAGATAAAGCATATCGCACGTCGGCTTGCAGATTGTTACATCTCCCAAAAATTCGATTTTGATATTTTCACATGAATATGTTCCAAAATAAGTACATCTTCTTTCATGCTCGAAGAGAGTTTCATGTTTATTTCAAAAAAACACCGCGTGAGAGCTGTTAAAACGGTATGCTACGGACCGGTGGAGGGGGCTTCCCCCTTGTGTCCCCCTGTCAGACCCTAATCGCAATCTGTTCTATGTTTACTTACAACGCTCTGCGAGTGGTGTTTCTCAGTTTTGTGTTGTTAAAAACTGGAAACTGTTTTATCTTGGTTTGCAACCTTCTGCGGGCAGAAATTCCTCAACTATTTATTCATGTTGGGAACTGTCAATTTGTTGCAACCAGAATTGAAACTCTCTGTGGGAGACCAACATGCATCCAAATCAGTTGAATTTTTTAGGAAGTAGGGGAAGAAAATGGTAAACGCCGTTTTGGAATCACAAAGAGGGAGGCCTACTCATGAAGTGGCATCAACATTACGTTTACAATGCGACCTACCGTCAGAGCCACCTCCAACAAGGCTAGATTCTCAACGTATTGCCGCTTTACGACAAGGATTATTTCGTAGTGACGATGGTTCAGTTTGTAACCCTTCAGATTACGAATACAGTGTTATCTACCCATAATTGACAAGAGAGAATTACAGCTATTGAAGGACTATGTTTCTCCCACCAACTCGAACAGTCAAAGAAATTCATCAGAAGCCCCTGCTGATGACCTAGGTTGTCAAGAACATAGGGGCCAGGCCCCGGGTTTGAACCATCCGAGAGGAGCAAACCTGATCAATACTATTGAAAATGTGGTTCAAGATGCTAATTGTACCTAATTATCTCCTGAAGTAGCACTGCCCGGTGAAGCAACACCTGCTATGAGTAGCCCAAAATCGGAAGTCCCTGCTAATGACCTAGTTTATCAAGACGATGAGAACCCAGGTTTGAACAATCTGAGTGGAGAAACTCTGATCAGCATGATTGAAAAGGTGGTTGAAGATGGTACTCTCATCCCATTATCTTCTGAATTACCACTGCCCGATGACGCAACACTTACTGTGATTAGCCCAAGTTCTGGTGGCCCCCACCATCCATGTATGTATGTTAATACTCTCCCGAATAATGTTTTATTAGAGGAAACTGCTAGCCCTGAAACCACCGATCAACCAAAGCAGTCCAACAGTGACCCGAGAATTGGTCCAGATTTTAAGTGCAGCCCCTTTTCAGAACCTGTGGTTTCCTTTGAACAGTCACCACCACCTGTGGATAATTACGATCTCACTATGGAAAATGGTGAGCCGAATCCACCTTCAGAGGAAACTGGTAGCCCTGAAGATGCCAGTCATTCAGTAAAGTCTCGTAAAAGGGTAGCAAAGCCCGACCATTGGAAAGAGAACTTGGCAAAAAAACTGAGAAATTCGGGACAGGAGTATGTATTACGGACTAACAATAAAAAAGTCACCGCTCGGTCTATAGTCTCAGTGTAACGCAAAATGTAAGTTTAAGTGTCCCTATAAAATAAACTACGAAAACTTACGACTTATCTTCCAAAATTGGAAAATCGGCGACGTCAACAAGCAGCGAGAATTTCTTGCAAGACACGTAAAAAAAAAATACCGCATCCTGAACGAAAAGTCTGCACCAGGGCAACAAACTTTGCCTTTTATTTTGAAATCGTTAATACTCAAATCAGGGTGTGTAAAGCATTCTTTGTCTACATTTGACATCAATAATAGATCGCTACAAACATTGAGAAAAAAATGGATAATAACGGATTTTTGGAACCTGATCGCCGTGGGAAACATAATAAGAGGAAATGTGTCTCAGAAGACGTAAAACAGGACATGCGGCAGCACATCTTGTCTATGCCGAGGACAGAGAGCCACTACCTGAGCTCAAACTTCGAGGGAGGAGGGAGGGGAAAGCATTGCCAGTATTTACCGAGATTACGTGGAAAAGTGCAACAAAGAAGGAAAAGAAGAAGTAGGGAACATCACTTTATTCACAAAAATTTTCAATACCGAATTAATATTTCATTTTTTGTGCCCAAGAAGGATCAATGTGATACGTGTGAGGCATACAAAAACGCCAACTCAGAAGAAAAACTGAATTTAGAAGATAAATACGCTTGTCACATACAAGAAAAATACTGAGCAGAGCTGAGAAAGAGTTTGACAAAACCGTGGACGTTCCACAGTTAGTAATTTGTTGGAGATCTAGGAATATATCATGAAGGCTTTCCGAGCTGGTCGCCAGGTCGATGTGTTCTACACCGACTTTGCTAAGGCTTTCGATAAATTGTCTCATGCTCACATTGTCGCGAGGCTTGAGTCCCTGGGAGTTTTCGGCTCACTGCTGGAGTGGTTGTCGAGCTATCTTCAAGACAGATACTTGATGGTTAGAATTAGGAATGTCGTCTCTAAGCCATTCCATGCGTCCTCCGGGGTACCCCAGGGCTCCCACATTGGGCCGCTGCTGTTTTTGATCATGATCAACAGTGTCGCCGAGATCTTCCCTGGGGCAAAGTGTTTGTTGTTCGCTGACGATTGCAAGATCTTTAGGGTGATTGAGTCATTGAGTGACTGCGAGTTGTTGCAAGACTGTATTAACTCGTTATGTGCTTGGTGTGTTGAGAATAACCTTTACTTGAATGTTAGCAAATGCTCGGTTTACTCGTTCCACCGCACAGTCTCTCTTATCCCCTTTGATTACAGTATGAATGGCGAGAAGTTGAGCCGGATGCCATTGATCCGGGATTTGGGGGTGATCTTTGACTGCCGGCTCACATTTGCTGATCACATGGACGGAGTTGCGAGCAGAGCCATGAGGGCTTTGGGATTTCTCAAAAGGAATACTAGAGCGTTCTCCAGCGTGGCAGCAATAGTACGACTCTATAAGGCCCTGGTGCTGCCGATCCTCGAGTATGCTGCTATTGTCTGGAGTCCCTTCTATGCTGTCCATGTGGCGCAGTTGGAGCGGGTCCAGCATAAATTCTTACGCTATGTCGGTTACAAGCTTCACATTCCGCCTGCTGATATTAATTACTCTTCCCTGCTCGAGGCTTGTAACCTTAGCCCGCTCCATACTCGCAGATCTATGTTGGACATGGTTTTTTTGTGCAAGCTGGTCCGGGGTGGGTTGGACTGTCCAAATCTCCTATCGGAAATAAAAATTTTGATCCCTCATACCAGTACCCGTTCCCAGGCCCTTTTCTATGTAGATTTCTCTCCAACAAATTATCTACGTCAGCGCCCGTTGTCCCGCCTCCCTCGTACAGCGAATTTCCTTTTACTCCGGTACCCTTAATTAGATTTCCTGACCAGTCCTATCTCGTATATTAGAGCGAGAAGCGTTATGCTCGACGACGGATTGTCGTGATCCCCAATGGGTGTCTCATCCTTTTGGTCATTTTTTCTCCTTCACTTGACATCACTTTACCAGCAGTCATTGTCTTATTTTATTTTATCCCTAAATGCCACATTATTGTATTCACGTGTACTTCTCATGTATACTGTACAGAAAAATTTATTATGTATCTTGCAATTGGGTTCGCCCGTAATAATGAAAATAAATAAATAAACTCAAACACAATCCGATGTCGTCGTTTGTTGCTACGATTTGCAAGCCATCCTGCCAACTCCCAGAGGTGATACGTCAGCGTTTTACTACAAATCAAAGTTGTCAACCTACAACTTTTCAATTTTTGAGTTGAAATCAAAGAAAGCCTTCTGTTATGTGTGGAACGAAAATGATGCCAACCGTGGGCCCAACCAAACATCCAGATGTGTATACCAGTACATTAAGGATACCATCATCTCAAGAGGAGAAGAAGAATTGGAGTTCGTGTATTATTCGGATAATTGCGGTGGTCAACAGAAAAACGAATTTATGATTATAATGTACATGTTTGCTTTATTTAAATTTAAAAATGTTGCCTCTATTACTCACAAGTATCTCATTCGGGGCCATACTCAGAACGAGGGTGATTGTGTTCATTCGCGGATTGAGAAAGAGATGAAGAACAGTCTAAAATCAACCAAAACTGTTGACGAAGTTGGTTCCTTGCATTCTGACATTGACTAGGCAACAGCAAGAGGTCTAAAATCCGGACCGATCTACATACCTGCTCAGCATGTGCAGATAATACGCATTGCTAAAAAAACTGAACCCTTTTATACTGTCAGAGAACTTGGATACCAAGATTTTGTTGACATTAAAGATTTAACTAATCAACTCGGATCTAATTTCACTAAAAACCCTGAAGGTGAGACCTTTCGCTTTACTGAAATCAAAGTTTTTAGAGTTTTGCGAGACAATCCTTAATGTTTTGATTAAAAAACAAGTTACTCAGATAACTTCAAAAAAGTGATAATCTACCAAAGTCTCGTAATAGCTATGACGAAACATCTTCTTCCACTCTTCAAAAACAAACAGCTAAACTTGAGGGATGGACTGAAAAAAAAGCATACAAAAAACCTACCGGTATCTCGGCCAGTAAGAAGAATGATCTCTTGAGCCTACTGCACGCGAATCAAATATCCCAAGTATATTCTGGATTTTATAATGAGCTAACTGTTGATACCAATAGTAGAGGAAGTGGTATAAATATGGGCTAGGCTTGTAATATGGGCTATCGAGGTTTCTCACGGCCCGTGTGCTACAATCTACCAGCAGGCGACTGAACTTCCTAGTCAGGCACCGTGATGAGTTGAAGGCCGTCGGACAGTCGCCTCCAGTTCTCAGTGCGAAGACCACTTTTTCTGACTTTTCGACTTTTTCCAAGGTATGTATGAAATATTCACTACGCCTTCCGTTTTGAAGTTATTCACTTGATTTTGGTCTAAATGTAATGTACATTGGTTGGCTGAAAAGTTCACACCATGAACGCGGAGCTAGATATTTCGTTTTATAGATGAGGTGACTCATGAAAGTTGTGACAGAGTGTAACAGTGGGAGTGGACCTCGAGAGTCCCCCTCCTAGACCAGCGAGATTATCACCGGTTAAGCAGGGATATCGATTAGGCTACCCCAAGCGATTACGTCTCCACCGGAAGGAAAAATGTATCGAGAACACACTCCTCCCCACATGACATACTTCTGGGTAGCAGAAGTATGAGAGGGAAAAGGGGAATGAAAAGTACTACGAAGTTCTGGTTCAGGAAAAGACATCTGAAAACTTTAAG
Organism: Leptopterna dolabrata; assembly: GCA_954871275.1. Classification (NCBI taxonomy): domain Eukaryota; kingdom Metazoa; phylum Arthropoda; class Insecta; order Hemiptera; family Miridae; genus Leptopterna; species Leptopterna dolabrata. The sequence goes on along the minus strand of OX940977.1, from coordinate 62,294,583 downwards.
GTGACTAACCTCCATCGTAATGGTACTAACTCAATAATGTTTTACTGTTTTTTTGGTTTGCAATTTTTAAAACCGCAGGATGTTGAACCTTGCTTTCACGAAATTGTTGAAAAGAAACCTAACAACACTAGAGCCTTGTCACAATTCACCAAATACCTACTTGATAACTACGTCATCAGCCAGGCACAGTTTCCACCGACAATGTGGGCTTCACCCTCCTCTGAACTTTATCTCACCACCAATGCTTGCGAATCATTCCACTCCAATTTCAATGGTCTTTTTAGTAGTCCACACCACAACATAATCCGGTTTTCTGAAGTCCTTTTGGACTATCAAAAGAATATCATGGTCCTCCTAAACAGCCGTCACGACGCTCCCCCCACCCAAAAGTTCAGATGTAATGAAAAAAAGAAAGAAATTTATTCAGTGCCAGCTCGATAAGTACCTTGCTACCCCCCAAATTCTCACTAGCTTCGGCTTAGCTGTCAGGTCAGCCACCATTATTCTGCTCACTGACTTTATAATATAATTTGTACGACTTATTTATACTTAATAATACATTTTTTATACTTATACTTTGACGACCGATGCTGTGACATCTAAAATAACAATAGTAGTATATATCGCTCATTATACCGCGAAAACCTCCGAAAAACCGAAAAACCCGTAAGTCGGGTAAGGATATATCCTGGTAGCGAATTTGTGGCCGCAACTCCTCGCAAAACCTCCTGAATGTAGGCCCAGCCGTTCTCTTGCAATTGGAGGGGGAAATAACCTGTAAGTCTTCAACCTTCTGAGCGGGAAGGTAAAACTTGTAGGTAAGGCAGTGATTTTAAGTGGAGAAAAGAGACGCTGATGTGGAGCTGCTTGTTTCTTGAGAAGTAAGTATTTTGTTTTGTTCCAATACTTCTAAAATGTTGTGTAATCGTCAGGGTAGATGTTAGTCATATCTAAACTTGTTGTAGTAATATGGGGGTTGACGCGGATTTGGCACGGCACACGGCACGGCACGGGCTAGACCAATCAGACGCCAGGAGGGGGCTAAGAGGGCGAGGGGGGCTAAGCCCAATTTTAGCTAGGGAGGGGGAGGGGGACCAATCAGGAGCTAATTAAATGACGGACGACGGTGGTGAAGGGGGGAGGGGAGGGGAGGTGGACGTGTGAGAATGGGAAGGAAGCTAGGGATGTGTTGAAAAAAGAGGCCAAGTTTATAATACATTATTTAATGAATCGAGAAAAGACGCAGTACAATTTGTATCATTCGTCAGAGATAACGATAACTTTACAAACAGATAAAAGGAAGAAATTGTTGATCGACGAAAAAAATCCGTGGTGGTTGCATTCTTCAAACTCGATCACATTACGGAAAAGGGAAGTTGCTGGAATAGAGGTCTTCAAGTAAGACACCTGCTTCCTCCATAGAGCCAGCTCCTGACAAAGAGTAGTTATGGAACACCATGATCCATAATGAATCATATATTGCCATGTACGTAAATACTATAATCACGCAATTAGTATTTACTGTGATAGTACATACTAGAATAGGCTCATATATTATATAATCATGTTGTACATGATTATTTATATTGGTTGGCAACACTGTCCCTGCCTCGGCTCTTCTAGCCTCGTCGTTGCCCCCCACTTCTCACTCTGCTCTCTGCTTTTCTAGCAACTAGCTACGCTCTCTTGTTCTCGTATTCTCACTCCATATTATAATACCAGAATATAATATATTTCATAATATATCAAGTATTAATTGCAATTCAAAGTGTGGTTCAATACTATCAGTGTACTACCTACGACCATCAGATATTTCTGCGGTGAGTTATTATTCCATAATAATATGCATCTAGTTTCGCATGAGTCCCGCTTCATCACCTAGCCTCATAAGCTCAATTTCAGTCTTTGAATTGGCAGAAGTGCCCACATTATTGTCCCATGGAGCAACGACGATCGATAATTACATCGCAAGCCTCGAACAAGTAGTGGCGCCATCGGTTCAAAATAACGAATTGGCGACAGGTGCGGCGATGAATGAAGGATCACTGTTCCAGCTTGACGAGCTCTTCAATGGTCAGCAACTGACGTCCGAGGAAGCCATCCCTTTTCATTACGAGTAAATCCGAGATATTTTACGTATATTTTATCTCTCTGTTTACGTAAAATTTTTTCAATTAAATATATTTCGTCATGACGGACTGGCTGTAGTTCTTCTTTATAAAATCTCCCTTTGATGATTCGGAACCGTGCGATGAATAGCTTGTATATGAAAAATTTCGGGGGACCAGTTGATCATGTATCCTTTTGAAAATGTTGTTTTCTCTTTAGATATTCTCACGGGATCGTCAAGTGCGAAGTGGGGTTTAGAAGTCTGAGGTGTCCTCGTAAAAAACTCGTTCAAAATGTATTTTTCGTTGGTCGAGTCGACTTCCGACGGCTTACGTTTTATTTTAGAATGAAAAGTGTTATTGTAAGTGGACAGTAACCGAGGAAGTATGTCTACGAATTTATACTTTCCTCTACCGTGAAACTCGGCCCACATTTTGGTCTTCAAAGTACGATTGAACCTTTCGATAATTGAACATTTTATTTTGGAAAATGATCAGTAATGGTTAATTTTCCATTTTTTCATTAAATCACGAAAACGCGAATTGAAAAATTCGCGCCCGTTATCAGATTGGATGTTGACAGGTGTCCCTATAGCCGCTAAAAGCACTTTTTCCATCACTTTGGGGACATCGACCGCATTTTTCCTTTTCACGGGCACCGCCCAAGCAAATTTAGAAAACGTATCGATCACCGTTAAAATGTATCGGTAACCATTATTAAACTTCGCGTAAGGGATCATCTCAACCAAATCTATTTGCCATAAATCATTAATGCCTCTGGGTAAAATCGATCTTCTGGGATACTTGATACGGGAGGGTTTTAACAGTTCCTTGATAACTTCAGTCTTTACCAACGGTTGAATGGCCATTGTTATCGCTACCGGCCGGCGCCGACGTTTTATTAAAAGTCTCGCGTAACTCGGTTATCAAGGTCTTTTTCAAGTTAATCAGCTCTCCTCTCAGATATTTCAAGGTCAAGGCATCTTGTTCTGAAACAGGTCGGCAATGTGGACAATCTTGTGGTTTTTAGCATCATAGGTGCCAAGCAATTTTCGATTTAAATAACGTTTTAATCCAAACATACACCATTGTTGAGGTTCCATTAAGTTAATTATTTTCATGTAAGACTAACGTTGTCTACTGTTGGAAAATATCCATCGATCGTAACTATTCTACAGGGGTTATAGAATAAACGGAACATGAGAAACATGCTAATAAATACGTTCCTTGAAGAAAGACCCATTAATAAGGCATTATTACCCGTGTTTGTAAGCTGGTATACCACTAACCATGAACAATGAAAACTATCTCCTAGTAAAGGTTCGTGATTAAGTTTCCTACGGCATTTATCGATTAAGGAAAAAAAATACCGATGGAAGATGACAAATCATTTCAAACTATTTAAGAGGTATATCAATAACGAAAAATATAATAATGAAAAATATAAAGTTTCCTAATAATAAAGTTTCCTAAAAATACAAAGTTTCCTATTTGCATGAAAATGTCAGTAATGGATAGGGTGAAGCAAAAGAACTATGAAAACAGTTCAATTTTCACTATTTATTCACATATTGGATGGCAAACATCTGTGGTGTAATGCTGAATATTCTGTATGTAGTTCATTACAATAAACGCACTGAACTATATTCCCGCATCTTTTGTGATTGAAGAATCCTCTAAGTGCTATGTCCAAGGCTGGAGTTTCTCCCGTCCATGATGATGTTTCAAATGTTTTGAAGCGAGGAAACGTATCCATTAAATTCACCCATGGCAAATGAGTTCTTATCCATTCAGCTAAACATTCACTCTTCGTCCGTGAGCATTCCATGTTTAACTTTCCTAAAGTTTGGTGGTGACAACACGCTCCAACAGTTTGATTTGATGTGAATCCTCTTCCATGCTCGACTGTCCAACAAGATATTCTACTGGCCAGGTTCCGTATAAAACCCCGCTACCTGAATCATATCTAGTGGGGATTGACTCGCAGTGTTGGCCCCCAAATCATTAACTCCACTCACAGCTGTCAAGTCTCTCATTTTATCCATAACACAGTTTATAGTTGGAAGCAGAGTGATCAAACTGGACGTGGCCTTTGCACTTAATGTGATAGTAGAAGGCTCAGTATGCAGGAGACGATCCAGCCAGCTTGGATGATAACTCAGTATTAAATGCTGTTGCGGCGTACTACTCGCAGACATGTGTGTTCCATGAAAAAACGTAGCATCAATTTTACGATCCGCTTGCTGTAGCTTCTCACTGAACAGTTCCCAGTCATCAATACAAATGTAGAATGCCGCCCCACGAGGTCTTCTTATCACAATCACAATTGTAGTCAAGTCAGACAGACCAACGACCAACTGTAGATTTTTCGCGCTATCAATGTTGAATGTACTGGAGAGCATTAACGAGTCCATGATGATGACGATGGCGATTGTATACTAGTGGCTTACTCTTGCTGACCCGTATTTTTATAATCAACCATCCCCTCCCCATTGCTGTCAATAGCAAATTATTTTCTTATTTCTTAGCTTCATAGTGTTTATTTGCGTAAGATATCGTAACATAATCTTGAGGTGAATTGGCCTCCCTGGTGCCAAGTAGATGATATGTTCCAAAATGTAGAGTTCGAGTTTTATCATTTCTTACGAACGGGAGTGAGCCTAGTGTAACAACATCTGACGTATTTATTGGAGGTTTCACATTAATCAATCGTTTTTCATTAAAATCAACTACATTAGGCTTGGCTGATATAATAGACAATTTCATGGGTTGAGATCCAAACCTGCTGATCGCTGACATGATAATGGTTATCAAGTGATTATGTTCAACTCTTTTAATTCTTCAATTAAGGAAAATATTTCAGGGTCGTGAGAAGTATTTCCTGCTTGTTTTGAAGCAAGCACCAGACGTAGGCGATCGACTAATTCGTTAGGATCATCAAAGTAGACGTATCGTGGTCGTTCATTCACTACTCGAATAAATCCTTTTCCAGTCTTTTTAATTGCAAGTAAGTCCTTTAGTAGATACTTGTACTTGTGACCACTTACATTGTACGGTCTCAATCTTGAATAACCCTGTCAAGCAACATCACTGTGTAAGATCAAATCTCTGTAGTTTGCACGATCAATGGCGGTGTATGTATCTGGATCTGGTATCTTTAGGAAAAGTAAATTGAGTAATCCTTCAGTTATTGGGTGTTTCACTTTATCATCCAAGTAGATATAGTCACGATCAAGATGTAGCTCCCGGTTCCCTAAACTGAGAGTACCGTTTGCATTAACTTTGGGTCCATATAATTATAGTATCCAAATCCAAGCCCTTCTTGTCTCCTGTTATTAGAGCGAGTAAGAAAGGTCTGGCAAATGAGTGAAATTGACGAAATTGTGTCTCAATTTCCCTCTCCCCCTCCGGGGTTTTACTAGCTTCCTTCAACGCATTTCTAATTAGTGTATCCCTTCTTGGCGTACTTGTAGGTGGGGGTGTTGATGATACATTTTGTTGAATGGAGGGATTAGAAAAGATAATTTGAGATCCATCTTCTTCCGTTTTGATATAATCCCCCTCCGTTTCAGGCAAACTATCTTCTTCTGTTTCCATTTCTTCATTTTCTATAGCATTCTAAATCGGTGGCTGAGGAGATATCTTTTTACGTTTAATGCGCTTACGTTTCACCAAGAAACGTGGGCGGATATTGGTGCTGGCGATGGTTGGTGCAGGCGGATTAATCGTAGTAGGAGGGTGAACAACCTCTTTAAACAGATCTTTCAAAGGATGTAAAGCCATGTTCGTTTCAATTTTCCCCTGTTTCAGCAGTTTATATTTTTCCTTTACCGCTTTTTGCGCTTTTACTAGACGGGCTGTGACATGTTTCACCTCCTCTAATTTCATTTTGACTGATCTACTAAATTGCTCTGGGGTAATATATATACATCAAATCCCATTCGATAGCGACCATCATTCATGGCTCTGTCCAGGTCTACTAATAAAAAGCTATTTTTCGCCCAACACCGCGAACACATAGTTTTAAATTGTTCAAAATCTAAATCCCCCTGTATATGATCGTCATAAATATGACGTAAATTCAGTATATCCATTTTGAAAAGCGCAATCATAGACGGTCAAGTTCCAACTTCGGAATCCCATAGTAATAGGCTCATCTTTTTCAAGTATCGATAGTAATTGTAGTTTTTCACTATCGGAAGGCGTCACGTACGGGATATACCATACTATCTTTTTGATGGAAAGTTCAGGTGGGCCGGTTGAGGGAGTGCCAGTTGCCGCTGGCAAGCGTGGAATAATCATGTTAGCATCCGATGCCGATCTGTTGAGTACGAGTTCCATCCGAACATTTACCAAGACTTGTTGATAATCTTCAGCATAACCCATCAATGTGTTTAGTGGTACGCATGCTGAAAATGTTCCACTGTCAGAATCCACACACGGGTTCATTGCTGTAGTGGTAGATGGCATCATCCATCCAGCCTGATGAAGTCCGTTCACAGTCGATTTACTGAAGCTTGCGTACGCCTTCATGTTGGATGTTATGCCGGGGTAGTTAGTTTTATCCACGAGTTCACCATTTACAAATAGCTTAATCTCATCAAAAGCGTGAGCGATCGCGTTCGGAGCCAAAGTGTACCGATCATATTTTGATAATGAGCCTTCTACATACAAATAACTTTTGGATGGTAGTGTATATTCACCTGGTTGTGAAAACGGAATTATAATCTCATCCGATGGATTGTACCTAGCTGATGCATATGGCTCATGTGGGCGATATTCCAACTTGGTCAATCTCTCATCAAAATCAAGTTTTCTGTCTACGTCCAACATGTTGATGCTGCGCTGGATTGACGTTATATCTCAAACTTTTCAGAAAGTAATAGTTGGCTGATGTTAGTTGATGTCCTCTCCGATTGTAGGTATCAGGTGAACTGAGACTATTTTCAGCAGTCAGGTCCTTTTTATGTAGGCGTTGATGATGACGACGGTGAAAGATCAACATGCTGTAAAGTAATAAAATGGTAGAACGTTACAACCTCTGCTTTTATACTGACCGTCTTCTGAAATGAAGTCGAATCGATATTATCTCATCTCCAAAGTTGATCAGGTTTCCATCTTTATCGATTATTTTTACGGTAATTTCCTCAAGTTTATCACCAAGCACAGATTGCGTTACAGATTGTGGGTTTTCTACCATTTTATAACCAGGTGCCACATTTGGAGTGAACTGATAGATGACATGTGTTGGTGTTCCATTACGAATATCGCCTTGACAACAAGACGCAGATATACCAATATTTAGTACGTTGAACACATGTACAATACCCTCTGACCAATTCCATTTGTCGCTTGGTAAGTCGTCTTCTGACTTGAATCCCAGTAGTTCTGAAAATGAATCTTCATGATTGAAATCGATGCGTTTGGTGCATTTTATACCGCAACGTTGGGTGTTCAAGTTAACAAGCATTCCAAAATCGATATCTAGTTTTTTCAGTTCACTTTTCAACAGATGACGTAGGTCTGCCAACTCGTATGTCCCAGTAGGAACTTTGAATATAACACCAGGATATAGGGCATACTGTTTCCCTGATGGCAATTCCATTCCGTCAACATGTTTCTTCAAGCTTACAGACCATGTTCTTTTCAGCGCCAGATCTGCTGTATAAGAAGTGCTGGATGAAGCATGTAAGACTCTACCCTTACTGAACCCTAAAGGTATCAATACAGAGTCATCACTAGTGTTGAAAAGTGTTCGGGCAGTTTTAATTATTGCGTGATGGTCCGTTATCGTGACTTGCATATCCGGGAGCGCGTTTTGAAATAGGACGGGTATATCGGCGGCGTCGAAAAATTTCCCACTGTTGTCATGTATTGGTATGCCATTATCATCGATCAAATATAACGAAGAATTCACACCCTCAATTAAGTTTGGTATGGAGAAATATGAGTCAAATGATATCAAGCCGGCCTCCCAGTCGGATGAGTCGAGTTGAATTGGTGGAAAAAAGTCCGCATGCAACTCACTTTTTCCTCGTTCAGTGAGTGTTATTGTGAAGGAAGCCATTGATGAAGTGATGTTAACCTCACTTGTGCAAATTCTTCTTATAATACTCCGAGATCATCAAAAGAAAAAAGAAACTCAAATGACCACAAATTACGGTTTCTTTTCTAGCGTTGATTGACTGGAATTGATCGGTGTTATATAAAATAGTTCTGTGAACTCCAAAATACACTTTCCATTCGATCGGAGGTTCTAAATTACCATAACTATCGAAATGGTAAACCTTGTTTCCATCGAGCCAATACGCTGTCCAATGAATTCCACCCGAACCATCATCACTACTAGCCATATTAATGATGGCGCATTCAATCTGTTGAGGGCCGGTGTGTGGAATATCATTTCTCATTCGTGCTCCAATAAAACCAATAATGTTTGCACTTTTGCACATGCGCTCCAAATCTATGTTTGTGAGTGGTCGATTTGGAAGCGCAATGGTTAGTTTTTTGAACTCATTTTCACCTTTAAACCTTTTCCCGTTTGCCTGTAGGGTCTAATATATAGAGCTTCTCCTTTCACCCTCCCACTACCGTTACCAAATTTATATGGTCTGATGTAAAGTCCTTGTCCAGATTTACGAGCTTCTTCTTCTTCCATTCTCTTGTTATGTCTTATTGTTTCATTTAAATCCTCATGAGATCGTTTAGCATCAATTACGGTTTTGGCTACTGCGGCTCCTCCCCCCACCAGGCTTCCCACAGCAGTGAGGAAAGGGAGGGCAGCTAACAAAGCTGGTAGGAAGCCCCCTTTAACTTTTGGTTTACGTTGTTTGTTAGATACATTTTTCCATCTATCAACATCTGCCTTATTCTTCTTCTTATTCGCTGATTTGAGGGCTGATCCCTTGGATGGTTTTTTGCGAGTTTTTAGCTTCATTGCATTCATAACTAACCAAGAAGCGACGCGTTCAGAGAGTGGTAATTGCTTGTTTCTCGCCAAATCCCAAGCACCCCACTCAAGTTGCTTATCGGCGGTGTACCGTTGACTGTCGTCCTGTGTAGTGTGATATATACGATCGTGCTTATAACAGAGGTTAGGTATCTAACCCAGATATTCCTCGCTGGCCGAGATTATGACGCTCCTCAAAGCGAGTTCCTGGACCACAATACTGATATCCCCCTGGGAGGTGACAGGTAGAGCGTCTATCAAACGATTTATGATGCCACGTCCTCTTTGTTTCGCCTTCACTTTCATAATGATTAGTGAATGGGATGTCGGCTTCTTTATATACCATTTAAACAAGTTCACTTTCAGCAATCCATGAATTGTGACTCCCGTCGAACGCCTTCACCAACCCACCAGTGGCGCTGCGACGGTTCGCGTAGGCGCGGTTCTCTTCTCCACCAAAACGGTCATTGACTCACCTTTTCACCTGAGTTTGATGTTCAGTGTGTCAATTGTCTCTCGACACCACGGGCGTCAGTTTTGGTATCTAGGTACGGAGCACTGCGAATTTTATGGTTACCTAGCTACCAAATTCGACAAATTATTATTATATTTTCTGAATTATTATGTATAGTCCTAAAGTATCTTGTTCAGTTTATTGATAAGTGCCTCCCAAGATGAAGAGGTAATTACTACGTAATATCGTTGTAATTTAAAATTTTTTAATACCCTATCACGATTCTCCTATTGTATTTTTCCTATTTTATTGTACCTACCTACCTACCATGTTCATAGGTAGATTTTTTTTGTGATTCATCAACAGAGACAGGTTTTATTATTTAAATGCTTACCTACTCCCCTGTAATTTAATACATAGGTAGTTCAACACAATTTTTGCAGTAAAAATAAATAGCAACATAAAAATGTATAAAAATAGCAATAATAACCCTAATTTAAAAAATGCAGGGCACCCATGAAGTCCAAATCGTAAACGAGTGCCATTTCATTGAGCCCACTACTCGTAGAATCAATATTGTGCTTTGGGGAACGCAATCCATCACTGAGTGAGTAAGTGAACGTAATGAACGTGTGAACGGGTTCAAAAAACCTTTTCTCTGGGCGGAGTGTCCGTTTGGGATTCGAATCCGGCAAGTGACCTTGTCTTACACACCTCTAGCGGATAGTACAATTCTTACACGTTTATACGAACTCGTTTCACAGCTGATTACAACTCGAAATCATCAGCTGATCGATTTATCAGATGAGGATGAAAATGATTATTTTGAAGAAACGTTTCCCTGTTTGGCTACCTACCTACCTACTTGTCCTATTCATTTTTCGTTAAATTATTTCGAATATTCCAACGTCAGTCGTCTTGTTCTTCTTCTCTTTCAACACTTGCGTCGAAGTGTCTAATTTCGTAAGATTCGTAAGATCTAACGTTAACCGCAGACGGCGACGTTTCCGGGTCCGGGGGCCCCGTTATCAGTTTCTCTGTTCTCGAAAACCTGACTCCCAGACCTTGCCACTCTAAAATAAAATTATTTCTCCTCGGGCCCGTTACACATATGAATCCCCCTCCCCTCACCCTTCGTCGCCCGTCATTTAATTAGCTCCTGATTGGTCCCCCTCCCCCTCCCTAGCTAAAATTGGGCTTAGCCCCCCTCTTAGCCCCCTCCTGGCGTCTGATTGGTCTAGCCCGTGCCGTGCCAAATCCGCGTCAACCCCCAAGTTATGTAAACAACCAACGTGTCAATAAACAAACAATCCCATTAGATGTTATTAGAAGGTTCTATCCGAGTCCTTATGTAAATAAGATAATTAGCCTCTTTTATATATATACTCCCAGGATGTTTACCGTGGTTGTTCATTCCAGTTCAGTCTTCTCTAGTGCTTGTAACCCGTGATTCCTCCTTTGTCAAATAAAAGTTTTTTTAAAAACGGTTCGGCTCTCTCTCACATCGTAACTGGCGCCCGAACAGGGACCCGTGCAGTCTGAAAAACCGTACAGTCTTAGACCGTGCAGTTGTCACTTCTTGAAATTCGCAGAACGAATTTCATTGTGCAAGACTTCACTTCAGCATACTGCGTTGCGCGAAGGAAGATTGGAGCACTCAGACTTGGGCTCAGCTCTTTGCACGGACACCCTACGCCGAACGCTGGACTTCGAGGATTGCGGTAAGCACTAACCGATCTGGACGACCCCACGAGCCTTGGTGCTGGCGGTGGTAAACCCAAAACAAGTACCACTTTAATTAAACCAGTTAAATTAAGTTTTACAGAAATGGCTAAGTATCAGATTCGTAAAGAAGATTACGAACATATACCGGAATATGATGGCAACCCAGTAGAGGTTGAATTCTTTTGCAATATTGTTACTGAAATTTATGTTAGAGTCTGTAATACGGGAATAGATGCTCAAGATGTAAGAATTAATCATACTATTTTGTTGCATAAAGTTTTTTGCAAATTGACTGGCCCAGCTAAGTCTCTTATTGTGACTAGACGACTCACTACAATACCTGATTTAATTAAAACACTGAAAGATAATTTTGCTGATAGAAGGACGCATGAATGTTTAAAAGAAGAACTCTGGAATTTGAAACCATTGCCCAAAGAAGATCCTATAGCATTCATTAATAGAATTCAGGAAATTAGGAATTTGATTTATATACGAACCAGGTTAGATTATCCGGATCAGACTGAAGTGGATTAAAAATTTTTCATGTCAAAAGTTGGTAAGGAAGCAATGATGCACTTTTATAATAATGCACCTTTAATTCTTGCAAATCATATAATGACATTCAATCCGAAGGATTTGGACGATCTAAGATCGATCATTCATAATAACTGTGGTTTTATTATGAAACATTTGAACAAACCAAGATCCCATCCTCATCCTCAGAATTCCCAGAGAAATAATTCTAAACCTCAACAAAGATTTCTACCTTTTAATAACTTCCCCTATTACCAATATCCTAATCTTAATTTTTCGAGATCTCAACCTCAGTTTAATCCCAATAATTCAGTGAGACAAAACTATAATCCAAATTTTGCTAGATCTCAATTTAATTCATCAAAACCTAAATACTTATCTCAGAACACAGTTTCGATGAGAACTGCCCCGCAACCGAAACCAAACTTGAAAAATTATGTTTCTCCGTATGAGGTAACTTATATTCAAGAAACTGATGATCATGATGTTGATCCCTTTGACAATGACCCATCAATGACCATTGATTCAATGAACTTCGAGGAAGATTTGACCGAAGTTACAGATCAGCCACCTCCACAACCCTTCTCCTCTCACCCTGATAGCGATTTCAACAATTTGAATCAGAAAGTAGATGCATTGACTGAAAGGTTCGAACATTTTTTAGAAGCAGGCAAGAATCAAGAAAACCTAACATGATGGAATGTAACTTACTTAGTAAATCCCTTTTGTACTTTATAGACTATAAAAATAGAAAATGGCTAATTGACACTGGTTCCAGAACAAACTATATTCGACCAAATCTAATTCCAAAAGAAATACGTAAACATTATGAAGAATTTATAGTAAAAACACCGAATGGAGAATCTAAGGGAAATTCTTTCATTTATTTCAATTTAATCGATACTAAGGGTCTAGATAAACAAATCAAATGTTACATTTATGACTTTTCTGATCGGTATGATATATTACTTGGAAAAGAAACTTTAACTGAACTAGGAGCGAGCATAAATTTGAAGAATAATAATTTAACTTTTGCTAATAATACTATTCAACTATAAGAATACATAAATGAGCCAACCATTTCACCATTTTGTACTGATAAAGGCCTACATTTGTTAAATTTAGAAATTAAAAATCCAGACAAATTCTAAAACCGTTTTAATTCCAGAATGTTGGAATGAGTATTTTCATATTAAAGAAGGAGTATCTGAAATAAAAAACGGAAAAGTAAAAGTACTAGTTAATGTGAAAAAACCCATTATGAATATAGAACCCGTGGAAGCATTCTCACTAGAGGATATTGGAGAATACAAATTAAGTGAACATAAGTTGAAAGAAATAAGACAACAAATCCCAAAACTGCTAAGAACCAACCATATGCATAAGGAGGAAAAGGAAAAAATTGTAGAATTAGTACAGAAATTTCCAGAGATCATTTACATTGAAGGAGACATGCTCACCAGCACAAATCTTTTAAAACATAGGATTATCACTACTGATGAAAACCCAGTTTACACTAAAAACTATCGATACCCGCAAGCCTTTAGGGAAGATATAAGCAAAGAAGTAGACAAATTATTAAAAAATAAAATCATCAGAGATTCAAATTCACCTTACAATTCACCAATTTGGGTAGTACCGAAAAAACCTGACGCATCAGGACGAAGGAAAATTCGAATGGTGATTGATTATAGAAAATTAAATAAAAAAACAATAGAAGATAAATATCCATTGCCGAATATTGAAGACTTGTTAGGAAAAGCTACACATTTTAGTGCAATAGACCTTGCCTCTGGTTTCCATCAAATTGAAATGGACCCAGACTGCGTATCAAAAACTGCTTTCTCTACGGAAACAGGACATTACGAATTTTTAAGGATGCCCTTTGGCTTAAAAAACGCCCCTCCGACATTCCAAAGAGCCATGAATTTAATTTTCGCAACTATGCCAAATGTCCTTGTCTACATGGACGATATAATTATATTTTCTAATAGCCTGGATGAGCATATCAAACATTTGAAATCCGTTTTTCAGAAATTAAAAGAACAATTTAAAAATACAATTGGACAAAACAGAATTTCTAAAGCGCGAGTTACTATACTTAGGACATATAATATCAGAAAAAGGAGTAAAACCAAATCCCATAAAAGTTGAAGCTATTAAAAATTTTCCTCTTCCCTCGACTCAGAAAGAAATAAAAAGATTTTTAGGACTAACAGGATATTATAGAAAAATGATGAAAAACTATGCAAAAATTGCAAGACCATTATCACAAGCCCTGAGGAAAGATTCGCAAATAGATATTAAAAACCCTGAATATATAAAATCTTTTGAACAGCTCAAAGAACTTTTACAGAACAGTCCCGTTATACAGTTTCCAGATTTTACTAAACCCTTTACTCTTACAACAGACGCCTCAAATTATGCGATTGGATCAGTGCTTTCTCAAACCTGTGATGGTAAAGATTTGCCGATAGCCTATGCATCACGGACATTGAATAAAGCCGAAGAAAAACTTTCCACCATTGAAAAGGAATTACTGGCTATAGTATGGTCCTGTAAACATTTTAGACCATATTTGTATGGACGAAAATTTACAATACAAACTGACCATCAACCTCTTCAGTGGCTACATAGCATCAAAGAACCAAATTCCAAATTGCTTCGTTGGAAATGTCTTCTTGCGGACAACGAATTCGATGTAAAATATGTCCAAGGAAAAATAAATGTTGTAGCCGATGCGTTATCTAGAATTCCTACACATGAAGTAGCTGCCATAGAAAATGAAACAACTGATATAACAGAAGAAGAAATAAGAGAAGTCCTAGAAAGTATCATTCCAGACTCTCAAGAAAATTCAACTTTAGAAATTCCTCATGTAGATAATGATGCAACCAGTTTAGCTACTGTACATTCACAGGAAAGTAGCGCTTCAATAATCCGATGGGTAGATGATAGATCCAAATGTATAAATGTAGAAAAACTTCAAATCGTTCTAGACAGAGGAAATCCTAGGAATAATAAAAGTATAACAGTTTTCAATAAACGTAGATACTATGTTTTCACTATTCAAAAACCAGATCTATTACAGTCACTGTTAGAAATTCTGCAGCCAAGCAAAACCTATGGAGTCATTTGTAGTCCAAAGGCTCAAAATGATTTAAATGAATCTCTTTATGATAATATTTTTCAAACCTTTCAAGAAATTATTGAAGAAAAATTTAATAGTGTCCGGATTAAAAGATATTTCAAAATTGTAACAGATGTGGACAATACAGAAGAACAAAAAGAAATTATACATCAGTGGCACATAGGAAAATTATGTCATAGAGGAATTAATACACTATATGATTTAATAAAGAAAATATATTATTGGCCAAGAATGCTAGAGCATATAACGGAATACGTAAATAATTGTGAAATATGCAGAATCATTAAATACGATAGGAATCCTCCTAAACCACCTTATGAAATAACCCCTACTCCTACGAAACCTTTTGAGAAATTAGCTATAGACATATTTCATTATGATCAAAAATTATTTTTAACAGTCATAGATTGTTTTTCTAAATATAT
Source organism: Leptopterna dolabrata (assembly GCA_954871275.1). Lineage (NCBI taxonomy): Eukaryota > Metazoa > Arthropoda > Insecta > Hemiptera > Miridae > Leptopterna > Leptopterna dolabrata. The sequence goes on along the minus strand of OX940977.1, from coordinate 62,279,237 downwards.
GATCAACTATTCTCTTCAAAATGCCACACATATAGAAATCATGGATAAGCTCATGGACCACCTACACATGTTTCCGAACCCAATAGAAATTCAAAGCGATAACGGAAAAGAATTTGCAAATGCAGGAATTCCAAATTTCTTAAAATATCAGAAAATACAACTTCACTTGACAACTCCCAATTATCATAAATCACAAGGATTAATAAACAGAGCTCATTCTACTCTTAGGGAATTAGCGAACACCATTAAACATCAAAATATATCATATTCACCAGAAAAAATTATAAAATTAGCAACAATTGCTTACAATAATACTCCCAGTGGCATACTAAAATTCTCTCCTCATGAAATCACATTTGGCGTAAGTAAACGAGATGAATTCCTTGCAGAACAAAATCGAATAGTTTTAGAAGAAAGAATCAATCAATATCATCAGGAAAAGGAGGATATGCATAAAGCCATAAAATCCCTAATAGAAAAAGAAAAAGAAGTCAGAACTGAAAAATCAAACTCTAATAGGAAAGAAATTGAAATCCAAGCTGGAACACAGTATCTGCAAAAAGCAGAAAGAAATAAAGATCAACCTAGATATCAAAAAGTACAATATGACCCAATACAAAAACTTGCTGTTAAGAGAAAGAAAAAATGCAAAGTACATGCTTCACAATTCAAAAGACCTCCCAAAAAGATTGCGGCAAAACAAAGTTCAATATTAGATTATTTTGATAAATCTGTTTCAGATGTTTGCTCTGAACCTTCAGCTTCTTCTGGTAGTAATCCCTATCCTAGAAGCCATAACAGTGTCTGACTTATCAAGCAGTCCTGGAGTTATACCAACAAAAATTCAAGATACTTTTATAATTGATAAATATTATACTTATACTCACCATTTAGACCTGTCACAACTTGAAAATGAAGTAAAAGTAGTTAATAATGTATTAAACATTATACCTCAACAATCCACCCAAACCCATTATATTAACCATATTTATTCTCTTATGAAAAATATTCGAACCAAATTAAACCATCTACTTGTTGACCAGAGTACGAAACAAAAGAGGAATTTTTAATGGATTGGGAACAGCCATTTCCTGGATCACTGGAAATTTAGATGCAAATGATAAAGAAAGATATGACAAACTAATAAAACAAATTGAGAATCAAGAAACAATCATGGAACACGAAATAAAAAGTGAAATGTCAATAAATCATGATCTAATAACTGAATTTAACCGAGATGTTAAAATTCTAAATGAAAATTCTAAAAAAGCTCATCAGTATTTCACATTCAATCAGAATGTTACAGACACTCTGAGAATAGAACAGAAATACCAGTTAATCTTGCTCAATCTCATATTAATGGATAATAGAGTTGATGAAATTAGCCAGAGTCTTGAATTTTGTAAACTTAATACAATCCATTCCTCTATCCTAACAACCACTGAACTTGACACCATTATCAAGCAATCCAATGTTACCTTCATTTCTCATGAACCTGGTATCCTTTGGGAACTTGGTAAAGTACATTGCTCGCTAACTAAAAACAAGATTCATTATTTTATTCAGCTTCCCTTATCTTCTTTACCTTATAATACTTATTTTCTGTTATCCCATCCTATTGCACATGATGATAATATTGTTACAATTCTACCTGAACAAACGTTTATTATCAAAGATAAAGATAACGTTTTATCCTCAAAACAATGTCTTTTTATGATAAATAATTTTTATTGCTTTAGTGAAAATACGAAAATTGTAAATAATACTTGTATTCAGGAAATTTTATGTTATAACCAAAGTAAATATTGTGAACACTCAAGTATTGAAACAGAAAGGTTTATTAGATATGTACCAATATTAAATTTGTATGTTACCTTTCTTGAACCATATATAATTGTTCAAAAAAATGATACGTTTAAAACTTTCGAACTATATAATATTAGTTTGGTTTCTTTGGATAATGGTGAAGGGATTATAAATCATGTAGAGGACTATTTTGAAAAAGAGGAATAAGATGATACTATCACAACTGTATTTAATAGTTTACAACGGAATTATTCATTTTTTACAATTCCACAAATGAATGATACAACTCATGATGATGTCACATTTTATATCACAAATCCATTTATGATGAATAATATAACAACTTATGGTCTTATAGTAATAATTGCTATTATATGCATTATATTTACTATATGCCTTCTTAAACGGTATTTCACACCAAGAATTGTCTGGCCAAGTACTATATTTCGTCGAGTACCTACACAAGAAGAACCATCAGCATCAGTTGAACTTCGAGATCCTCGACCACCACCACCAACTTATGGATTTCCTTGAATTCGCAGGAGCTTCATTCTTCAGGGGCGGAGAAGTTATGTAAACAACCAACGTGTCAATAAACAAACAATCCCATTAGATGTTATTAGAAGGTTCTATCCGAGTCCTTATGTAAATAAGATAATTAGCCTCTTTTATATATATACTCCCAGGATGTTTACCGTGGTTGTTCATTCCAGTTCAGTCTTCTCTAGTGCTTGTAACCCGTGATTCCTCCTTTGTCAAATAAAAGTTTTTTTAAAAACGGTTCGGCTCTCTCTCACATCGTAACTCCCATATTACTACAACATAAACTACGTAACCTTGGCTGCAAATTGCGTTGAAATTAGGTAAATCGAGGATACAACATCGACATAGACTTACTAGGGATTCCAAGGGGTCTTGCAACAAATGGTTGACGACTTACGTGTTTTACACACCTAATTTTTTCTTAAGTGAATCGAGTTTTCAGCTGAACTTGTCTTTTAATCAGCTATTTTTTAATACGTCCTTGTAAATTCTCTGGTCTTACCTAACTCCCATCACTTTTTAATCGTGATTTCATATCGCAGCTAAGGAGAATGCTGTCCAGAGGGAGGAAACTCGTACTTCTCGCCATGCAAGGTAGGTCCCTACCTACAATAAGTCCAACGAGAATTATCATTATAATTAACTTGATTTCGGTCAAGTTAGTATAAGTAAATCCTGTGATCCGTGCATTCTTGCATTTATATATCAATAACCTGTGCGTTGAATTCTTCAACAGACAAGAAATCTCCAGGAATCGGCTCATCGGAGCAACGCAAGCTGCTTCCTCATTCCTCAGTCCCATTTTATTGTGACTTCGTAGAAGGTAGACTATTACCTACCTACCTACTTACCCAGTTCTCATGTTTTTAGTAGCACTCTGCATTTGGGCTCATTTCACAATCTCCCTTTTTAAAGGTACATATTAAGGACCTGCTTTCCATTCGCAGACCATGCGGAACTTCTTTCGCAAGAGCCCTTGGGTTCAGTCAGGAGAACGTTGAGCAATTTTATGATCTGATCGATGCCCAATACAGCGAGCACAGTTTTAGACCTCATCGCATTTTTAACGTGGATGAGACTGGGCTCAGTGTTGGGCAAAGTAGAATTCCGTATGTTGTGGGTAGGAAAGGGAAGAGAGAGATTGCTTCCATAACGTCTGCTGAACGTGGCGCTTTAATGACAATTGTTGCTGCAATGAGTGCGTCCGGGATTTTCATTCCGCCAATGATCATTTTCCCCAGGAAAAACATGAACATGGCACTAATGAAGGGTGCCCCTCCAGGATCAATATACGAAACACAACCTAGTGGTTGGATTCAAGCAAACCATTTCACTAAATGGTTCGATCACTTCATGCATCATGTGAAACCATCTGAAGACGATCCTGTTGCAAGTGATCAGATGGAACCTGTGATTAATTTATGAGAAACCATTCAACCTCCGGAGGACGTACCGTATTCAAATACCCACCATGAGAGGACATCATTTCAATAGAGAAAAACTACGTTGTTTGCATTCTTCTCCCTCCCCCTGAAATAGGCAGAAGAGGAGAAGCAGGATGAGAGAAAAGTTACGTAAGCTCGATGATGCAATGGGGCGAATGCAGAAGTCACTTTCTGCAATCGCAAGTGTTGTGATGGGCACCTCGACTGTCCTACAACAAGACCCACACAGCCGGACCTCTCAGAGGATGACTGATAGCCAATCGATGAGTATGGCGATGAAAATTCAGTTTGCAAAATTAGACTCGCAAATGACTTATGGAGCTAATTTTGAAACTTGGCGGGCGAGGATGGTTAGTGAGCTGGAGAGCCAGAACTGCACCTTCTTTGTTGAAGATAATTCTCAAATCCCCAGAGAATTCACAGAGGCCAGCGCGGAGACTGCCAAACGAAGGGTGGTCGTATTTATAATAAAATGCATCGATGATGAGTTGCATGCAATGGTGAAGAGAGAAAAGGATGAGATGCAACTCATGAAGCGTCTCGAGGACCTCTGCCAGCGACATCAACATCTGCTGGACCTTCAATATTTTGCCGGAAACGACCAGTCACTCCCGACGACTCATCTGGTAATTTTTTGTTGTTCCCCCCCCCCCCCCCCATGCTTTTTGCATACATGAGAGTTTCTTCAGCCACGAACGAATTTACAAAGATGTTCCATGTTGAATATTTTTTTACCACCTAAATATTACCACCTATTTGCTAAGTAGGTACGTTTTTATTTGTGTTCCAGACGAAGAGATAAGGACCCCCACCCCAAAGAAGAAAGCTTCGAAAAAATGAAGAGAAGAGTTGGTTGACGAGAATTTTATTTTGAGCAACATTCCAGTAGAGATTCTCCATAGAATGCTTTTTGAGGAGTCCGAGGTACTACTTGAACCTGAGGAACAAATGGAACTACCTGGCTCGCCGACAAGGGGAGAGGAACCGCCAGTACCTATTATTGATGTCACCGCCCAGGCAGGTACCATAGGTAGTAGTTCCTCCGTTCCTTTCGTCCCTCCCTCTGCTCCTTCCACTTGACCCCCTCCTACCACTTCTCCCTTTCAGCCCTTATTTTTTCCCGACGAACCAGATGAACCCACCCCTTCACCTCATGCCACCTCCATCTCACCCTCAGTCTCCTGCATCCTCTGATGATGCCCCATCACCCATTTCTCCTCATTTACCACCATCCTCACCACTTGCTATCCCTCTTACCTCTGCCTCCTGTTGCTGGTATATGGTCGGTCGACCCGCCTGCAAAGCCACCCTCATTTTCAGTTCATGGAGCAGCATGGATTTTTGACTGAGCCCGAAGGAGAAGATCCCAGACATTTTTTTGACCTGATTTTCACAGAGGAATTTTTCCAGTTGGTGGTTCGGGAATCAAACAGCTTTGCCGAGGAATTGTTTTTCCGTCAGGGTGGACAACCGCATGCCCGAATCACCCAGTGGAAACCTACCTCCGTGGAAGAAATAAAAACATTTCTGGGGCTCCACTTCCATATGGGGATGGTAAAACTGAACAGAATATCAGATTACTGGAGTACGGACGAAAAATTTAATTTTCCTTATTTTCGGGGGCATATGTCGAGGGACAGGTGGATGGGGATCCAACAGGCATTCCACCTTGCTCCAAATCCCCCCCCCCCCCACCCCACCCGAAGGTGAGGAAGATGCAGATGATCCTGGGAGAGCAGTTCCACGTTACACTGACCCTCTTTATAAGATTAGGCCCTTACTAGAGTATTTCCATAAAAGGATGCAGACAATAGTATCTCCAGGGAAAAATGTCAGCATTGATGAGTCTATGGCCCCGTGGAGAGGGAGGATCTCCTTCCGCCAGTACATGCCACTGAAAAGCCATAAATATGGCTTCAAGTTGTACATGCTGACAGAAGAAGACGGATTGGCGCACCGATTTCAAGTTTATGCTGGTGCTATGGACCAAGAGGTAGGGGGCCAGGATCACACTAGAAAAGTCGTGTATAAATTGATGTCGGGCTTCCTTAGGGAAGGCCGATCAATTTATATGGATAACTATTATAATAGTGTGACCCTGGCGTCTTCCCTGTTGGGCGACACCACCTACGTCAGCGGGATGCTTCGTGCCAAACGAAAGCTAAACCCCGAGGACGTGGTGAAAGCAAAACTGAAAAAAGGTGAGTCTATCCAACGATGGTCACCAGAGGGAATCAATGTGGCCAAATGGAGGGATAAGAGAGACGGTCTCACTATTTCAACGGAACTCTCTGGAGATTTAGTGGAGAAAACTAACCGTCGGGGAGCCACCATCACTAAGCCACTTGTGGTTATAAAATATAATGAGTACATACATGGGTGGAGTCGACCTCCGATCAATACCTATCGTAGTATATTTTACCACGCAAAACTCTGCGGTGGTACAAGAAGCTCAGCTTTCATCGATCGAACTAATGTTGCTGAATGCCTTCATCTTGTACCGCCGCAGTCTGCATGAAAGGCGTAATCCCTACCTCTACGAATTCCGGCTGGCCATTATTGATTACCTCTGTGGGCCAATACCGTCCCCTCCACCACCATCCATACCTCCAAGAAAATGTTCATAAATGGGGACCATATTCCAGCAGTTACACAAGGAACTAGTGGAGGGCAAAAGAAAAGGCAGAGGTGTAGAGTGTGTGCGAAATCTAAAATTCGCACACAAACCTATCACTACTGCCCCGGATGTGTCGGCCAGACAGGGCTCTGTATACCTGATTGTTTTAGAGAGTACCACAGGATGGAGAAATTTCAGATTTTGTAAATAACTATCATGTTTTTTAAATACTTTTTTGTATTATTTTATACATAGTAGTTTGTATACATAATATTTTGAATTACCTATATTTTATTGTATGTATTAGATTTGTATGTACCTACATAATAATTTTGTATTATATTTTATTGTATGTATTTATATGTATACATAATACTTTGTACCTATTATATTTTATTGTAATTTCTTTGTGTGTGTGTGTGTAAAAAACCATATTATTGAAAGAACACGTGTGTTTTTTCTAGACATCAAAATAAGTTATTGGTAAGAAATTGGGATTTTCTGACATTTTGGGAGTGTCAACACTTCAGACGCACAGTGGGGAGCGAAAACGGGAGAAGTATTGCTGGTTCGCATAACCCAGTCACCCTCCTTAACTGCTGTCTCAACTTTTGAGACAGCTCCCTAAAACCGTTACAAATATGATTTTTTTGTACAAACATTTTTGACACTATAAGAGTAATATATTAACGAAGGAAAATAATTTTTTTTTTCGAAAAGGGTGTCAGTCGGGACGTGATGCTCGATTTTTCTCTTCAGCGTTGAAAGTGTTAGTAGCGGTTTCAGGTGGAAGAAATGTCAGTCCAACCGAAAAGTTTTGGTCGAACGACCCGCAATTGCAGCTTGGCGATCAAGGTACCTAAGAACGATCAAGCCTACCGTATGCAAGAGAAAAACATGGTTTATCTCGACAAAACCTATGATCAAGCATCCCACGGCGTCTCGACCTGTTGGCAATCCGATGAGGAGTTGGGAGCCCTCAAACAAATTGGAAAGGGTGACCGACTGATCGTCGTTCAGTCGTTCACGGCGGTGGTGAAAAAGGGTTAGTGCCAAACGCACTGCTGATTTTCAAGGCCTCGTCTAGATCTGGAGACTACCATTCTTTGATGAACTTCGACAATTTTTCCAAGTGGCTCACGCTTAAGTTCCTCCCGAATTTACCCGCGGATTCGGTCGTGGTGATGGACAACGCTAAATCCCACCACCAACACCATTGTGTGCAGACCAACAAAAGACCTAACAGTTCGACTCTGAAGGCAGATGTAATTTCGTGGTTGACGAGTAATAATGTGCAGTTCGACGAAAAATTAACTTAAGCCGAGCTTTTACTTCTGGCGTGAAAATCGTCTGTCGAAGAGACGTACAAGGTCGACGAAATCATCAGAGACACAGGCCATCGTCCCCTCCACCTCCCCCCATATCATCCCGACTTGAACCCAATCGAACTGGTGTGGGGTGATATAAAGGGTAAACTCGCGCGGGAATCTGTTGGCACCCCACTAGGTCAAAAAGAAGTACACCTGAGAAAATATTTCTCTGAGTTCTCTACAGAAAAGTGGACAAATATGTGTGGACACGTGGAAAAATTGAGGCAGAATACCGTCAAAAAGATCACTTAGTCGAATCGGAGATCGATAGTTTCATCATTAATGTTGGGGGGGCTTCTGATACTGATAGCAGTTCCGATGAGGATTCGGATTTTTCTGATTAGAAGTTTTACGTACCACAGTTAAATTAATAAGTACTAAATAAATGAATAATAATATGTACTAAATAAATTAATAATAAAATAACATTTGTTTCCAATCTTTCCTTTTACACCTGCCTACCTTCAAAAAATGTTCCTTATTTACCTCATTGTACCTTTTCAAAAAAGTACTCCTAATTTTCAAGAAAACATTTCATAGAAAAATCCTATTACACACGAGTTTGTCTGTCAGCTCAAAGGAGTCACGCTCAGGGGTCCGATTTTACAAAAATCGGGAAAATGCTACGTTCATTCACTATGGTAGGTACCTATGGCTTTTATGACAGTATCATTTTTTATAACGAAAAAAGTTGAGTTTTTATGACGGTTCACACTCCCAGCTGGAAAAAGGATTACAGGGGGAAAGTAGCTGCCACTGGACAGGGGCAAAAAAAACGGGGAACTCCGTGTTGAAAATGATTTTCACGTTCTCCGTCAGATGGCAGGGTCGGAAGGCAATATTCTAGCGCACGCCGTGCCGCACGGCCTATAGTTCATTCTGGAATATACTTGTTCACTATTAAACTCATTCTGTCATTTAACTGTATATGATGGGAAATAAACCAAGTTTAAAGCCCCCCTTTCACGACCCGATCCGTTCTCCCTAAGTCGGGGCCACGCCCCATCGGCCCGGAAGACGGGTGGTGTAATGGCATGCAACCACCCTCAAAGCGCCGATGTGTCAAGAAGAAAGAAGAAAATCCGTTCACATGGAGCCAGCTCGAAGATGGAAACCATTCCATCAAGAAAAAGTACCTATCAAGAATCTCCATCGTCCAGCCCTATGGGCCTTCACTCAAAGTTCAGTTTGATACATTCTCGTCAATATTGTCTTGTTTTTTCGACGTGGAATTAATGACTTGGATTGTGGATCAGTCGACTTTGTATGCTGAGCAGAAACGATTTTCATTGGGCCTGACTTCAGAAGAATTGAGCGCGTTTATGGGTTGTCTCATAATCATGGGGATCAACCAGCTTCCTTCGATAAAATTATACTGGTCAAACAATCCTGCAATAGGAAAAATCCCTATACGTTCAATTTTTTCTTGTCGACGATTTTTGAATATTCTAAGATACTTACATCTAAATGATAACACTAAGTTTGCTCCTCGAGGCTCGCCCAATTATGACAAGTTATTTAAAATTCGTGAAACCGTATTCCGGTTTTTACATTACCTTGTCCATAAGAAAAAACGATTTGACTCGTTGACCATCGTTTTTCCAATCCGAGGTCACTCCTACCTTGAATGTGACAAGGACATGGGGTTGGTCGTCCAGAAAACGAGGACAGAAGTGCCACAAGATTGGTTCGAAGTGCTCAGATCATCCAGGCACAAGCCAAGACCGTTCAAGATCGAACCAGTGGATCAGTACCTTGTCCGAGACTGGACGAAATTTTTGGAACCCTTGTATGCAGTGAAAGCTCCAATGCAGACCAGACCCCTCAGGGAGCTGAGATTCCTCTCTCATCACCCCAGGCTCATCTTTCACCGAGATTCTTACAACGGGGCCATCATCAGTTCCCTTGTCATCCCCAATCCTCCGAGGAGAACATTGACTTCGAGACCAGGACGTCAAGCTCGAGGGAATCGCCGTTCTAACGTTGGTCACAACACTTCGCCCAGGAGAATTTTTTTTTCCCTGAACGTGCATATCTCGAAGCACTCCCCATTTCTAAAGAAAAGTATGCTGATCTCATGCACCTACGGCAGTTTTGTGAGAAGAAAGCCCAAAAATACTACGAGAAATTACCCAAGAAGAAGTGATGTTTGCGGCAATATGCCTTGTTTTTCCCCTGTTTTTTGGGAGTTTGCTATTTTTAATGACTAAATTTGAATAAATTCGTTTTATTTATGCAGTTTAAGTTGTGTAATCTTATATGCCCATACTCTGAGAGTAATAAAAGCAATTTTCTAAAATTTTTGACTGACTTAGATAGGTTACTTTAGCGTTTTTTGCACAAAAATGCGTTTTTTTCAAAATGGTAAAACCCTATATAGCCGGTTTTTCCCCTGTGGTCTTCATTTGGGAAGAGGTATTTGTTACTGAGGGAGACATGGGCTTGGCAGTCCAGCCAGCACTGGAACGGTTTCAGCCATCGTTCGATTCATATATATCATTAATCCATCATGATTACCAGAACCTTGTGGCTGCAAACAAACCGTTTGGCCGTGAAGTAAGCGAAGCACTCTACGCTTACTATAACGTTGTGCATCTCTGGGGCAGGATCCTAGCGATCCACCGGCATCGCGGAGAAGTTGACCCTATAGATGAGGTCCTTCTCAGACGTCTCGAACATGAAAACATGTATCCGACGACCATGCCGATTAACACATTTTTAAGATGTGTAGGTGATTTTCGTGACACCACCGGCACGACACACAAATTCTCCGTTGTTGAGAAGCCAAGCAACACCGGCGATTTCGGTGTTATCTCGTCACGCACACACTCATTTTATGAATCGCTGCCATAACCACGCTCTGCTACCATGTAATGGATGAGGGGTTTAACTACGCCGCCCATACAGCGTAGTTTCCCCCTCTCCACCCTCTATAAAGGTAGGGAGGCAGTGTGACAGCTGCCCCCGGAGACACTGGTTTGATTATAACGCAATGCCTCCAGGAGTTGTCGGGAAGAGCCCGCATCGAAGATGGACGGGATTCCCATATACCATCATGTACGTACGTTCCTATCCGAGGGAAATATAGAAACAAGGAACGCACGAGTGGACTGTATCAAGTTTTGGTCTGGGACCTAATAACCCGCTAATAATGATGTACAACAATAAAATGCACGAAAAATGACATGTGAAAGGGAATGAAGTAGGACTGACCTTTTGTTAGGCGCGCCTGGGGTCTCCCGTCGACGGGGTGGAGTGGAGTATCCTGTCCTCTGGATGTCGAAAAACGGCCCGTCGCGATTCCGCGAGGTACTATTGTGCCGGAGGTGGAAAGGGGAAAAAATTATGAGGAATAGCTTGGGGAAGGACCAGGGTTGGTTTCGAGGATCCGAACGCGAGCTTTCTTACCAGTTGACTGAATAGGAAGGAGCGAACGGTATACGCAAGGGGGGAGGGAGAAGGAAACATGACATCTCCTGCATTCAGAACCAATGTACATCAAAACAGTAGGGAAACTAAATACTGAGACCAAACATACCCCCCACCCAAAATTAGCAAATTTTGCTGAACAGCATAATGAAAAATAATGAGAACTCTCCCTTACGGATTAGCTAGAAAATATGGCCAAAATAAACGTAAGCTTGGGTTCACCAACATACTTTGTGACCAAACAAAAAATTACTCTATGATAATTAGAAATGCACCCACTAGAAAAATAAGTATACTCTGTTGAAAATAAAACTGGTTGGGTGCATCGTGGGGAAGGATTATTCGATAGGAAGGACCACCAATTTATTGGTGGGACGGGTCAAAACTCCTGTGGATGTTCTGACTCTAGCAACTCGCACTACGCCATCGGCGCCGGGCAACACCTGATCCACTCGCCCCAACGGCCATTGAGTTGGCGATGTGTTTGGAGAGCGAAGGATGACTACTGCTCCGTCCTTCAACTCGGGGGTCTTCTTCGTCCATTTCCTGCGAAACTGAAGAGAGTGCAGATATTCTCTGCTCCAACGCTGCCAAAACGACTGGGTGAGTTGGTTAACCAACTGCCATCGCTTCAGTCGACTGGGGTTCTCCTCGAGAAGATCAGCTTCAGGTCGAGCGAGGAGTGGACCTCCAACCAGGAAGTGTCCAGGGGTGAGACAGTCGGCAGGGTCGTTCGGTGCTCCAGGAAGAGCGGCGAGCGGGCGCGAGTTCAAAATTGCTTCAATGCGAGCAAAAATAGTTGCGAACTCTTCAAAGGTGAGACACTGATCCCCAATGATGCGTTTTAGGTGATGTTTTGCACCTTTTATCATGATTTCCCAGGCTCCTCCAAAATTTGGAGCAAGGGGAGGGTTGAAAATCCAGGCTATCTCCCTTTGTGCTAAATAACTCTCGAATTCAGGGCTGGCTTGTTTTAAGAAAGTGTGCACATCAGACATCTCCCGAGCAGCTCCACGGAAATTTCTTCCGTTATCTGAATAAATATGTGAAGGAAGCCCCCGCCGTGCGATGAAACGGTCCATAGAAGCGAGGCAAGCCTCAGTGGACAATGCTGAGACGACTTCTATGTGTACCGCACGAGTTGACATACATACAAAGAGTGCAAAATAACTTTTGTCTCTCTTGGCATTGCGGCGATTGCTGAACCGAATATGGAAGGGACCACCAAAATCAAGTCCTGTGTGGGTGAAGCACTTTCCAGGGGAAAGGCGGGATTTTGGAAGGTCAGCCATTACTGGATTTGTGATGGTTGCAGTATAACGAGTACAACGAACGCACTTATGAATTCTCTGACGGATGAGACTACGAGCGGATGTTATCCAGTATTCCCGGTGTAGTAGTGATTGGATTAGTCGAGGTCCACCATGAGCAGAATACAGATGAAAGTGATCAACTAATAATCGAGCCAAATGACTATCCTTTGGGATCACCAAAGGACGTTTTGCCTTTTCGGTAAGAGGAGCCCACGCCAGGCGACCCCCCACCCTGAGGAAACCGTCAGGTGAGAGGAAGGGAGAAAGAGCAGCGAGTCGTTTGGAACACTCCTTCTGCTTGTCTAATAAAGCAATTTCGTCGCTGTAATGATGAGCCTGCGTGACTCGAACCAGAGTGGATAAGGCGTCACGATACTCGGAGGCAGATATAGGTCCAAATCTGCGTCCAAGATGAGATGAGTTGCTGGCTTTCAGGAGAGAGTTATGCGCAAATCGAAGGACGTATGCTACAATCCGCTGTAGTTTAGTAAGTGAAGAAGAATTTTCCATCAACTGAATGAGGTTGGATGGAGTGGCAAGCGATAAAAAGTTGAGAATGGTTGGTAGCTTGAGTTCCGGCAAGCCGGAAATCGACCAATTAGGATCCGATGGCCAGTCCTTCAAAGATTGGTACAAAAATGAGGGACCATTCCACCACATGTCAAGGTTTATGAGTTTAGATGGTGCCAACCCTCTACTCCCGAAATCGGCAGGATTCTGTGTTCCTGGAACGTGTCGCCATAAGACTGACGGACACGCCTCATGAATCTGAATGACCCGATTGGAAACGAAGGTCTTCAGTCGATATGGAGGAGTTCGGAGCCAGGCTAGGACGGTAGTCGAATCTGTCAGGCAGGTGATTTTAACGATTGATAAGTGCTCAATGAAACCTTTAGAGGCTAGAATCAACTTAGCCAATAGATGTGCAGCTCCCAACTCCAGACGAGGTATCGTCCATGACTTCAAGGGGGCGACTTTGGTCTTGGATTTCACGAGATGGATGTGTACGCCTTCTGTGGTCTCAACACGCAAATAAAGGACCGCTGCCATGCCTAGCTCACTGGCATCCGAAAATCCGATGAGTTGAAGATCCCGATACAGGGTGGGTAAAATACAACGTGGGATTCTTGCCTGTTCCAAAAACGGGAGTTCTTGTTCCAGATTCATCCATGTGGACAACAAATCCGAGGGGATAGGATCATCCCAATCGATTTTTAGAAGCCAGATTTGCTGAAGTAGGGCCTTTAATGAAAATATGACCGGACTGAAGTAACCATTCGGATCAAACATCCTCGCGACTTTGGATAAAATACCTCGCTTACTCGCCTGAACTGGAGTAGAATCGATGGTACAACAGAAAACATCGGCTTTAGGATCCCAACCGATCCCTAAAACCTTGGTGGCGCTCTGAGTGAGTGTATCTTCTGAAAAATTGACGACGCCCGAAGAAAAGCTTGAGAGAAGAGTTGAGGATGAACTAGCCCACTTCCCTAGTTCGAAACCCCCCGCTGCTAGAAGCTCAGTAAGTTGCGATTGCAACAACGAAGCTTCTTCTTCAGAATGGGCACCGGAAATTACGTCATCGATATAGGTCTCAGAGCGGAGCGCCTCCGCTGCAAGAGGATATCTTTCGCCTTCATCAAGAACTAACTGAGCAATAGTTCTTTGTGCAGTAAAGGGACTAGAGGTAACACCAAAGGTAACTGTAGTGAGCTGCCACTCTGTTATAGGATCTGAAGGAGAAAACCGCCAGAGAAAGTGCAGATAATCCTGGTCGTCCTGGTGCAAACTGATGGCACGGAACATCTGCCGAACATCACAGGTGATACCAACTTTATGAGTCCGAAATCGTGAAATAATTTCGCCAATATCTCCCTGTCTTTTGGGACCAACGAGTAGAGTATCGTTGAGACTGGTGCCAGTAGGATCTTTCTCCGATGGGTTGAAAACTACCCGAACCTTCATCTTTCCAGCGGGCTCTTTAACCACTCCATGGTGGGTCATCAAATAATCCACCGAGGTGTTAGCCCTAACCATGTGTCCTTGGTGTACATAATCCTTCAAACAAGCATGATACAGATCTCGAAATTCAGGATTTTTCTCGAACTGTTTCTCAAGGCGGAAAAGTCTTTTGAAGGCTCGATCCCGAGTGGAACCGAGAATTGGACGTATGTTGTCAACGAAAGGTAAGCGAGCTACGTAGCGACCAGTATCGTCGCGCGAAATAGTTTGTTGAAAATGCCGTTCACATTGTACATCTTCATCAGAAGGTGGATGAGGGATCTCAACTTCCTCTTGTTCCCAGAATGCTCGCATAGTTTCTTCAAGACTACGAAGAGTGGAAACCGGAGCAGAGGAAACAAGGAGGGTGTTGAGATGATCCGGAGGGGATTCATGGGGAATGGAACCCATCAAAACATATCCGAAAATAGTGGGTACTGCAGAAGGATTCCCTCTAATAGTACCGGGAAATTCGAGAGTAGCGTCTAAAACGGCTTGCACTCCGAGTAGCATGTCCACTGGACCAGGTGTAATGAATTCGGGATCAGCTAATGTAAGAAAATTGAAATGAGATAGCAGCTGGTCCGGTAAGGGAGTCGTAGGAAGGTCCGACGTGATCCGAGAAATGAGGGCTGCATCGAGAAATATAGCTGATTCCGGGGAATGCCTAGATGCCAACTTACACGAAACTAGGCCCTGAACCTTTGAGTGAACAGGAGAGTGTCCAACGCCAGAAATTCCAAAAGAGCATTTTTTTCGGGGAAGGCCTAGTCGATCGGCAAGCGACGTGGTTAAGAAGTTAGCCTGACTTCCTGAATCCAAGACTAGACGACATGTATGAGGGCGTCCAGTGACATCGAAAATAGTTGCTTGAGCTGTTCCAAGGAGGGCAATCGAGGTAGCCAAAGGTCTTGGGCAGACATTGGTGAGTGAGACTGCATTATTTCCATCGGGAGTAATAGCGACGTCCGCCGTCGGGGATGATTCCGGACGAGAGGAGGGGGAAGTTACATCGGAACTGATTCCCTGATGTAATAAATGATTATGGGATTTCCTCTTACAAATTCGACAGCAAAACGTAGATTTACACATTGAAAAGGTGTGACGACCAAAGCAAGCAAAACATAAACGATTTTGTTGAATGATCGTTTTGCGCTCAGGTACACTCATTGAAAGGAACACCTCACATTTAGACAGTTTGTGATTTGATTTGGCACAACATACACATGAGGATGTAGAAGGAGTATTCATAGTCGTCTTAGGAGTATTAACGCTAGACGTTGAAGGGGAAATTTCCGAATTTGAAGCAAGTAAAACACGCTTCCGTTCCTTAACTGTAGGTGTAATCGTTGTTCCGGACACCGGAGAATTCAAGAGATCCGAAATCGAACTTTGACTGCCCATAAAATCATCAAAGTTTTGAAAAGTAGGGAATGGAGTATCCACATACTTATCTTCAAAAGCTCGTTTTGTTCTTGCATCCATTAGGCGCAGACCCAAGTGTAAGAACATGAAGTCCGAAAGGTCAGGAACATTAAGCGATTTTAAACTTGCTACGGTGGCCAAAATAAAGTCGGCTGTATTACGAACACTACTTGGTGAATCCGATTTCAGCGGTGTGAATGTGAGTAGTTTATTCAAATAGAAATTTGCTATCACTCGATTGTTAGTGTATCTGTTTACTAGCGCTTGATATGCAGTAGCATAATTTTCGGGACGAAATTCTACAGTTTTAATCAATTGAAGTGCGGGGCCTTCAACGTTAGCCAAAAGATAAGTGAACTTTTCTATTTCAGATAAATCAGATCTATGTATGAGCGCATCAAAAAGGGACTTGAATGACGAAAAGTTTTGAATTTGTCCATCGAATCTGGCTAACTGAATTTCAGGCAATTTCGGTTTCAGTTGCACTTGTGGCGAATGACTGTTTTGACTTGTAGAACTCGAATTCAAATCAGGCAGTTTCACAGGAGTAACATAAGGTTTGGTTGCGGCAATTATAGAAAAATAGAGATTTTCGAACGTCGAAGTTTCTGCTACACAATCGGTAGCGAGCGTAGGTTCTTCTAATTGAATGCCGGCCAGATTGTCTAAAACTGTATTGTACTCTGTGAAAATGTCGTCAAGTTTGCTTGCACGTGCTAGAAATATATCCAAGTTTTTTGGAAGGCCCACAATCATACCGGAAGTGACCTGAAGTCGAGAGAGAAGACGTTTTTTCTTCTCGGTATACTTGTTGTACTGAGCAGTTAATTCCTCTTTTTGGCCCATTATTTTCCCGAGTAAATCCGTTCTGACTGGATGGAATTACCCCAATACTGAAAGAAAACGTGACCCAGAAACGAGCTGGTTTTCAGGGTGTGGACGATTGGGTGAAAGCGCAAGTGATCGTCACGCGGAGGGGAAATGAGCAAATGCGAAATGAGGAACTAGGTAGGAGTGGGAAAGATGAAGAGTGTTGATGCCCCACCTACACCTCAACCTAAGTAAGTAAACAAGTTGTATGTGACCAATAAGGAGCCCGTTAATGCGTCACGTGACGATGACGCCCAAGATGGATCCCACTAAACCAACCCAAAGGGTCCTATAGAAATGAAATGCCCAATATCCGTGGCTCGAAGAACCATTAATTTGTACGTACGTTCCTATCCGAGGGAAATATAGAAACAAGGAACGCACGAGTGGACTGTATCAAGTTTTGGTCTGGGACCTAATAACCCGCTAATAATGATGTACAACAATAAAATGCACGAAAAATGACATGTGAAAGGGAATGAAGTAGGACTGACCTTTTGTTAGGCGCGCCTGGGGTCTCCCGTCGACGGGGTGGAGTGGAGTATCCTGTCCTCTGGATGTCGAAAAACGGCCCGTCGCGATTCCGCGAGGTACTATTGTGCCGGAGGTGGAAAGGGGAAAAAATTATGAGGAATAGCTTGGGGAAGGACCAGGGTTGGTTTCGAGGATCCGAACGCGAGCTTTCTTACCAGTTGACTGAATAGGAAGGAGCGAACGGTATACGCAAGGGGGGAGGGAGAAGGAAACATGACATCTCCTGCATTCAGAACCAATGTACATCAAAACAGTAGGGAAACTAAATACTGAGACCAAACACATCACAATGTATGTATATATATGTATGTACTTTATAAATATGTATGTACCCACCTATTTCTTTACTTTTTCTAATTTGTAGTATTCGCTCATAATTACTTTTTCAAATATTTTTGTACCTACGGTAAATTTTTAATTATAACATTTTTCACAGTTTGTACATTTTTGTCTTATTTCACCTACCTACAATATTTTGAATACAGTTCTTGAATATTTTATATTAGGTAGTTTTATTTTTCCAAAGGCTAACCTACTTTTTTTGTCAATAATAACCTGTTGAAGTTTCCATTTTCGTAAAAAATAAAAAATAAAAAAAATATAATGAATTCCAATAAAATACCATAACGAAAAAAAATGTGCTTAGTAAAAAAAAAGAAGTGGCTACTCTATCGTGCCGCAATACCTTTAGGCGTTTGCAATGCATACCGCAAGCAGATGTCAGGAAGATATTGTGGCATGGCTGAGTAGCCACTTTATTTTCGTCATTTCCTCTAAAAGTAAATGCTGCAAAATATTTTACCATGTATTTTCCTAATTCTTTAGTCGTACAGTAAATGGAAAACCAGGAGTAGTGGGGAAATTCGAAAAAAGGTACCCTGATATTTCAGGGTAGGTGGCTATTGGTATTGTGGTGGTGGGTATTGTGGCTATTCCCAGTAGCCACAATACCTTTCGCATAGACAAGGTACTAATCCCTTGGAGGCAAGTCATGTGGCTGCTCCAGGTAGCCACAATACCTTAAACACGTTTTTAAAAGAGTTTCACTCAGCGTTCTCTACAACAATCATCCCTCAACAGAAAAAGGATAATTCACTTGGCACTTCGGTATTCTCTATTCTCGACATTTCCTATTACTGAAATATCATTTTTATATTAATATAATCGTAAAGATAATGATCAATAAGATGAAAAAAGAGTAAAATTGGATTACAAAATACCAAGTTTGTCGTATGAAAATGTCATATATATGCAACATGTACAGGTGGAAAAAGAATTTATTTTGGAGGTAAACAATCGTAAGTGCCCCCCCCCCCTCCCCTTGATAAGTCAAAACATATGGTGAACATGTGTATAACATGAAGCGGGCCATTTAAAACTTGAAAATGTACGTAACCATTCTTTCGAAAATAGCATTTCCAGGGAAGAAGAGTTTTGAAACCTCATTTTTGCTCTCCTGTAAAATCCCAATTTTGCATTATGACAGTTGACCTCTGAGGTACAGAACTGTACTGGCCAACAAAAAAACAAAAACATGATTATGATGTACCTATATGTACGCTTTGCATCTTTAAAAATGTGAAAGCGATTCAGCGCAAATTTTTGATAAAGGGCCACACCTAAAATGCCGGTGCCTCGGTTCATTCGCTCACTGAAAAATAAATCGAGCGGGCTCTCAAATTTGGTCCTATTTTTGTGCCCTCCCAGTACTATCAACTCATGAGGACTGCCAAGAAAAATCCGCCTTTCCATCAAGTTAACGAACCGACGTACGAGAATTTCATCGATTTCAAGGGATTCAACCACCTGATCGGGGAAAACTTCTATGTTGACCAAAAAAAAAACCGTTCGTCTTTCAGTATAAGATTACCTACAAAGCCGAAGATTTTGAAACCGCTGATACCAACTGGAGCACACAAAGTAGGAGAAACACACGAGCATCATTCAATCTGAGCTTGGACCAACGCAAGGACAATCTGGAGAGCTGGACAATCAAAAAAGCCTACAACGCACGAATACCAATTGCAGAAAATAAGAAGAGACGAAGTGTTTAGTAGATAACAAATACATCAAACCGTATTACGCTGATTTCTACAACAATCTCAAAAATGGTTGTACCACTGGTTGGTTTTCATCTTCTCGTGCACCAACTTGTGAATATTTTTTCTTAGCCTATTTGTTCCTTTTTTATGTGATTATTTATGTACATTTCTGTGATTTCGATTCAGTGGAAGAAGTTCCATATTGTCCTGGCCTGTCAGTAGGTGATTGTACGAACCTACCCTGAGGGTGGGGGTACCCACTACCATCAATATGTGTTATTATCCAGTCATAAAACAGATGATTCTCGCTTGTTCTCTTGTCTTTACGCCCGCCAGTAATTCAGCTTTTTAGAATCCCTAATGTATACGCTGAACATGTAAACTTTACCAAAATAAATATGTATATTCAAATCGTAGAAACAGGATACTATCTCAAAATAATATTATATTGGTGAAGCAGCGTCAAGTTGTCCGTGGAAAAGGTGAACATCTCAAAAGATTTTTGTAGAAGGTCCATTGAAGAAGGTAACAACTCAAAATATCATCAACATTCGACAATTAAATCCCTCCCCCCCTTGTCACACTAGCGAATAAACCACATTTTGGACCATGAAAATTTGGGGGAGTAATTTGGTCAACGATTTATGCATTGCTAATAATCGTTAGAAGGGTCCCAGAGGTCGAAGAAACCAAGATAGAAACTTTGAACGTGTTTGCTCAAATTTAGGTTTTTCGAGTTGTTGCGTTGTTCTACGATGGGTGCGATATATCCATCGTGTGAAACATACTTCACACCATACGTATACACCAATACTTGTGTTGCACAAGCACATAAATAAAAAATAAAATTAGCAAGTCAAAAAACTTACCAACAGGCAATTAGGCACTTACCTGCGACAAAGAAAGAAGAAAAAAATGAAATCACTTGCAAAGAAAAATTTCCTGAACACATACTGAGCAATAGGCTAGGCATAAATTAATATAGGTACTTCAATAAGATGAAAAACGCAAAATAACAATCAGATGGGTAGGTAATCACGCGGGGTCATAACCAACGCGATCAGGTGGATTGGGAGCAGAAGGCGGAGGAAACCGTGACTAAAAATAAAAAAAAATAAAGGGAGTCCTAAAAAAGAACAGGAAACCATTTTAATTCAACTAAGTAATCGGAAATTAATAGAAATCTACAATAAGCTCTGTGTGACTCATCAGGACCACCCATAGCCTCGGCGAACCATTCGTTTCTTTTTCGATAATAATTAATTATAACTGATTATTGGTTGGAAACAACAATTAATTATTTAGCCCAGGCAGCGCCCTGAATGTGGCAGGGATTTCTATGGCGATTCCTGAGTTGTCCGCCAGAGTAAGGCAGCCAAGAATAGAGAGTGGAATGAAGTCTTGCGGCTAAGGTCCCGGGCTACAGAGCCAAATGAGAAGAAACTTTCATTTTTAGCGAATTTTCAAAGAAAACGAAGCAACTGCAATGGGTCCAACATTTTCAGAATGTGAATTTTTAAATCTTTTTCATAGACAAATCCGTTTCAGAGCATCCTGAATTCATCCCTAGATTTTAACAAAAATGCATTTGCGTATATATTAAATTTATTTATGTATCACTCCATACGATACGCAACCTTGGGTACATGATACAAAATTCCGACTTTCGTCAAAAAGTTCGTACATATTTCGAAACAAAAGGATGAGTTCGAAGATGAGCAATTTTCAAAAATTCGTATGGGGCCTAATTTGAGTTTGATGGGATAAAAAAAATCAGTAAAAACTGCTAAAATTGCGAACAATTATATAAACGCTGCAAATTATTACACAAAGGTTTATTATTTACCTGTATAGATGCCCCTTCTGCGTAGATCACTCTTTTCTGTGGTCGATACCTACCCTCCTGCTTCTCCCAGAAAGGACTATTAAAAGTTTCCTACAAATGCGCGGGGTTCAATAATTCAATCATTAATTATTTTGCAGTTATTCATGAAGCATAAAGCAAATAATAAACCGTTGTTTAATAACTTACCTGTATAGGTGCCCCTTCTACGCAAATAGTATAATGAACCGTTGTGAAATCATTTTACGTTGAGTAGTAATTTGCCCAACAATAATACTTCAATAATGAACGTATAATGAACCGTTGTGTAATAATTTATTGTTGTGTAAAAATTTACCGTTGTGTAATAATTTACCCATCAATAATACTTCAACTTTTTTCAAGTTTCACTACCTATCAACAAAATCCAGAAGAGCCATCATTTTGGTTTATTATTCTGTGAATAATACACCTATGAATTCGCTCAGCAAAAAATTTTTATAACGCCCCTCAAAATTTTTTCTTTTCCGTTTCAAGGTGCGTAGATTCCAAAAATGCAATGTCCGTCCGCCGTATCACGTGTACAGGCTTCATTTTCGGTCTAAAAAATTCGTTCTTTCGCACACATGCTCCATTTGGGCCCTAGTTGTGTCCCGAAACTTTTCAGCCCGATCGGAATATACCCAGGGGTGTTATGAGTGAAAATGTGTGTAAAAATAGGTACTTTTTGCGTTTTAGCAACATGTTGGTAACATGAGCTTCTGAGATATAGTTTTCCATGTTTTTGGGGACGAGAAGACCGAATATGAAGTCGATTTTGACCAGAGTAGAAAATTGAGGTTCTACCAGATGTTCCAGTCCCGAAATTGATTTTTTATGAGTCAAAAACCTGGGAAATCGTCTGAAATCACCATCAATTTGTAGAATAACACTGGAAAAAGTGTCAACAGGTGGATCAAGACGATTAAATGGTACTATCAATGATCAAAGATAATTTAAAAAAGAAAAGAAGCGTACCTAATTCCTGTTTTGGGGGCCAAAATTGGTGGAAACCACCAGAAATAGTTATTTCAATTATTTTATATGAAAGAAACAATAAATAAACAGTCAACATTTCTGTAGGTATGTCCAATAGAATAATAAACCCATGTGACAAGGACTTTGCAGCGTTTTTGGTTTACTATTCTGTGAATAATACACCTATGTAATCGCTCAGCAAAAAATTTTTATAACACCCCCTCAAAAATTTTTCTTTTACGTTTCAAGGTGCATAGATTCAAAAATGCAATTTCCGTCCACCGCACGCGGTACGCCGTATCACGTGTACCGGCTTCATTTTCGGTCTAAAAAAAAATCGTTCTTTCGCTCACATGCTCCATTTGGGCCCTAGTTGTGTCCCGAAACTTTTCAGCCCGATCGGAATATACCCAGGGGTGTTATGAGTGAAAATGTGTGTAAAAATAGGTACTTTTTGCGTTTTAGCAACATGTTAGTAACATGAGCTTTTGAGGTATCGTTTTCCATGTTTTTGGGACGAGAAGACCGAATATGAAGTCGATTTTGACCAGAGTAGAAAATTGAAGTTCTACCAAATGTTCAGCTCCCAAATTTGATTTTTCGTGAGTCAAAAACCTGGGAAATCGTCTGAAATCACCATCAGTTTGTATAATAACACTGGAAAAAGTGTCAACACGTGGATCAAGACGATTAAAAGGCACTACCAATGATCAAAGATGGAAACCATCAGAAGGAAACCAAGGATGGAAAAATTAATGGAAACCACCAGAAATAGCTATTTCGATTATTACGCATGAAAGAAACATTAAATGAACAGCCAAAATTTCTGTAGGTATGTCCAATAGAATAATAAACCCATGTGACAAGGACTTTGCAGCGTTTTTCAAATGAAATAATATCGCAGATATAATATCGTTTGTGTTTCAGTAACATGAGCTTTTGAGGTATCTTTTTCGATGTTTTTAGGACGAGAAGACCGAATATGAAGTCGATTTTGACCAAAGAGTGGAAAATTGAGGTTCTAACGAAGTTTCAGCCTTAAATTTTGGTCTAAAATCGTCATTTTTCCGCAAACAGTTCGGGTCCCCACTTGGGAACACATTTGGGTCCTAGTTGCTCTCCGAAGCACGACAGCCCGATCGGCATACACCCAGGGGTGATATGGAAGAAAAATGAGTGTAAAAATAGGGGTTTTTAGGGATTTTTGGGTTTAGTAAACATGAGCTTGTGATATATCGTTTTCCATGTTTTTTAGGTCGAGAAGACCGAATATTTGTTTGATTTCGACCGAAGAGTGAAGAATTGAGGTTGTAACGACAGTGAAGCTCCCGAAATTCATTTTTTATGAGTCAAAAACATGGGAAATTGTCTTAAATCACCATCAATTTGTATAGTAACACTTTAAGTAGTAACAACGTGATCCTAGACAAATCAATGGTACTATCAAAGATCCAAAATAATCTGTTGAAAGGAAAAGCCGAGCCTATTTCGTGTTTTTGGGGGCCAAAACTGGTGGAAACCATAAAAAATAGCCATTTCAATAATTGCACATGAAAGAAACAATAAATGAACAGCCAAAATATCTGTACGTATGTCCAATAGAATAATAAACCGATGTGACAAGGACTTTGCAGCGTATTTCAAATGAAATAATATCGCAGAACAACCAAATCGACTTCATACTCCGTGATAATAATCAGGTGATCCCTAGCAATGATTATCTCGGGCCAATTCCCTATTGCTGCCGCGTCCCTAGCAATGATATCTGGGCTGAATGTATACTATTTCATTCATCCTCCTATTGAAGAAGCCTGTCGGTGCAAACTTCTGGGCCTTACAGTGAGCGAACGGCTGGACGTACAATGCTCCGGGTAGTCTCAAAAAACTCCCAAGTTCGAGAACTATTTAAAAACGCTGCGAAGTCCTTGTCACATGGATTTATTATTCTATTGGACACACCTACAGAAATGCTGGCTGTTCATTTATTGTGTCTTTCATGTGAAATAATTGAAGTAGCCATTTGTGATGTTTTCCACCAATTTTGGCCCCCAGAACACGAATTAGGTACGCTCCTTTCGGTTTATTATTCTGTGAATAATACACCCATGTATTCGCTCAGCAAAAAAATTTTATAAAACCCCTTCAAAATTGTTCTTTTACGTTTCAAGGTGAGTAGATTCCAAAAATGTAATGTCCATCCTCCGTACGCCTTATCACGTGTACCGGCTTCATTTTCGGTCTAAAAAATTCGTTCTTTCGCACACAAGCTCCATTTGGGCCCTAGTTGTGTCCCGAAACTTTGCAGCCAGATCGAAATATACCCAGGGGTGTTATGAGTGAAAATGTGTATAAAAATACACTGCCAAGGTGATGGCACAGGAGCTTCCTCGTCACAATCAGAGTGACCCATTATACATTACATAACGTGAAATATACATATTACATAACATTACATGAAATATACATATTACATAACATTACGTTCATAATACATTACGTCCATTATACATAATTGCGAAAGTTATGCGTGTTTGAAGAATTTCACGTTAGCGCATGCGCAGGGCGAACCGCTGGCTCTATCATGTTGAAATTTATATGGGACCTCAATGGGCCCTACCCGCTTAATCCCTGAGAATTACATTTAAATTGGGTTAAATCTTTGGTTACTACGGCTGTAACAAGGAAATTGAATCTATTTCACGCCAGCGCATGCGCAAAACGCACCGAGGGTCCGATCATGCTGAAATTCATACTGGAACTCACTAGGCCTTGTCCAAACAACCCTTGAAAATTTGAGCGAAATTGAATCAAAATTGTGAAAGTTATGCGTGTTTGTTGAATTTAACGTTAGCGCATGCGCAGGGCGTACCGCTGGATCAATCATGTTGAAATTTGTATGGGACCTCAACGGGCCTTATCCGCACCATCCCTCAAAATTTGAGCTGAATCAATTCAAAATCGTGGAAGTTATGGCTGTAACAAGGAAATGCGGACAGACAGACCCACAGACTCACAAACCCACAGACCGACAGACACGGAACCAAATTTGTTCAGTAGGCTTTGAAACGCAAAATGCAAGTGGAAATTTTGATTTCTGAAGACAAAAATTTTTGGCTCACGAAAGTGAACACAAGGCTTCC
Organism: Leptopterna dolabrata; assembly: GCA_954871275.1. Lineage (NCBI taxonomy): Eukaryota > Metazoa > Arthropoda > Insecta > Hemiptera > Miridae > Leptopterna > Leptopterna dolabrata. The sequence continues at coordinate 62,253,863 of OX940977.1, read as the reverse complement.
GCTGCTTCGCAGACTCGGAAGCAATAGGTACTTTTTGTGTTTTAGAAACATGCTAGTAACACGAGCTTCTGAGGTATCGTTTTCCATGTTTTTGGGGACGAGAAGACCAAATATGAAGTCGATTTTGACCAAAGTGGAAAATTGAGGTTCTACCAAATGTTCAGCTCCCAAATTTGATTTTTCGTGAGTCAAAAACCTGGGAAATCGTCTGAAATCACCATCAGTTTGTATAATAACACTGGAAAAAGTGTCAACACGTGGATCAAGACGATTAAATGGCACTACCAATGATCAAAGATAATTTGAAACCAATTCATGTTTCGGGGGCCAGAATTGGTGGAAAGCATCAGAAATTTTATTTATTACTATAAACTATTATTTATCTATTTTATTTATTACTTCACATGAAAGAAACAATAAATGAGCAGCCAACATTTCTGTAGGTGAGTCCAGTAGAATAATAAACCCCATGTGACAAGGACTTAGCAGCGGTTTTTTTTTTTTCTTCAAATTATCTTTGATCATTGGTAGTGCCATTTAATCGTCTTGATCCACGTGTTGGCACTTTTTGTAGCGTAATTATACAAATTGATGGTGATTTCAGAGCATTTTCCAGGTTTTTGACTCATAAAAAAATCAATTTTGGGAGCTGAACATTTGGTAGAACCTCAATTTTCCACTCTTTGGTCAAAATCGACTTCATGTTCGGTCTTCTCGTCCCCAAAAACATGGAAAAAGATACCTAAAAAGGTCATGTTACCAACATGTTACTAAAACGCAAAAAGTACCTATTTTTACACACATTTTCACTCATAACACCCCTGGGTATATTCCGATCTGGCTGCAAAGTTTTGAGACACAACTAGGGCCCAAATGGAGCATGTGTGCGAAAGAACGATTTTTTTTTAGACCATAAATAGGATAGACATTGCATTTTGGTTTATTATTCTGTGAATAATACACCTGCGTAATCGCTCAGCAAAAAATTTATATAACACCCCCTTCAAAATTTGTTCTTTTACGTTTCAAGGTGCATAGATTCCAAAAATGCAATGTCCGTCCGCCGTATCACGTATACATACCGGCCTCATTTTTGGTATAAAAAAGTCGTTCTTTCGCACACATGCTCCATTTGGGCCCTAGTTGTGTCCCGAAACTTTTCAGCCAGATCGGAATATACCCAGGGGTGTTATGAGTGGAAATGTGTATAAAAATAGGTATTTTTTGTTTTTTAGTAACATGTTAGTCGAGTTAGACGACAAGACCGAATATGAAGTCGATTTTGACCAGAGTGGAAAATAAAGGTTCTACCAAATGTTCAGCTCCCAAAATTGATGTTTTATGAGTCAAAAACCTGGGAAATCGTCTGAAATCACCATCAATTTGTATAATAACACTGGAAGTAGTATCAAAACGTGGATTAAGACTATTAAATGGCACTACCAATGAGCTAAGATAAATGGGGGGGGGGGGGGAAGGAGAGTACCTAATTCGTGTTTTAGGGGCCAGAAATGGTGGAAACCATCAGAAATAGCTATTTCAATTATTTCACGTGAAATAAACAATAAATGAAAGCCAACATTTGTGTAGACATGTCCAATAGAATAACAAACCCATGCGACAAGGATTTTGCAGCGTTTTGGAATCTACGCACCTTGAAACGTAAAAGAACAAATTTTGAAGGTGTTATAAAAATTTTTTGCTGAGCGAATACACGGGTGTATTATTCACAGAATAATAAACCAAAACTTTAAAACAATTCGAGATAACGGCGTCCTGGAGATTTCAACCCCTGTTTTTCACCCCTTAGGGATGACTGACATTAACGCCAAGCTTGGAGGACTAACTAGACCACAAATGGGACCTATAAACCGAATTTCGCCAATTTTGGTTCATAGTAACTAAGAAAAGTGCGAAGTATGGCGTACGGCGGATGAACAGAGAAATTCTTTTATTGCATTTTCGGATTAAACATACCTTGAAACGGAAACCATCAAATTTTGAGGGGAGGAAAAAATTGTTTAATGCTCGATTCCAAAGGTTCATTATTGAAAATAATGAACCAAAAAATCACTGAAAGTAGTATGGAAGGGTGAGTAGACAGAAAAATCAGCTGTTCCCATACAGAACGGGGGTAAAATTTGGATGGGGGGCGGGGTAAAATTGGTATTATGGGCTTAAAACCAATGTTGACTCACCTGACGTTGTGTGGGATTGTGATTCACGACAGAAAGAGGATCATTTCGAAGATAGAAGTATTTTTCTCAAGAGAGGGTAAAACCTTTGGGTGGAAAATCGGTTGAAATAACTAAAATGTAAGTTCAAGAAAAGCTGTAATGAGGGATTTGATCAAATTATCGATCCGTTGCACACCATCGCAGATTTCCAGTGAAAGGTAATGTTTTATTGAAATTTGTGGTAGGGTCGAATTAATTTAAATTAATGTACATTTAATATAGAAATACCTACCTGCATAAAACATCTACCCATTATCATTTATCAAACCAAGTGGCACAGCTAAGCAACAGGTTGAGTCGACAAGCAGTAGGTGCCCACAATACCGATGTGTAAAACTTACCTACCTACCTTCCCACCCTAGGAGTATTCCTACTGGCTCCCTTGCCATGGTTCGAACGGCGTTCAATAAAAAAAAAATAGGTATATCGGTACACACCCACAGTTACCTACATACCGATAAATAAACATCTGGCTATTAACCTACTTCACACTAGTAGTTTTTTAATCGAGCTATTCTGTATAGCCTTCATAAATCAATGAGTACTATTTTTAATTGGTTTCCTAGATGTTAGTGTGAATTACGGAACATCAAAATAAACCAAACAAATAGGTAAAAATTTCAACATAATATTAATACTCGTAGATGGATTTAAACCAACCAATAAACGCTACTAGGGACCGCTACTATAATATAGAATATACATCATTGTCCATCTTCTATAGTAAGTACCTTGAACGAGAATGAATGAAATTTGGTTTGTAGGCCATATTTGGGGTGTAGTTGGTCCTCAAAGCTCGGAGTTACTGGTAGTCAAAACAAAGCGAAACAAAGGGGTTCGGACTTACAGAACCGCCGGTGTGGAGATTGGCACGCAATACTCAATAATAGTATGGCTACAAGTCTGGCGGCGGGGGCCGCCCATTTCGGTCAAAATCTGTAAACCTGCATAGAAATCTCATTTTCTGACACTGACATTACACAGACATTTTGGTACTAACCGCACCAATTTTGGCCAATTATTACGGCAGTTATTGCTGAAAATCTAAAAATTAGAAAACCCGTCTTGAAACTCGTTTTGAGCACTTCTGAACAAGATACCAGGGTTTCTTGTCTTGAAACTCGTTTTGAGCACTACTGAACAAGATACCAAGGTTTCTCCAACATATACTAGGGGTATTCACGGTTGAGCTTGCCGAGTTAAACGTGCTAAGTAGAAAACTTCGTCTTCAGAAAAATCATGAGGCACCCTGGCCCTCGGTAACGTGTTATCACGAATCTCCGGGTGGTGGTGGTGGTATGATTCTATTGCTGCAGTTAGCCATGGAGCACTTCGTTGGTGAATCTCCGGGTGAAATGTAAAAAAACAACAACAACGTCCTCGGTATTTTGCTACCTTCCCGCCTAGGTTATAATATTTGACGTTTGTTTACATTTGTGAGTTTTTATTTACAAAAATGCCGAAGAAGAGCCAAAAACAAAACCAAGTTGACGAAATTGTTACAAAAACAATAGTTAATCTCATCAACTCCGAATTCACTGATGAGGAGGAGGAAATCTGGGAGGAGTCTCCAAGAACTTGAAGTTGTTTTCATGTCCAGGTACGGTGTTGATTTCGACCTAAACCCTAAACTTGTTAAAACTATTTATCAGGAAAGAAATATAAAACACGGCACAGTACCTAACCCACCATTTTGAATCTTCGTCAGAAAACTGATAACACAGATAACATGGTTGCTGTCGACGTTTACCACACCTCGGACTCAGTTAACTTAACACAAGTGATAACGCACTTTGATAAAATCTTTGCGACCGATTTTCTCCGCGTTCAACCAGTTTAACACATTTAACTCGTTAACACGTCGACAACGGCCCGACCGTGAATACCCCTAGTTTTGACGGTATCACCATATTTCGTTCTTATATAGTAGGAACACGGATGTAAAACAGGATGGTTTTTAATTTATGTTTTTAATTTGGTTGCGAATTTTAGGATTATTTGAGCCCATACGGAGCAATGTACGAACAGCCATTCGTCACAGTAATGAACCTTTGGAATGGATGTATTAATGGGACCTACAAACCAAATTTCATTAATTTTGGTTCATGGTAACCAAGAAAAGTGCGAAGCACAGCTGACGATCAGAGCTTTTTTCAATTCCATTTTCGGATTCTACGATACTTGAAATGGAAACCATCAAATTTTGAATGGATGGGGGGAGGGGGGGGGGTTGTGTTTTCATGCTCGTATCCAAAGAAATCGCTAGATTTCATTACTGCAAATAATAAACCAAAACAGAATTAAAAAATTCCTGTCTGTCCGCCATACTTAGCGAATTTCTTACCATGAACCATGAACGTTATGCTTCATGAATAACAATAAATATATAATTATGGAATTATTGAATCCTGCGCATTTTTCTGGAACTGTAATTCCCGGGCCTGCTCCAGTACTCGATTTATAGGGCTTTCATGCGAGCAGCACGATGATAGGTCTGACCACAGAAAACAGTGATCTATGAGAAGGGGCATCTATACAGGTAAATAATAAAAATCTGCAGCGTTTTTTTTTTTTTTTCACGTAGGTTCTAAAAACATAGCCACATTCATTTACGAAACGATCATGTGGGATGATCTAGAAAATCATGGCAATACTCACAGTTTTCAGCTCACCATGAAGTGGCGTGGAGTGGGGGAAGAACAACTCACCATCCCGCAGTCACGTCCACCTACAACGCAACCAAAGCTTCAGGAAACAGGCATCATCTACTACAAATAACAATAACTGGAATTGGTCATCTGTAATACATTCACGCATTAAGGAGGTACACAGATACATATTCAAGCCTGTAGTTAGTTGGGGAGCAGCTCCTCCATCCTCCCCTCCCACCAACAACCACACCTCAGAATGTCAAAATGCACTGACCACTGGTATGAACACTGCACATGCACAAACGCTAAATACGTGGTTTTCAATTTCACATTAATAAATATCCTGATTACACCCAAATTCAGTGGGGAGTTGGGGTGTAGCTTCTGGATGGTCAACTATGAACTTCAAAAACGCTCAGCTCATTGGCAGGTATGACCCCGAAATGTGAGGTAGGTAGTCAATACCTCATGGACCTATGGCTCGATTTTTATGGAATTTTCGGTAAATGTTCTTCAAACTAAACGCAGGAATTTCCGTTTTTTTACAACACGATAAAGTTTAAGGCACAGTACAGCATTACAGTAGTTCTGTGCGTTAATTAAAAATAAATACCACATGACACATGACTAGGAGTGTGAGCACAGTGGATTTCTCCCATTAAAATTTATTTACATTGAACAGTTTATTATTATGGAATGTGTTAACCCCGTACTCGTTACTAGGTACCTACCTACCTAAATCACGAGTTAAATGTTGCTAAAATAATTCTGTCGATGACAAACAGTACCTAACAAAAAGAAACACACATAATGAAGTTCTGAAAAGAAATTGTTGATGAGGAGTGAAAAAAGTTGCAAAAATACCTACCAACAAACTCCAGCCCCTTCTACGTAGATGGTATAATGAACCGTTGTGTAATAATTTACCGTTGAGTAATGATTTACCATCGTGTAGTAATAATTTACCCAACGTTTGTTCAAGTTTCACTACCTATCAACAAACTCCAAAAAAGCCATCATTTTTCAAATGAAATAATATCACAGAACAACCAACACGACTTCATACTCCGCCAATATAATCAGGTGGCCCTAGCAATGATTTTATCTCCGGCAAATTTCCTATAGTCCCTGGTAACGAGATTTGGTTTAAATGTAGGTATACAATTTCATTCACACTGGAGTCGAAAATGCCTGTCGGTGCAAACTTCGGGGCCTTACTGTGAACGAACGGCTGGACGTACGATGCTCCGGATGGTCTTAAAAAACTCGCAAGTTCAAGAACTATTTAAAACCGTAAAAATATTCACGTAAAAAAAAGGTATAGGCGTTTTGAAAATTTCAACCCCTATTTTGAACCCCTTAGAGATCACTGACAGTAACGTCGAGCTTCGAGGACCAACTAGACCCCGAACGGAACCTATAACGCGAATTTCATCAATTTTCTTTCATGGTAACTAAGAAAAGTGGCCCGTACAGCGTACGGCGGACAGACAGAAATATTTTTATTGCAGTTTTGGATTCTACATACCTTGAAACGTAAACCATCAAATTTTGAGGGGGGGTAAGAATTTTTTTTTCATGCTAGATTCCAATGGTTCATTATTGTAAATAATAAACCAAAACTACACCATTACGCTTCACCAACAACAACAAATAATATTAATGATAGAATTCTTGAACCCACCACATATTTATGAAATTCTAATTGTCTGGCCGGCTCCACTACTCTACTTATAGGTCCTTCCTGGGGGGAGCACGAGGGTAGTTACCACAAAGACCAGTGATCTACGCAGAATGGGCATCTATACAGGTAATTGATAAACCTTTGTGTAATAATTTGCAGCGTTTTTTCTCACGTAGGTCCTAGAAACATAGCCACATTTATTTACGTAACGATCGTGTGGGATGATATCGAAAATCATGGCAATACTCACAGCTATCAGCTCACCATGAAGTGGGGGAAGAACAACTCACCATCCCGCAGTCACGTCCACCTACAACGCAACCAAAGCTTCAGGAAACAGGCATCATCTACTACAAATAACAATAACTAGAATTGGTCATCTGTAATACATTCACGCATTAAGGAGGTACACAGATACATATTCAAGCCTGTTGTTAGTTGGGGAGCAGCTCCTCCATCCCCCCCTCCCACCAACAACCACACCTCAGAATGTCAAAATGCACTGACCACTGGTATGAACACTGCACATGCACAAACGCTAAATCCATGGTTTTCAATTTCACATTAAGAAATAGCCCGATTACACCCAAATTCAGTGGGGAGTTGGGGTGTAGCTTCTGGATGGTCAACTATGAACTTCAAAAACGCCAGCTCATTGGCAGGTATGACCCCGAAATGTGAGGTAGGTACTCAATACCTCATGGACCTATGGCTCGATTTCTATGGAATTTTCGGTAAATGTTCTTCAAACTACACGCAGGAATTTCCGTTTTTTTACAACACGATAAATTTTAAGGCACAGTACAGCATTACAGTAGTTCTGTGCGTTAATTAAAAATAAATATCACATGACACATGACTAGGAGTGTGAGCACAGTGGATTTCTCCCATTAAAATTTATTTACATTGAACAGTTTATTATTATGGAATGTGTTAGGAGACAGAAGAAAAGAAGATAAATTAGGAAGCGAGGGAATGCCATTTTGGGGTTGCAGTGAGGAGATCAGTGTGGTGTTTTCGTTTCACCTGCTATTTGGACGGTGGGGTGGGACTGTTAAGAGTACGACAGCCACTAGTGCATTTGGGTGGCTATGGAGCCTAGCAGTCGTAAGGAAACGAGAGTACGAGGCCTGCAGATATTCTAGAATTGTGGGGGCATCAACATCCTTACGGAGGAGGTTGGCCCTAAGCCTCGATTTTGATGGAATTTCCAGTAACTTTACTTCAAACTACACGTAGGGATTTCCGTTCAACTTTTTTCCCCAAACAAGATAACTTTATTGCACTGTAAAGCATTAAAGTTGGGTATCACATGACAAGAGTCGGATTGTGTTGTGATATTCATTAGCTGTCATAATTTTTTCAAAAACTACTCCATTACGCTTCACCAATAACAACAAATAATATTAAGGGGGCGCGGGACGGGAAGGCCAGTAGCACCCCCAACCACGAGAGTGCGCTGAACATCACTTCCACATCGCTTCCGCGGGAAGATTCCCAGCGAGATTTGGAGATTTAGCGCCCACCGGTAGGGGCAGTGCGATCGTCCTGCCGAATTTCGATGGTTGTTGTAAGTGCGTAGTTAGTTTTTAGTTATCAATTCCATTGCCTTATGGACACTATAACATTCGTGATTAGGTACGTGAGCTTCTCCTCTCCCTCTGCAAGTTTTCCGCTCGACAGGTTATACTCTGCTGTTTTTAGTTCATTCCTTTGTTCTCCTTCTTCTCTCACGCGGTTCAATCACGTTAGTATCAGTATATACTATTGTTCATTCGTAGTGATATCCGTCTAGTGTATCAAAGTGTATGCCTCCACCGCCGAAGAAGTGGACCAGGAGAAACATCGGTAACAAAGGCGAAAAAAAGAGGCGCAGAACAGTAAGTTGATACCGCAGATTTATACATAATTAGGTACCTAATTAATCCTTAGTGTTTTCTGTGTAGAGCAACAAATTGAAATAGTTTTCAGATGTAGTAGTAGTAGTAGTAGTAGTAGTAGTAGTATACAGATTTTGTGTTAGTCTAATGATTGTCACGTAATTAGTACCTACGTTCTCCGTAGTTTGGGAGTAAAACTCAACCCAGCATTCCACGAAAATCTTTAACCTTCGTTGGAAAGTTATTGTAAAATATCCTGCGGCTAAATCTCCGTAGTTATGATTCCGTTGGACATCTACAGAAATGTTGGCTGTTCATTTACTGTTTCTTTCAATTCAATCAGTCAAAATATCAAGCAGATACAATCTGCGATGAGCAATGAATAAAAAAATCTTTAGGTAGCTACCTACCCTATTCTGAACGTCAAAATTGAATTGCAATAAGTTTAAAAAAAAAGAATGTTTCCATGGTTAATATAGATGGATGTGTTTCCAAGGTTTTTTGGTTTTGTAGATTAGGAAACCTCAATAAAAACCTAAGAAATACTGTAAATTCCCAACTCTTCACATCAGTCAAAACACCAAGCAGATACTCGATAGATTAAAATGTATTTCTAAGGTTTTCATTGGTATTTCTAATTCATTGCAATCAGTATACCCAAATTTACTGATTTTATGTTATTTTCTGTTCTCAGTTCATGTCCAAACAACATCCGATCCAGAGTCTGGCAGACAGTGATGTCTTCCACCAAATGCTCTTTCTTTGAGTAAAAATCAGGTAATACTTCTTATTATTAGAAGCAGATCAAATATTTCGCTGTAATATCACATTCCCCAGATCTGATTCTTCATGCGCTTCTCTGAACCTGCAAAACATTGACACGCTCTCCTGTAAAATCATCTGTATTGGACTCACCTACCACGTTTTGCCAGATCAGCACAGATTTATAATACGCAGTGGCGTAGTGTTGAAAGGGGGGGGGGGGGGGTTATCGGAAATAGAAAAAACATCCTTTCACGTAGCATGGCTATAAGTGCGGGTTTTCAAAGAAATATTCCTGATATTGTGTAAAAAGATGATATAGCGAGAATCCATACCACTTTTCTTAAAATTATAACTTTTCGTGATTTTACCCATTTTTACCGATGTTTGACCCACTTGCTTTTGAGAAAAATAGTTTTATCATCGAGGTAGTTAACCACCCCACACAACGTCAGGTGAATTAATATTGATTTTACCATTAATACCAATTTTTTACCCCAAAAAATCAAAATCTGACCCCTATTCTGTGTGAAAAACAACTGAAATGGTATTTTTCTGTCTTCACTCAACCTTCCGTACAACTTCCAATGATTTTTATAGCAATTTTAGCCGACATTTAGCCCCTAAAAACTCCAATTTGACTCCCTTGGAATTTGAAAATTGCTCATCTTCGAACTCATCCTTTCCCTTTTGGCAATACAAACGGTTTGGAGAAATCTGGAATTTTTACCATGTGCCTACCCAAGGACAGATATCATCTGTAGTGGCACATAAATCTACATAATAAATTTTTGCTAAAATCTAGGGATGAACTTAGGATGCTCTGAACCGGATTTGCCTATAAAAATATTTCAAAAATTCATGTTCTGAAAATGTTATCCATAGCAATAGCTTTATTTTCTTTGAAAATTCGGTAATAAGGTTTGAAATTACAAAGAAAGCTGAATTTAAATTAAATTTAACAAAGCACTAAATGTTACAGATAACATTAGGTAAGATAAACTGATGAAATACACACAACAATGTTCGCGAATTTTTAAGGAAAATGAAGGTATTGCAATGGGTCCAAAATTTTCAGAACATAAGTTTTTGAAATTATTTTATAGACGAATCCGTTTCAGATCATCCTGATTTCATGCTTAGATTTTAACAAAAATGTATACCTATATTTATATACATTTATTTATGTGTCACTCCAGACGATACCTGACCTTGGTTACGTGATAAATATTCCAAATTTCGCCGAAATGTTCTTATCGCCAAACAAAAGGATAAGCAATTTTATAAAATTTGAAGGGGGTCAAATTTGAGTTTTTAAGGGGTCAAAAATTGGTAAAAACTGCTAAAATTGATATATAAAATCACTGAAAGTGGCATGGAAGGGTGAGTGAAGGCAGAAAAATACCATTTCAGTTGCTTTTCACACAGAACAGGGGTCTAATTAGGATTTTTGGGGGTCATTGACATTATTTATTAACATTATAGAAGATAGCACCTATACATGAAATAAGTGTATGTAGGAAAACTTTATTTACATTACATTCACTTTATTTACATTTACATTTAATATTATAGAAATGCCTGTTGTAATTTGCTACTGTGTATTTTTGTTCAGGAAGACGATCAGAATTGACGAGATATCCGAAGTTGACAACTCCAGTCGTATATACAGCAAGAAGCGAGTTTGAACTCCGATTTAAATGAACATGAACCTAAATGGATTTCCGAATACCTACCTAGATCCAGACTAACTCAGTGTCCAATAAAATAAAATAAAAGCTAATGTGAGCAGTGTAACTGTATAATATTATTCATGAGCTTTCCAATTTACTTTTCTATTTGTTTACATTTCAGTCATTGAATAAAACAAACACCTGAAAAGTTATTTGTTACTATCTAATCCTCTTCCTATTGTCGTTCAATTCAAGTAGGTAGTGAAAGGTATGATGATTAAAAGTAGGTACTTGAAATCATGTTGGATAATTTGTCTTTGAATTGATTCTGTATTAGTATGACAGGTAGAACACTTTAGACAGTGTGTAATCAATCTTTAAAAAAGTCATGTCTAATTTTGAGTGAAGTACACATAAGTATTAATAAAAATGAAATGAAATTACAAATCTCACACTGTGTGGGAGTACCTAAGTTATTTGTCTCACACAGGTAGGTATCTGTGTCCAGTCGATACATTCATTGGTCACACATTGATTTACATAAATAAAAAATAAACAGTCAAATTTACATACATATATAAATGCCCAGTAAAACTCCTCTCAAAATTAAATTATTACGTAACATAAAAGTACCCCAGACAGAAAAATAATAGTACCTACAACAATCGGGATGGGTCAGAGATTGACCTTGCGCCACTCAGCCGGCAAGGTAAGTTTCGAGGCTTTCAGATAATATTATGTGACGAACAAGAAGTTCGAGCAGAATAGTTAAAAAATAAGAAAATTAAGTCGGTACATGCCTATACTTCCTCAAATGAATTCAGGTATGCACCTAGTGATTGTGGCGTCAACTTTCGATCTACCTAGCGGATTATTTCTCAAATAATTGTTTACCCACTTGAAACAATCATCCCCTATTTTTTTAAAATGATTTTGCTAAATTTAAATCAGTTTATGAAACATTTAATTGATATACGTAATTAATACGTACCGTAAATAGGTAGGTAGCTACCTACTTTGAATAATAAAATTATAGCTGATTGGATTGTAGCTTTAATTAGGAAAGTAGGTAACCAACATAATTGGGAAAATACTGTAAAAATTACTTATCCAATCATGTGAAAACTATGACGGTAATTAGGCTGAGGTAGGTGAGCATGTGGAAGGAAGGGTAGGCCAGCTCAACAGGGAACTAATATTCTGAAGCTTAGCTGGGATGCAGACTGCGGGTTACAGCGATGCCATTCGTCCGGTGAATATGGCAACACCGCCTCCTCCCTTGCCCCTCCGACCAAGAACGTTGAAAATTACCTCCTTCCCAGGCAAAGAGCCGCTGGAACTGATAATGCCATGGATACTATACTAGACTACACGACGAGCGAAGCGACAGGGCAGGGTGGCTGCGTGTGAAGGGGGAGAGACTCTGCACATTGCCAGCAGAGAGCGCCTACAGGCGGCGCCCCCTTTCTCGAGCCTTTTTTCAAAATACGTAAAATTTTTCTTCACGTTTTCTTTCTTATTTTACATAACAAAATTTTGATTCTTGGATTATCAACTTTATTATCACTCCGAAAATGTCGTAAAACACAAACATTCAAGAAAAAGTTTTTTAAACTACATTTTTGAATTTGAATTTTTGGAAATTTCAGGAATCATTTAGAGCTATGACCCTAACTCTATTCACGGATTAATATAATGCGTATTAAGACCTTCCCCAGAACTGTAAGTTAACCACAGCCAGAGAAAACGTGAAGAAACTGACAAAAAACAGGGTCTGCGCCCCCTTAATGATAGAATTCTTGAACCCCACCACATATTTATGACATTCTAATTGTCTGGCCAGCTCCACTACTCGATTTATAGGTCCTTCCTGGGGTGGGGGGAGCACGAGGGTAGGTCAACCACAGAGACCAGTGATCTACACAGGAAGGGCATCTATACAGGTAACTGATAAACCTTTGTGTAATAATTTGAAGCGTTTTTTCTCACGTAGGTTCTAAAAACATAGCCACATTTATTTACGAAACGATCGTGTGGGATATAGAAAATCATGGCAATACTCACAGCTTTCAGCTCAACATGAAGTGGCGTGCAGTGGGGGAAGAACAACTCATCATCCCGCAGTCACGACCACCTACAACACAACCAAAGCTTCAGAAAACAGGCATCATCTACTACAAATAACAATAACTGGAATTGGTCATCTCTAATACATTCACGCATTAAGGGGGTGACAGATGCACCGAATTCACAGTAACGTAGGTACATATTCCAGGACTCAGCGAGTAGTTGGGGAGCAGCTCCTACATCCCCCCTCCCCCCACCAACCACACCTCAGTATGTCAAAACGCTCTGACCACTGGTAAGACCACTGCACATGCGCAAACGCTAAATCCGTGCTTTTCAGTTAACATGAATAAATAGCCCAATTTCACCCAAATTCAGTGGGTAGTTGGGGTGTAGCTTCTAGACGGACAACTATTAACTTCAACGCTCAGCTCATTGGCAGGTATGACCGCGAAATGTGAGGTAGGTAGTCAATAACTCATGGACCTATGGCTCGATTTTTATGGAATTTTCGGTAAATTCCCTTCAAACTAAAGGAGGAATTTCCGTTCAACTTTTTTTTCCAACGCGGTAACTTTATTGCACTGTACAGCATTACATTTGTGTGCGGTAATAAAAAATAAATATCACATGACACATGACTAGGAGTGTGTCATGTGATGTTCATACCTTTTTTAAACCATTACACTTCACAAATAACAACAAATAATATTAATGATAGAATTCTTGAACCCACCACATATTTATAAAATTCTAATTGTCTGGCCAGCTCCACTACTCGATTTATAGGTCCTTCCTGGGGTGGGGGGAGCACGAGGGTAGGTCAACCACAGAGACCAGTGATCTACGCAGGAAGGGCATCTATACAGGTAACTGATAAACCTTTGTGTAATAATTTGCAGCGTTTTTTCTCACGTAGGTCCTAGAAACATAGCCACATTTATTTACGAAACGATCGTGTGGGATGATCTAGAAAATCATGGCAATACTCACAGCTGTCAGCTCAACATGAAGTGGCGTGCAGTGGGGGAAGAACAACTCATCATCCCGCAGTCACGACCACCTACAACACAACCAAAGCTTCAGAAAACAGGCATCATCTACTACAAATAACAATAACTGGAATTGGTCATCTCTAATACATTCACGCATTAAGGGGGTGACAGATGCACCGAATTCACAGTAACGTAGGTACATATTCCAGGACTCAGCGAGTAGTTGGGGAGCAGCTCCTACATCCCCCCTCCCCCCGCCAACCACACCTCAGTATGTCAAAACGCTCTGACCACTGGTAAGACCACTGCACATGCGCAAACGCTAAATCCGTGCTTTTCAGTTAACATGAATAAATAGCCCAATTTCACCCAAATTCAGTGGGTAGTTGGGGTGTAGCTTCTAGACGGACAACTATTAACTTCAACGCTCAGCTCATTGGCAGGTATGACCGCGAAATGTGAGGTAGGTAGTCAATAACTCATGGACCTATGGCTCGATTTTTATGGAATTTTCGGTAAATTCCCTTCAAACTAAAGGAGGAATTTCCGTTCAACTTTTTTTTCCAACGCGGTAACTTTATTGCACTGTACAGCATTACATTTGTGTGCGGTAATAAAAAATAAATATCACATGACACATGACTAGGAGTGTGTCATGTGATGTTCATACCTTTTTTAAACCATTACACTTCACAAATAACAACAAATAATATTAATGATAGAATTCTTGAACCCACCACATATTTATAAAATTCTAATTGTCTGGCCAGCTCCACTACTCGATTTATAGGTCCTTCCTGGGGTGGGGGGAGCACGAGGGTAGGTCAACCACAGAGACCAGTGATCTACGCAGGAAGGGCATCTATACAGGTAACTGATAAACCTTTGTGTAATAATTTGCAGCGTTTTTTCTCACGTAGGTCCTAGAAACATAGCCACATTTATTTACGAAACGATCGTGTGGGATATAGAAAATCATGGCAATACTCACAGCTTTCAGCTCAACATGAAGTGGCGTGCAGTGGGGGAAGAACAACTCATCATCCCGCAGTCACGACCACCTACAACACAACCAAAGCTTCAGAAAACAGGCATCATCTACTACAAATAACAATAACTGGAATTGGTCATCTGTAATACATTCACGCATTAAGGAGGTACACAGATGCAACGAATTCACAGTAACGTAGGTACATATTCCAGGACTCAGCGAGTAGTTGGGGAGCAGCTCCTACATCCCCCCTCCCCCCGCCAACCACACCTCAGTATGTCAAAACGCTCTGACCACTGGTAAGACCACTGCACATGCGCAAACGCTAAATCCGTGCTTTTCAGTTAACATGAATAAATAGCCCAATTTCACCCAAATTCAGTGGGTAGTTGGGGTGTAGCTTCTAGACGGACAACTATTAACTTCAACGCTCAGCTCATTGGCAGGTATGACCGCGAAATGTGAGGTAGGTAGTCAATAACTCATGGACCTATGGCTCGATTTTTATGGAATTTTCGGTAAATTCCCTTCAAACTAAAGGAGGAATTTCCGTTCAACTTTTTTTTCCAACGCGGTAACTTTATTGCACTGTACAGCATTACATTTGTGTGCGGTAATAAAAAATAAATATCACATGACACATGACTAGGAGTGTGTCATGTGATGTTCATACCTTTTTTAAACCATTACACTTCACAAATAACAACAAATAATATTAATGATAGAATTCTTGAACCCACCACATATTTATAAAATTCTAATTGTCTGGCCAGCTCCACTACTCGATTTATAGGTCCTTCCTGGGGTGGGGGGAGCACGAGGGTAGGTCAACCACAGAGACCAGTGATCTACGCAGGAAGGGCATCTATACAGGTAACTGATAAACCTTTGTGTAATAATTTGCAGCGTTTTTTCTCACGTAGGTCCTAGAAACATAGCCACATTTATTTACGAAACGATCGTGTGGGATATAGAAAATCATGGCAATACTCACAGCTTTCAGCTCAACATGAAGTGGCGTGCAGTGGGGGAAGAACAACTCATCATCCCGCAGTCACGACCACCTACAACACAACCAAAGCTTCAGAAAACAGGCATCATCTACTACAAATAACAATAACTGGAATTGGTCATCTGTAATACATTCACGCATTAAGGAGGTACACAGATGCAACGAATTCACAGTAACGTAGGTACATATTCCAGGACTCAGCGAGTAGTTGGGGAGCAGCTCCTACATCCCCCCTCCCCCCGCCAACCACACCTCAGTATGTCAAAACGCTCTGACCACTGGTAAGACCACTGCACATGCGCAAACGCTAAATCCGTGCTTTTCAGTTAACATGAATAAATAGCCCAATTTCACCCAAATTCAGTGGGTAGTTGGGGTGTAGCTTCTAGACGGACAACTATTAACTTCAACGCTCAGCTCATTGGCAGGTATGACCGCGAAATGTGAGGTAGGTAGTCAATAACTCATGGACCTATGGCTCGATTTTTATGGAATTTTCGGTAAATTCCCTTCAAACTAAAGGAGGAATTTCCGTTCAACTTTTTTTTCCAACGCGGTAACTTTATTGCACTGTACAGCATTACATTTGTGTGCGGTAATAAAAAATAAATATCACATGACACATGACTAGGAGTGTGTCATGTGATGTTCATACCTTTTTTAAACCATTACACTTCACAAATAACAACAAATAATATTAATGATAGAATTCTTGAACCCACCACATATTTATAAAATTCTAATTGTCTGGCCAGCTCCACTACTCGATTTATAGGTCCTTCCTGGGGGAAGCACGAAGGTAGATACTGACAGAAAACAGCTACCTATGAAAAGGGACATTTATACAGATAAACAATAAACCTTCATGTAATAGGTCACGACCACAATCACGTTAACTTTTCAACGTTTTGACATGGATATGTCCTACCGCTGGGGGTCAGCCAAATTTTGCGTGACCCATTTTCAAGAGCAAAAAACGTAACGCATTTACAAGAGCAAAAAACGTAAGGCTATTTTACTAGGGTTTCCACTTACAACCAACCCGTTGCTAAGGGTGTAGTAACTTCCTTAGCTTTCATCGCACGAAAATCGTTCTCCATTCCCTGGAAAGCTCTCGACTTACCTAGTATTTATCTTGTAGTTATATGTATATCAATTTATTTAAAATTCATCGAGTTTTAAGCAATGATATAACTAGGTATAAACAGTAGATTAGTTTGTTGTTGCTCACGAGAAGAAAAATGCGTCCCTTTTACCCGTAGCGATGTAATAACCACTGAGTATCCAAGAGAGTGAAGGACTCCTGGAATTGAAATCGGCATTTCAGTGCTAAACCAAATTATGTAAATACTGTCTCTGAATCTGTACAATAAATAATAGTGACCCATTTCATTTTTGAACGTTTTTTTTTTTTAACTGGACATTTTTTGCATGGGGAAAAATAAGACATCTCCATGTACCGATGTACCTGCATAATATAGTGTAGATGCTCAACATCAGATTACACATGTTTTCTTATACCAACTTTAAAAAGAAATAAAAAATTACGAGTAAAAGTTAAAAAGTTATTATAAATGAATGTTATTTGAGTAGGTAGCTTTTTGATAAACATTAAAACCCTCATTTTGGTTTATTATTTTTGTGAATGTATTCGCTCAGCAAAAAATTTTTGTAACACCCCCTCAAAACATTTTCCTTTACGTTTCAAGGTGCGTAGTGCAATGTCCCTCCGCCGTATCATCCATATTTATGTACTTACCTACTTTATTTTCGGTCTAAAAAATCCCTTCTTTCGGTCCTGGTTGTGTCCCGGAACTTTGCAGCCCGATCGGAATATACCCATGGGCGTAAAAATAGGGTTTTATGACTTTAAGAAGAAAAAAAGGTACAAGTATGTTATAGCCCCGCCAATATCGATTGTATCGATTATCTCAAATACATCGATCCTTGTGGTATCGATGACGGCTCAATATGGCGTCCCGATGCCTACATCCGGGGTGCCGATATCAACTTTCAAAATGAATACGGGAAGACCATTGTAAGGACACCAAAAAATAAGAGTGACTATAACATACTTGTACCATCTATTCAGAAGTCCCAAACAACCTGCTCATTCATGGGATAGTTTCTGGGATTGTTTATCGTTTTTGAGATGCGAGCGCTAGCGAGCATCCAGATCGCTTGACAATGCGAGCGGCGGAATGGGAACTAAACTTCTTGTACACCCACGGTCTTGTCTGATACACGTCATCGATACCACAAGGATCGATGTATTTGAGATAATCGATACAATCGATATTGGCGGGGCTATAACATACTTGTACATAACTTTTTTTCTTCTTCAGGTTTTAGCGTACATGTGCTTGTGAGGTATCGCTTTCCATGTTTTCTACGGCGAGGCGACCGAATATTATAGTTATTTTGACCAAAGAGTGAAGAATTGGGGTTTTAACGAAGGTTCAGCTCCCAAAATTCGTTTGTTGCGAGTCAAAAATCTGGGAAGCGGTCTGAAATCACCATAAATTTGTATAATAACACAAGTGGTAGTACCGACAGGTGAATGAAGACAATTACCTAGATGGCACTATCAATGATCAAAGATAACTTGTCAAAAATAGAAGCCTAAGGGCCGGTTTCACCACTAAACCATGAACTCGGTTTATCGGAAACCTAGTTCATCGTAACCGATGGATTGATCTCAGTTTAAAAAGTTTTGGGTTTCACGAAGTTAAACGAGTTTTAGGATCGGAGTTCATGTTGAACTAAGATCAACGAAAACCAAGTTCGAGCTGCTGTTGATCCACAGTTTGAACTCTGATTTGGAAGGCAGGGGTTCGATTATTCGATGATTTGATGATACGATCAGGTGATAACGAGGTAAAATTGGTGGTGTCAGCTGTTTTGATAAACGTGGGAACGAGAAGTCCAGCTAACCATTTCTGTTTTTGCTTTCCCTACCTACACGTTGTTTTTCCCCGTTTTTTTTCTCGCTAAACATAGTTGTTTTTCTGTGTTTTGTGTCCCGTTTTCCTTATTCCTAATGGAACCAAAACGAGTCAAGAGAGAACCGATCTTCACAGCCAGTGAGCGCGAGATTCCCTGCGACCTAGTAGAACGCCACTGGGAGATAATTCGACACTGTTTTGAATCTCTTCCACCAGTTCCTACGCATTCATTTTCGTCACCAAATTTGCATTTATGACAAATATTACATTTGGTGATTACTTGAACCTTCAGAAAGTGACAAAGTTCCTTATATCA
Organism: Leptopterna dolabrata; assembly: GCA_954871275.1. Classification (NCBI taxonomy): domain Eukaryota; kingdom Metazoa; phylum Arthropoda; class Insecta; order Hemiptera; family Miridae; genus Leptopterna; species Leptopterna dolabrata. The sequence goes on along the minus strand of OX940977.1, from coordinate 62,234,650 downwards.
CTTGCTTAAATGGCGAGCATGTGATTATTTTGACCGCTAACTGTAGACAGAAAATAAAATAAACGCTATAATTCAATGTCACGACTACTTATGGAATCATTGAATTTTCATCCCATTTTCCCATTACGTCGGCTTTTCCTCTCTGCAAAATACGTTTCCTGGTTTGTGCAGTGGAGTAGACCACACAGCTTGCGTAGTCTCATTGAATTCTTATCATCAGCTCTTTGAATAATAATTGATGCACACCGAAAACGTGATTATGAATGGTTCAGTTTGGGTTTGTCTGCTGATACATTCACTATACATTTTATTTATCTATTTTTCGTAGATTCTTTCAAGAGTCTGTATCTCGACACAAAAGTCACTCATCAAGATGTTCAAAATGTTCTGTCCTCTGGCGGAATTACCTCGGGCGGCGAATTATAATATTGTTGAGTTCATCACTTTCATCTTCGTCGAAAATCATGTTAACAACTCGCACTAGTGATCGAGACATTGTTGATGTGAATGGATAAGCGGGAGGGAAAAGTAGACTTGAACCGAGTTTATCACTGCTGATCGGCCAAAATCGAGCGTTCAGCGCTGAACTCCCGTTGAACTGAGTTCAGGGTTAAACGCCCGTGGTGAAACCCAACCTGACGGACAATCTCCGTTTACGATTTGAACCGCGATTTGAACTGAGATCAACACCTTCGTTTACGTTGGTGAAACCGGCCCTTATTCGTGTTTTTGGGGGCCAAAATTAGTGGAAGCCATCAAAAATAGCTATTTCAACTATCGCACATGAAGGAAACAATAAATGAACAGCCAACATTTCCGTGGGTACGTCCAACAGAATAATAAACCCATGTGACAAGGACTTCGCAGCGTTTTGGGTTAGGAATTTTTTCAAACATTTCCCGCTTAGAAAAAAAAGGCCTCAGCATATCGACATCGCATAGACCACATGAAATGCTTGATACGAAGCCCCGGGCTGTAAGTTTTAGCCCTAACCTAATTCAAATTCAAACGATTTTCCCATCTTTCAACCACGCATTCAACATAAACATGTAAACCTAGCAAACAGCTACCTCCGCTCACCCACAATGGCGAACCGGCTTGTGCTCGATATTTCAAAAATGCTATGAAATATTCAGGTACCTAACTAACTAATATTCCATCCTTCAACATTTTTAGACTGAGTAGAGAACTACAACCAACCTTACTGCAACCTTCCTTGTCTCGTCGACGGATCAACACCGCAGAAACAGAAAACCGCACGAGCAACCGAACGCGAAGAAATACGACGTAGGACTGCATTAGGGATGAGCATCGATGGTTGATACTATCGAACTATCGATGTTTAGCATCCGATAGTCGATGTTTTCACCATCGATGATTTAGAACCGATGTTTTACCACTATCGATGGTTTTAAGGCGATAGTATCGAACACTTGTAACCGTGGCCACGTCTGTCCCATCTGAGCGATTGTTCTCCAAGGCAGGGCTAATCATTACCAAGAGCAGGAATCGCCTTGAAGGGAAGTTTGCATCCAAACTTTTATTTTTAAATTCTTTGTCAGATTGAACTGTGGCACTTTGAATGAAGGCAGTATCTGCCAAGTATGGTTGAATTTTTTATTCTCATTTTTATAATTATAATATACGACAAGTTGAATCCCATTTTTTAGCATATTTGCAAATAAAAATTCGTCATTACAGTTGTTCATTTTTGGTTGATTTAGATTGACCTAAACTGACCAGTGGTTTCACTGAAATTTGTATGATGCAAATTGCAAAGATAGATAGGTACTTGAATTATTCTAGGCAGTTAGGCACCCATTCAATTTTATAATTTCTCCGCTTGAACAGGAAGTATCGATACTATCGAAAACCATCGATGGTTCAATACCGATAGTTTTCAACAATCGATGGTTCCCTTCGATAGTTTATTCGATGGTGACTATCGATGGTTTCCAAACGATGCTCATCCCTAGACTGCATACGAAGTAGGGATGGGACATAGAAATCGATATTATCGAAACATCGATGATTCACTTCGATATTCCGATTTTTCGCCATCGATGCCTCACATTCGATAACATCGATATATCGATGTTATGGTCCGATAATATCGGCAGAAAACACCCTTCAACCAGCTCTTGCCTCTTGGATCCCCTCCCCACTCTTCCTTGATCCACATGTTACTCCTTCTCCTTACAGGTCATAAAATACTCAAAAGTGCTCAACTTCATCAATGACTTTATTTTCATTTTCAGAAATATTTGAGTAAAAAAAAAAGAAAGAAACATTTTATTCCGAGTTCAGTCATTTACAAAATAAAAATAAGAAACATTCCAACTCTGAATTATTTATGTAGGTACTTGGTTAGAAAAATAACTCTTCGTAGAGTGAGTGGAGGAAAAAAAGTTTCTTCAGATTTTCTGCTTTCAGCCTATTGCGCTGGGGCGTCAAAATGTTGCCAGTTTCAGAAAACAAACGTTCTGAAGGTACACTCGTAGAAACGCGTAGAAGAGGGATATCGATATCGAAAATATCGATGTTTAGGCTTGATAAAACATCGTTATCAATGCTGTCTACAAAATATCGACATCGACATCGATATCGATATTTTCTTTCGATGTCCCATACGAAGTGACGATTCAACAGGAGAACGAGAGGGAGGGATGGGACATCGATATTATCGAAATATCGATGTTTTCCTTCCGATATCCGATATTTTTATATCAATATTTTAACTTCGATAATATCGGAATATCGATATTTACCTCCGCTATTTACAATATTTACAGGAAAAATCCTCAGATTTCGTTTTAAACTTTTGAAGACGTAAGGAATGAACCCAAATGTGGAGCTATTTCATTTCACAACATGCAGATAGACACAAAACAAACTGAATAGTATTTGAACAGAACTTCAAACTACTTTATTTTCACATGGCTGCAGGCACAAAACAAAATAATACTGAATACCACAATTTGAACAAAACTATAAAATTACATTATTTTTATATTATGTACATAGGTACAAAACAAATTTAATAAACTTCGAACTAAGCTCCACGAATAACTTTAAAAAGAAATAAAAGATCGTTTAGTTAAAAAACGTTGAAAAGTTAACGAGATTGTGGTCGTGGCGGATCGCGAGCAAACTGCACTAAACAAAAACTGGCAAATGATGAAAAAACAGGAACGGAAAAACAAATAATCTGTTCAATAAAAAACTTCGACAAACAGAAACTAAAATACAACTAAAACCTTTTTGACTGAAACGAAATCCGAATCCGAATCATAAATCACAATAAGATAGCGCATGTCTGTATTTCTCCGTTTACTGACTTCGGCTTATAAAATGTCAACCTAAGTTTAATATTATAATAATGTACGGCTTACTTTTGCCAATTATTTAACACGGTATTTCAATTTCTTTTGATAACATCGGTATTTTTCATCCGATATTGTACCTATACCGATTTTTAATTTAACACATCAATAATTGATATTAATCTGGATTTTCTTTCGATATCCCATAACTCGTGACGACTGTGGGAGAAGAGCCGGAGATGTGTATCGATGTATGAAAAATATCGATGTTTTTACCATCGATGTTTATACTCTTACCCCGTTCTTCATTTTTCAAGACTCATCTGTTTTGAATAAAAACATCCCACAAGCGTTTACGAGTTCACAATTAGGTATTCGAATCACCAACTGCATTATGAAACTCCCTTTTTAGTTCCACGAGCTGCATCAAACAACCCTCCCAACTATATCACTCCATAAAAAAAATTTACATTACCTAACTGAAAATACAATTCGTTTGGGATATTCATCATAGGTGTAAATTAAATTCATCACATGATTTTAGCGAATTTTCAAAGAAAATGGAGCTATTGCAATGGGTCCAAAATTTTCAGAACATAAATTTTTGAAATTTTGTTATAGGCAAATCCGTTTAAGACATCCTCAGTTCATCCCAAGATTCGAGGTCCTGTAAATTAAAAGTTATTCTAACACTAACTGTAAATGACTACAATAGATGAAATAATGCTATGTAATACCGAGGTGCTTATTTAGTCATAAAAAAGGTAGTTGCATTTTAATGTAAGCTTTGAGGAAGAGGTATGTACTTATGCAACTAGAAAAAAGTCTCCCATCATTGTGAAGTAGATCCAAACAATTTTGTCCTGTAAATAAAATTCTTCAAAACGAAAACGACCAGCAGTTATTTTTTAATTGCTATTTTTGAGTATTGATTCAAAAGTCTCCAAGTAGTACTCAAGTACCTATTCGAGTTTACAGATGAAATCGCAGGTGCAAAACAGGTACAGTTACAAATACAAGTAAGTTCCTACACAGATACAAGTAAACAACATAAAATCAACGTTAAATAAAATCGCATCGGACTACAACAATATACGTAAGTATTACTTAGTAATACAAGTAAGTACCTTTGGGGGCTGCTTCTGTCACCTGTCTTTTAGTTTGGCGGTAGTAATAAACTGAACGCGATGTGATGTTAATAGTACTCTTGTATTTATTTTTATTGGAGTAAAAAATTTATATGAGAAAAACGTGCTATATACCGAACGCGAAACATAATAATAACCAACGGGAGGTTTTGCTCAAGAGTCTTTAGAATGAGAACATGTTGTATCATCTATTATACATGGATAGTGTGCTGTCAGCGCTACTAGCGCTGTGGCCAAAAAAGCTAATTGTTGTAGTCACTACAGTACATACCTACAAATAAGTAAGTATACAAGTAAATAAGTACCTACAAGCAAGTATACAAGTAAGTTCCTACACAGATAGGTACAAATAAACAACATAAAATCAACGTTAAATAACATCGCATCGGCCTACAACAATATAGGAGTACCTTACTCACCTTCAATATCTGCTCCTTCGTCTCCAGACGATTTATATACAACAAGTCATCATTTTCAGCTTTTTGGTTTATTATTTTCAATAATGAACCATTGGAATCGAGCATGAAAAAAAAATTCTTACCCCCTCAAAATTTGATGGTTTCAAGGTATGTAGAATCCAAAACTGCAATAAAACGCTGCAAATCCCTGCACAACAGTTTATTATTTTGTATCACAGCTCTATGTATAGATAACCCTTCTATATAATATGATATGTACTATTCTATACATATTATGTAGATCGCAGACCCTCCGTAGGTTAGTACCTAACCCCGTACTCGTTACTAGGTACCTACCTGAATCACGAGTTAAATGTTGCTAAAATAATTCTGCCGATGACAAACAGTACCTAACAAAAAGAAACACACTTAATGAAGTTCTGAAAAGAAATTGTTGATGAGGAGTGAAAAAAGTTGCAAAAGTACCTACCAACAAACTCCAGCCCCTTCTACGTAGATGGTATAATGAACCGTTGTGTAATAATTTACCGTTGAGTAATGATTTACCGTAATAATAATTTACCCATCAATAATACTTCAACGTTTGTTCAAGTTTCACTACCTACCAACAAACTCCAAAAGAGCCATCATTTTTCAAATTAAATAATATCACAGAACAACCAACTCGACTTCATACTCCGCCAATATAATCAGGTGATCCCTACCAATGATTGGCCGTATTCACAAATTCCTATTGTGGGCGCGTCTCCGGTTACGAGATTTGGTTTGAATTGTATACAATTTCATTCACACTGGAGTCGAAAATGCCTGTCGGTGCAAACTTCGGGGCCTTACTGTGAACGAACGGCTGGACGTACGATGCTCCGGATGGTCTTACAAGACTCGTAAGTTCAAGAACTATTTAAAACCGTAAAAATATTTACGTAAAAAAATGGTATAGGCGTTTTGAAAATTTCAACCCCTATTTTGAACCCCTTAGAGATGACTCACAGTAACGTCGAGCTTCGAGGACCAACTAGACCCCGAACGGAACCTATAACCCGAATTTCATCAATTTTTTTTCATGGTAACTAAGAGAAGTGGCCCGTACGGCGGACAGACAGAAATATTTTTATTGCAGTTTTGGATTCTACATACCTTGAAACGTAAACCATCAAATTTTGAGGGGGGGTAAGAATTTTTTTTTTCATGCTCGATTCCAATGGTTCATTATTGAAAATAATAAACCAAAATATTTCTGTCTGTCCGCCGTACGCTGTACGGGCCACTTTTCTTAGTTACCATGAAAAAAAATTGATGAAATTCGGGTTATAGGTTCCGTTCGGCGTCTAGTTGGTCCTCGAAGCTCGACGTTACTGTGAGTCATCTCTAAGGGGTTCAAAATAGGGGTTGAAATTTTCAAAACGCCTATACCATTTTTTTACGTAAATATTTTTACGGTTTTAAATAGTTCTTGAACTTGAGAGTTTTTTAAGACCACCCGGAGCATCATACGTCCAGCCGTTCGTTCACAGTAAGGCCCCGAAGTTTGCACCGACAGGCATTTTCGACTCCAGTGTGAATGAAATTGTATACATTCAAACCAAATCTCGTTACCAGAGACGCGCCCACAGTAGGAATTTGTGAATACGGCCAATCATTGGTAGGGATCACCTGATTATATTGGCGGAGTATGAAGTCGAGTTGGTTGTTCTGTGATATTATTTCGCTTGAAAAATGATGGCTCTTTTGGAGTTTGTTGGTAGGTAGTGAAACTTGAACAAACGTTGAAGTATTATTGATGGGTAAATTATTACTACGGTAAATCATTACTCAACGGTAAATTATTACACAACGGTTCATTATACCATCTACGTAGAAGGGGCTGGAGTTTGTTGGTAGGTACGTTTGCAACTTTTTTCACTCCTCATCAACAATTTCTTTTCAGAACTTCATTATGTGTGTTTCTTTTTGTTAGGTACTGTTTGTCATCGGCAGAATTATTTTAGCAACATTTAACTCGTGATTTAGGTAGGTACCTAGTAACGAGTACGGGATTAGGTACTAACCTACGGAGGGTCTGCGATCTACATAATATGTATATAATAGTACATATCATATTATATAGAAGGGTTATCTATACATAGAGCTGTGATCTGTAACAGAAGGGTATTCTATACAAAATAATAAACCGTTGTGCAGGGATTTGCAGCTTTTCTTTCTTCGCCGCCGTGCGATTCCACAAATACCTTTGCAAGTGTATCCGAACGCAACCGCCTTCATACCAAAAACTCTGCTAAGTCCTTGTCACATGGGTTTATTATTCTGTTGGACATACCTACAGAAATAACTATTTCAATTACTGCACATGAAAGATACAGTAAATGAACAGCCAACATTTCTGTAGGTGTGTTTCTTTCATGTGCAGTAACTGAAATAGCTATTTTTGATGGTTTCTACCATTTTTGGCCCCCAAAAACACGAAATAGGCTCGGTTTTTTAAATTTACAGATTATCATTGATCATTGGTAGTGCCATTTAATTGTCTTGATTCACCTGTTGACACTTTTTCTAGTGTTATTATTACAAATTGATGATGATTTCGGACAATTTCCCAGGTTTTGACTCGTAAAAACAATGAATTTTGGAAGCTGAACCTTTGTTAGAACCTCAATTTTTCACTCTTTGGTCAAAATCGACTTCATATTCGGTCTTCTCGTCCCAAAAAACATGGAAAACGATACATCCCAAGCTCACGTTCACTAAAACCTCAAAAATTCCTCGAAAACCCATATTTTTAAACCGATTTTTCTCCCACAACACCCCTGGGTGTATTCCGATCGCGCTGCCGTGTTTCGGAGCGCAACTAGGACCCAAATACTATGTTCCCGAACTGTGTGCGGAAGAACGACAATTTTAGACCAAAATTTAACGTAAATTTAAGGCTGAAACTTCGTTAGAACCTCAATTTTCCACGCTTTGGTCAAAATCGACTTCATATTCGGTCTTCTCGTCCCAAAAAACATGGAAAACGATACCTCAAAAGCTCATGTTACTAAAACACAAAAAGTACCTATTTTTATACCCATTTTCACTCATAACACCCTTGGGTATATTCCGATAGGACTGCAATGTTCCGGGACAAAACAAGGGCCCAAGTGGAGTCTGTTTGCAAAAGAACGCATTCTTTTTTAGAACGAAAATAAAGTAGATATTTATGCATAATAGGGCGTACGGCCGACGGCGGATGGACTTTTTTGGAAGAGAAAAAATTTTGAGGGGGTATTATACAAATTTTTTGCTGAGCGAATACATAGGTGTATTATTCACAGAATAATAAACCAAAAGGTATGCAGTTATCCCCCTCAAGCTTCCAACTAAATAGTGCAGGGTGTAGCGTGGGAGGGTTTGGGTAATGAAGGTTATACTACTGAGCTTTTAATTTTTTGTAGCAGTACTCTTTTGTATGGAGCCATTGTAGCTCGTTCGATACCTTTAATTGTTTTGAAAGGTACACACGTCTCTTTACCACAATCTCTCGGTTGGTGTGTATACACAAACATGCATAACCTGATCTCATCAACTCTCATTATATTCTGTTTACGATAAGACGAACACAAAAATTTCTCGACTGCGTCAATTTTGTCATTCAACTCCTCAGTACCTTCCAATGAGTCCAAGGTTTCTGCAGTTATGGTAATTTTTCAAGAAGTTTGAAAGGTTTGAATTTTCCAGTTTTTTTCAAAGATGCCGTATAGTCACGATCAGGCAGGCAGTGGAAAGCTGGCAATGCCGTTCTTTCCAATTTTCTCAAAATGAGTTTGGAGACACCTCCGAATGTTGGAGGGAAATCGAACAACTGATGGAGAAAATGAAAACCGTCAATTATCTTTCCATCTATATGTTGTGTCAGGGAGCCACATTCAACGATTTTCTTGATATGTCTCATCAATGATATTAGTTTTCTATATATAGATACAGTTTTGTTTTCTGTATATAGAAAAGAGAAAAATGGAAGTCAGAAAAATCCACCTAGTACTTGAAAATTCCGTCACGCCTTCGATCAAGGACACTGAGAGATCTGCACGTGCAAGGGAGGAAGACAGACATTTTCCATACCACGTAAGTGCCATCCCATCAGACCAAGACCATCAGATATCCTCAAAGCTTTGTGAGCAGACAAATTAAAAAAGCCCTGGGGGCCTATTCACTAAAAGAGATAGTAAAAAGAAATTACTTATATATTTTGAAAATCTCCTGGGAGAGATAGTCTCCCTCGGAAGACAGTCCCTTCCAGTGTCTCCAGGGTTCGTCTGTTTTACTGGATAGCTCTCAACCCATACTTGGACGTTTTTAATCATGAATTGATACTATGTAATTTTAATGAACAATTGACTTACCTTTAAGAGATTTAAAAAAGATACATCAAAATGACGGACATTGTAGCGGATGAACGAAGGATGATACACAATATCACTATCAAACAAATAAGAAATGAGAAAGAGTGTCAGTCTGAAAGAGATCGAAAATGCCAAGATGGCCACCAACTCTCTCTTTTAGAAGTTACCGAATAACCCAGTTATGGATACTATAAAAACCTCTTTTGCCAAAAGAGAGAGTCGGACCGAAAAGAGATCTCTTTGGCTTAGTGAAAAGGCTCCCTGGTTGATTTCCTCGTGGAAGATTGGAAACATGATGGGTATGCTGCGTTCTTCCAGGACTTTAAGGGGGCGCAGACCCTGTTTTTTGTCAGTTTCTTCACGTTTTCTCTGGCTGTGGTTAACTTACAGTTCTGGGGAAGGTCTTAATACGCATTATATTAATCCGTGAATAGAGTTAGGGTCATAGCTCTAAATGATTCCTGAAATTTCCGAAAATTCAAATTCAAAAATGTAGTTTAAAAAACTTTTTCTTGAATGTTTGTGTTTTACGACATTTTCGGAGAGATAATAAAGTTTATAATCCAAGAATCAAAATTTTGTTATGTAAAATAAGAAAGAAAACGTGAAGAAAAATTTTACGTATTTTGAAAAAAGGCTCGAGAAAGGGGGCGCCGCCTGTAGGCGCTCTCTGCGGGCAACGTGCCGAGTCTCTCCCCCTTCACACGCAGATACCCTGCCCTGTCGCTTAGGTCGTCGTGTAGTCTAGTATAGTATCCATGGCATTATCAGTTCCAGCGGCTTTGCCAGGGAAGGAGGTAATTTTCAACGTTCTTGGTCCGATTGACAGGGGGGGGGGGGGGGGGGGGAGGCAGTGTTGCCATATTCACTGGAAGAATGGCATCGCTGTAACCCACACGGTGGGCATCGCAGCTAAGCTTCAGAATATTAGTTCCCTGTTCAGCTGTTGCTCCCCCTACCCTTCCTTCCACATCACCAACCTACATCAGCTTTTTTCATTATTTTCCTAATTTACCGTCATAATTTTCACATGATTGGATTACAATGGTTTGTGACAATAAATAGGTAATTTTTACAGTATTTTCCCAATTATTTTGGGTACCTACTTTCCTAATTAAATTTTTTTGATTCTTCGTAGTAGGTAGCTACTTACCTATTTACGGTACATATTAATTACGTATATCAATTAAATGTTTCATAAATTGGCCTAAATTTAGCAAAATCAATAAAAAAAATAGGGGAAGATTGTTTTAAGTGGGTAAACAATTATTTGAAAAATAATCCACTAGGTAGGTAGATCAAAAGTTGACGCCACAATCACTAGGTGCCTACCTGAATTCATTTGAGGAAGTATAGCCAGGTACCTACTTAATTTTCTTATTTTTTAACTATTCTGCTCGAACTTCTTGTTGGTCACATAATATTATCTGAAAGCCTCGAAACTTACCTTGCCGGCTGAGTGGCACAAGGGCAATCTCTGACCCATCCGGTTAGTTGTAGGTACTATTATTTTTCTGTCTGGGGTACTTTTACATTACGTAATTATTTAATTTTGAGAGGATTTTTACTGGTCATTTATATAAATGTATGTAAATTTTACTTTTTATGTATGTAAATCAATGTGTGACCAATGAATGTATCGAATGAACACAAAGTAGATACCTACCTATGTGAGACAAATAACTTAGGTACTCCCACACAGTGTGAAATTTGTAATTTCATTTCATTTTTATTTATACTTATGTGTACTTCACTCAAAATTAGACATGACTTTTTAAAAGATTGATGATTACACACTGTCTAAAGTGTTCTACCTGTCATACTAATACAGAATCAATTCAAAGACAAATGATCTAACATGATTTCAAGTACCTACTTTTAATCCTCATACCTTTCACTACCTACTTGAATTGAACGACAATAGGAAGAGGATTAGATAGTAACAAATAACTTTTCAGTAACGTTTTATTCAATGACTGAAATATAAACAAATAAACTATATAACTAGTGAGTATTAGTGCTAGTATTAGTGATTCGACGTGACGGATAAAACAGACGGTCACCCCAATATGCGGAATAGGATAAAAGTGTGAACCAAAATACTAACATAATGACAGAATATTACCTATATAAATGACAGAACTACGGTTTGGAGCTTGATCATAAATATATCACAGTTCATACTTTTGATTTTTCTCGAATAGTACCGGCATGGTACAGCATGTGAAGAGCTCTTGATTTTGATTAAGGATTTGTTCAGATAGGGTAACGTTGAGTGGGTTGGATTTTACAGTGATATATGAAAAAGAAATACTAAGGGTGACCGAAGGAATTCGTAACACTGTATTAGGTAGTAGTCATAGGTACTACTGGTAGTCACGATGATTTACATCATAACATCGTAATACCAAAGCATGCCGTAGAAAAGTAAATTGCAAAGCTCATGAATAATATTATACAGTTACACTGCTCACATTAGCTTTTGTTTTATTTTATTGGACACTGAGTTAGTCTGGATCTAGGTATGTATTCGGAAACCCATTTAGGTTCATGTTCATTTAAATCGGAGTTCAAACTCGCTTCTTGCTGTATATACGACTGGAGTTGTCAACTTCGGATATCTCGTCAATTCTGATCGTCTTCCTGAACAAAAATACACAGTAGCAAATTACAACAGGCATTTCTATAATATTAAATGTAAATGTAAATAAAGTGAATGTAATGTAAATAAAGTTTTCCTACATACACTTATTTCATGTATAGGTAAAGGCTAAAATTGCAAACAATTGATATAAAATCATTGGAAGTGGTACGGAAGGTTGAGTGAAGACAGAAAAATACCATTTCAGTTGTTTTTCACACAGAATAGGGGTCAGATTTAGATTTTTTGGGGTAAAAAATTGGTATTAATGGACTGGATTAAAATCAATATTAATTCACCTGACGTTGTGTGGGGTGGATAATGACGACGGAGGTACTACCTCGATGATAAAACTATTTTTCTCAAAAGCAAGTGGGTCAAATTTGACGTTATTAGGGTCAAACATCGGTAAATTTCTCGCTATATTATCATCTTTTTACACAATATCAGGAATATTTATTTGAAAATTCGCTCTTATAGCCATGCTACATGAAAGGATGTTTTTTCTATTTCCGATAACCAATCCCCCCCCCCCCCCCTTTCAACAATCCTGGCTACGCCACTGCGTATTATAAATCTGTGCTGATCTGGCAAAACGTGGTAGGTAAGTCCAATGCAGATGATTTTACAGGAGAGCATGTCAAAGTTTTGCAAGTTCAGAAAAGCGCATGAAGAATCAGGGGAATGTGATATTACAGCGAAATATTTGATCTGCTTCTAATAATAAGAAGTATTACCTGATTTTTTCTCAAAGAAAGACCATTTGGTGGGAGACATCACTGTCTGCCAGACTCTGGATCGGATGTTGTTTGGACATGAACTGAGAACAGAAAATAACATAAAATAAGTAAATTTGGGTATACTGATTGCAATGAATTAGAAATATCAATGAACACCTTAGAAATACATTTTAATCTATCGAGCATCTGCTTGGTGTTTTGACTGATTTTGACACCATAACATGCCAAGAGTTGGGAATTTACAGTATTTCTTAGGTTTTTATTGAGGTTTCCTAATCTACAAAACCAAAAAACCTTGGAAACACATCCATCTATATTAACCATGGAAACATTTTTTTTTTTAGCGAATTTTCAAAGAAAATGAAGCTATTGCAATGGCTTCGAAATTTAAATAATATAAATTTTTGGAAATTTTCTTCATAGAAATCCGTTTCAGACCATTCTAAAACGATTCCTGAAATTTAACACTTTTTTATATGTATATATATATATATATATATATATATATATATTTATTTATATATGTGTCACTCCAGACGATAACTCTCGATAGAATTGAGATAAACAGCTCAAATTTGCACAAAAAATCTATCTTGGCAATCGAAAGGCTAAGTTCGAAGATGGGCGAAATTGGCCTACTCTAAGGAGGGTTTTGGCGCATTTAAAGTGCGCAAAAATTACCCAAAAATCCCCAAAATGTTATTTTCCAACAAGTGACCCCTCATTTTAAAGGTTTTTGCACGCTGAACACGATGGTGGAATCGGATTTTAGATATCTTGATCCGTTCTCAAATTAGAGCATTTAAAGTGCGCAAAAATTACCTAAAAATCCCCAAAATGTTATTTTCTAACAAGTGACCCCTCATTTTAAAGGTTTTTGCACGCTGAACACGATGGTGGAATCGGATTTTAGATATCTTGATCCGTTCTCAAATTAGAGCATTTAAAGTGCGCAAAAATTACCCAAAAATCCCCAAAATGTTATTTTCCAACAAGTGACCCCTCATTTTAAAGGTTTTTGCACGCTGAACACGATGGTGGAATCGGATTTTAGATATCTTGATCCGTTCTCAAATTAGAGCATTTAAAGTGCGCAAAAATTACCCAAAAATCCCCAAAATGTTATTTTCTAACAAGTGACCCCTCATTTTAAAGGTTTTTGCACGCTGAACACGATAGTGAAATCGGATTTTAGATATCTAAATCCGTTCTTAAATTAGAGCATTTAAAGTGCGCAAAAATTACCCAAAACTAGGATAATCTTTAAACTCTTACCCCCACCCCCTTAGAGTGGTCAGATTGAAAAATGTGAGAAGTATTAATTGAAGACGAGAGTTCGAAGCAAAAAAGGGGGAGGCAAACGATTAGTACAACTCCTTGAATTTACCCACAGCGATCAAATAAATAAGCACTTAGTACAATTACGTAATAAACAAGCGGTAGAATCAGGATGGACAAAACGTACAAATTAAAATAAATACGAAGAGAATATACATAGAAAACCAAATTTTAGACCGAAGTTTTCCTTTATTCAAAACCATAGCCATTAATTCGAATATTTCTTTGAAAATTCGCTCATTAAGTCATGCTGCATGACTGATTTTTTTTTTAACTTATTGCATTTCAACTTTGACGTTCACAGTAGGGTAGGTAGCTACCTAAAGATTTTTTTATTCATTGCTGCATCGCAGATTGTATCTGCTTGATATTTTGACTGATTGAATTGAAAGAAACAGTAAATGAACAGCCAACATTTCTGCGGATATGTCCAACGGAATCATAAACCATGTGACAAGGATTCTGCAGCGTTTTGGTTTATTATTCTGTGAATGACACACCTATGTATTCGCTCAGCAAAAAATTATTATAACACCCTCTCAAAATGTTTTCGTTTCTGTTTCAAGGTGCGTAGATTCCAAAAATGCTATGTCCGTCCGCCGTATCACGTGTACCGGCTTCATTTTCGGTCTACAAAACTCGCTCTATCGCACACATGCTCCATTTGGGCCCCAGTTGTGTCCCGAAACTTGCAGCCTGCTCGGAATATACCCAGGGGTGTTATGAGTGAAAATGTGCATAAAAATAGGTACTTGTTGTGTTTTAGTAACATGACCTTCTGAGGTATCGTTTTCCATGTTTCTGAGGACGAGAAGACCAAGATGAAGTTCATTTTGACCAAATAGCGGAAAATTGAGGTTCTACCAAATGTTCAGATCCCAAAATTGACTTTTTTATGAATCAAAAACCTGGGAAACCGTCTGAAATCACCATCACTTTGTACAATAACACTGGAAAAAGTGTCAACACGTGGATCAAGACGACTAAATGGCAGTACCAATTATCAAAGATAATTTGAAAAAATAAATAAATAAAATAAAGGAGCGTACCTAATTCGTGTTTTGAGGACCGAAATTGGTGGAAACCATCAGAAATGGCTATTTCAATTATTTCACATGAAATAAACAATAAATGAACACCGAACATCCCTGCAGGTATGTCCAATAGAATAATAAACCCATGTGACAAGGACTGTGCAGCGTTTTGGTTTTCATTTCATTTCATTTCATTTATTTTTTCGATTTTACACATATATAGGGTACTAGACCCCTCCTTGTATATGTACAAAACAATAACACAATGAAAACTTTTCATGTCCAAACACCACCCGATCACTTGTATGTAACATGCAAGTTAGACTACTATTATTTTGCAGCAATAGAAAACAATGTTCAGCGGCGTGTCGCGTCACCACTACACAGCACTCATCTTGAACCTGATTCAAGGATGGTTTCCATCTTAATCGGATATAATACGGAAATGTTGTGTGTAGCAAGTTCTGCAGGCACTGATTTACTGATATTATGATAGGGAACGTCCATATTATGAACCAAGAGGTCAATGTTTGGATGGAAACAGGCTCATTTTCGAGAAACGATAAACACATAACAGCTAATCTTGGACCAACCCTGTCACGAGCATTGCCACTTTTCCACTGCCCGACTGGTTGTGACTATACGGCATCTTTTTACAAAAACTGGAAAAGTAAAACCCTTCGAACTTCGTGAAAAATCACTGGAACTACAGAACACCTTGGCTTCTATGAAAGTAACTGAGGAGTTGACCAATGACAAAACTGACGCAATCGAGAAATTCATGTGTTCTTTTTATCGCAAACAAAATATAATGAGAGTTGATGAGATCAGGTTAAATGCATGTTTGTGTATACACACCAACCGAGAGATTTTGATAAAGATACGTGTGTACCTTTCAAAAAAATTAAAGATACCTATGGAGTCAACCTTCAATGGCTCCATGCATAAGAGTGCTGCTACGAAAGAATTAAAAGATGCCAGTACATAACTGCTCAGTGGTATAACCTTCACTACCCAAGCCCACCCACGCTACACCGCGAACTAAGTATTTAGTTGGAAGCTTGAGGGGGATAACTGCATACCTGTTTGGTATCTTTGTAGGTAATTGTAACTGTACCTGTTCTGTATTTGTACCTGTACCTACTTGTACCTCGTGTTTTGTACCTGTGATTTCATCTGTAAACTTGAATAGGTACTTAGAGAAGACTTTTGATTCAGTACCTACTCTAAAAATAACATTTAAAAAAAGTAGCTGCTGGTCATTTTCGTTTTGAAGAATTTTATTTACAGGACAAAATTGTTTGGATCTACTTCACAATGATGGGAGACTTTTTTCTAGTTGCATAAGTACATACCTCTTCCTCAAAGCTTACATTAAAATGCAACTACCTTTTTTATGACTAAATAAGCACCTCGGTATTACATAGCATTATTTCATCTACTGTAGTCATTTACAGTTAGAATAACTTTTAATTTACAGGACTCAAATTAGGGGTTCTCTGCCAACTAGCTTTAGTACCTAGGTATCATTGAACATGAAGTTCAGTTGCTCAAATTCGGAGTTCCTTGATAGAAATAACGATGAGTCATGTTTACTAAATGTATTCATATGTACATTTTGAACTCATTACATAACGCTATTTTTGTATTAATTACAAATAATGTAAAGAATAATTTTCTGAAATTTGATATTAAACTTATGTTACTTAGTATGATTTTCATGTGAGTATGATTTTCATTTTACACCTATGCATCAGCAAATGGTGGTATAGCACTGTATTTTTTGTCTTCAAACGAAACTAAAGTTAGTTCTTGTTCAAGGATTGATGAGGGGGAAATATAAGTCGATTATGATATTCTTATTATTCTGTACGTTTTTAGTTATGTCTGCTCAGCAAACCCGACATGATACGGATAGCCGAGTAGGTTTTTTTGAACCACTATAATACCTAGTTTGATGTAGTTCATGAATTAACCAGGGTGAAGTAACTCAATTTTGAACTTCCTAAAGTGAAATTTAGAATTTTCTCTGCTCAGCAAACCTCCCGTGGTATGGGTGGCAGATAATGTTTTTTTGAGCCTCCATATCACCTAGTTTGATGTGGTTGAAGAACTAATCGGGGCCAACTAACTGGATTTTGAATTTCTTAAGAGGTTTCTCTGCGCGGCAAACCCACCTTGGTATGGGTGGCAGAGTAGGTTTTTTGAACCTATATAACACCTAGTTTGATAAGGTTCAAGAAGTAATCGAGGTCAAAAAAGTGAAATTTTGAATTTTCTCTGTGCTGCAAACCCACCTGGCATGGGTGGCAGAGTAGTTTTTTTAAACCTTCATAACACCTAGTTTGATGTGGTTCCAGAAGAATTAACCGGGGTCAAGTAACTCAATTTTGAATTTCCTGAAGTGAAACTTAGGATTTTCTCTGCTCAGCGAACCCACCTTGGTATGAGTGGCAGAGTAGGTATTTTGAACATTCATAACACCTAGTCAGATGTGGTTCCAGAAGAATTAACCGGGGTCAAGTAACTGATTTTGAATTTCTTAAAGTGAAATTTAGAATTTTCTCTGCTCAGCGAACTGACCTTGGTACGGGTGGCAAAGAAGGTTTTTTTGAGCCTTCATAACACCATGTCTTATGAGGTTGAAGAATTGGGGTCAAGTAACTGATTTTGAATTTCTTAAAGTGAAATTTAGAATTTTCTCTGCTCAGCGAAGCCACCTTGGTATGGGTGGCACAGTAGGTTTTTTGAGCCTTCATAACACCATGTCTTATGTGGCTGAAGAACTAATCGGGTTCAAGTAACTGTTTTTTGAATTTCTTGAAGTGATATTTTGAGTTTTTCTGAGTGGCAAACCCACCTTGGTATGGGTAGCCCAGTAGGTTTTTTTTATCCTTCACAACACCTAGTATGATGAGGTTCAAGAACTAATCGGTGACAAGTAACTCGAATTTTCGGGTTTTTCAGTTAACTTCAGATTAACGCCACTTAACTGATCCACCACTTCTGAGTAGCCAGACTGGGTGATTTTTACTCCACAATAGGTATACTATTCATAAAGCCCCTTGGAATTTGGGGTCAAATGACTGATGGTTTTCGTCACCAGCTCTTGGACTAACATATTTCAGGTAGGGTGCTTTCGGACTACCTGTGTACGTAGATACATATAGCACCCTACCTGCATGCATCTACGCACATTCACAGCGAGTAATAATTATTGATACCTAGTAATATTGTTTAGAGGTGCAATTCAAATTTAATACTTACACTACTTCCTGTTTCTTCTACGGAATGAAAAGGTTCCCTGATAGGTAAAAGACCTTACGAATCCATTGTCAACCAGTTCAGGTAACAGTATGTTGTGATAGAAGGTTTCAAGTTGAGGAGCCATCTTCTCTAGCCAGATCTGCTCATCACGATCTATTTTCACAAAGACAACGCTACGTTATTGTTGTTATTGTTTGTTACTGATGATGGTTTGATCACTGAAACTAGTAGGTATTTAACAGTGTATTTTTCGCTTTTCGTGTATTAGTGGAAATAGACTATTTTTCAATAACTCCGTTTTTTCTGTACAACGCTACGTTCTTCCTAGTGTAAACTACAAACTAGCACCCACCTTCCTACCAGTCACTTCCAGCTTCCCTTGAACCTGTTAACACAAAAGTTAAGTGTAAGGTTATGTAGGTACCTACGTACTCACCAACTAATGATTTATATGTAGAATGGATTACACATTTCAGTAAGTATAATATCCAAATAAGGAAGGTAACTACAACATACCACTATCACATTTGTTCAGAGCAATTCCAGCATAACCAGAATAAGGAAAGAATAGTCAGAGAAATAAAGGTCCGGTCAGGTAGCGAGACCATATGTGTAGTAAATTTGCTAATTTACCAAGTGACATATGGAAAAAATTACATGGAAATTCATCGATACGACAGAAAACACAAATGGAGATACTAGTTACTAGGAATAGAACTATTTGCTAGGTTTTATTTCTATGGCCCTTTTTCTAGACGAGATCGTCCCTTTCCTGGACCCCATGCCCCTACACGGACATAGGGTCCCTTTCTGTGACCAGAGATGGTCCAATTTTGGGGACCGTTTGGTCCAGCGGCCTCCAACCTCCCCTACAGCCGCCCCCAATCCTCTCATCTACCATAAAATGGTTCTTTCACCATGTTTTCATGGTCTTTCAGCCATTCACCATGTTTCCATGGTCCTTCCAACACAAGCTATTAGCCAACATATACATTTATATTTGGTAGAATAACGTATTAATTAGTTACCACACATACCTGGGACCTTTTCCTTCTGCAGTCCTCACTATATACTCATTTGGCTTGGTTCCCTCCTCTTCCAGCTTTCCTTAGGGATGGCAACAAAATATCGATATTTATGTTCCGATATATCGATTATTGGTCCTTGGATAGTATCGAGAATATCGATATTTTTGAACCGAGATATCGGCTGGTAAATGTTGTCAGTGATGTACAAAAACTCACACATTCTACATCCACTCGGCTCTAAAAAGTGGGGTTTTGTGGTTCTGATCACTGATTCAACACTTAGTTTTGACTTATGATTTGATAGGTACCGATATTTTACTAACTTTATTATGACTAACTTTCATTCATTTTTATTTTATTTTACAGTTATTGTAGAGTGCGTAGGCCTATAGTCAGTTTGTACTGTCATGTTGTACTAAAGTAACGTAAGTAAGAAAGTGAAACATGAAATAGGCTTATTTTGATACTTTTACTAAATACATATGTGTTACTGAATGTATTATGTTTATTGTACGATATTTCTATCACTCATTTAACCCTCAGTTTTGACTTATATTAAGCGATATATCGAAATTCCGATATATCATATACATCGATATTTTTCACCCGAAAATTTTCAACCATCGATATGTTGCTTGCGATATATCGGAAAACCGATATATCGATTTACTTAAAAATTTTGCCATCCCTAGCTTTCCTCCGAGGGCGCGCTTACCCTTCCCCGCACCCCCCTCTACCGTTTTCCTACTAGAGGGCCCTTTACCTTTCGCACTGCCCCTCTCCTTACCATTTGACAACAATATGAGCGAATTGTTGAAGCTCATGACTTGGATAATTGATGGAATTTGCGTTTCCAAAATCGGCAAAATCTATATTCTGTACTACTGCGACTGATTGTTGAATGGGGGGGTTATCGGAAATGGGAAAAAAGTTCCTGTCATGTAGCATGGCTATAAGAGCGAATCATCAAAGAAGCATTCCTGCTATTGTGTAGAAAAATGACAGCGAGTAACCATACCACTGTTCTTAAAATTAATATTGATTTTTAGCCATTAATACAAATTATTACCCCCAAAAACCAAAATCTGACCTCTATTCTGTGTGAAACACAACTGAAATGGTATTTTTCTGTCTTTACTCACCCTTCCATACACTTCCAGTCATTTTATATAGCAATTTTAGCCGTTTTCACAGATTTTTGACCCCCCAAAAACTCCAGTTTGACCCCCCAAAAACTCCAGTTTGACCCCCCAAAAACTCCAGTTTGACCCCCTTGAAATTTTTTTAAAATTGCTCATTTTCGAACTCATCCTTTTGTTTGGCAATACAATTGTTTTGGAGAAATTTGGAATTTTTATCATGTACCCAAGGACAGATATCATCCGGAGTGGCACATAAATATACATAATATATAAATTTTTGTTAAAATTTAGGGATGAACTGGTGTTGCTCTGAAACGGATTAGCCTATAAAAATATTTCAAACATTCATGTTCTGAAAATGTTACTCGTAGCAATAGCTTCATTTTCTTTGAAAATTCGCTAAGGTTTGACATTACAAACAAAGCTGAATGTAAATTAAATTTAGCAAAGCACTAAATGTTACAGGTAAGATAAACTGATGAAATAAAACATTTATTTGGCAACAATGTTCGTGAATTTTCAAGGTAAATGGCTATGCAATGGGTCCAAAATATTCAGAACATAAGTTTTTGAAATTATTTTATAGGCAAATCCGTTTCAGATCATCCTGATTTCATGCTTAGACTTTAACAAAAATGTATACGTATATTATATATATATTTATTTATGTGTCACTCCAGACGATATCTAACCTTGGGTACGTGATAAAAATTCCAAGTTTCACAGAATGTTCTTATTTCCAAACAAAAGGATGAGCAATTCAAAAATTCGAAGGGGGTCAAATTTGAGTTTTTAGGGGTCAAAAATTGGTTAAAATGGCTAAAATTGATATATAAAATCAGTGAAAGTGGCATGGAAGGTTGAGCGGAGACAGAAAAATACCATTTCAGTTGCTTTTCACATAGAATAGTGGTCTAATTAGGATTTTTGGGGATCAACAATTGGTATTAAGGGCTAATATCAATATTATTCACCTGAAGTGTGGGATGGTGGCGGTGAGGGACTATTTCGATAAACATTTTTGTCAAAAAGATTGGGTCAAATGTTTGGGATAGATCGTTTGTAATCAAATAAACGTAATATTATTTAACTGTTTATTCATGTTTGATTTACCGTTTAACCTGTTATTGTTATATTTGTTTGTTACTTTTGTGCTTGTTATAAAGTTTTCGAGCCGATGGGGGGGGGGGGGGGGGGGGAGTTATGACCCCCAATTACCCCCCCCCCCCCCCCGTGTCTTGAACGTTCTATCAATCCATGTTCTACAGCGATCTACTTTTATACGAATAAACCGTTTATTACATTTATTTCGTCATTAATTCATCAGATTATGAGTACCAGCGACGCATCCATCTATGAGAAGTGATTTATGACATGGATTTTTTGTTGAGTACCTCGATCGTGAATAAATCCAAACCTAACTCGTCCGTATAGAAAACTGCATCATTCACATTTGTTTTTTCCCCCTACTTCTCAACTAAAGAGGCTATTCACTCAATAAAATGAATGATTCTTTAACTTCTACGACGGGTTTAGGAATTGAGAAAGTCCGTGGAAGCGATGGTTTCCAAGAATGATGCTTTGCTATGCGCCACTGGCTTGTTTGGTGTGCGGTAAATGGCTACCCAGAAGTCAACACCACCGATGCGACTACTGACTACTCGTAGTCGACGCTATGAAAAGGCACTTGCTCGTTTATGCTTATGCGTCGATACATGCGTATATTCCCATGCTATGCAATGTACAAACTCATAATCCGCCTGGGACGCCCACGTCTCCATATTCAACACACTAAGCCTCAACTGTAGGTTGCAAGTTCTGAGACAATTGTGCAACATCAAGCTAGTGGACTTCAATTCAATGCAGGATTATATAAATCAGATCCTCTCTTTGAAGGAAAAACTCCACAGCATGAAAAAACCTCTAGATGACGAGCTCGTCGCCGATGATAATGGCAAACAAAAATTCCAATATGGCAATTACGACTGATTTGATCAAAAATACAATGACACTGTTTATGGTAGGCAGTGATCATCAGTCTGCCTTCTACTCCAACCAATCAGACAAATCCAAGAAGAAGAAAACTCCATACTGTACTGCCTGTAAGGTCAAGGGTCACTGGAAAAAGGAATCTTGTGGGCAAAGGGCTACCAAATCTAACGTTTCCATTCGTCGTCAATACCATCTCAAACGGACTCTGGGCGGGGAAATACAACCTCTCGCCAGACCGACCACAGGATATAGGCACTCACAGGTTGGAGGGGCTCCTCGTCTGATTGACAACCATTCTCCCAGGTGGTGGGGTGCTCGACGAATAGAGGTTTGGGATCAATCTCTATTTAAAATTTCCAAAAATAATGGAAAAAATAGGAACAAGGCATGCTTTACTTACCACAACCAGGACAGTGGTGCCAAAATCTAGTGGATCGATTTGGTGGGACTAATCACATGTGTGGTGTATGGCAATTATTACCAGACCTAATGTTTCACATATATGTTACCAGTTTTCCACAGTCACCAAAACGTTCATACTTTCTTATTTCTCGTTAATTTGCACTTGCAATTGTACGATGTATTTTGGTTTATTAAAACCTTAGAAAGGTGTTCCATTTCTGAAGTCCAGCACATCCCTGGTTTGGCAGTCAATTTGCTCTCTGTCAGATCAATAGTCAAAAAGGACCGTGCTGTGGTCTTCGACCGTCATGGCTGTCACGTATTAATCGCAGAGAATTTCCAGTTTCAGGGAGTTTGTTGCCAGCACCACAAACATCCGTGGCCAGTAGGCTCAAGATACTGCATCTGGTTTTGCCTGTTTTTCGAAGTCATTAAGTGATCAACGGAAGTGGCACAAGAGGCTGGCCCAATTAAACCACGTCAGTATGAAACTAATGCAAATAAATTTTAAAAAATCTCAGAAAATTCATGTAGTAGGTGCGTAGGTAACACAATTTTTGAAACAACTGCAATATTCCCTTTGTCTTCTAAAATTCGCTAAAACAAATAGGTACCTACCTAAGGAACAAACATGAGCAACACAAACTCTCACTCATACCACTGCAATATTTCCCTTTGTCTTCTAAAATTCGCAAAAACAAATATGTACCTAAGGAACAAATACGAACTCTAACAGAGAAATTCTGTATGGGTTTTTGACACCACACGTCCACTGTTTTTGACACCACACGTCCACCACTCTGAATCCCATCACATGCCAGCAGACTGAGATTACCACTTGAGTTTAAGTAACTCTAGCAGCCTCTACTTTCACATACAGGCAGGACATTTAGCAAAGAACCCATCCGCTAGGAGCAACACAAGAATCTTGAATTTGAAGAAAAAATTGATAGATGAATAGTAAGAACGTCGTATAATTGAACAATCAACCTACCTGATGGGACAGGTTGATTATAATTATATTAGGTAGGGACGAGATTTGTTAATAACTGGCAGCAGCCTCTTTTCTGCGCTAAGAGCCAACCTAGTTTAAAGGTGAAAAAGACGAAGTTTTTTCCGTCTGTCATGTTGGCAGCCTGGTCCTCGCCAGCCTTCCGGCTGTATCGATCCGTGGCCGCCATTCAGTTTGAAGGAAATCCCTGGTGGATGCCTGGGGACGGGAGCGGCTTTTTTGACACCCCCGGCTCCGCCGGGAAAAAAACCCCATAAACAAAAAAACCGGGTGGGACGTGATTAACAAATCTCGTCCCTACCTAATATAATTATTATAATCAACCTGTCCCATCAGGTAGGTTGATTGTTCAATTATACTTCGGTAGGTAGAGATTTGTTAATAACTGGCAGCTGTTAGAAGGCTCCCCACTCCCTCGGGTACGCCAGCCCGATGGCCTCACCCCGCTACCCCGAATCCCGCCAGGGCCAAAAGGAACGTGCAAAATCAAAAACTGTTCCTGGCAGGGTGACCCCCCCTCGGTGGGGGGGGGGGGGGAGGCCTTCAGGGCCAAGGTGTAGGTAAGGAATCCTATTGGGGGTCCGTCCCCCTGATCCTGCTCCCACCGTTGAAAGTATGTTGGAAACAGTGACATTCTGGAAAAAATTACGTAATTGCAAAAGAGGACATAGAACCTGATATGAGATTAATCCCCACAGGTTAAAGGAGGACTGACCTATCAATGTTGCCCAAAAAAAGCCAACGGGCTAGAAGGACTCCAACATAATGATTGCGCTAAACCCATTACTGGAAAAATATAATATGTGGATAATAGAACACAAAACATAATAATTGTGATAAACCCATTACTGGAAGTATATGTTAGGTGGATAATAGAACACACAATTAGCCAAAATAATGCCAACGGGCTATAATAATCGAAATACATCTACTACTGGCAGAGCCTAATATGTGAATAATATAACACAACATTCACAGTAAGCCCATTACTGGAGGAATGTAATATGTAAATAATGGAACATCATATGCGATTAACCCACACAGGTTAACGGCTCCTCCATCCTTCTGATCATCCTCCCACCGTTGGAGGTTATGACCGCCGTATGTCACCTGCCCCGCATTGTAAAGCAAAACGAGACATAGCCCCCTGTGGTGTTATATCCCCATAGGGTACATCAAAATTCAACTGCTAAGTTGAAAAGACGAGCCACCTGTGGCGCTACCAGCCCCGCAGGGTAAATCAAAGCGAGACCTGGACATCCGTGGGGTAATCCTGGGACAATAACCCCCCCCCCCCCCCCAAACGCTGTGACATAAGAGAGTAACATATTTAAATTCCCCTCCAGTGACATGAATTCCGACATAAAAGAGGTACATGTAATATATGCCACTAATCCACTGAAAATAGGCGAAGTTGAACGATAAGGTTGACTTGCTGTTACCGCTGGCTGGCGACCATTGAAGCTGAATCCATCAACTGACGCAACCGACGCATAGGCAAGACTGACAGCGTGAGGTCGAAGACCCGTCCCTCAAAGCTAACGGGCTAAATATAAAACCAAATGAATCATTAAAATCAGGTTAACTGAATTAGGTAAGGCTCAATTAGGTAAGACAGAGCAATGAAGGTCCACAAAAAAAACTCAAGACTGAAAGATGAGGTTAAAGAAAAACATTTCATCCGCGCCCCAGGGGCTAGATAGACAACTACAAAAATACTTAACACCTCTAAGACCACCAACAGTTGACCTGCTGTTAAGGGAGGCCGGCGATGGAGGTTGACGAGGCCTCTCCAAACACTGCCGGGGCCCCTAAGTCCTGTGATCCGATTGGTCTGTCCGGTTGCTGGGAAAATGACCTCCGGACTTGGACCCAGCCAACCGGTTGAAGCCACCAGGCTGAAGAAACAGCCAAGAGGCTATAGAAACATTTGTCAATGTTTAAACAAAAACAATATACAAAACCAAATTGCATGCCCTATATCAAGCAAAAGTACTGCAATTCACTTGCTGATATGTCCCCTCTATAAATACGACTTGAGCCCAACTGGCTGTCGAGACTATGAAGTGAACCCCCTGAAGCTCACGGACTGAACACCCGTCCCAATGAGCCCATAGAAATTTGCAAAATTATAATTCTCGTAAATTGTAATTGTAATTATGTGTTGTCGACCACACCCCAGTTTATGAATGAACCACCAAGTTTATGAATGAACATTGGCTCATGTCAGAGCCCATGGTCAAAATGGGAGCCAACCAGCCACAAAGTTTGTGAAACTTGAGAATCCACCATACACCTCAACATAAGGCCCATGGGCTATTTCCCTTACTGATAACATCGGGGCCCCTATTAATCACTGTCGGGCGTCCAAGACTCGTTTTAGGCATATGAATATCCAACAAAAACTTAGAATGAACAACCTTGGCCCATGTCCGGGCCAATGGTCAAAATGGGAGCCAACTGGCCACACAGCATGTTACGAACGCAGCCAAGGGCTGTTAACATGATCAAAATTTATACCTACGACCACTTGTCGGTATATGAGCCTCCAATCAAATTCCTGAATTACCAATCTTTGTCAATGTCTGGGCCAATGGTCAACATGGGAGACAATGGGTTACAAAGCATGTTAAGTTGAGAACGCAGCTAAGGGCTGTTAACATGATCAAAATTAACCTACACCTACGACCACTTGTTGTAGGCATATGACCCCCCAATCAATGTCATAAATTACCAACCTTGGTCCATGTCCGAATGTCATGAATTACCAATCTTGTTTAATGTCTGGGTCAATGGTCAAAATGGGTCTATTTAAGGGCCAATGGTCAAAATGGGGCACGAAGTATGTTAAGTTGAGAACGTAGCCAACGGCTATTAACATGATCCAGATTAACATATACGTACCAGTTGTAGGTATATGAACCTTCAATACCGAAGACTGTATGCAGTTTTTACTACAAAAATTTACTACAGAAGACTTTGTATTCAGAGAATGCCCAGGTCTGAGCCCATCCTTTAGTACTCACTGGTCTCGTATTCCCAAAATTTCCCAAATTTAATTGATCGTAGTCCTACCCCCTCTGAATCAGCTCCACCCCCCCCCCCCCCCCCCCAACAGGGGAGATAAGGCAGACAAAAACCTGTGAGGTGAATGAGGACCTTGACCACTTACTTGCTCCTCAGCTGAAAAAACATAGAGGCGTACCAGCTGTCAATTGGCACCATAGGTAATACCTTCTCAATGGGAAGCACAGGGCGAGGTTGAAGCCCCCAATAACGCCCCACATGGCTAACACGAACAAAAAAGAAGCACAATGTCTATTATCATATACATAGCAAGGTGCCATGTACATTACTATGTTGTACTATGGACGGGGACACCGCCTGACCTGAAAGAAGACCCATTAGGTATGATGTAATCATTCTCTGCAGGCTGAGAAAAACCTGCAGCAAAGGTCGATCAAGGGGGAAGGGGGGGTTGTCGTTAACATGATCCTTGATGATTGATGGATGCTACACAGAGGAGAAGCCGCTGGGAGAACCCAAAGGGGGATAATGGGACATCGTAGGGGTTTAAGGTGCCGTTGTCCCAAGACGGCTGTACCCCAAGATCAGCGAGTAACTGCTTATCATAATGATCCACAACCGAACTAAGTACTGAGTCCCCTTCATGGAGGGTATTGTTAGTCTACTCCGTCCTGCGGCTAGAACCTTACGAGACAGTGTAGGCCAATCCTATTTAATTATTTTTATTTTATTTTATTTATTTTTTATATATATTTTTTTTTTATTCGTTATTAAATTCATTTATTCGTTTATTTCTCGAATGACCCCATAAAACAAAACCCAAAGTGGGGGACCCAAATAGTGTCATATTCGGGTGCCGGAGGGCATAAATGAGAGATTCCCATCCAGAATTGAGAATTAGAATTCCTTATGTAACAGAATCTCATTACGATAGGATCAGACCTCTGGATGGTTTCGCCCAATGCGCCCTTTTTGTACTGTGTAACTTATCTTGCGATCGTATTGGGACGTTAGAGATGGATACTGTACGGCTTACCTCCGAGATTACCGACAGTCCTTGGACGACCCCCTTCTCGAACGTCCGTGATGATGTATGACGTGCTCGATCACCTCAGAGCCGGCGACGAAAATGACGCTTTGGACGCCTATGCATAACAGGATTTTTTTTTTTTTTTACTGCCCATTGAAGAGGTGAGGAGTGCCCTCAGGCGTCACGTAACATGTCCCTCGTAGGCGGGGACAGAATGGCCAAGCTCAGATGTAGATCTGCATTTAAATTTTTGATGTGGAGTGAAAAATGCTCTTTTTGGTCTCGGCTGGGATTTTAACCTGCGATCTTCAGCCTAGGATTTCGAGCATTAGCCAACTGAACTACGGGACACATTGAAATCGCCCCTAGGCACATACCTTTGTAGAAGGATGTTGTAGTCGCCAATGTGAGCGTGCCAAGGCGAACTCGCGCCCGCCCCCGCCTCATCTTTTGTCCGACGCCGATAACGGCCGACGCATGGGACGGTGGTCCCTCATGTCCGACGCCGCGAACAGCCAACTTATGTAGGGGCGGCCAGTAGGGACTGGGGCCCGCCCCCGCCTCATCTTGTCCGACGCCATAATAGGCCGACGCATGTTGCCTGACGCCATAATAGGCCAGTGATTGGGGGTAGTGAGCACTCGGGATGAGCGAGCTATGAGGCGGGGGGCCAGCACCTCCGATAAAGCGGAGATGCCGATGAGGGTTAAGGAATGCGGTCGTGCCGTGCCCGACACCCCGTGGGGGCCAACGTTTTGTCCCTCCGCGCGACCGCCTTGATGTCGTTGTACTTACGTACCCGCACGGGAGGGGTCCCTCCTGTCCGACACCGCAAAAGGCCGACGTATGTAGTGGGGGCCAGTAATGACTGGGGCCCGCCCCCGCCTCATCTTGTCCGACGCCATAATAGGCCGACGTATGTTGTCTGACGCCACAACAGGCCGACGATAGGAGGTGGTGAGTGCTGGGGGTGTGCATGCTATGAGGCGGGGGGCCAGCATCTCCGACTACGCGGAAATGCCGATGAGGGTTATGGTATGCGGTCGCGCCCTGCCGACATCCCTTGGCCGACGTGATCACCTTCCGTACGGTGGAACTCTCCATCACCGCCATACAAGGCCTCTTCTTCCCTCCGGACACATCCTCGTCGGGAATGAAGAACTTCTTCGGACATTTCTTGCGGTCTGAACATCTTGGCGGCTCCGCGCGCGACATTCCGAAGCCCGACACCACGCGAGGCCCATCAACCGGCGTAGTCGGTTGAAGGACCGCCGCCAACGGAGGTTTCACACCGCACAAAAAACACACTCCTATACTGTGAAAACACTACTACGATGAAAAAACACTTCAAGGCGATGAAAGCACCGTAAAAAACTATGAAAAAGAACTCAAATCGATGAAAAACACCTAGAACCTAGGTTAGCTCTCAAACGAACAAAAGAGTATGGCGGCCACGGATCGATACAGCCGGAAGGCTGGCGAGGACCAGGCTGCCAACATGACAGACGGAAAAAACTTCGTCTTTTTCACCTTTAAACTAGGTTGGCTCTTAGCGCAGAAAAGAGGCTGCTGCCAGTTATTAACAAATCTCTACCTACCGAAGTATAATTGGATATTGTTGGTTCATTCACTTAAGATGGGAGATGACCAGAAATAAGGACCACCTCCACCCTCGCTTCAATCGGATACATAATTACATCGGTACCTATCTATAGTCTGACAAGATGACTCTGAGCTTATGCAGCGCCGAGCAGGGTGACAGAGGTGTGAACTAAAGCTGGATTTCAGAGGTTCGCTAAAAGGTAAGGAATTTATCTGTATGATGATCGATTCATAGAAGAGAACGATTTCACACAATGGGAGAAAAGGGATTGATTGACTGATGAGTTCATTTATTAATTTGCACAAAAATAGGGCCCAAAGGCCCTCTCTGCCTTTTTGGCAAGAGTGAATTACAACTTTTTTATAATCAAAAGCAAATATCAGTCTTCAAAAAGTCGCTACAGACATAAATAAAACATAAAATTTATCTTCACGCATATACATATACAAAAACATATGAAACTGTCTAGTGGTTTCGTAGGTAGAGCTACGTTATGTGCAGTACATAATTATAAGAGTATTATAGCATAGTATAAACATAGAAATTTATTTGTAAATTGTGCTTTGAATTGATCAATCGAAAGATTCGAATGATACAGATCTGCATATTTATTGTGTATCTTTACAGCTTTGATAACAAATGATTCGGCATACGTAACCGTTCTATGAGAAGGCAATTGCATTAACTTATTGGCAGATCTAGTATTTTTCACGTATATCACTCATGAAACTGAATTTTTTGTACAAATAATTAGGCATTTTTTGTCTTTAAAATTTTATACAAAAGTAGGTACATACCTACCCCTATTCTATAATC
Source organism: Leptopterna dolabrata (assembly GCA_954871275.1). Lineage (NCBI taxonomy): Eukaryota > Metazoa > Arthropoda > Insecta > Hemiptera > Miridae > Leptopterna > Leptopterna dolabrata. Next base: position 62,204,309 of record OX940977.1, on the reverse strand, counting down.
CCTCCATTCTTTAATTTTTAACATTTTTGTTTCCTTATAATATCCTCACAAATTGGAACGTTTAGCACGTAGCGCATACACGCATTCTGAGCACGTTGCAGCTTACAGTACATTTCATCGGACAGAATACGGAATATTACAGTAGTCAAGTATTAGAAAATACTGGAAAGGCTTGTACAAGTCGTATTTTAACGTCCTTAGGCAAATGGAATGCTAATCTACGAAACTGGTACAGCCCTTGTATACTTTATTACATAGGTACTGAAGTTACTTGTCGCTTCCAGGACATCACATTATCAAATTCAACACCGAGGATTCTTACTTCTTGTATGAAATTGAGGGACGTGGATACAATTTTCACGGAGGGTAGAGTTTTAAAATCAATTTGATTCAGTAATCGAGCATTTCCCAGTAACATTAGCTTGCTTTTCAATGGATATATCTTTAAACCATGCACAGAATACCAGTTACTCAATGATTCAAGATCATTATTAAGCTTTTGAATAGCTTTGCCTAATTCTATCTGCCTGCTTCTAGAAATAACTGCAAGTCATCGGCATATAAAACGTATTTCGTATTCTGTAAGCTAGTTGAAATTCGATTAATAAATAAAATAAAGAATAGGGCTGACAAAATGGAACCCTCAGGAACGCCGACGACAACTTCACACCATTCAGATTCTTCACCAATTGGTGTTTTCAACTTTTGTTTTCGCCCTGATAAGTAAGACTCAAAACAGTTTTATCAAGTTTTCAGACAGTCCGACAGAGTAAAGAACAGCGATTAATAAATCATGACGTACAGAACTAAAAGCACGAGCAAAATCGATTAAACACAAAATTGTTACTTGCGCTCATCAGGGAGAGAAAGATGAGAAAAATAACGAGTAGACACTTTGTTTGTTCGCCAGCTCGAGTACTGCTTAAGCTCAGAGTGACCAGTGTCAAGCAACAGTATCTACTTTGTGACAGTGGAAACAAGAACCCATGGCCAACATGAATCAAGCGACAAAGATGATGCAGGTAACAGGGTTAGTGTGCTGACTATACTTGGTAAAAATAGTTGTGGTTTCTTTCAATTTCGATTACACCGCTTGTAGAACTGCGAAGAAGTGGAAATTTCCCGGCGACTAATTCATTAGGGCTCATTCAACGACATGTGTAGGGACATTTCACTTGAACAAGTGCGTCTTCTCCAACGAGGCCACCAGGGATTGCAGCCAGATATTGAAGAGAGGGGTGAATAAACAGATCGCACGGTTGAACCAGCACTTTGGAAGTGTTGAATTCCTATTTTTTCATGAAACGTGCCACAAGAAATAGCTTTAGTTATTACAGGCGCTTTGTATAGCAGCTCTTTTACAATACTCCCACATTTTGTGGTGCGCCTCCGCTTACATATCTGGCCAAACTTTGATGCGGGGCGAGGCTTATGGCGCTCTGTTGATGCCATTGCAAACTGCTGCTTTGCACTACAGTTGATCATCAGCCCAGTGATTTGCTTTAAGCTAAAGTCTCAACAGAAAACGCTCCTTGGTACCTCATAATCTTGAAGTAGCATGTCAGGGCGGAGGCCAATGATCCATAATCTTTGTCAGGCTTGTCAGAGACAAAAAGGCGTCTTCTAGCCGTCTACTTCTCTGGCTCTCCAAATTTTCAACACATACCCCCCGAGACTCTTTTTGGCCATGTGATGATGAACCGCCGACAAAGGCGCTCTAGAGTTGTGACTGATCCCATACGTCTGGCTATATAAGAGCCCCTCGCGCGGAAGTTCATGCGTTTCCCACCAATCAATTTGGCAATAATGTTGTTGAAGCCCTCAACTGAATTGCTGTTGCAGAGAAGTATCAATTTTTTGAACTGGCGAGCCAAGCTGTTGACCAATTCCATGATAACACCCCACAGCCCTTTTTCCTGAAATTGAGGAACAAGGTTTTCCTCCCCTTCTTAACACCAAAACGGAAGTACGTTGCACAGCTCTGGTGGTCGCCAAATACATGCCTAGGACTGTTCAGAATGTCAGCACATAAGATGGTTATGTCAGTATATGGAAGCAGCCTTTACAGCTCCTCTGAGAGCCACCACTTTTCCCCCAAGAATTTTCCTGAGATTTGAAGGACCAGCATTCTTATTCTCTGAGACGGCTTTCAGTTTCCTTGCATAATTTCGGAGCAGATGGTTACAACACTCCACCTTTTCAAACAGTAGGTCCCCATACGGCCTTTTTCTCAACAAGTTGAAGTAGATAGAGCTGTCACCGTCCCCGACAATTCTGTTGTACTTGAGACCTGAAATGATGATCGAAAACCAGTTAATGTTATAAACTTCGGCCCGACAACAGATAGTGCAATATTTATTTTTCACACCAAGAAACCAAACTTTCTTGGTCCTTGCTCCTATTATTGCGGACTGCAAATATTAGAGCCAGAGTAATGTACTGGTTTCTTCCTTCAGATGTCCCTGAGAAGCCACTAACTACATCAGATAACAACAGCAACATACAAGTGTACCTATTATGTTTCATGGATAACAAGGATTAGTTTGGAAATGTTAGTCACACAGCATGATCACAGGTATGGGCAAAGTTACGTAGTGACTAGTATTTTTGACGATTTTTTGCCATTTTTGAGCCGAATTTAACCCCTTTATTTAGACAGAGTAAATTTTATTATTGAAATGGCCATTTTCCGTCTTGAGTCACCATTATCATGTAGTAATAATTGCTGTATTTTATATACATCACTTTCAGTGAGTGGTTTAATATCAACTTTCAGTGATTGCAGATTTTTACCTGTTTCCAGGGAACAGTTACCCACAACTAGGAACTAATTTGACCCCATTTCTCAGATAACATATTTTTAGTCAATGAGTCATTATCTGTCTCAAGTCACCATTCTATAACATTTTCATAGAACTGAAGTGAGGAGAAGCCACTTGAAATCAGTGCTCTACTCGGACTCTGCCAACTGGTAATGTGCCTACCTACACTACTCCATGTTACACTTCTTTTTCAACTTCGGTTTAAAACATGATCCATGCAAATTCATTCATTCCATTCTATTCATCTTGCTTTACCACGCATTCTTGTTAATGTCGTTTATAGTTGTTAATATAACAGCTAATTTCTCACTCGTTTCATTTTTGTGTGTTCACCTTACATAGAAACATTAGCTAAATTGGTGACCATGACGTGATAACAAAAACTTCTGTTTTTCTTCTACAACGACGACAACAAACCTCGAGTGCAGCCGACTTCTACTACACAATCACGTTGTTTCAGCTCTCCAGACTTCTCTATTTGCTCGTAAATGTACATTTACATTACCACTGACCTTCATTTTCATGAGTAATTAGTTTTTTACGACTTACTACACTTTTGAAAGGCCTGAAGGTAGTGTTGGAGACAAGTGCGGGGAAGACGGTAATCAAGCTTTGAACAACGCAACTGTTGAGCTTGCCAGAGTGAGCACCAAAATTCCGTCTTTGTGGCGCCGTAATGTAAATATTTTGCAAGTTCATGCACCATTTTCCACATCAACTGTGACAAGTGAGCTAACCAAGTTCAACTAACTACGTTCTAGCTAGTTTGGATGCTGACGATGCCGAGCTCATTTCGGATTTCCTTTGCAAACCTAAATCTAATACACCATATTATGCTGACTTCATAGCAATTTTGCAAGCCGAGTTTCAAATATCAGACGGTCTCAAGGTCAACAAACTTTTGACTGACCTTGACTTGGGCAATAGAAAATCTTCCCAACTTCTAAGGGAAATGCGTTCCCTGGCAGGAACTATGTTTCTCCAACGACTTCCTATGAACGTCCGCTCGATTTTAGCAAATTGTTCAGACAATTTAGACAACCCTGCAATCATGGCTGACAAAATTCTTGAGTTTTCCCCTCACCAGTTTTCAAGCTCAATTTCGGAAGTGACACACCAGTACTCTTGTACTGCGCCCAACTCCAGTTTATCACGACTTGAGTCCCAGCTTCAGAGCCTGACTAGTCAAACTGAGGCGCTCACAAGTGATCACAGGTATCAGTGGTCAAAATCGCACTCGTCCTCCCAATCCAAATTTCAACCCAAGGACGACAGACAGCCTAAGGTATGTCATTACCACAGGAAGTGGGGAGATAAGGCCTTGAAGTGTGTCATACCATGTGCCTACAAATCAAAAAATTACGGAAAACAAGTAGCCTCCTCTGCCACAGCGACAAGGTGGGCTAACAAACACGTCGCCTTTTTGCCCACAATCAAACGTCCAATGCTACATTTTTGATTGATAGCGGTGCAGATATATCGGTGATTCCACCTGACAAATCCCAACACCATCAGACTTCCAAACAGAACCTTTTTGCTGTGTGCTTATTTCTGTTTCAGATCGATTCCGTTATTTGCTAACAATCAGACTGGTTCTCGCAGTTGAGGATACAGCTGAATCTGTCGCTTCTGCTCTACTCACTTCATGGATCTAACATTTTGGCATTCTCCGTCGACTCACTACTGATCGTGGAAGACAATTCGAGTGTCAACTGTTTAACAAAGCTCTTGGGAATAGACCATATCAAACGGCTTATCATCCAGTTACCAATGTAGCGATCGAGCGATGGCATATAGTCCTGAAATAAGTGTTGAAAGGCCCAACTGACCAAAGAGTGGCATTCTAAACTAGCCAGTTTTGCTTGGACTCCGCTCATATGTGATTCCCGAGTTCAAAGTCTCACCAGCTGAGTTGGTTTATGGTTGCACTGTCCATCGATTTCTTTGAAGACTTTCCATCATCTAAACCTGACGTGCGATCATTGATACAGCCACTTTGCGACCATGTCCGTTCTATTCGTACAGTCATGTTCAAACACAATTCCAACAAAGCAGTGTACGTCCACCAAGACCTGGCTACTGCATCCCATGTCTTTGCCTGACATGATGCAGCTCGCCATCCTTTGCAATCTACCTATGACGGTCCTTTCCACGTGACCTCCAGTAATGACAAAGGGTTCAAAACCAACACACCCCGTGGGGAGCAATCATTCTCAATTGATTGCGTCAAACCAGCCTACCTGGTAGCTCAGCCTGACGACTCACCCACTCATACACAACCACCTACCTGCCACTCCTAGCAATTCTGGCCCTATACCTCAGTCCGCTACTACAGCCCACTACTACTCAGTGTGGACGCCGGACAGGTTTTCTCTCAAGATACTTTGACTTGATTCGTTACCACTGGGAAGGGAGTGATGTGGAGAAGCCACTTGAAGTCTGCGCTCTACTCGGAGACTCTGTTAACCGGTAATGTGCCTACATACGAAGCTTTCACTACTCCATGTTACACTTCTTTTTCAACTTTGGATTAAAACATAATCCATGCAAATTCATTTATTCCATTCTGTTCATCTTGCCCTCCCACTCGTTTTTAGTTAATATACAGCTAATTTTTCTCACTCGTTTCATTTTTTTTAGTGTTCATCTTACATGGAAACATCAGCTATAGTAGACATCTAAACTTTTGTTTTTGAAAACAAAACTCTTTGTTTTTGAAAATTGATCAACTTCGAACTCATTCTTTCATTCACCAATGGGGAATTTGTGTCAAAGATTTTGTTTTAAATTATTCGGAACTCTCGGAACAATTGTAGTTTGAAGCCCGTTTTCAACAGGCGTTATTTTTAAATGAGGGTGATTACAAGTAAAAAGCGGCAGAAAATGACTATCAGGTCTGTCAACATCTGATTGGCTGTTGGCCCCAAGAGGCGTAGCGAAGGTTCTCAATGCTGCCAAGAAACCACTATCAGAAATGGCAAACCTTCGTGGCAACCTTCAAGTACCTTTGCCGGGACATTTCCCTCGGGTTGATTTTGAGGACGTATTTTTTAATTTATTAATTTATAGTTTTTGGTTCCAACCGTCAAACCATTGCGGTTCTGCACATCGTTTAAAGTGATGCACTTGAACTACTAGGCTATTTATCTGACATTTCTAAGGGGAACTCAGAAATTCAAATTTCACAATCGTTTGCTGCCTATAATTTCTGACATAAACACCTCACTGTGTGGTCAATAAATGTTGACTTCCGTTACTGACCAGAATTTGGCCGATCAAATGAGATATGTTACCCACGAAAATGTCCCGTTCAAATCTTTGTCGAAATGAGCAATTTTTCATAATGATGATAAGGTCAGATTTTTCAGTGACGCATGAACTACAGATTACGGGCCCATCACAATAGCAGTCCTCAACAATTCGCTAAAAAATCGTAGCAACACACGTCTCAGAAATGAGAGGCTATATCACACTAAGCAGATAATTTCCAACCTCCTTCGTTCGTACACACATTTTGAGCAGCGATTAACAAAGCCTCTTGTGTCAATAAATAAATAATAATAGAGTCCTATTCAAACCTTCCCACGGCTTAGCTTCTCAAATTTGTGAGTGATTAGGATAGCTTCGAGGAAGAAATTAAAATGAACATGAAGATGAACAGTGTTTCTTTTCTTCCCTAGGGCCGAACCCCGAGAGTTGCCAATAAAAACGAAATTAAACATGGCCCAGAAAGCAGTAATGGGCGAAACCAGTTGATATTGCAAAACCACGGTATTCTAGTGGGACCCTCTATTATAAATACACATTGGTCGTTCGTCGTACTTGCATACAACTTTTAAATTATGTCCAGTTTAGCTTAGTGTGATGGAGCCTTCATTTCACTTCCAAAAACAATCATTGTTCTTACCATGCCTGACGAAGAATGATAATATTTAGTTCTGTAGAACCGTTTGGCCCAACTGCCATCAGCTATGACAGTGATGGGAGGTGTTCCATCCTCGTGTAGGCCGCCGCCTTCCCGCGGCAGCGCCACCGTCCGGCCTCGGGCTTTTGAGGGACTATTTCCTATCACCCGGTCGTCCCCACTCGCAAACGAGGGTGTGTAGTCCTCCGCGCTGGCCCGGAGTGGAGGGGAGACACCCCAGCTCAGGGCGTCCGTCCCCCTACTCCTGGCCAGTCGTCTTTCTGCCAGCGAAGTGTTCAGTTGTTCTCAGACCGAAGTATTTTTGTCACGAGTGAGAGTTGTAGGCTTCTATGCCCTGTGCGAACGATAGTAGTAACGCGTTTCCGAATTGTTGGAGTAACGGAGTGTGTGTTTATCCCGGAACTGCAGTTATATCAGTTTCCCATTCCCCCCGAGACAGAGACTCATTATTAAATCTTAGCAAGTCTTACCTTCGGGCGACCTCTGCGAAAACCCCCCTGGTGAACTACGTAGTGACGCGCAGTAACGCCATTCAAGACGCCATCGACGCCAACAGGTCACAATCCTTTGTTTAGTAACGCATTTTCACTTATGTATGTTTTCGATCCGTACTCAGCAAATTCTTTCCTTTTATTATTCTTTTTGTATTATACTTGTACATATCACCTCGTAACGAGTCTATAACTATACCGTAACACTAAGTGAATTACGTCAATATCTCTTACCTTGCATTTCCTATTTCATTAGTATTATTATCTATTTCTCATTGTATATATGTGTATGAAGTAACGTCCCTCCCAGGCCTTCAGCACCCTTATCTTTTGAAGTAACGAATAACGTAACGTAACGTAACGTCTTTGCCATCAGCCTTTGTTTATCCTCGAATAGTAACTAGTAACGTCGCTTGGCCTTCAGCATTCGAAAACGAGCACCTTCAGTGAACCCCACTTCAAGTTGTATTGATAGTAACGTTTCCATTCTGCTTCCTTTTAATTATACTTAATTACGTAACTCAACTGTACCTACGTGTTCTCTGTTATCCCGATTCCCTTCAACATAAGGTGGTCTCTGTGTATTTTGATAAACCCCCGAAACGATCGTACTGGTGCCTCCGTAATTTCAGGCCATCAGCCCTACCAAAAAGCCAGTAACGTTTCGTATCAACAGAGGGGGCTTACAAAATTGGTGGCAGCAAGTGGGATTATTGTGCGGTTCGCCCCACACGTATCCACACGTAAATAATAACGCACGGAACCACAGTTGAAGAGGGTCGGTAACGAAAGAGTAACGTTACGATAAGCCCACAACACAAAAACCTCAGGTGCACGTACATAGTAAGGGTCTTCAACCCAGATTTTGAAACGCATTTTCGTAACCCGTAACGGTCATAATGGCGGAAAAAACGGAGGGCGTTTGTGGGATGATGGAGCAATTGGAGGTGTTGTTGAGATCATTCAACGATCTCAGCATGGAACGGGACCGAAACAGGGGCACGGAACCGGACGTTCCGCGTTCTATGTTTTTGGAAGTAGAGTCGTGGGATCCCGATGAACCAGGTGCCATAACGGTGTCGGCATTCTTCCATTTTTTCGAGGACGTCGCTCGAACGTTATCTCAACAGAAACGAATGAGGCTTTTGCGCGCCAAAGTGAGAGGAACAGCAAAACAATTCCTCATAGATAACGCGCAACTAAACGAAAGCGAAACGCCTTACGATGACGTCAAAAAAGCCATGTTGACATGGTTTGAACGTGAAAACCCGTCGAAGGCCGCTGCACTCCTGTGGTCGGTCAGGAAAAACGCGAACGAAACGCTTCGCCAGTTTGCGGAACGGATTCACCGTTTAGCGCAATCTGCCGCACACGAGGAGGGTACAGAACTAACACAAGAACAGAAGCGTAATTGGGTGAAACGAAGAGTACTGAAAGCCTTCGTAGGTGGCATACCTAAAGAACTACGATCACACCTGATCAATAACGCACCCGACACGATTGAGGACGCTCTAAAGCGAGCTGAAGAACTCGAGGAAACGCTCGAAACGTCCGAAGAACCTGAAGCGAAATGGGACCTTGCCGCCGTAACAGCAACAGAGGGACGATGTTACGAGTGCGGGGTGACCGGACACTATGCAGCCAGATGTCCACGGAGGAACGGTCGTAACACCCCCGTAACGACTAAGGTGTTTTCACGCCCAAGCCCCCGTTACCCTTGCATGTTCTGCGCGGCAGCGACACATTTCCCAGTCGACTGTCCCCAGAACCCTCAGAAAACAATATTCTGCGACTACTGCGGAGTAAGAGAGCACCTCGAAACGGACTGCCACAAGAAAAAGCTGTTGACTCCGGTTTCCCACCCAAACCAAAACAAGATGATAACGCAGTCCACTGAGATCGAGTTGCGATCTCCAATGGGGCACTTGCCGATAGTGGATTACCGCCTACAGAGACCGATGCGAATCCCAGCGAAACTAAACGGCGTAACGCGTGATCTAATACTAGACACAGGAGCAGCTGTGTCGGTATTGACAACGCCTATCCCTGGCACGCCCCTACGTACAACCAATGCTGAAGCATGGGGCGCGGACGGCTATCCGTTGCGATTTCGTGGTGAACAAGAGGTGTTGTTGGAGATACCAGGAGCTGCGGTACGACACACCTTCTTGGTATTTGAACGGGAAGGGACTGGACTCGATTTGTTTGGTCTCGACCTTATGAAAAAAATACCCCTTATCATACGCACGGATAAACGCGAAGCCGTACTGCAACTCGAAGGGACAAAGCAATGCATCGTAGTCAACCGAATCACTACGGAACCACACGAGAACGCCAACGAAGCTCACGAGCAACAACCTCCGACCTCTGCAGTAACGCAAACGGAAAAAGGAAGTGAAGTGTTTTATCCCTCTTTCTTGAAAAGTGATCGCGGTAACACAGACGTAACAGACAGTAACGGTTCAGTAACGCTCCCCCGTAACGAAGTTGAATTTTCTCCCAGTAATAATAGAGTCATACCCCCCAGTAACGGTTCAGTAACGCTCCCCCGTAACGAAGTTGAATTTTCCCCCAGTAATAATAGAGTCATACCCCCCAGTAACGGTTCAGTAACGCTCCCCCGTAACGAAGTTGAATTTTCTCCCAGTAATAATAGAGTCATACCCCCCAGTAACGGTTCAGTAACGCTCCCCCGTAACGAAGTTGAATTTTCTCCCAGTAATAATAGAGTCATACCCCCCAGTAACGGTTCAGTAACGCTCCACCGTAATGAATTCGAAATTTTCCCAAATGACAGTACAGTGACTAACCCTGACTTAACGAACACGCATGATCGCGTCGCCGCAACCATCAACCTCGCCGTACCCAGGAGCACCACCGAAGAAGAGTCCCCATCAGATGAAACCGTTCCACTACCGGGCGCGTTGCCCGTGTGGACGGATGACGGCCCGGACGACAGAGAGCTCACTCCTTCTGAGGGATGGCCGCGGGTACCTCCCGATATCTGCGACGCCCTGGAGGAAAAGACGGTCCACCTCCCTCACCCGGAGCGCCGCCGCCTTATGGAGCTCCTGGCAACGTATCCGGATGTGTTTAACCCACCGGATAAACGAGGATGCGACCTGGAAGTGACACACGAGATCGAGACCGGTGATGCAGACCCTATAAACCAAAGACCCTATCCGATTCCACATGCACTGAGAGAAGAAGTAGAGAAACAGCTACTCAACATGTTGGAGGACGGAATTATTGAACCCTCGGAGAGCCCGTGGAGTGCTCCGGTTGTGCTGGTAAAAAAGAAGACCCCCGAAGGCGAACCCCAGAAATGGAGGTTTTGCACGGACTTTCGTGGACTCAATAAAATCAGCAAGTCGGATGCATATCCTTTACCCAATCTGACCGATACCCTAGCCATGCTGGGTCAGTGTCGTTATTTTACAAAGATCGACCTGGTAGCCGGATACCATCAAATACCCATACATCCGCAGTCAGCCGAAAAAACAGCATTTTCCGTGCTGGGAAGGCATTTCCAGTATGCGCGAATGGCATTCGGGCTCAAAAACGCCCCGGCTACTTTTCAGCGAACAATGAATAATGCCCTGGATGGCTTAATCAACCGACACTGTCTCGTCTATCTAGACGATATAATAATTTTTTCCCCGACAATGGAGCAGCACCTCGACAGCCTAAAAAGGGTCCTTGACCGATTGAGGGATGTGAGGCTGCGAGCCAATTTAGACAAGTGTGATTTCGTTCACACCGAAACTCGATATTTGGGACATCGCATCTCGCCACAAGGGATTAGCACAGAACCGGAAAAAACCCAGGCGGTACGAGATTTCCCGCAACCAACGACCGTAAAACAAGTGCAGTCGTTTATTGGGTTAGCAGGGTTTTATAGACGGTTCGTGCCCAAATTCTCCGAGATCGCCGCCCCCCTAACCTCTTTATTGCGGAAAGGGGTGGAATTCACCTGGACCGACGCACAGGAGGAGGCCTTTAACACGCTCAAACAGGCCCTCCTGACTGAACCAGTACTCGCGTACCCGAACATGTCAAAAACCTTTGTGCTCGCCACTGACGCCTCACAACTGGCACTAGGCGCAGTACTCTCACAGGAGGTGGATGGAGAACAGCGACCCATCGCCTACGCCAGCAGGAAGTTGAACCCTGCCGAAACAAGATACTCGACCACAGAAAAGGAGCTCCTCGCCGTGGTATGGGCGACCAAACATTTCCAAGAATACCTGCTGGGTAGACAGTTTGTATTGGAAACCGACCACATGGCACTTACAGCTGCCCTTAGGCTCCGCGATCCAACCTCCCGGATAGGGAGATGGGTATTAAAGTTGGGAGAGTACGACTTCGTCCCTCAGTATCGTCCCGGCACCAAAATGGGGCACGCTGACGGACTTAGTCGCATGAATATCGCTTCAGTCACCTTGGAGATACCCCGGAAACTCCTAGTCGTAGCCCAGGAACTAGACGAATGGGTTAGAACTTTTACCCAACGAAGGGCCGAGGATTGTAAAAGGGAGGAGGGCTTATGGACAACCAGAGTCGTTCGGGACGGAAGGATCACCTTCGTCCCCCTGATACCATCCACCATGCGCAGTTGGGTACTCGCTAATTGCCATGGCAGTGTATGGGCCGGCCACCCTGGCGCCGAAACGACAGAAAATATGGTGCGGCGACTGGGATTCTGGCCCCGGATCGAACGCGATGTACGCGAGTTCATTGCCCAATGCGAACCTTGTCAACGGCGCAATGATCCGATCCGACAGACTGCCCCCCTTCAGAAACCTCTGCTCCCAACAGGCCCAGGGGAAATAGTAGGAATGGATTTCGTGGGCCCATTAACCACCCGGACCGGCACGAAGCACCTCCTCACCATCGTCGACCACTTCACAAAGTTCGCTGAGGCCTATGTAGTACCAGATACTACCGCCGACACAGTGGTGCGCCAATTGGTTCGACATTACATCCCGACACACGGAGTCCCCCAGCGTATCGTTACCGATAGGGGAACGGCCTTTACGTCAGCCCTGGTACGTGCCCTATGTGACAATTGGGGAATTAAGAAGGTGCAGACGACGGCCTACCATCCACAAAGTAATGGTGTTTGCGAGAGATTCCACCGTACCTTCGTAAACATAATGTCAAAAATAATTACGAAGACTAAAGAATGGGAGAAGGCGGTCCCAATAGTGCTGGCCGCTTATCGAGCAACTCCTCACAAAAGCACTGGTTATTCCCCTAATTTTTTGACATTCGGTAGAGAGCTTCGACTGCCCAACCACATTGAATGGACCCCAAATGAACGACCCGACATGGACCATCATTTAGCTCTGCTGGAGAGGGCCCGGCGACTCGCCGCCCGTCAGCTGGAGAAACGATGGAAGCAACAGCACGACCGCATCAACAAGCGACGGACACCCCGAAGCTTTGAGGTGGGGGAACGTGTCTACCTCAGGGCCATGCAACTCCCTGAGGGAGTCTGCAAAAAGTTTTGGAGCCCCTGGACTGGGCCATGGACGATAGTCCAACGATTGACCGATGTAACGTATCGCATTCACGATGCCCTACAGCGACGACCCCAGGTGGTTCATATCAATAGGTTGAAACCCGCTTCCGTTAACGGAATACCGGACGACGCCTTCGCAGAACCTCAAAAACAGGATCCACCACCAACACGACTCGTGCCGCCCGCTCCCTCAGTGCCAAACGACGACGACGGCTGGAGTACGGACGAGGATGAGGCGCCACCCGTAACGCAACGCATGTCAACACCTGCACCACCCGAACCCGAAACCCCGGGTGAAACAGAAACAATAGCGCCTCCGACGGCTCCTTACAGCCTACGCCCACGTCCTCCGCGCGATTACCGCAAGTTGCATCGCAAGGGTTTTGTAGCTAGGATCGGTGCGTGCACCAGGGTTGGGTCCAAAAGGAAACTGTAAAAAAAAAAAAAAAAAAAAAAAAAAAAAAAAAAAAAAAAAAAAAAAAAAAAAAATCTATATATAATGTTAATGTTTTCATGTATGTAAATAAAGTACTTTAGTTAAATTGTTCCTTTGTTCAAATGTAGACCAGAAATACTAAGACTGAGTACGGACGATAGGTAGGTAGAACCCAATGTACACTTTTACCTGTTGTGACCAAATTCGACATGTTGGCTAACATCATTATACTTCAACCAACAGGCCATGGCGATGCGTCGGTCACCTGTCAACGAGAACCCCGTTATGGAAGAGGAGGTCGAATGCCCGTACGTGACGAGAATTCGCAAGCGATACGCAGAGGCAACCGGCGTACTCCTGGAGCAGGCAGCTATTCCCGGGAACGTTGGCCCCAAGCACCCCGAACGCAAGGCACTTTTTTTATTGGAGGGTGTGGCAGAGATGCTCCACAACGCCGAAAGAGCATCCACCCTGCCTTGCCGAAGATTGATATGTAACGGCGCTGTAACATTGGCGGAGCAGCTGGCGGACCTCCTGCCGGAAATGTTACGCCTCCGTCTGGAATGCGAAAAACTTGCCCAGGAGCGTGACCAGGCACAACAAATCATTGCCCAAACCGAAGCGGAGTGCGAGCGATTTAAGTACCTCGCCAGTGAACTACAGAAAGCCCGCATGGACGAGCAGTTGAAGTCCCGAGTGCGAGTGCGCCTTAGCGAATCTGTCAGTCCGGAGAAGATTCGCCGCAAAGTCCCGACTCCGGCTCGCTCTCCGACGCAGCCTATCTCCGTCAACGCCTCAAGTGACTCCGATTCAGAGCTGGAGATGGAGGAAGACGCGCCTACTCCTCCTCGACCACGTCCTCCTCCCCATGTGGCCCCGTTGAAAATAGTGGCAAACCACTCGACCACCCGGACACGCCAGGTGATGCATACACAATCCACCTTGGAGTTACAAACCGTGGGAACTCCTACAACTCAAGACGACCAACCCACACCGCCGAAGCCGCAGCAAGTCTGTCCGGTCTGCCAACGCCCCGCCCAGCGACTCCAGCACTTTCGCTGTTCCTCGTGCAAGGAGTTTTGGGCTCGGCTGATCAAGAAGTACAAGAATGGAAAGTTGAGAACCTCCTGCAACGGACCTCACCTGGACGACGACCCCGCCTGCATTCATTGCCGAAGAAGACAGTACGAGTTGCATCTAACAGTGGCATACCCGACGAAGCCACTCCCCATCCCCAGTCTCTTCGGGTGGAGTCCCGCCGCCGAGGACGACGGCTTTCAGGAGGGGGAAGGGTGTAGGCCGCCGCCTTCCCGCGGCAGCGCCACCGTCCGGCCTCGGGCTTTTGAGGGACTATTTCCTATCACCCGGTCGTCCCCACTCGCAAACGAGGGTGTGTAGTCCTCCGCGCTGGCCCGGAGTGGAGGGGAGACACCCCAGCTCAGGGCGTCCGTCCCCCTACTCCTGGCCAGTCGTCTTTCTGCCAGCGAAGTGTTCAGTTGTTCTCAGACCGAAGTATTTTTGTCACGAGTGAGAGTTGTAGGCTTCTATGCCCTGTGCGAACGATAGTAGTAACGCGTTTCCGAATTGTTGGAGTAACGGAGTGTGTGTTTATCCCGGAACTGCAGTTATATCAGTTTCCCATTCCCCCCGAGACAGAGACTCATTATTAAATCTTAGCAAGTCTTACCTTCGGGCGACCTCTGCGAAAACCCCCCTGGTGAACTACGTAGTGACGCGCAGTAACGCCATTCAAGACGCCATCGACGCCAACAGGTCACAATCCTTTGTTTAGTAACGCATTTTCACTTATGTATGTTTTCGATCCGTACTCTGCAAATTCTTTCCTTTTATTATTCTTTTTGTATTATACTTGTACATATCACCTCGTAACGAGTCTATAACTATACCGTAACACTAAGTGAATTACGTCAATATCTCTTACCTTGCATTTCCTATTTCATTAGTATTATTATCTATTTCTCATTGTATATATGTGTATGAAGTAACGTCCCTCCCAGGCCTTCAGCACCCTTATCTTTTGAAGTAACGAATAACGTAACGTAACGTAACGTCTTTGCCATCAGCCTTTGTTTATCCTCGAATAGTAACTAGTAACGTCGCTTGGCCTTCAGCATTCGAAAACGAGCACCTTCAGTGAACCCCACTTCAAGTTGTATTGATAGTAACGTTTCCATTCTGCTTCCTTTTAATTATACTTAATTACGTAACTCAACTGTACCTACGTGTTCTCTGTTATCCCGATTCCCTTCAACATAAGGTGGTCTCTGTGTATTTTGATAAACCCCCGAAACGATCGTACTGGTGCCTCCGTAATTTCAGGCCATCAGCCCTACCAAAAAGCCAGTAACGTTTCGTATCAACAGAGGGGGCTTACACTCGTCAACGTCACCACTCCATCTTGCCAATAGCAAGCTTCTTCCACGAGATCTGTAGCAACATGACCATCAGTAGTGCGGTAGAGCGTTCTTGTCATAAAGGGGACACCTTGGGACGCCATAAACTCTTTTGTTTGAGACTGCCCAGCGCCTGTAATGAGAGCACCCAAAACACAGGTCGTATTGACTTGAAAAACGCACTAGGCACATTTGAAGGCCAGTTTGCTTACAAAGCCAGCCCGAGTTTCGTGCACAAGATGCGTGTGAGAGAAATTACAATAAAATGGTACAGGATGCTCGTTTAACGTCCTGATTTGTTGCAGAAATGTTGTTAGGTGGACGAGTCGTCTGCCTTCAAGAACATGAATTGGCTTTGGGGTCGAACGAGTCACTGGCTCAAAAGGACTAGGGTGAAACTTTCTCCTAGAACTGCTGTTCTGTCCTAAATCACTCGCAAAGAAATCGCGGAAACCCATTTCAAAGAAAAACGGAGTTATTGAAAAGTAGTCTACTTCCACTAATACATGAAAAATGCAAAGAAAACAGTTTTGGTGATCAAACCATCGTCAATAAAAACCAGTAACTGAAGGCACATTGGAGAGTGACCTTATAAATAGAACCAAAAGTGAAATGTGGTCGATTCTGATTGGTTGTGAAGAAGAATGGTGAAGGAAACAAAGGAAAGGGTGGTGGGGGGGGGGGGGGATCGATTCTGGTTGGCCCTGGAAGTGAATGCCAATAAGTGAAAGGAAGGTAGTGTTGAAGGGGGGCGGGGGGGACCAAGCTGTTACAGAAATGAACGCAATAATGGAGACAAATTTAAACGAATTACATCATTCAAAGATTTACCCAACCTATCACTATTAATAATTTCGAATTTTTCAAGGACATCCAACATGCTCCCTTTTAGGCAGAAATGAAGATATTCAACGAACTGTCTGTCTGTAGGACAGTATTAGTGAGAGACAATATTAGTGGAAAAAGAATACTTTTCAATAACTTCGTTTTGGTTTATTATTCTGTGAATAACACAACTATGTAGGTATTCAGCAAAAAAATGTATAACACCCCGTCAAAAATTTTTCTTTTGTTTCAAGGTGCGTATTTTCAGAAAATGCAATGTCCGTCCGCCCTACGTCATATCAGGCATACCGGCTTCATTTTCCGTCTAAAAAGATCGCTCTTTCGCACCCATGCTCCATTTGGGCTGTGTCCCGAAACTTTGCAGCCCGATCGGAGTATACCCAGGGGTGTTATGAGCGAAAATTGGGTATAAAAATAGGTATTTTTTGTGTTTTAGTAACATGAGCTTTTGAAGTATCGTTTTCCATGTTTTTTGGGACGAGAAGACCGAATATGAAGTCGATTTTGACCAAAGAGTGAAGAATTGAGGTTCTAACAAAGGTTCAGCTTCCAAAATTCATTGTTTTTACGAGTCAAAACCTGGGAAATTGTCCGAAATCATCATCAATTTGTAATAATAACACTAGAAAAAGTGTCAACAGGTGAATCAAGACAATTGAATGGCACTATCAATGATCAAAGATAATTTGGAAAAAAAAGAGCGTAATTTGTGTTTTTGGGGGCCAAAATTGGTGGAAACCATCACAAACAGCTATTTCAATTATTGCACATGATTGAAACAATAAATGAACAGCCAACATTTCTGTACGTATGTCCAATAGAATAATAAACCCACGTGAGAAGGATTTTGCAGCGTTTTCTTTTTCAACTGCTGTTCTTCTAATTGCTGTTCTGCTTATGAGTGTGTTGAGATTCTAGAAATATTAACGTGGTCCAGCCTACCAACCCCAGGTTAGATACATTCTGAAGAGTAGTACAACATAAACCCTCCTCCAACAGATCAACAGTTTTCTAGATAACTCACCGTTTATTCTACTTCCACAGGTTCAAAAGACGCTTCCATATAGGTTCCGATGGCAGAGGGCAAATCCATGTCCCTCTTAGAATTTGACAACCACTGTAAGACAAACCAACGTTGACATAATTATATCAGAGAGCCACAAATTTAGCTGGCAGATTATAATCAGAAGAAGTTAGGGACAACACAAAGGGCAAGTAGGTACCTACACAAATATTTGATGAAAATTCGATACATTTAAATTTGATTCTTAGGTACCTATTTGCGGTAGCTAAAGGTATGTGCTCAGTCACGTAACTGCTCACAACTTCGATAATTTTGATATACAGTAATCAAATGAGGTATGGTAAGCACCTTCTTACCATACAACAGGACATAAACACAAGAAGAGTAGTACAACATAAACCCTCCTCCAACAGATCAACAGTTTTCTAGATAACTCACCGTTTATTCTACACACTCATAAGCAGAACAGCAATTAGAAGAACAGCAGTTGAAAAAGAAAACGCTGCAAAATCCTTCTCACGTGGGTTTATTATTCTATTGGACATACGTACAGAAATGTTGGCTGTTCATTTATTGTTTCAATCATGTGCAATAATTGAAATAGCTGTTTGTGATGGTTTCCACCAATTTTGGACATAAACTGGGTTAGATTATACCTCATGATCAGCATATCCTAGGTGTCTTAGAATGTAGTACGTTTTCCTCAACTACAGTCCCTCATTCGAATACAGCTACTGTAGCCAATTCTACCTCAATCTTTGACTGGCAGACTAGATACGAACATTGTAGACACACAAAATCAGCTGAGTTAGTAGAGGAACAAAGACTAGCAAGGTAGGGGACTCACAGCATTGGTCATTTGAGATGTGTAAGGGGTGAAGACTGCTCCCAGAAGCAGTAAATGTGGTGATACTGGAAGAATCCGTGTTTGCTGCAGGATGAACTGCCGTCTAAGTTTTCTACATAAACACACAAATCGAGATAATTCGACAGTCACTTAAAAAAAAAGTAAGTAGGTATAATATACAAAAAAAAAATTACTACCAAGGTACTTCTTAATCGAATAACGATGATGATCCAAATTTGCGTGGCATTTCGTGAATGTAAGGCTACCTAACTGATTTCACTATTCACGGACTGGTAGTAAAAATTTCAGTTATAATAATTATTAAGTACAACAGAGGCCAGGTCTGATTAATCAAAACCGCCCTTTGATTCTGTGAATTTCCGCCTCATGGAAAAACATTGACATGTGGATCATACCTATAATTTTGGGAGCTGTCGGCACCGGGAGATGTCACGATAATTTGAGAGCTTTCCAATGAGTGGTTAAAGATTTTCGTGGGGTGTTCGGTAACTAACGGAGTTCTACAATAATTATTACTTACGTAGAGCCGTAGAGGGTACGTGAAAACGATTAGAAAGGTCTAACACAAAAATCTGTACTGTAGCAAAATTCGGTTTGAGAATGATACGTAGGTAAGCACAACCTGCTTACCCACGTAGGTACCTACCTTATTTTTTATCTGAACTTAGCCAACATCGTGTGGTAGTTGAATCGTTCAACTGGATAATAATATACGAAGGAAGGCTTACCTACGTGTTCTTTACTTAGGTAGGTACTTGATACAGGTATTTGTCGGACTGTAAAAGGGAAACCTTGGTGCGCATAAAGAAGAATGTGCCATAACTGAGAGACCTTTACAGATTATAATGAGTTACTCTGTGTACTACTTGTATTTCAATTTGTAGCTCTACACGGGAAATACAATACGGATAAATTTCTAACCTAATTATTCGTATCATCTGTGGTATCAACTTACTGGTATGCTCCTCTAGGTTCGTTCGGAGAAGCAGTCCTGGACTATCCAGAGCTCTAAAGCTGGGTTCACATGGTCGCGTAAACGCTCAAAAGCGTAAAGCGTAAAGCCTCCTGATTGGCTACCGCCTAGTTGATGGGGGGGGGGGGGGAAGCGTCAACGCCGAGTTCACTTTTGGAGGTGACTGTAGCGTATTGGAAATGTAGATATTTTGAGCGTTTACGCGCCGTAAAGCGCAGGGACCATCCAAAATGGCGGATCCGTCACAGCTGATCTCCCACATCTTCCGGTAGATGAAAGACTCGAAAGACAAAACAACGCGGGAAAACAACAGCTGGACAGTTCTCCCGAGGCGTATTGCGCATTGGCGTTACGCCTCCATGTGAACCAACACTCGCGTTTTCAGCTTTTACGCGCCTCCCACCCTCGCCGCCTACGTCGATTACGCTTTTGAGCTTTTGAGCGTTTACGCCACCATGTGAACCCAGCTTAACAATCCTGGACTCGTGACGTCACCAGAGTAATTCCGGATCGTCCCGGTTTCGTGCCTTGTCCGAACGCTTTTTCTTTGTCCAGGACTGGAAGCCGTATTAGAACTAGAACCTCCCACCATTTTGTTTACAAGCTGTCGTGCGTTCTCATCGATTTAAACTAAAACTACATTTACTACTACATCATTAAAAACTAAAACGTTTTCAACTTTTTCAACAATGGAGAAAAAAAAAGTAACTTCTTTGTCCTAAAGTCACTTTGTCCTTCCAATTAGCGCCTCTAAGTGTCGCATAGGTTTTTTTCTTGAGACTGATGTTCTTACCTGTCTCAACCTGATGACCTTTATAAAGTCATTCTCAGTTATGTGGTTAGTAATAAAATAAAAGGCTGTCATTGTTATAAGAACTTTATTTATTCAGAAGGCACCTAGAATCCAAATCACCACCACTCAGACAACATCACTTGACACAAATCAGACACCACTTGCTCAATATAATTTTGATTTTTTGGTCTCAAATTCGGGAAAAAAACCTCCCTTAATATCATTTCTTCTTCATTCGTCCGAAAAATTGATGTCACCCTCATTATCATCGTCGGAATAATCCGTATCAGACAGCATAATTATTATCTAACTTAATCCGTAACTGGAAAATATTACACACAACAAAAAACTGTAACGCTTACACTGTAAACAACTGTAAAGCATACGTTAAAAAAAAATACGGGTTTGGCGTGTGTGGGTTTGAGTTGTGCTTCGCGGGAAAGGAAAACATCGAAGTGAGCAAGTTAGAGGGGAGGGGTAAAAATAGACCGATGCGCATGCTCCGGACTTTCTACTCCACACCAGAGCTGGAGTAGCCCCGGACGATCCCGGGCTGCCCGAATTCACAATCCCCGCTCTCTCCGAACAGCCGGCAACTCGTCCGGGATCGTCCCTTGTCTTCTCCGAACGGCCAAAAGTGGGGAGGGGGCAATCCTGGGCAGTCCCAGACGGTTCTCCGAACAGACCCTCTTTCGGGGCCACAGAACAGCAGACTAAAGGCGCAGTTCCACTTCAGGCAACACTGAACGACATGTGGCAAGATTCACGTATCCTAGCGTTGCCTGCTTCAAGGTTTGCGACTTTGTGCCACAAAATTTAAAAGGTCGCATGCCGCATTTGTCTCCCTACATCGCATGCGCTTTGTCGCGTGAGCTTGTAGCCTGCGTCTAGGTGTAATTCCATTCAGGCGACTTCAGTTTAGTGTACCTACCATGTATTTGCAAACAGTCATGGCAGCTGCATATTTTAGTAATTGCTTTGAATGGTAAAAAGAAAAGAAGGAAACCACGGTGGTGGAAAAGAGAACTTTCTGTATGTTGGTAGTCTACAGACTCAGAATAATTTCTATATTAAATTGATTGCATACAATGGAGCTTTATTTCGAAATTTCACACGAATGAGTAATGACGATGTTGAGACGGAGATGGTGACACTTGAGAAAGTGTCACCAAAAATAAAAAAAGATGATACCAACTTTCGCGAATCAATACCACCGCGTGTGAGGATGTTAGTTACATTGAAATATGTGGCTACAGGTGATAGCTACCACTCTACCAGTCAATTATGTATTTGTTGCGGATATCTGAGCCAAGCATCTCTCGAATTATTCCAGAAGTATGCAGAGCTTTGATTTGACCCCCTTAGAATTTTTGAAAATTGCTCTTCTTGGAACTCCTCTTTTTGTTTGGCAATACGAACATTTTAGCGAAATTTGGAATTTTTATCATGCACCCAAGTTCAGATATCGTCTGGAGTGACACATAAATATATACCATATAAATACACACACACACATAATATACGAGTGTGATGACCGTATCGACCGTATTTCATATAAATGTTATATGTTACAATAACATATATATAGATTCATAGTTGGGAGAGGTAGTTTGACCAAACTAGACTTGTTATAGTTTTTGTTCTTTGTTTAATGCATTGCTCGACGTTTCCACCTAGTGTGCTAGGTCCTATTCATGAGCTTTATGCAATGAGGATGTTTGATTAACTGAGAGATGAGCTAGATGAGAGATGGCTTAAAGATAAATTCCAACAACGCAAACCAATACTGAGAATAATGATTGGTCTTAACCAATAATGAGAATAATGGTTAAAGATGCTTTAAGATTTAAAAATACAACAGGCTAACAATGAGGAAGGAGATGCCTGTGGGAGTTGGTGGAATTGTAATGGATACTGTATCCATTACAATTCCACCCAACTCCCACAGGCATCTCCTTCCTCATTGTTAGCCTGTTGTATTTTTAAATCTTAAAGCATCTTTAACCATTATTCTCATTGCTGTAAAGGAATGGCAACCACCACCACCATGAATAGATGGATCCTACAGATGGAGTTGATCCATGGGATCGTTATCGGATAAGCTAAAATAAGATGTTGTGTGATTTTGGATTCAACAAGATATATGCTATTTTTGAAATACATATCGTTTTCATGTTCAATCGTATTCCAGTTAATTATATACAAAGAAACAACATGGTGACAGCGGAGTAGTGGCGAACATAGATTTGAGAATGGATTTGGTTTGATTTGACGATTAGTTGGAGCGACGACCATGACTGCTGCGACACCTGCGTTGACCCCTCTGCTTCAAGAAGGCAACATGGCCCAAAACTGGAGACGGTTCAAACGGAATTTTGAGATTTACATAACAGCTTTTCATGCCTCTTTAACAGATGACAGGAAAATAGCTATTCTTCTGAATTCGGGTGGTGATCGGTTCCAGGATGTCTTAGAATCATTTGACTTTACGGCGGGTGAAGATAAGAACGTGTTAGCTACAGTGATCAGGAAATTTGATGACTTTTACCTCCCAGTCTCAAATGTGACTTATGAGCGCTTCAAGTTTCTCACTCGTCGACAGGACGAGGGTGAGTCCCATGAGCAATTCCTTTCGGCATTAAGAATCTTGAGTAAAACATGAGAATTTGATACATTAGTGGAGGGTCTGGTTAGAGATGTGATTGTGATTGGGATCAGCAACAGATCTCTGCAGGAGAAACTCCTAACTACTCCAGGCTTGACTCTTCAAAAGGCTTTGGATGTGTGTAAGGCTAGAGTGACAGTCTCTGAGCAAGTAGAGAGGATACAGGTACCAGTTATTAAGCAAGAGCCTGCTATTGATGTAATTAGGGGTGGAAAATCAAGTGCCGGTCCAAGTCTTCGACAGGCCAAGCATGTAAAATCCAGGAACCAAGACAAACGGGGAAAAATTGATGCTTGCAAGTTCTGTGGATTTTCGCATGCATATGGAAAATGTCCGGCATTTGGAAAGCAATGCACAGTGTGCCATAAAATGAACCACTTTGCTAAAGTTTGCTTTGCCCACAAAACGGTCAACGAGCTAAGCAACGAGAATGGGGATGAGGCGTCAAGTGATCCGGAGTTTGTAAATGAGATCACCATATCAGCTATTGGGAATTCGGCACGAGGATGGTACACGACACCTCTCACAATTCATGGATGGACAGTTAACTGCAAGATAGATTCAGGAGCGGCATGCAACATCATGGGTCTTCCTCAGTTGTTGAAGTTGGGGGTGGATCGGTCAGTTCTGAGGCCGGCTGAGGTGGTTTTGAAGTCATTTACCAATAACAAGGTACCACTAGCAGGTAAATGTACGTTATCTTGTGAATTTAAGGATAGAATTATGGATATTGAATTTATGATTTGCAATAATGAGTGTACTACTTTATTGGGATTAACCACTTCAGAGAGTCTAGGCTTGATAAAGAGGGTGGATGATATTTGTGGGCCTCTGCCTGGGGTACCAGAACAATTCAGCCATTTGTTTGATGGTAAAGTGGGATGCTTGCCTAAAGTTTTTCACATTGAAGTAGATTCCCAAATTAAACCAGTAATTTGTCCTGTTCGAAGAATTCCTCAGGCCTTGATGTCAAAAGTAAAGTTAGAACTAGATAATTTGGATCAGACATGTGTTATTCGGCGAACTAAGGAACCCACAGAGTGGGTGAATCAGATGGTTGTGGTAGTGAAGAAGGATGGGTCTCTGAGAATGTGTTTGGACCCATGAAATCTGAACAAGGCGGTGAAAAGGGCGCATTATCCATTTCCAACTATGGAAGAAATTGTGGCAAGGTTGAAAGGTGCACGCTACTTTGCAAAACTAGATGCCCAAAGTGGGTTCTGGATGTTACCATTAGATGAGACCAGTTCTCGATTGTGCACATTCCAATCTCCTTTGGGTCGGTATTCATTTTTGAGGATGCCAATGGGAGTAAGTGCAGCACCCGAGATTTTTCATGCGGAGATTGTTAGGATTTTTGGCAATATGGAGAATGTGCTAAGCTTCCAGGATGATATTTTGCTTTGGGCAGATAACCCAGAACGTTTGAATGAGATTTTGCTAAAAGTCTTGGAGAAAGCTGATAAGATGGGGATCAAATTCAATCCAAAGAAGAGTGTGTTTTTGTCTAATAAAATTGAATTTTTGGGTCATGAGTTTTCGGCAGAAGGGATTGCAGTTTCTCCTGAGAAAATTAAGGCTATTTCTCAGTAGAAACAGCCTACTGATAGGAAGTCATTGCAAAGAATAATATGAATGTTCAATTATTTGTCCAAATTTATTAAAAACTACTCGGAAATCACAGGTCCGCTCAGGGACTTACTTAAAGAGGATGTTCTTTTTTGTTGGACACAATCCCAGGAAAGGTCCTTGAACTTACTGAAGCGGGCAGTGACTGAGGCACCTGTGCTGGTTTTCTTTGATGCCTCAAAATCTATAACTTTGAGTGTGGATGCTAGATCTATAGGCCTCGGGGCGGTTCTTCTGCAAGATGGCCACCCCGTGGCTTTTGCATCAAAAGCCTTGACTGAAGTGCAGCAACGCTACTCGCAGATAGAAAAAACCACAGTCATGCAGCATGGCTATAAGAGCGAATTTTCGAAGAAATAACCACGTTCCTTAATCTTCAAAGTGCTCCAGTTTGAGAACGGAATGAGATATCGCAATTCTGATTTCACCATCGTGTTCAGCGTACAAAAACCTTTAAAATGAGGGGTCACTTGTTAGAAAATAAC
This sequence comes from Leptopterna dolabrata, assembly GCA_954871275.1. Classification (NCBI taxonomy): domain Eukaryota; kingdom Metazoa; phylum Arthropoda; class Insecta; order Hemiptera; family Miridae; genus Leptopterna; species Leptopterna dolabrata. The sequence goes on along the minus strand of OX940977.1, from coordinate 62,179,414 downwards.
ATTTTGGGGATTTTTGGGTAATTTTTGCGCACTTTAAATGCTCTAATTTGAGAACGGATCAAGATATCTAAAATCCGATTCCACCATCGTGTTCAGCGTGCAAAAACCTTTAAAATGAGGGGTCACTTGTTGGAAAATAACATTTTGGGGATTTTTGGGTAATTTTTGCGCACTTTAAATGCTCTAATTTGAGAACGGATCAAGATATCTAAAATCCGATTCCACCATCGTGTTCAGCGTGCAAAAACCTTTAAAATGAGGGGTCACTTGTTAGAAAATAACATTTTGGGGATTTTTGGGTAATTTTTGCGCACTTTAAATGCTCTAATTTGAGAACGGATCAAGATATCTAAAATCCGATTCCACCATCGTGTTCAGCGTGCAAAAACCTTTAAAATGAGGGGTCACTTGTTGGAAAATAACATTTTGGGGATTTTTGGGTAATTTTTGCGCACTTTAAATGCGCCAAAACCCTCCTTAGAGTAGGCCAATTTCGCCCATCTTCGAACTTAGCCTTTCGATTGCCAAGATAGATTTTTTGTGCAAATTTGAGCTGTGTATCTCAATTCTATCGAGAGTTATCGTCTGGAGTGACACATATATATATATATATATATACATATAAAAAAGTGTTAAATTTCAGGAATCGTTTTAGAATGGTCTGAAACGGATTTCTATGAAGAAAATTTCCAAAAATTTATATTATTTAAATTTCGAAGCCATTGCAATAGCTTCATTTTCTTTGAAAATTCGCTAAAAGAGCTTTTGGCGGTTTGTTTTGGTATGGAGAGATTCAAACTTTATATTCTTGGCATGGAGAAGGTATTAGTGGAGATAGACCACAAGCCCTTGCTTGGTCTGATCAATAAACCCTTGCATAAGGTTCCATTCCGTCTGCAAAGAATGCTGATGACTTTGCAACAATTCTCTTTTCAATCGAATCACGTTCCAGGTAAACACATGTATCTTGCTGATACGCTGTCCAGAGATTTCACTGATTAAGGCTGTGATAGGGAACCCCTATTTGAGGAGGAAGGTGAGTTTTTGGTTGCTTCAGTGGTGAATCATATTCCCATATTTCAAAAGCATTGGGATTTATTTTGTGAGGAATCTAGCAGAGACTCCACTATCAGGAATCTGGCTAATTACGTGTTGAAGGGTTGGCCAACCCACTATGGATCAGTCTTGGATGATTGTAGGCCATACTTTGAATTCAGGAATGAGCTCGCGGTGCTTGAAGGGGTGGTCTTTAAAGGGGATAGGATTCTGGTTCCTGGCTCTCTTAGGTCCAAAATGTAGGGTTTATTGCACACTGGACATCCAGGTATTTCCTGAACCCTGGATCGAGCTGAAGGTACGTTGTTTTGGCTGGGGATCAGCCAAGATGTGAAAAAATTAGTCAAGTCGTGTAAAACTTGCCTAAAATTTCAAAATAATAAAATCAAAACTGAATTAAAATTTAGGGAGCTGCCCCGCTTACCTTGGTCCAGGTGGCCTGTGATATTTTTGAATTAAATCAGACTTATTACATGGTTTTGGTGGATTCTTTGTCTAATTATATTGAGGTTGTGACAATTCCCTGTTTACGTAGTTCCACAGTGATTGGAAAAATTAAGTCCATATTTGCAAGGCATGGGATACCTATGATTCTGTACACCGATGGAGCTCTGTGTTTCGACTCCCAGCTGTTCAAGGATTTTAGTGAAGGGTGGTGTTTTTTACACATCATGTCGTCCCCTCATTATCCGCAATCCAACGGACTGGCTGAGAGCGCAGTCAAACGAGTGAAAAATATTTTCAAAAAATCTATGGACTCGGGGAGAGGATCCGTGGATTGCTCTGTTACATCAAAGAGCCACTCCTCGTGGGAAAATTAGCTCTCCTGCATCCAACCTGATGGCACGCAACTTGAGAACTACAATTCCCTGTTCCGAGCACCATTTAGAGCCTAGGGTTACAGTAAATGAGGATAGGAACTTGATGAAACAGCATCAAATCAAAACGAAAAATTACTATGATCGTACCGCAAAAGTTCGGCCTCCATTCAAGGAAGGAGATAGGGTTATGTTCAAAAAGCTCCCAAATTCTACATGGACCCCATGTCAGGTTGTGCGACCAAGTATGACCCCTCGCTCGTATGTGGTGGAAAATGAAGAGGGTAACCAATATGTTCGTAACGAACTCCACATAACCCCCAGGGCTGAGCGAGAGGACGGTGCAACAGGGCCTCACTCCGGGGAGTCTTCCACCTTGACTGCACAGATTGTCAGGAAGTCTGGTGCTGTGGTGCCAGTTCCCAACACTCTTGGAGCGCCGGTAACTTCCTCCCCAGACGTTTTTGGTACTCCAGGAGGGGGCAGCCCTATGAGTGTGGCTAAGGAACAGCCTAGTCAATAATATTCAAACTATACCACTAGGTGTGGGAGAGAGGTTAAGCCGCCTCGGAAATATTTGGATGACTAATTGTTGTGGCTGATTTTGGGGCTGGTGCGTTATTTTGAAGATTATACCACGTCTTCAACTTAATGGTGGCTTAAGTACTCATTTAGAGTAGATCGAGTTGAAGGTGTCATATAGTGTGAACTCGTTCGGTAGGTTTGACTTGATAGTGGTTTTGAGTTCTCATTTGTGTTGTGGTACTGTTTTATAGATAAGTATGTCAGACCGACTATTTCATGGATATGTTTGAGTTCTCAGTTGTGTTGTTGTACTGTTTTATGGATAATTACGTCAGATCGACTATTTCATGGATATGTTAAACAGGTTATTGTTCTTTGGGGGACTATTTTGTTAATTGAATTGATATGGTAAACAAGTTTTATTTTGTGAATTTATAATTAGTTGAATTAGTGACTTTGTAATTTGTTTCTGGTATCTGAAATGTTTCTGGTGGTTTCTGGCTTGTGAAAGGGGGAAGATGTTGTAAAGGAATGGCAACCACCACCACCATGGATCCATCGGATAAGCTAAAATAAGATGTTGTGTGATTTTGGATTCAACAAGATATATGCTATTTTTGAAATACATATCGTTTTATTGTTGTTCCCATATTATTATAGTATCTCATAATGTTCTCATTTGTTTGTTGTGACTTCGACTGTTTAGATCCTTGAGTAACACTTACAGACAATCACGGACGTGCCTTACCTCACTATTCTGCCATTTCCCCAGGCTCCCGAACGATACTATAATATACATGTGGGGGGAAAAGGCAGCTAGGAAGATCAGAGGGTTGTTGGAAGGACCTGTCCGCCATGTTCGTATTCCAGTTAATTATATACAAAGAAACAACACTCATTATTGGTTAAGACCAACCATTATTCTCATTATTGGTTTGCGTTGTTGGAATTTATCTTTAAGCCATCTCTCATCTAGCTCATCTCTCAGTTAATCAAACATCTTCATTGCATAAAGCTCATGAATAGGACCTAGCACACTAGGTGGAAACGTCGAGCAATGCATTAAACAAAGAACAAAAACGATAACAAGTCTAGTTTGGTCAAAATACCTCTCCCAACTTTATTTCTACTAGACAGAAAAGAACACTCAATTTATAGATTCATATATATATAAATTTTTGTTTAAATCTAGGGATGAATTCAGGATGCTTTGAAACGGATTTGCCTATACACAATTTTCGAAAATTCATGTTCTGAAAATTTTGGGCCCATTGCAGTAGCTTTATTATTATTATTTTTTTAAATTCGCTAAAGAGGTATTTCCGCTCGTTTGGGTGGGTATGTCGATTTACTTAGTGGAAAGATTATTTGAACAGGAAAGGTTGACTGAGAAATCAATTTTTATACTGTCTCCAAGACTACCGAGGTAGGGAGGAATCCTTGTATTCACTACTGGAGGGAAATGATTGTTGTCTTCCAAAATCAAAAAATCTATTAGCGTTTTTGTTTCTTTGTGAACAAATTTTATTCTATGTCTGTGTGCACTAATCCTTCCTATACGAACGGTCGTAATGTTAGAATTTTTATCTTGTTATCTTTATATGCATGAATTTTATTATTCCATAAGTCCGGTGAGTTATGGTAATCTTCAATAAACAACGTTGTTTTTTCTGTATTCCACTCGATGTCGCACGACACAAGCCACACCGATCCGTTGACTGTTGGATAGCGGCCACACTGTTCAACATGTGGAGATTGGTCGAACGGTGATGCATGCGCCCCAGAAACAACAGTCAACATGTGGCATGCGGGAAGGCGACCTGATTCCAGTCGCCCTCTGTCTCTTCAGTGGAAAGACTGTGTGTAGCATGCGACAACGACGCTTGCTTCATGTTTCCTAAATGTTGCCTCATTGGAATTGCGCCTTTAGGGGCGTCTGTACTGCTGGCCGATGTTTCGGCTTTCGTCAGCTCCACGTCTCTGGTGATGGAGCGATAGAGGCATCCACAGAAACAGAAAGGAAGGAAAAGTGAGCTCCATAGGTTCGTTCCAGCCGCGCGGAGTTCATGAACTGGGGTTAGGGTTCGGATCGGTGCACCAACCGAGTACAACTGAAGGGATGAAAATCGATTATCATTTACATAGAAAAATCGATTATTCACCACCGATTTTCGATTATTTTGAAATCGATTAAACGCGTGGATTAAAATAGAAAAATCGATTATTGGACTCCAAAAATCGATTTTCCGTCTTTTTGTTTCCAGCCAGTAGTTTTGTAAAATTTCATCAACAATTATTATCTACCTTACATAGGTGGACATTTAATAAATTGCAGTTTTATCAAGTCCCATCAGTTTTATTTCATCCGTCTCACCAATTCATCCTACAACCCCACCTACAGCATTCGTCTAGACCAGGGGTTCCCAAACTTTTTTGTACCGTGCCCCCTTTTGGTAAAATGAAAGCCTCCCAAGCCCCCCTTACATAACTAATGAATGGATGTGAAAAAATGCAAGTTTTACACTGAAAACGAATTTTTATTGCTATTTACACAAAACACGATTTGATAAACACGTAGCTTTTATGAAGTTGCTTTTAAGATGAAAATAAGTTAATCTTAATGAGATGGATGGGACTGCATTTTCTTTACTAGCGCTGGTATTCTTGGTGAGGTTTTGGCAAGGGCACAACGTAAGTCACTAGCAACATCAAGTTTGTTCCTATTCTTTGTTTTTATCGATACGAGTGTTGAGAATGCTTTTTCACACAAGTAGGTGGTTGAAAAAGGCAAAAACAACCGAAGAGCTTCCTGTGACACTCTGGGATACACTTGGAAGTATTTGATCCAAAACGTTGATTTTTCCATTTTTTCAAAGTCATATTTGGCAGAAGAATCATTTTTTATTTCCAAAAATTCTTCTTGCAGGGCTTCTGGAACATATTCAACGTTGACATGGAAAGGATCCGTTGAAAGTCTGTAAATATGTTCGTCAGCAGTGTTAGGGAAGTATTTTCCAAATTCATTGGTGAGCGCCTCCAAATGGTTTGACACTTGTTTTGACAAGTGCGATCCTTCAAAAACCTCCTTGAAGCGTGTTTCTTCTGAGATTGATACTAGTTTTGGAAATTTGAAAAGTTGCAGGGGTTTGCGGATACTTTTCGTCTCCATAGTTGTAGTTTCTCAACATACGTCTTGATGGCATCACGATGAGTTATTATATTTGAGTCTCCACCCTGCAGTTTCAAGTTAAGGCTGTTTAACGAATCAAAGAAGTCTGACAAATATGCCAACATTACTTGAGAACTAGGTTTGTTGAAGTTCATGCTTAGATCATTTTGCTTCTGGTTTTCCAGGAACGAAGTTACTTCATCTCGGAGCTCAAATAGTCTTGCCAACATGTTTCCTTTTGAGAGCCAGCTTACTTCTGTGTGAAATAGCAGTGTTTTGTGGTCAGTTCCTAAATCTTCACAGAGAACTTTAAACAGTCGGGTATTTAATGCACTGTTTTTTATGTAGTTCACTATTTTAATACATAATTTTAAGACGGCATTGAGGTAGTTTGGAAGAGTTTTGGCTGCCAAGGCTTGTCGGTGTATGAAGCAATGAATCCCAGTCACATCAGCGTTTTTTTCTCTGACTGACTGCACGAAGCCTGAGCGAGAACCAAGCATTGACGGGGCGCCATCAGTGCATACGCCTATTAGTTTATGAAACGTGAGTCCATGATTGTAAAAAAAATCTGACACGGCTTTCATCACATCAACAGCTTTTGTAGTGGTCTCCAGCTCTGTTGAAAAGAGTAGCTCATCTTTTATTGTTCCATTCTTAACATATTCTCCGAGAGTTTAATTCGTTCCGTAACCTTGCTCGTATGTCAATTTGTTCGTATCTCTAAGCGATTTTCCCCATGAAATTAACTGAAATGCCATTAATCCGTTCCTGGACAGGCCCAAAAATGTTATTTTGAATAGGAAAAATTTGCAAGGTGTGCAAAGAATGGTCGAATGGTCTCACGCCCCCCCTGACCTGTTCTCACGCTCCCCAGGGGGGGCGCGCCCCCCAGTTTGGGAACCCATGGTCTAGACAGAATATCTATGTCTGACATTGAAGAAAATAGCTATTGAGCTCTCAAATAGCTATTGAGCACTTTGCCTCAGTCGCAACTTCTGTCCCAAGTGTGAGGCTTTTCTCAAAGGCTCACTCAAGAGAGAAATCGCTTGAAGGGCGACATCTTGACCAAATTATTATTTTTGCAGAGTGTGCCTGATGAGTAGGTATATTTTTAAAATTTTTAAATTTTCTATTTTAATAATATTATGTACCTTTTTTTTATTGTAGTGTGGGGATACCAGCCAAAGCCTCCACAATTCCTGCAGTAACCTCCATGCGGTTCTTATTCTTCTACTGTTTTAGTTTACCTTTTTTGGCTGTTGTTCGTGCTATCCATGCTAGTTTTTAGTCAGTCAGTCTTTTTACCATTGTATGTAAAGTTGTTTACAACAAGCTTTTTACCATTGTGTGTAAAGATGTATACAACAAGCTTTTTACCATTGTGTGTAAAGTTGTATACAACAAGCTTTTTACCATTGTGTGTAAAGTTGTATACAACAAGCATTTTACCATTGTGTGTAAAGTTGTATACAACAAGCTTTTTACCATTGTGTGTAAAGTTGTATACAACAAGCTTTTTACCATTGAGTGTAAAGTTGTATACAACAAGCTTTTTACCATTGTGTGTAAAGTTGTATGTCGAGCAGAGTAATTACTCGGCGAATTATCTTATTCAAATAGCCCGCCTATAATCGATCATGATTGTTCGATATATCGTTAACGACTTGTGAACTAAATGTTAGATATCGATTATAGTATTGCGTATACCGATGGCAACTGCTGTGTGTTCTAATAATTAAAATAAAACAGTTACTTAAAACTTAATAAGCTCAAACATATTCTTCCACGATTCCTGATCGACTATTCAACAGGTTATGCAGCCCAGACACTAAAAAAATCGCTTGAGGTAAGAGATAACTTCAAATAAAAATCTCGTAGCCAAATTCTAACCTCATCATGGGTAAACCGCTACTCGGCAACGAGGAAATCTCGTCGATTGAAAAACTCAGCGACTCGTCTAACTTCCTTCTTTGGAAAAAACAACTCGTCGTTCACTTTAAAGCTAATGGTATTTATCCAATCGTCGACGGAACCTCAAAATATGAGGACAATAGTTCTCCCGAACGTCGAAATACTTGGGTAAAACACGACGCCAAGGCCCAACAAGCAATTTTAACCACCATCGACCGTAAATGCCTTATGCACGTCATAAATTGCGACACTTCTCACGAAATGTTCGATAAATTGACTAAATCACACGAAATGTTCGATGACCAAAAATCACACCTTTTGGACGAATTTTTCCGCTATAAACACGACGGAAAGTCCGACCTCGCAACACACATCATTACCTTGGAGGGTCTTGCATTTAGAATCAACTCTCTCAAAGAAAGTACTATTGATGACGATGCTTTGATGTCAAAAATTTTAACAACACTTCCCAATCAATACAACTTCTTCATTAGTGCATGGGAATCCACTCCTAAAAATGAACGTAACATCACAAACTTGACAACCCGCCTGTTAAGTGAAGAAACTCGAAAACTCAAGAGAGATGAAACCACCACTCCTATGGCATTTCATGTTGAAAATAACAAAAATAATTATCGACAAAATTCGAAAATAAAACCCATCAAAATAACAATTTCCAGAGTAAAAATAGTCAACAGAAATTTCGTTGCAACATCTGTCGCAACAAATTAAATAACCACGACGAAATTAACTGCTATTTTCGAAATAAAAAGCGAGAAAATGATAATTCAAACAAACAGTACACGTACATTGCTACTGAAATGGCAACAAATCATGATGTCAGTTACCTAAGCTGTGAAAATCAACACAAATGGATAGTTGACTCTGGTTGCTCCTCACATATGGTGACATCAGATGGCCCGTTAACTAACCATCGTAAAATTGACAAAAACATAGGCGTTGCTAAAAAGGGTACTGCCCTAAAGGCCAAAGCCATTGGAAATTTTATCTCAAAACAATGTACTTTAACCAATGTGCTCCATGTACCTAATTTGACTGTAAATTTGATGTCTGTAAAATGTATTACAGAACATGGGGGTGAAGTTGTCTTTGACAACAATAATATTGCTATCAGCCAAGATGGGAATGTCGTTCTCCAGGGCCACAAAAATTTAGATGGTCTCTATGAAATTCTACTGACTTCAGAAGATAAAGCTCTCGTCTCAGTTGAAAGTGAAACTATGGACTGGCATAGAAAGCTTGGGCATCTCGGCTGTGACAACTTCAAGAAACTTTCGAAAATTGAAAAAAATGTAAAAATATCTGACCATGACTTAAAGAACCTCGTAAAAATGTGCGACATATGTGTAAAAGCTAAAGCGTCTCGTAAACCATTTGGAAGAGGACGGAACCAAGCTGAACGACCCATACAAATTTTACACACAGACGTTGTTGGTCCATTTGAAGTACCAACATGGGACGGTTATCGTTACTTTGTTACCATTTTAGACGACTTTACACATTTTTCAGCTCTTTTCCTGATCAAAGAGAAGAGTGAAGTCTCCAATATACTAATCAACTACATTAAAAATATTGAGAGACACTGGACGCAAAAGGTCGAAACACTGAGAAGCGACCGAGGAGGTGAATACACATCCAACGAATTCAGGGAATGGTGCAAAACTAAAGGAATAAATCAGGACTTTACACCACCGCATACTCCTCAACTTAATGCCCACTCGGAACGCCTTGGACGAACTATCCTGGATCGAACCCGTGCTTTACTTTTCGATTCCCAGCTTCCCAAAAATATGTGGGGTGAAGCCGCACTAACTGCAGCTTACCTGATCAACCGAAGCACTACTGAATCACTTAAAAATACCACACCTGCTGAAAAATGGTATAAAAGAAAACCTAATCTCACTTACCTGCGTATATTTGGTTCTATTGCTTATGCTAAGAGAATGGGACATCTAAGAAAACTAGATCATCGTGCAGATGAATATATCCTGGTTGGCTACACAAATAATGCCTACGGACTATGGGATAGTAAAAATCAAAGAATAATCTTCTCACACGATGTCTACTTCTCTCCTCCTGAAAAAGCAAATTCAGCAAAGTCCAGAAAACAAAACAGAAAATGTTATCTATATCTACCCAGAAGAAGAAGATAATGATAATTCCGAAATCAACAAAATTAAAAATATTGATGCTACAAATGAAGATCCAGACGAAGGTGAACCTAATGATTCTTCAGAATATGCTGACGCTTCAAAACAAACAATTCAAACAAACAATCAAACAATTTTCATACTCTCATAGAGCCAATAATTCCGGCTTCAGCTGCTCAAACATAAGGTGTTACTTTGTTGATTTCTTAAACTTTTGTTCACTTTCTCGCCTCTTCTCTCTGATTCATTCAAGAACATTATTTATTTCTCCCGTCTCTCTTTCCTTTCAATTCTTAAAAATATTGTTTAGTCTTTCATTCGCTATGAGTAAACGTATTTTAGGCGAGTGGGAGGCGAGTGAAATTCATCGCCTCATCAATATTGATGACGAGGATGATGATAGTACTAGCTGTGAATCGCCTGAGGAGTCTCTCTCGGAGGAAGATGATGAAGAGCTGGAAGGCGATATGGAAGATCTGGATGTGGATGAACAGGATGCATCTAATCCTTGGCAGACTTGGGAGGAGAACACACAACCACTTCCAGTATTTCCATTTAGACCCACTCTGGTAAGGCACTTAAAACATTGCAAGGAAAAGGGAATTTCTGAGAAATATATCAACAATGCCGCCCAAAAAAAGTGTTTACTGCACAAGAAGTCAACGAGCTGAAACTCTGTCTCATCACATCTTCTAGAATGATGTATGGTCTGAACCGACGAAGCTTCGCTGACTTGGCTTACCAATTTGCCAAGGCAAACGACATTGTAGAGAAATGGGAGAAGAATAATAGGGCTGGACCGAAGTGGTTGCGCCTGTTCTTCAAGGAAAACGGTGACACCTTAGGACTGAGAAAACCACAGGCCACATCACTTGGCCGGGCTGCATGTTTCAACAAGCCAGTCGTAGAAGCATTTTTGAAAAATCTCGATCGGTTGATTGAGCTACACTCTTTTACTGCTGCATCAATCTACAACATGGATGAAAGTGACCCATAGTACAGAATCCACCTAAAGTAATTGCCGAGAAAGGAGTGAGGCAAGTAGGTGCAATCGCTTCAGGAAAACGTGGAATAGACATTACTCTTATTTCCAAGGTCAATGCTGTGGGTAATTCGATACCTCCTATTTTAATTTTTCCGCGCGTTCATTTCAAGCCTCACATGATCATTGGTGCCCCTCCAGGAATAGTCGGTGTGGCAAACCAATCGGGTTGGTCAAATTGTGACATTTTTTTACGCTACTTGCAGCATTTCACTGAACACGCCCGACCTACCAAGGACAACAAAGTCCTCCTTCTTATGGATAACCATGAAAGCCACTGTGGCATTGAGGGTATCAATTTTGCTCGTGAACACGGCATTGTTTTGTTCACATTTCCCCCGCATACCAAACTTCAACCTTTAGATCAAAGCATATTTGGGCCTCTGAAGACATATTACAATGAGGCATGCACCAACTGGATGCGAAATCACCCTGGCACTCCAATATCGATTCCGCGTTAGTGGAATATGCCCTTTAATCCAATGCCATTCGCCGACCACGAGTTCATGGCAAGTGCACCAACTGAAAGATCCCTGCCAACTGAGGAGATCCTAGAAGTCATTTCTCAGCAGGAGATGCCAAGCCCCTCTCATACTCCTACATCAAGTGAGAAAAGAACACATTTGCGACCTGAAGATGTTATTCCTCTGCCTAACAAAGCCGTTACCTCCCAAAAGAAGAATCGTCGCCACCTTGGAAAGTCAAGAGTGTTGACTGACACCCCCGAGAAGAATGAAATAGCAGAAAGAGCTGCAATGAAGAAACCTAAAGACCCGAAGAAGCAACTCTTCAAGAAACCTGCTCCGAAGAAACGATCGCTTCAACCTGACCAAGACCGTTCATCTGAAGATGAAGAATCAGACTTTTCTTTTCATGGGACTGAAAGCAAAGGTGAGAACATGGAAGATCAAGGAAATCCTGAGGAAGGCACGTCATCCGAACCAGGAGATCTTCCAGGCATGGAGACAGAAGATTCGATAACTGAATGGGATATTGAAAACCCAGACAGAAACGAGGGTAAATGGGTTCTTGTGAAATTCAAAATCACCCCAACGATTTTCAAGTTTTATGCTGGACTTGTGATGGTGAAGCTCCTTCGCAAAAAAAGAGATGCATTTGTAAGGCCCAACGTTGAAGACGTCAAACCTGAAGAGATTTTCAGGATCTTGCCAATCCCCACAATTAGTTGCAGAGGGCTGCACGCATTCGGAGTGTCCATTTGATGGTTTTAATATTTACTAGGAGTGTCACTACCTACATACAAATCATCTCATGAGACACCCTCGGAACCGCCAACCTAGCATCAGGCTTCCAGGAAGATCTACGCCTCAGAGGAGTCGTGGGAATGCAAGCTCAGCACTTAATCTGCCGACCAACGTCCTGGGCAGACCTTATAAATATCACCCCATCTCAATAACCATCACTCTCGTCCGCAGCATCCAAGTCCACGCGTCCTAGCTCTGTACATTATAATAAGGTTTCGTAAATAAAAGTTTTTTTGGTTTATTATTTTCAATAATGAACCATTGGAATCGAGCATGAAAAAAAAATGCTTACCCCCCCTCAAAATTTGATGGTTTACGTTTCAAGGTATGTAGAATCCAAAACTGCAATAAAAATATTTCTGTCTGTCCGCCGTACGCCGTACGGGCCACTTTTCTTAGTTACCATGAAAAAAAATTGATGAAATTCGGGTTATAGGTTCCGTTCGGCGTCTAGTTGGTCCTCGAAGCTCGACGTTACTGTGAGTCATCTCTAAGGGGTTCAAAATAGGGGTTGACATTTTCAAAACGCCTATACCATTTTTTTACGTAAATATTTTTACGGTTTTAAATAGTTCTTGAACTTGCGAGTTTTTTAAGACCATCCGGAGCATCGTACGTCCAGCCGTTCGTTCACAGTAAGGCCCCGAAGTTTGCACCGACAGGCATTTTCGACTCCAGTGTGAATGAAATTGTATACAATTCAAACCAAATCTCGTAACCAGAGACGCGCCCACAATAGGAATTTGTGAATACTGCCAATCATTGGTAGGGATCACCTGATTATATTGGCGGAGTATGGAGTCGAGTTGGTTGTTCTGTGATATTATTTAATTTGAAAAATGATGGCTCTTTTGGAGTTTGTTGGTAGGTAGTGAAACTTGAACAAAGATAACGTTGAAGTATTATTGATGGGTAAATTATTACTACGGTAAATTATTACACAACGGTTCATTATTACACAACGGTTCATTATACCATCTACGTAGAAGGGGCTGGAGTTTGTTGGTAGGTACTTTTGCAACTTTTTTCACTCCTCATCAACAATTTTTTTTCAGAACTTCATTATGTGTGTTTCTTTTTGTTAGGTAGGTACTGTTTGTCATCGGCAGAATTATTTTAGCAACATTTAACTCGTGATTTAGGTAGGTACCTAGTAACGAGTACGGGATTAGGTACTAACCTACGGAGGGTCTGCGATCTACATAATATGTATATAATAGAATAGTACATATTATATTATATAGACGGGTTATCTATACATAGAGCTGTGATCTGTAACAGAAGGGTATTCTATACAAAATAATAAACCGTTGTGCAGGGATTTGCAGCGTTTTTAAACTTAAGAACCCACATTCGTGACGTCTTTGGCGCAGTCGGTAGGACACCTCCCGGAAATCAACCAATCGCGGAATCCGGAGCCGTATCAACGACGACTATTGAGGTGTAATAGCTATTGCCGGAATCGAACCATCGCGGGAACCAGCATTCGCTAATCCGAAACCTGCAAGTCCTTCCTTCACGGAGCGGAGTCAACCACTTGAGGAGCCGTTACCTGAAGAGGACGACAGCTGCCATCGGATGGGAGTCACCAGAGAGCAGGTCACATCATCGTGGCAACTCAAGAAGGCGATGAGAATCATACTCTTGGTCCTGTAAGTCCTTCAAGAATTTTCAATTTTTCCGAAATATTTTCTGAACTGAATAATATCGTTACAACCATGCAGCAGGCGCAAGCAACGCCTCAGTTTAAAAAGGAATATCTTTCAATGGTCCCCGACTTTTCGGGTGAACCAGAATTACTAGACAGATTCATTACCATAAGTGATAAACTGCTAGGAAAATTTATCAACCAACAGGATCCTGATGATTTTCAAAACGAATATTTGTTGAATTGTATTCTTTCAAAGATTAAAGGGCCAGCAGCCGAAACACTATGTTCACACGACGTAGGAACATGGGCGGAATTGCGAACCGCTCTTATTGACAACTTTTCAGACAAGAGGGATGTGTGGACCCTTGTCCAAGAAATGTGTAATTTGAAACAAATGCATAATGAAGACGCCTTTAAATATTACGAACGATTAAATAAGCAACTTAATTTGGGCATTTCTTATGTACAAGTAAGGCCGGAATTAGACCAGACCGCAGTGATTCCATTTCTCAAAAAATGAGGGCTTAGATGCCTATTAAAGGGATTAAACGAGCCATTAGGTTCACTAATGCGGACTAAAAATCCGACGAGCATGGGAGCTGCTGCGAGCATCCTTATTAATGATTTTCAGTATATACCATCATATAGACAGATGGCTTATAAAAATCAAGCGAGCTCTTATAATACCTCGCACAATTCTTTCAAAAAACCAGAGGGTTCCATTCTTCACCAAGACAAAGGAAAAAAACCCTCCCAGGAGGCCTCACGACCCCAGACGATCCCCCAAAACCAGAAAAAACCGATAGTCCAACAAGGGACATTTAAACCCAAGTTCCCTCAGAACCAGGGTAACTATAAACCCAACAATTATCATCAACCGACACAGGCAAATCAGGGCAATATTATAGCCCTAATAATTCTAATCAGCCCACGCCTATGAGTGCTAGAACAACTTGGACAACTTATCCTATGAACATGATACAAGGCAATGACAATGGGGATAGTTTCGACCCCGATAATGAAACGTATGATACCGAAGAGTCCTATCAAGCAGTTGACGACGATTCGCAGGAACAGCCTTTTTTAGAAGAAGAGGTCGAGTATTCCGACTCTCCATAGCGGGAGGAAATTCCTTGCCTTATATCATTTCAGATGTTAAGAGAATAAAAATATTATTGGACACTGGAAGTACCCGCAGTTTTGTAAACAAAAAAAAATTAGTCAAGGACTTTTTGAAAATTTTATTCAAGATTGTAAATTCAAAGACGTTACTCCTCATGGAAAAACTGAAGGAACCCAATGTGTAAGACTTCCAATATCCAAAATATTCAATACCAACATAGACTTGGAAAGTGAGTTTCATCTGTTTGATTTTCATAAAGGTTTTGACATGTTACTAGGAACTGATCTAATGCGAAAACTAGGAGCGAAATGTGACCTGAACAAAAACCTCCTACTGATACACAATAAGACTTTACCTGTTTATTTCCATAACTGTGACAACTCAGAAACGCTGATTCTAGAAGCTAGGAAAATTCAACAAGCTAAGATCTATATTCAAAACATCAAGGACGGTAGGTATTGCTATCTTACCATATAAAAAATCAAATGGAATTGAAATACCAAACTGCATCATACAAGTCGAAGACCATAAAGCCTCCGTAAGGATAGTAAACAACAACGACAAAAACATGAAAATAAACAAACTCAAGCTTAACGCAGAAAGATTCAACCCAAACCTTTTGGAAACCACCAGTTCGAATTTTCATAACCTAAATCATACGGAGCCAAATAAATTAAAGAACAAACAGCTCGACGTAACAAAGATACGGACTGAACACTTGAACAGTGAAGAAAAAGACAAACTGACAAACCTTTTAAAGGAATTCTCAGACTTGGTATACGTAGAAGGAGAAGAATTAAGTACCAAGGTAGCGACAAGACATACAATTAATACAGTCGACGAAATACCCGTTTACACCAGACCCTACCGTTACCCAGAAATCTATAAAAAAGAGGTAGAATCTCAAGTCAACAAAATGTTAGCTCAACGAGTCATTAAAGAATCTGAATCACCGTGGAACAGCCCAATTTGGGTAGTGCCCAAAAAACTAGACGCTAGTGGGAAGCAAAAGTTCAGAATCGTAGTAGATTTCCGAAATTTAAACCAAAAAACAATTGATGAAAAGTACGAATTACCCCTAATAGAAGACGTATTAAATAACTTGGGAAATTCTAAATACTATTCCACCATTGATTTATATTCAGGATTTCATCAAATAAGTTTAGACCCTAACAGTACCGCCAAAACAGCATTCACAGCAAACCAAGGACGATATGAATTTTTGAAAATGCCATTTGGACTAAAAAACGCACCCCCAACCTTTGCAAAAATGATGGATAATGTCCTCAGAGGACTCCAAGACGAAACTTGTGCCGTTTTCATGGACGAGATAATCATTTTTAGTGCAAGCCTCCAAGAACACCTAGAGAGATTACGGAAAGTTTTTCTCAGACTAAGAGAAGCGAAATTAAAAATACAATTAGACAAACCAGAATTCCTGAAGAAAGAAATCGCGTACCTGGGACATTTGATAACACCTGAAAACCCAATCCTGAGAAAATCAAAGCTATAAAGAACTATCCCATTCCCAAAACAAACCGAGAAATTAAATCATTCTTAGGGCTATTAGGCTACTATAGGAAATTTATAAAAGATCTGGCTAAACTAACCAAACCCTTAACCCAATGCTTAAAGAAAGGACAAAAGATAGATGTGAATAACCCGGACTATAAGAGAAGTTTTGAAATTTGCAAAAATATTCTTATAAATGATCCAGTTTTGAAATATCCACAATGGGACAAACTGTTCATACTAACAACTGACGCGAGTGGAGTAGCACTAGGGGCATGCCTAAGTCAACCCAACGGAACAACAGACCTCCCCGTCGCTTACGCCTCACGGACGTTAAACGAAACTGAGAGGAAATTAAGTAAGGGAAAAGCACCAATAGTGGATACTGTAGGTTCCAGTAGTGGACACTTTGGAAAAAAAGTTGTAGGATAAGGATTTGGGTCGAGCTGGGCACTTGATCCTTTTTGGACTCACTAAAGTAATATCCAATTAAACGTGAAGAACAAGAAGAAGACGTTAGGCCTAACGTGAGAAACAACGACTCCGCATCAAAACAACCCTTCAGTGAGTGTAGTGATTTCGAGCAGGACGCTGTGAAAAATGCTAAGGAAAAGAAGGTAAGTTTTAAGCAATATTCACCTATAATCTTCAAATATTTGTGCCCATTGGTTTGAATAATCACTTCAATAACTAAATAGATGATTTTCCAGCCGCTTAACTTTGTTTATGTTGATAAACTGGGCTTTTTAAGCGTGTCTGCTTCTAGTGCAGCAAAAATCTCGGATGCTCTAGTAGTGGACACCCCTGTTCACTACTGGCGCATCTTCCCTTTTCGAGAGAGGTTATTTTTTTATTTGCCACTTATTCATTTATATTTCTAGAAGCTAACGATACGATTTTTAAATGAATCTAATGTTGCTGACCAGTGGCGGACAGGGGGTGTCCTCTACTAGTAAAAGAGATGTCCACTACTAGTACATGAGGTATCCTGTACTGGTACATGAACTGCCCTCTACTAGTGCTCACTTTATTCGTCTAGTTGAATGGAATTCTTTTGTATTTTCTATTGATTGTTTATTTTTCCTCTCTTCCATAGCAAAAATAAAGCACAGAAGAAAAGAGGAGGGATGCGATTGGTGAAAAAGAAAATTCAAAATTACTCCCAAGAACAATTGGATCAGGCGATAAGCGATGTACATCAAGGAATGTCGACTGCCGCTGCTGCAAGGAAAAATAATATTCCGAGGACATCTCTACTTTATAAAGCAAAGGGTCTTCGTCCCACAAAAATTAAAATGGGTCCTGATTCTATTCTTAACAAGACGGAAGAAGAAATCTTGACTAAATGGATTATTGCATCTGCTAGGGTGGGTCTCCCAGTGTGTAAAGTTGACCTCCTAGACAGTGTACAAAAACTACTTAGGGATATGAAAAGGGAAAATAAATTCACAGATGGCCGACCAGGACGATCATGGTATAACTCATTCATGAGAAGAAATCCAACCGTTTCTGTGAGGACACCGCAAAATCTCACAAGCTCCAGAAGCTCAGTGACAAGTGGTGATATAAATAAATGGGCTGACAACATCATGGGGTATTTTAAAGAAAATGATTACGATCTTATCTTGGAAGACCCATCCCGTGTCTTTAATGCGGATGAGACGGCATTCTTTCTTAATCCCAAGGGAAATCAAGTGCTGGCAGGAAAGGGTGACCGATCTGTGTACCAGCAGATCAGTGCTGATGAAAAGGAATGCATAACTGTGTTAATCACTGCAAATGCTGATGGTAGACTTGCACCCCCATTATTAGTTCTCAGGTACAAACGCATCCCTGCTGAAATTACACTTAGCATTCCACCACATTGGGGAGTTGGTACTTCAGAAAATGGGTGGATGAGTGGTCCTACTTTCTATGAATACATAGCCAACGTATTCCATCCATGGCTACTTGAAAGGGAAGTGCAGCTGCCAGTGATTCTATTTATTGATGGTCACTCATTACATTTAACTCTTCACGTGAGTCAATTTTGCAGTGAAAACGGGATTATTCTCGTGTCTCTCTACCTGAATTCCACCCATCTGCAGCAGCCAATGGATGTATCAGTTTTTAGTCCTCTGAAAAGCACGTGGAGGGAAAAGACCCATCAGTGGAGGAGAGACCACATAAATAATCCTAGTTTGAAAAAGAAGGATTTTTCACCACTTTTGCTAGAGGCGCTAGACGAAATTAGCCCTGCCATCATTCGAAATGGCTTCAAGAAATGTGGCCTGGTCCCATGGAACCCAAGTGCAGTGACTTCTACATTACAAATTAAAGAAAAAGCCTTTGATCCCGACACTGCCAAAACACACACTGCTGCTGATGAGGTTCATAATTCAAATGATGTTAAAGTTGCACTAATGGTTTTGCGTGAATTCATAGGACGTGAAAAGGTTGGGATATTCGATGCATCTGAAGAATGGACAGGCTGTGTTGAGGATGAATCGTTGTTCCAATTATGGAAACACATGAAAAGTTTTTCAGATGTAGTGTCTTCAGAAAGTACGCCCTGCTCAAGTCGCACTGCACGATTGAATCAAGATAATATCTCAGAGATCTCTCTAGTTCGGTCACAATCAGTTGCACAAAATCCTCAGGAAAACTTGATAGTCTATGCTTTTGCTTCAACCGGTGATCAACAAATAATACGTAGTGGAAGCAACCCAAATCTTCCAAGTCCATTTAAAAGATCATTCCTTTGGCCTGATGTTTCTCATAACCTTCAACAGAAAACAAGAAAACGTGAGACCCTACCAAGTGTCGTCACATCCAAATCCTGGCAGGAATACCACGAAAGAAAGGCTAAGAAAAAGTTGGAAATGGAGTTCGAAAAACAATCAAGAGCAGAAGAAAGAAAAAGGAAAAAGGCAGAGAAGGACGAATTACAACGGAAGAAAAAAATGAAAAAGCGCAAAAGAAGAAGGCACCTCCACCTAAGAGAAACGGAAAAAACAGTAAAAGGAAATTACCTTCGTCCTCTGAAAGTGAAGACTGGGAGCCCTCAGACGTGTCTGTTGATGAGGACCCTCAAGTTAGTGATGAAGAACCCAATGAAGATGTGAGGGATGGATTAACTGGTGAGCAACCAGGCCTCAGTCATCAGGAAATCCTAACATCTGATGTAGCTATCATAAGAGAAGAAGATTCGATTGAAGACGCATTGATCAGGGATGAAGGCTAGATGGCTAGATCGTTTGACGTACCAGTAGCTGAGAACCCTAGTGATGGTGAAGCAGAAGAACCAGATGAATATTTGACAGTGAGATCATCTGATGAGCAACCAGGCCTTAGTCACCCGGAAATGCTTCCATCAGCAGCATCTATCAGTAGAGAAAAAGAATTTATTAGTACAGATGACGAAGATTTAATCACAAATATTTGGAATCTGGATGGTCTGGATCTAAGCATGAACCCCGCGGAACTCGGCTTGGAAGAAAGGGCAGGGATCCAAGATACAACTAAAGAGGATGAAGTTGTAATAATCCAAGAAAAGAGCAGCCATGACACAAGAAAAAATGCAACACCACTGAGAATGATATCTACCAGCATGGACGTTGAAGATGAAGGAAGGGGTCGAGAGTTAAGGGATGGAATGAACTTGGAAAATGGAGATTTCGTTATCGTTAAACGACAAAGCAAGAAGGGCGACGTGGAATGTTTTTGTAAAATTAAGACTGTTTTGCCAAATCAATGTGCGTTAGTGATTATGATGAATCCTGTAAACAGGATGGGAAATGTGTTCAAAATAAGTTATAAAGATGAGAGAAAAGTTCCTATAAACCAGGTTTTAAGAGTCTTACCGAAGCCAACAAAGTTTGGGCGTGATTCCTATCGATTTTAAGTAACCGAAGTCTGATTTATTATACTTATTGTTTTGCATTTTTAATAATTATCAAGCACTTATTTGTTTATTTCGAGTTACCATACACAGTAATAATTGTATCCTAAAATCAAGATCTGTTTCCTCCATCATTTTATCATACCCCGATTTTAATATTTTCTGTGATTTCAGTGCCATGCGAAAATTTGTTCC
The DNA here is from genome assembly GCA_954871275.1 of Leptopterna dolabrata. Taxonomy (NCBI): domain Eukaryota; kingdom Metazoa; phylum Arthropoda; class Insecta; order Hemiptera; family Miridae; genus Leptopterna; species Leptopterna dolabrata. The sequence goes on along the minus strand of OX940977.1, from coordinate 62,159,093 downwards.
ATGTGTTTGAATGATTGAGTAAATAAATATACATGATTATAAACCAAATTTTACATCGTCTTGTTGATATATACCTACCACGTGTCCACTACTGGGTCATCAAGTGTCCACTAAATCAACATTATACAATTTTAGCTGTCCACTACTGGTGTATTCTATTATTCCACAAATTTTGACTCCATTTCTTCAAACATTTATAAAATTGGTGATTCCTTCGATTAAAATCAATGAAAAATGTCTGAAGAACATGCAGACACCCAAAAAACAGTTTTAAAGCTAAAAATTTATGAGAAAACACAAACAAACACACAAGATTTTCTTATCATGTCCACTACTGGTGCTTTCCCCTTACTATTGAAAGAGAGTTACTTGGAATCGTATGGACAACTAAACATTTCCGTAGTTACCTCTATGGGTGGAAATTCGAAATCAGAACAGATCATAAACTACTAGAATGGTTATACTCCCTGAAAGAACCTAACAGTAAGCTTTTCCGTTGGAAGTTGCGACTGGAGGAATTTAATTTTACGATTCGCTACAAGAAAGGAACAAAGATTAGTAACGTAGACGCTCTTTCTAGAATTCAGTTAAATCACATTCAGACAGACCAAAACCCTACAGAATCAGTTTTCGTAAATATTGACGAACAAGAGGACAACTGCACGATGCACTCAAATGAAGAAGGAAACGACTCAGTTGAAATTCCTATAAAAGAAACAGCGATAAATCACTGCAAAAACCAAATAGTCATAAAGATCAGACAATCAAACACAAAAAACCCCATAGTAGATAGAAAAATTATACATGATGATAGAAACATCATAGAAGTCATATTTTCAGAAACCAATCTCGAAAGCCAAATAGTGGATTTTGTTAAAGAATACGTCATTCCGAGCAAATCATATGGATTTTGAAACAGCCGATATTTACCCGGTCTTTGCTAAAACCTTGCTAATGTATTTCAGAAATTGAAAAATTAGAATGGCCAAACATAACACAAGATTGCTAGACGTAGAAGAAAGGGACCAGCAATTAGAAATAATGAGCCACTACCACAAAGGAGTAAATAACCACAGAGGAATAGAGGAAACGTATTGTAAGAGAAATGTCTAACGTGAACGGGTACATTTTCAAAATCAACAATTCACAATTTCAACAATATGACTGAAACTCAACAACCCACGTTGCTGGGAACAACATGTGGAGTGGTCTCCACATTGCCCCCCTCTTCCTCTTCGTTCTTTGGGCGAACGTTAGCCGGGGCGAGTCTGTTAGCATGAAGTCTCCTTCTTCTCCCAGCGAGCTTCACGTCGAATAGGACATCGTTGCGCTTCTTCTCAACGACCCAAGGTCCTGTCCACGAAGGCTGCAGCTTCGGACAGAGGCCTCGCTTCCTTTTCGGGTCAAACACCCAGACCCAATCACCTCCACAGTATCAAGAAATAAAGAGACACTACTTTTGGCCCAACCTAAAGGCAAACATACAAAATTACATAAATCAGTGTGAGTTATGCCTAAAATGCAAATACGATAGAAACCCCGTAAAACCGATGTTCAACCTCACACCAACACCCACTAAACCCTTTGAAATTATCCATATGGACAAACTTTCCATTGAAGGTCAGAAATTCCTAACAATTATTGACAAGTTATCCAAATTTGCCTCAGCATACCCAGTCAAATCGTCATCTAGTGTTGAAGTGTGCGACAACCTGTTAGATTTCATAAACCATCACGGTACGATGACCCAGATAGTTTGTGACAATGGAGCAGAGTTTAACAATGAATTATTAAAAGAACTCCTCACCTTACACAAAATTTCGATCCATTTCACTAGTACGCAAAACCCTAATTCCAACTCACCCATTGAAAGGTTTCACTCAACAATTATAGAACACCTAAGGTTATTAAGCAACAATTACAACTACAAAAGAGACTCGACTCAAACCAGAATGAAATTTGCAATCCTGGCATAATATAACAATTCTATCCACCAGACTACGAAATTGACACCTTTCGAAATCATTAACGGACATATAGGAAACAAACCCCCAATAGCAATTGAGTACGAGGAAATAATAATAGGTACTGCCAATCACAAACAAAAAGTAAAAACACTTTACGATATCATCTTAAATAGGTCTCAAAAAGAAAAGGAAAAAGCCCTAGAAGCAAAAAATAAAACCAGGGAACCAATACCAGAAGTACCAGAAGAAGTTTACATCAAAACCAGGCAAATACAGGATAAAACAAAACCTAAATACAATAAAGAGAAAATTGTTGGAAAAAATGAAAACACAGGAACCTTTCAGATAGAATCTAGACACCATAACCAAAAAACGAAAATTCATTCTTCAAACATCAAGTGACCCCGAAAAATTATTGAGGAACATTCAGATAAAATAGAAGAAGCACTAAGTAGCAGTAAGGACCCGTTGGAAATCATAATAAAGAAATTTAATATGACAGTAAGAAGACAAGACATCCAAACCCTCAAGGACTCAGATTGGCTAAATGACGTAATAATAAATTTCTACCTTAAACTCATCCTAGAAAGAAACAATGAAAAATCCACATCACCAAAAATCCATTCCTTTGACACCTTCTTATACATATCGCTAAAGGCAGGTGGATACGCTAGAGTTAAAAACTATGCGAAAAAGACCAACATTTTCGAACATGACATAATACTATTCCCCATTTTTGAGGGTAGCCATTGGAGTTTAGTCGTGGTGAGACCCAAGCAAAGGAAAATTCACTATATGACTCACTTCACAAAAATGGAACAAAAGTCATGAACCTGATCCAATATTACCTTAACGAAGAATATAATAATAGGATCAAAACTCCGGTACCATCCGAAGAGTGGGAAAGGACTGACGTTAAGATCATCCCGAAACAACGTAATAGTGACGATTGTGGAGTGTTCCTATGTGAATACGCTAAGGCGATAACCAGCAATCGCGAACTACCTGACACGATAGATGCTATCCAAAGTAGGAAAACCATGATTAGGGAAGTAATCACAGGACGATTAGATGAACCTGACTAATATTTTACAGGACAGTGACGATCACCAGCCAGGGGATCCGAATTCGAAGCCTCCAGGGATCAGGTGGAATACTGCCTATACAACTTGAGGGGACGTTCATAAAAACCTCTGAACACTCCCTAGTACATTACTCTGACTTAGCCACCTTGTACAGACAACTCACTACATTAAGAAAAAATTATATCATTTACTTAACCAATATTAATAGGTATAGGAACTTAGAAGATAAAATCGATGAATATTTTTTTATATTTAATCATACCTACGATAGAGTGTTGACAAAGTTTAAAAATCTTACTCCCCATATAACCAACAAGAAAAGACAGAAACGAGGATTAATAAACGGACTCGGTACCATAATCAAGACTATAACTGGAAATCTAGACGACGACGACAGACTCCGGTATGAAAAAATCATTAAAAACCTTAAACAACAGGACACCTCACTTGAAAATCAGATCAGAAATCAGTATACTATCATAGAACGTGTTATAGTAGAATATAATAAAACTATAGAAAATTTGAACTATAACAACAAACAGCTGAAAATACAACTAGACTCGATCAATCAGTTATTGAACCCAACTTACTCGGGAGCCGACGCCTTAAAAGAAGCGATCAATCATATGCAATTAATTCTAAACATCATCGATTATCAAGTGAGTGAAATAGAAACAGCGTACACGTTCTGTAAAATAGGAAAACTACATCCTAGTATTATATCAACAGAAGTGTTGGAAACCGAAATCTACAAAATAACAAATAAGACAGCTCCAAAATCGTACAAAATATTTAATCACTTGCTAGAGTACGAAACACTTGTTAGCACCGATTGTATCTGGTTAGATGATAGCATTATATTCTTATTATCACTTCCATTGTATAACCCGGAAGAATGTACTACTTATACCTTACGTTCCATTCCTATATTAAAGGATGGCAACTATATTACTATTATGCCAAAATATAATCATTATGTTTATTGCAAAGCTAACGCGCAAATATACGGACTGAAAGAACAATGTCAGAAAATCAATAGCAATTTCTATTGTAATTGGGATTTATTATCGAGAGAAGTTGCCAAATGCGATGAGAACGTGTTAAGAAAAAATAATATTGACAATTGTACCTTTACCAAAATCTCTATGAACAAACCAATAATAGAAAAGGTCAAAGAAATAAATCAAATTTTAATAATCACTTTAGAACCCCTACAAATTGAAATTAAAGACGAATCAAAAACCGAACTCATGGAATTAAACGGCTCATACCTCATAGACTCTCAAAATGAGGGAGTATATTTCAACCACTCTATTCTGAACAGTCACGGAATATCCTGGGGAAAACCAATATTCCTCCAAATATCGGAACAGAAGGTGGCGCAAATACCTACCACCAACGATACCTTCCACTTGGAGGATTATAATACTTTTGTACAAGATGTTCCAGCATGGCACTCTTTCAGTAATAACTCAAAAGAAGAACCATGGTCACAATACCATGCTAGTGTACCTACTGTATGTGCTATTTACCGGACTCATTCTCTTTGTCACATGGCCCAGGGTAAAACAAGTTTATTCAATCGTTAATTCCAAATGTTTGAGTTCCAGACAACCTCCGCTAGTAGGTACTTGAAGAAGTATCAAACCCAAATTCATCGTCGGAGCCCAGAACTTCAAACGTAATTCCCATCACAGTTAATTACGTCCTCCGATCTTGAGGGGGAGGAATCATCTCATGAGACACCCTCGGAAACGCCAACCTAGCATCAGGCTTCCAGGAAGATCTACGCCTCAGAGGAGTCGTGGGAATGCAAGCTCAGCACTTAATCTGCCGACCAACGTCCTGGGCAGACCTTATAAATATCACCCCATCTCAATAACCATCACTCTCGACCGCAGCATCCAAGTCCACGCGTCCTAGCTCTGTACATTATAATAAGGTTTCGTAAATAAAAGTTTTTAAAAAAAACTTAAGACCCCTCATTCGTGACGTCTTTTACATACACTACCTACATTTTTTTAATCCCTTAACTTCAATTTTGTTAGTTGCGTTCACTTTTTATGCAGAAATTTATGGCTAAGTATTATGAGCTAGGTAGTAAACTGCTACTGGTTACTAGAGACTGTGAAGCCTAATTGTAGTTCCTAATATTGTGTGTTTGTAGTTCCTAATTTGCCTCAATTTGTTCTATTTTGTGATGTTTGAAGTTTCTTTGTGATATTATTCTTGTCGCCAGCAGCGTGATGATCCATACGCCAATTTTTATTACGAACACAAGGGGATCAAAAGTGATTTCAAGTCTTAAACTTACTAAAAAGACTGAGTTTGTATTTTAATAAAGTTTATTATGTTGAATAAAGTATGAAAATGGACTTTTTGATCCCAAGTCTTATTTGACCTCAAGTATTACTACTTACTAAAAAGAGTTTGTATTTTCATGAAATTCATTATATTGAAAAAAACTCGAAAAGAGACTTTTTATTTCTTCAGAACGACCAATTTATAGGAGGGATGAACAAGGGCCCCTACATGTCCATGGTAGGGCACCGGTGCCCTACCTTGGACGAAATGACACATTTCACGAAATCGTCAGTAAAAAATTCCCTTGTTGATGAATAAATCTGCAATCATGGGGAAAAATTGGTGATAGATGTGGCTTCAAGGAAAAATTAATATAATGCAGAAATTACAACGTGAAGTATGGTTTAGGCGATCTGAAAAAAAGTGTCCAAGGTTCACCTTCATCACCTGATTTGGTTTATATTTCTGTGAGAGCTTTCAAAAAAGGTGCAAAAGTTGGTTACCTATCCTTCGATCAGAAGAGGGCGAAAATGGGTTATATAGGGGTCAGAAGAGGGAGGGCCATTTTGTGTCAATACCACACGTAATTTTGAGATGAAAATAGGTACCTAGTTTTCAAGGGTGCTGAATCCGAATTTGAGGTCGACAAAGCACAGTTCCGAACCTCAACTCCCTCGCTAATGTGACGTCAAATAGTTCCATTTGCCCAATTTTGTGTCAAAACTAGGCGTACTTTTGAGCTGAAAATTGGCAGAGGCTAGGGGTTTTCAAGGGTGCTGAATCCATATTTGAGGTCGAAAATGCAAAACCCGACCCACTGGAATACCCCATTTCCAAAAAGCTATTTCAATCTTTCAAAATAATGGAACGAGCTCCAAAATAAAAATAAATTGTTCTGTATTTTCATTCCTCAGGATCAGGAGATGAAGAGGAAGACCTTCTAACGCCGGTAAAGAAGAAAGTGAAAAGGACCCACAAGAATGAACGTTTTTCCATTACCGACGTCAAGGATGAAACGATTCGTAACTTATTAGATCAGCTCGTCAGCTCAGATGATGCAGTCCCAATTATTGATATTTCTGCGTATCCTTCATCTCCTACTGAGAATACAAGCGTTTCCACAACCCCAGACATTGGTGGCACCCGCTCCCTATCGCCATTTGTTTATTCTTCTCAACCGCATTTTTACCACATTCTCCAGAAACTGAACCTCAAGGTTTTACACTAGTACTGCCCTCAAGTCCCCCTCTGGTTCTGCAACATTGCATGGCAGAGATGTTCATCCTAACATAACTCCATCCATTCCCAATAGTCCAGTCGCTGCCAGTAGTTCTGCCAGCTCTCCAACACCTGCCATTATTCCACCACATGTCAATGTTACTCTCCCTACAAATGATGATCGCCAATTCATTTGGTTCCCCGATCCCCCTACGCCTCGTCCATCATTTCCGTTCACAGGGGATACTGTTTTGAAAAAAAAAACCCAAATTGAAATGAACCTAACGATTATTTTGATTTACTCCTTTTTTTGTTTTCACTCCCCGGTTTTATGAGTGAGTTGTTCAGCAAAGCAACCTTTCTTCTGAAGAACTATTTTCCCGCCGAGGAGAAAACCTAAAGCCCGGATTTCTGATTGGAAAGATACCAACGTTACCGAAATCAAAAAATTTTTAGGCCTCAACTTCCACATGGGGAATATCCAACTAAAGCGACAGACTGATTACTGGAGTACGCATGAACTTTACGATTTACCATTTTTTAGAAAGCATATGGGGAGAGAGGTTCTTAGAGAGTGATCACGGTAGTGGCGTTTTTGAAACACTTTATTTGAAACAATAAATTTTTGTAAAACTTTCTCTGTGAAGATTAGAACGCGAATGAATAAAATGGTAACTCTGTTCGATAGTCAACAACAATGCAAAACAGGTGACCGTCCACTGGAGTCAATTTCCAACACTCCCCCTCACGGAACTGCTAAGGCCGAGTTGGTTTCGAAACACGCGAAACTTCGGCCCGCTCAGTGGTTTTGTGAACATGTCAGCCAGCATTTCTCCAGTGGGACAGTAGTCCAGCTTGATTACCCCACGCTCAATCACTTCTTGCACGAAGTGTTCTTTGAGTGCGATATGTTTTGTCCTGGGGTTCACCACTGGATTTTCGGCCCATTCAATGGCGGCTTGATTGTCTGAGTACATTTGAACGGTGTCCTGTGAGATGTGCATATGGTTGACGAGATACCTCAAATGTATTGCCTCAGATGCGGCTTCGCTTTGGGCCATGTATTCGCTCTCTGCTGTAGACTTAGCGACCGTTCTCTGCTTTCTGGACTCCCCGCTTTCTTGGTTGCTACTCCAACAGGCGTTTCACCTAGCACTCAACCCTAATGAGGAAGCTGAGTCTGGCGACCCCCAAGACCCTTTGTGCAAAATCCGACCTATTGTAACTTATTTCCATGACACTATGCCATACTTCGTAGATCCGGGCAGAAATATCAGTGGGAACGAATCAATGGCTCCATGGAAAGGGAGAATTTCTTTCCAACAATATTTGCCCCTAAAAAAACACAAATATGGCATAAAGTTATATTATGCTGGCCGAACCTGATGGAGTGCTACATCGGTTTATTGTCTATGTTTGATCAGCAGATCAAGAAGTTGGTGGCCCGGGACACGCAGAAAAAGTAGTGATGAAGCTGATGGAAGGCTTCCTAGGGGAGGGACGATCCCTTTATTTAGACAACCATTATAACAGCGTAGGAATGGCTGCCAATTTCCTTGATGCTAACACAACAGTGTTGTGTAACTGGTACACTCCGGTCAAATCGGAAGCATAATCCACCAGAAGTAGTAAAAAACAAACTAAAAAGAGGCCAACTTGTGGTAAGGTGGTCTCCAGAGGGTATAGTCGTTGCTAAATGGAAAGATAAGCGTGACGTTCTTGGAATTTCCACAGAATTCAAGGGAGACTTGGTAGAAAGTAAAACGCGTCGGGGCGGCACAGTTAGCAAACCAGAGCTGATCGTGGAATACAATAAGTATGTGGGAGGGGTTGATCGTATTGATCAGTAGGTACCTCTCGTATTACACGAACCACAAGCGTACACTGTGTTGGTACAAAAAATTGTCTTTTCACATCGTGGAAATTATGCTGCTGAACGCCTATCTCCTCTATAGGCGGTATTCCGTTGTCTCAAAAAAACTAGAGCTATATGATTTTCGCAAAGAGATTGTGCTACCTATACTTCTGTGGTGACATTCGAGTGCCAACAACTACCCCACCTAAGTCCCTAAAGTACATCAATTCGCAACATTTTTCTGAGCCCTATGATAATGCTGCGAGCATCTCAACAAAAAAAAACACAAATATTTGCTTTGCAGAGAATGTTCAAAAATAAAGAAACTTACGAATACACATTGTCCAGTTTGTTCTGACAAGCCCGGACTTTGTCTGAAAGACTGTTTCCTGAAATACCAATACTCGTTAGGGTTCAGGAGCCAATGACTTCATTTACAAAGAAAGTGATTTTCCTGTGTACGCACCTAGTTTTACTTAGGATATACATGTAGGTACATACTTAGGTACCTACCGAACGTCGTACCTACTTACTTGTAAAATTGTGATATTTTATGCTATGAAACGTTGATATTTTATCGATGTGGTACCTACCTACCTACCTATGACTGATGATGATTTTTATACTTCACAGACAAGTGAATCTTTCTATTATAATGAGATAAATATGACTGATGCGATTACTATAGGAATGATTTCTGTTCAGTACCTATCTAAAAGGGTGAATTCCTAATAATGATGTTTTCTAAATATAATAATATTATATTATTATCATATTATGATCTGAAAATATGTAGCTACCTCCTTTCATTATTTACCCCTACCAATCAGCCAGCTTTCATGACCGATTGCTCCATTTATTTAGTTCCCATCATATCGCAAAAAAATCACAGTCATGCAGCATGGCTATAAGAGCGAATTTTCGAAGAAATAACCACGTTCCTTAATCTGAATGAGATATCGCAATTCTGATTTCACCATCGTGTTCAGCGTACAAAAACCTTTAAAATGAGGGGTCACTTGTTAGAAAATAACATTTTGGGGATTTTTGGGTAATTTTTGCGCACTTTAAATGCTCTAATTTGAGAACGGATCAAGATATCTAAAATTCGATTCCACCATCGTGTTCAGCGTGCAAAAACCTTTAAAATGAGGGGTCACTTGTTGGAAAATAACATTTTGGGGATTTTTGGGTAATTTTTGCGCACTTTAAATGCGCCAAAACCCTCCTTAGAGTAGGCCAATTTCGCCCATCTTCGAACTTAGCCTTTCGATTGCCAAGATAGATTTTTTGTGCAAATTTGAGCTGTTTATCTCAATTCTATCGAGAGTTATCGTCTGGAGTGACACATATATATATAAATATATATATACATATAAAAAAGTGTTAAATTTCAGGAATCGTTTTAGAATGGTCTGAAACGGATTTCTATGAAGAAAATTTCCAAAAATTTATATTATTTAAATTTCGAAGCCATTGCAATAGCTTCATTTTCTTTGAAAATTCGCTAAATGACTGATATTGTTTATCATGTATTCAGGCCCTCTGAAACCATATTTAGTGCGTTATCTATCATCTGTACAAAGATAAATAACTTTATTCAGAGTAAAAAGTGTTGAAATATACACTGGTGGGAAGCGTATTGTGGGTTAGTATACATTGGGACAATGCCGCATGTGGCCGGCTACCCTGGTAGCCGGGGGAGGGAGAGGGGGGGGGGGGGGGTGTCGAGCACGCTCAGTCGGGCAGGTGGCGTGCGACGGCCAGAGGCCGAAACTGAGGATAGGTATGGTGCAGGAGGAGAGGAAGAGGTCGTGGATGAATGAACGCCGGAACAGTTCCTTGACTGAACAAATACCTCCTAATCAGAAGTCAGGCACAGACACAGGTTGCCCCCCTTTGTCGTTGATGCCTGCACCCAAAGCAGTAAGAAATTTTCTCCTCAAACGAGATCAGAAGATCCAGAGAATGTTGAGGGCAGTGTTCCTGAGAAAAGACCCCGTCAGGAGCAGTATTCAGAGGTGATGGCAAACCCAAGAATAGAACTCAAAATCAAACTACAAAATGGGGACACCTAGTTAAGGCCAAATTCTGGTTATACACTCTGGCTGACTCAGTTACGCATAATCCTTAGAGCAAATGACATGTTGTTCTTAACTGTTGACTCAGTGGAGCCCCTGGAGCAATGTACTGAACAAGAACGAATCAGACTCAGAAATCATCTCCATGCGTATCTGATGTCAAATTTGGATCCAAGCTACCAGCGTCTGATTAATGAACTTAACGACCCAGTACAAATTCTACATCAGCTTCGAGACATAATTAGACTGGCCACTATCCACCATGAACATGCACTTCGTCAAGAGCTCGACAGATTATCTTTTAATCCGAGACAAGAGTCGGCAGCTGAATTTATTGCCAGATTCAACGAGCTAGTCAATCAGTTAAGGGCATGTCCCCGCGTGACATATGACTTATCAGCTGAAAAATATGCATTTTTGATGGCTGAAGCTGAGGCTTGCCCGGAACTTGAGTCAATCGAAACAATGAATCCAGCTCCCGGTAGGTAGATCAATGAGAGAACTCAGAGACCTTCTCATTGACCATATAAACAGAAATGTGGCTCATAGATCGCGGAATGCAGCTGTTGCTGCTCACAATAATGAGAAATTGATGATCCAAAATCAGAGAAAAGACTCAGGAAAACAGTTTGTCCAGATTGCCAAGTAATGTATGCAAAATCTGTGGTCTGCAGAATTATGAGACAAAAGATTGTAAAATTGATGTCCCTGTGTGCTACCGCTTCCACAAACAGGGTCACATAGCCAAGAAAGGTCCTACTGAGTCACAGGAGGCTGCAAAATCACAGCACTCCCGCTTCTCTGGCTCGAGACAAACAAGTACTCCGTCACCAAATTGCAATCCTACTCAGTCCTACAACTGCACACCCATGACAAAACATCGCTCCTCAACTCCAAAACATACTGTGACAATTCCAAAAAGGTCAAATCAGTCACAACCAGTAAGAGGAAAATGGCTGATGTATTTTTCTCAGTTTAAACGAGAATCAAGAGAGTGAAATCAGGATGGGCCCCGTTGTTTCTTATCTGCTACGACTCTGATGAAGACTATATCTGGGCTGTGGAAGGAGAAGAAGATGAGATTGTCGCCCTAACCCAAACCAAAAGACATCCCAACTCAGATGAAGAATCAGGAAGCTCATCGCGTCACTAGCAACAATGCTGAATTTTGAAGGTAATAATTCTGAAAGTAACTACTTACACTTTGTAGCTGACTCTGGAACAACTAACCATGTCGTGAATAATAGTTCAGTACTGATACTTGGTGAAACCAAAGTACATTACGTGTGCTAATCGGAACTCTGATGCCGATATGGTTGTTCGCCAAAAGGGTGACGTTGTGGTTCTTAATGAGCACAATGGCACCTATAGCTTTCTGCAGAATGTATTGTTTGTTCCGAACCTCGTAGAACATATACTTTAATTAAGAAGACAAGTTAATGACTCAGTTAATGCTAAATTCAGCAGTCAGAGTACTGACTTGGTTAACGCCACTAATGGTGACGTTATAAAATCAGGCAAATTTGATGGTCAGTTCTGGTGGCTTTCGTTTAAACTTCCGCTGGTTAACTGTTCACGCTCAGGGAGAGACTCCATTCTGTTGAAACTATCCAAACACATGAACCTCCAACGCAAGTCGACTCTGTCTTTCTGCTGGCCTTACCTCCGCTCATATTCCTACTACTCCGCCACCGTCTACTACCACTGTCCCTCTTCATAACCCGCGGTCTACCATCTTAGGGGGGAGTCCTCAGTCACACCTTGGGTTAGGGGGGATAAAAAGAGTGAGGTTTATAGAAGTTGGACCAGATGCTGCCAACGATATTCCATCAAGTACTTTGAGAGATAACCCAGAGTTAATGTGGCATTACCGACTGAACCATGCCAGCAAACGATATTTAGAGCACGCAGCAAAAACAGTTCCAGGGCTTGAGAAAGTAAAATTTGAAAATGATATCCTAGACCACAGGTTTTCAAATTGTTTTGGGTCGCGCCCCCCTTGCCAGTATCGAGGCATCTTGGCCCTTCCATCAGTCCTCCTCTAAAATTCCCAAACCAAGGTATTTGTGTTAACAAATAGGAGAAAATATCGTTCCAAGCAATTTATATAGTTTTTACTGAATTTAATCTTATATATACAAACAAAATTATTAATAAAAACGAACTTCTGCATTAAATGAAATGAAATAAATTTTATTTCACAAAATAAGAACGACAGACGTACGAAAACTAGTGTGATGGAATGTTGAGAGTTAATTGTGTTCATTCAGCATATGATTCTTGATCCATACGTAGTTTAAAGTAGAAGAGAAGCACTGCACCTTGCCGCGTTGCACTAGGACAACTCTCAGTACGTGGGGTATTTATTTGTTTACTTTCATTTGAGTTCGGTCGGCTGGCCAACACACGTACAGATGATGAACATATAAATATATGTGTATATATATGTATGTTAGTGGAGTTAACAGATTTTTATCTAGATTCAATGTGCAACTGGTGCGTCGATTTCCTCAATTTAGACACTGACTGATAAATCATTATACTGAAATTAACTGTGGATAGTATTTTGTGAATGGACTATTTGTGGATATTTACTGGCATTTTGAAATTGATAGCGCCTCAAATTTCAGGTTGCAATGAGTCACGGAAACCCTTCGTTTGAAAGCTGCCAAATCATCAGACGAAGTATTTTCAGGGTACCTAGAGGGCTTAAAACAACAACTTGACGTAAGTTTCGGGGCGATTAGCAATAAGTTGGTAGATTTAGATGAAAAATACGTGCAGTTGTCCCAACAACTGCAGACTAGTAGTATTGCTGCTCAGCCGGCCATATCTATACCAGCTTCAAACTCCGCAAGAACTCTAGGTGCGTCGGAGGTACAAGGTTGTTTGCCACCTCCTTCTGGGGAGTTGGTCACTGAAAAGAACCCTATACCTCAACCCGAGCGTATAGTAATGGAGGTTGAGGATGACTCTGGCTCAATCCAGGATGAAGGTTCATCGGCAAACAGTCAGAGGCACGCGTCACGTGCTGCCTCGAACATGGTTGCTCACAATGCAAACATGTTCCATCGCCCATATTTGAGAGATGAACCGTACCTACAGAGTACGCAAAATTGATTCAATTAGGCTGCGTAGGTAGGTTAGGGTGCGTAGGTATTCAGCTTGATAATGAGGAACAATTTAAGCTTACTGGAAGCGTAGTGTGGTAGGCCAAATCGAATCGCAAGAATGTTTATTTATACTTGATCCGACCGAACACCCTCCATTAGAATTCTCACGCAATGAACTGCGTCAGACGGAAAATGAGGTACTTTGTCTTTGAGTCTCTGACTCAATATTTCCAGGATCTCGTGCAGGATCTATCGGATCCTAAAGAGATCATAGACAAGCTTCAGAGTGTCTGTGATCCGTCGTCCATTTACCAGTTAAAGCTTTACCTCATGATAAATTTATCCATTTTCGCGAAGCTATTGTCAACTCCTGATCCTGTGCTTTGATATTTCATTTAAAGGTGACAAGGAGCCTTGGATTAAGATGGATAAATAATGTATCAAAGCCTAGACTTCGACTCATCAGAACTTGGCGCCATGGGAGAATACGAGCCAGCCAGAGGAAAATTCAGCCTAGAATACGTGCTGACCTGCAGCTCGTCTCAACCATCTCGTCAAATCGGTGTCGTGAGTGTCAAGTGAACGGTGCGCAAAGTGCATAGATGTAAGGTCTATTGAAATGCTCGGTACACCTTCTGAAATTTAGTCTTAATCAGTTTATACAACTTCAAATTGCCTTTTGTGTTTGGCCACTTAATTGTAGAATCACTGGTTAGATACAGTGCCAAACTAAAGCTCAATAGTCTAGGTATTGGCTAATGACCTGAGCCAATTTGGTGCATTTTTTTTTTTAAAGTTGCGTTATGCTGAACCCTTGCTCCCTTTGAAGAGGAGGGAGTGTTGAGAAATGGAGAGTTCTTCAAAGGGAAACATTCTCAAATATATGTATGACTAGTCGGTTCTCCGCGCCTTTATGTCTATGATCAGCTGATCAATGCCCAAGACATGAGTCCATGTATGACGTCGCAGACGTGACCAGGAGATGATGATACCTTTCTGATGTATGAGAAATATTCTCATACTAAAATGTAAAGACTAGGTATAACGTAGTATATTATTTAACATGTATATAGAATTAAATACGGGGTTGTGAATAATAATATTCATGTACGACAAACCTGTATAATTTGATGTTTCCTAGTTGGTAACATTGTTTTCATGTTGGACGATACGCTTCGCGGATCGCCCATTACCTACTTCTTTTTCGACTACTGCTATCGACCGTGTGTTTGATTAGTGCTCTCTTTCTTTCTTTCTTGTTCTTATTCTGAATATATTACGTTTTACCGGAGACGACTGCGTGAAGATTATTTCCACCACTCCTGGATACCTCATATATGTAAATTGGTTGCTGAATAACGGTGAGTTCAATCAGAAATATACCTAACGGTGAGTTCAATCAGAAATATACCTAAATCACATGTTGATACTTTAGGTTCATTGTATCATCTCACGTTAATATGTAGGTGAAATGACAGAAGTAAGAACCAAAATTATAACATACAAGAAGAGAGAAAAGATCATTATGAACAAGTTTTCCCACCAAAAATCCACCAAAGTACTCTTGAAAAAGGAATTCAATGAATATGCCTAAAAAACGAAGAAGCCAAAAAAGATACCCTCAACTTACTACGAAGCTTTTGTTCTTACATAAAGCACGCAGGACGAGGGAAGCTCAAAAGAAGAGCCATTGCTTCACCCAACATCTTCTTACGTGCCTTCCTATGGATTACTGAAGAATTTCATTTAGATTTTTGCAAGATCCTGCCTGGCACAACAATATCCATAGGAGGAGATGAAAAGATGGTTTCGCAATGATGCACCTAGTATTATTCGGACATGAAGAAACAAAGAACCCCTACATGGAATTAATGGCAAAACTCACAGTTTTTGGAAACTTTATCTTGGCTCAAAAACGAATTACCCTAGGGGTTCTACAATAGGCCAAAATTTCACCCATCAAACCTACATCACTTCAACAATGAGACCAGGGCTTGGGTACTAGAGCTCAAAGAGAAAATTGATGAAAACAACTACGTCCTCTCGAGCCCAGGCATGTTGAATGCCGCCGCCACTGATTCCATGCCGATTTATAGATATAACACAGTGGATTAAACGGATGAGTCGCGTATAAGGTGCTACGGCAGACTGGGAGGGCGATGTCCTGAGGGGAGTTCGGAAAAAACTGGGTCGAGCTGACCAAAGCAGTTCCGTCGAACTGGCTCGTAACAAAGCTATGGGAAGCAATTACACCCAAAATTGCTGAGAATTTGAAGTCTGGATTTGAAAGCTGTGGGATAGTGCCATGTTCTCGAGAAAAGATGAAGAGTCAAACTGCAACCGTAGTTGATCGTGACTCTATACACAACACTTTTATAGAATCACTCGAGATAAAAAAAGTTGAATGTGCTGGAGTTCCATAACCAAGGAAAAGGAAGAAGATCCCTTTTGGTCACCGTGTCCTCTACAGAGGACACCAACTTTGTGATCTCCTCCCAACATTTCTAGTAGTATAAATCCTCAACAGAGTGTGTTGACATCACCTTCCAGTATCCATGTACAGAATGGCAGTAAGCCTAACTGATGTAAACAAAACCTTTCCATTTTATTTTGGGCTTTGTGTGACCTTGGCTTGCTGTGTTGTGAACCTCTTGGTGGAGCTGTTTTTATATTCGTGTTTTGTTGTGGTTTCCTGCTTGAAACAGCACAAAAAATACTTGAGTAAGTACAACAATATCTCCTTTTCACAATAAAATAGTTGGTTTAGTCAATTCGAACTTATTTAGTAAAGAAATGGGTGCATGAAGATCAGTGTCCCTCGCGGGGGACGTTGGTACTCAACCAGTGTCCTCCGTAGGGGACGTTGTTACTCAATGGTAACTTGTGGCCCTATATTTTCGCGATTCTTTCGTATTGTTTCGACAGATTTAGAATACATGTTATCAACAAAAATGCATTCTGGTGTTTCAGAATGGATTCCTGTAGGAGAGGTATTGATGCTTGGTCAGCAGAGGAAATAATCAGGGCGCTTGAAGACGGAACGTCTGATATAGAAGGAGTGGAAGATGAAGATGAGAATGATTTCGATAGGATAGCAGAATATGAGAGGATGCTGGTGGAGGAACCTGATGAAATAGATCACGTGGTTGAATCTGCTTCTGCTGTCCTTCACTCAAATTCAGCTGCTTCCTCTGATTCAGAAAGGGACGATGATATCCCATATCAACACATATTGAATGGTGTTACAACTCGTTCGATGAGTGGTAGAGCCAATGTGGAAATGGATGAAATTGAACCCATGTTGAACTCTGATGATGACCTACCTGCTGATGATTCTGGAGCTGGAGATGGTGGCGATTTCGGAAATGAAGGGAGTCATGGACCTGAGACATTTGCAAGCTATGCTGTATCTCTACCAATCCGGACAAATAAAAAAGGTATTGCTTGGGAAAATGAAGTTACCCACGAATCGTTTGGACCTGAATTTGAAGAGATATTCACAAGGCCAGATGAAATTCAGACTCCAACACAGTATTTTAGAAGGTATTTTACTGACGAACTCCTTGATGACATGGTGACCTACACAAACATATATGCCCTACAAAATGAAAAAGACTTCTTCAAACCCACGACCTTAGATGAGATAACAACATTTATCGGGCTACATCTGCTAACGGGATGTCTTCAATATCCTCGAGTTCGAATGTACTGGGATGGTGCTTTGGGAATCCCGATCTTCCAGCGGTCTATGGCATTGAATAGATTTTTCAAACTGCGAACGAACGTGCACGTAGTAAACAACCTGGATATAACACCAGACGTTCAAGACAAGTTCTACAAAGCTTGCCCTTACTTAAATGCAATACGAGACAGGTGTCTTCAACTTGAACTCGAGAAAAAGGTGTGTGTGGATGAACAAATTATACCATTCAAGGGAAAGGTTCACTGCCTACAATACATGATGAACAAACCAAATAAATGGAGCGTGAAGAATTTTTTGCTATGCGGTCAAAGTGGGATAACTTATGACTTCGTTCTCTACCAGGGTAAATCAACAGAAATTGACCCTATTTTGTCCAAAAAATATGGTCACGGTGCAGCAGTGGTTCTACATTTGGCACAAAGGCTTTCTCGAGGCCAGCAATTGTTTTTTGACAATTTTTTCAACACCTACAACCTTTTGGAGGCACTCAAATGCATGGAAATTCAAGCAGGTGGCACAATGAGGCAGGACAGGTTCACCAATGCTAAACGAGACTTACCAGATTCGCTTTTCAAAAAAAAGGAGCGCGGCTGCATTGAGGAAAGACAAAGTCAGGAAGGTGTAAAAATAGTGAAATGGTTGGACAGTAGGGTGGTAAATATGGCGTCAAATTATATCGGAAAAGGTGATGTATCCAAAGTAAACAGATGGTGCTCTGAGGCGAACGTTTATAAAGAAATTGATCGACCCCAAATAATATCCGACTACAACGCCTCAAAGGGAGGTGTTGACAAGACGGATTTTCTCATTGCTCTCTACAGAACAAACACCAGAACTCGAAAGTGGCCTGTGAAAATGTTCGCACATTCCTTGGATTTGGCCATTACAAATAGCTGGCTCGAGTACGTAAGGGACCAAGAGCTTATGAAAACCCCCAAGCGAGAAAGATTGGACCTCCTACATTTCAGGATTCACGTGGCTGAAGTTCTAATAAAAACCAATAAGCCTGGATTGGCCAGAAAACGCCCAAGAGGACGACGACCTTCTGCAGAAAGCGCATCATCTCCAACGCCGAGTACATCCTCCTCCCCCCGTGAAAATGAAGAAGTCTGACATGACTTGTATGACCATTTCCCAACATTTGATGATAAACCAAATACAACACGATGTAAAATGGAAAGGTGTCCGTATAAGTCACACTCGTGCACGAAATGTGATATCCACTTGTGCTTGAATGGGAGAAACAATTGTTTTTTACTCTATCACGGAAAAAAATAGTTGGGAATATTTTATTATTTAGTGAATATCTTGTATACAATTGCTCAGTTTTCTTTTCATTACCAAATTACCATAAGTTTTTCATGATTTAAAATGTGTTTTTTCTACTTTTATTGCTAAAAAGTATTAAAACTGACCTCTTTACTCATTTATATTGATTCAAAATTCTACCTTCGAAATACCCACCGTAGTCATATCGTCCTCTCCGGAGGACATTTTATATCTCCGAAACTATTAATACTAAAAATCTGAAAAAAATCAGGTAACTTCCTGAGACGTCATACAACAGTAACTGAAAGTTTCAAAATTTTAGGGCCAGTGAAAATTAATGCGGTACTGAAAGGGTTTGTGATCCCAGCACAAAGTGTTGATGGTGACTCCTTAATCACAACCAAAGACCCTGGTCCTTCCACAGCCACCCAACCGACTCAGACTGTAAGGAGAAGGCGAGTTCAAGACCAGTGCCCCCAAGATTTGGAGGGTGAAGAAGACTTAAATGAAGAGGAGCTCGTACAAGACAGTTCGGAGGATGAGACGTTGGAGCAGATGACTACACGATATGGGCAGAAGGAACAAGACGATTTGGAAAGGCTGCTGGAGTCGAATGAAGAAGGAGAAAGAAGATTTAAGCCACCTCAAAAAACTGTTGGGTCGCACGTGATGTGTTTCCCGGGAAAACTGAGGAAATATGTGCAAATGGAGCTATAGTTTCGACCATGACAAAATCCCTGAGATCATGGAAACGGCCATTGCCCCCTGGTGCCATTGAGTATAAATGGGAGGAAGTGATTGGGGCTATTGATCCTCCGAATCACATCAATAAGAGGGGCTACTTCTCCATTAGAGAGTTAATAGAAGAATGGGGGGCTTGATCAGCACGTTTCTACAGCCATTCCTCTTTTAAAAAGTTTTGTAACAGTCATCCAAGTTGTAAAAGTTGTATACGAGCCGCAGTGGTCTAGTCTTTACATTTTTATGTTTCTTACGATGTTAGTCATTATTATAAGTGATAAGACTGACTACCTACCAATATTTTGTGATATTAGTGGCCTGAAATAAATTTTAAATTGCACAGTTGAAGCGTTATATAAGGCCAGAATTAAAATATATACTGTTGACTATATTACCATGACGTTACATTTTTCCAAAACCCTGTTCCTATGCCTAACGCTACAGGAAAAAAATGTTGGGGCAAAGTCACCCGATTCCCAGATGACTTTGCTCCAACGACTTCGAAAAATAAAATAAAATAAAATGTCTAAAATGACCCATCTTTTGCGTTTTTGACATAAAGGATATGGTTTTTATGATGTTGCGTTGGACGAGTTTTCAAGCACGTTGTGTACTTTTTCCACTTGTTTTGGGAATTACCGCTTCTTGAGATTGCCATTTGGAGTTAACCCTACTCCTGAACTATTTATGAAACTTAATCTCAAATTTTTGGGGACATTGAGGGAGTTGTGGTGTATTTTGATGATATTTTGGCTGCTGCAGACAATCAAGAGGAGTTGACCAAGGTGGTGCAGAAAATTAGACAGAGCGAAAAAGTTTAACATGAAATTTAATCCATCAAAGTTTCAGTACTTTCAGGATGAAATTAAATTTGTGGGGTACATTTTTAATAAAATTGGGATGTCTTCAGACCCAGACAAAACCTCTGCCATAGAAAAATTAAAGGTAAGTACCAGAAATCCCCCCATAGCTTCAGCTGCTATTTCGTGCGGTAGCCAATCGGACCACACCAAGGCCGATAAAATTCCTCATTACATCGAAAACGAAACTGCGAAAGTTCCACGTCTTTACACAGATAATACGTGGACTTTGATAAAATTTTTGGATAAATTCAATTTGATATCTGGTTCCTGAAAGGATTTAAGAATATCGCATGATGCCACACCACTTCACAGCAGAGTAAATCGCACAGATAGCGGCTAACAGCAAGGGGCCTTTGGATAAATTCAACCCCAATAAAGTCTACTCCCGAAAGGGAAAAGTGGCGATGTCAAAACTCGGTGGAAAAAGCATCAACAACGTCACAAAGGAGCAAAACAACCCACCACATACCAAACCACAGCCAAAGGTGCTAACGCTACCAAAGGCTCAACTGGAGGAGGGTAACAAGACGGCCACTGCAAAATGGAGTGAGTCAATCATTTCTGTAGCGATCTTTGGACCAAACGTTACGGTTGTTCCAATCGAACCACGTCAACAGTTCGAAGAGAGCTATGCAGCATTACCACAGATAGCAGTCGAGACATACCGAGAGTATGCAAAGGAAGTCAATCAAATTGACAAAAAACCAGTCAAGGAAGAGTTGTCATGCTACTTCACATCACTACTCTGGTTACGACTTATCGATATAAAATCTAAAAACGGTTTGCAATCTCTAACAAGAGAGAAAAAGACGCTCCAGAAGGACACAAAAGATGAGGTCTACAGCATCCCACAACCAGCCCAGAGCCTGGGTACTGCAGGAGACATGCTCATGGCAGTTGCCAGTGCAGGACACGAACCACAGCACAACTTCAGAGTTGGATTCCCAGCGAGTGCCACATTCTCAAACAACCTACTAGGACAATTTCCAACAATTGGACCGAGGAGGATGGAGTTAAGGCAGAAGCTGGCAGGATTCAGCATCATGGCACAAACGTTCGAAGAGTACTGTAAGAACACACACTTTCACAGGCAATACGTACACGCAGTATCAGACATGATAGGAACATGGGGCACCTACCGGCAATGACGTTAGATGGAGTGACAGTTCAAGCAGTAATGTCGGAACCAGTCCAAAACGAACATTTTGGCCGTAATAAGAACTGGGGGGGTCGTAACTAAACTCCTTAAGGTTTGCCATGCCTTCTCCGCTTCGGTAGTCCAAATCATCGAACTATCCTTTTTACGTAGGTCATTTAGGGGCCTGGCGACAATGTTGACGTTAGGTAGAAATTTTGCAAAGAAATTTATGCTTCCTAAAAATGATGCAATCTCTTTTGGGGTTCTCGGTCTAGGGATATCAAGAAGGGCTCGTATGCGATCGGGATTGATCGAAATCTTATTCAAAGATATTTGATGCCCTAGAAAATTGATTGTGGTTTGGGCTAACTGGAGCTTTGACGGATTGACAGTTAAATGGGCCTGTATACTAAAACGTCGTCAAAATAATATATACAAAACTTATGTCGCAGATCCGCTAGCAAGCGGTCCATCAATTTCGAGAGAATTTGCCCACCGATATTGATGCCAAAAGGCAGTTTTTTATAGGCAAAGGTACAGAATTCGCACTGAAAGGCTGTTAGCCTCTTGGACTGTTCCATCAGTTAGATCTGATGATACGATTTATTCAAACCGATCAGCGTAAAGAATTTTGCGTTATGCAAATTCAAAAACGCACTATCAATGTACGGGGTACTGCAAGTAGTATTCCAAATTTTTGTTGAGGTCCCTATAGTCGACGACCAAGCGCCATGAGTGTGCTGTTTCAGCATTTTTTTTAGGAACGAGAAAGCAGGGTGATGCTACATCAGTATCGATCCTTTCGATGACGTTGTCTGACAGTAATTTGTCAATAATATCCTTCATGGCTTGCTGCCTAACGGGTCCTTGCGTATAAACTACTTTGGAGTTTCTCAGTTTTGCCCCTTCCTTCAACGATAAGTTACATGTTAGGACGTTTGTAGTACCTAATTTTTCTATCAATACGTCTGGGTATTTGCTTGTGAAATATTCCAGCAACGTTTTCGGTTTTTGTTTCCTGATTTCACAAGCATGGTTTGTTTTTGTTGTGGAATTCTGAAGGTGGTATTTTACGGACCTATTAAATTTGAAATAAAATTCATTCTTCAAAGCATCCATTAATAGGGTTGTATGTTTCGCGAAGTCGAGTCCCAACACGACATCTTCTGGTAGTGAAGGTATGACGTAAAATATGTGGCGCCACGAATTTTCCCCGATCTTAATGGTCAAAACAACTTTAGATCTAATTGGTATGTTAGACGAGTCGCCAAGCGTCGCTGTGAATTGTGCTGGAATTTCGCTGATGTGTTGTTGTTTTTGTAGAATTGTTAGAAGCTTTCTGTTTACGCATGAAAATGTAGCCCCACTGTCTATCATTGCTGTTGCTGCAGTAAATTTGTTAACAATTATTCTAGTAAGATTGTGAGAATGCCCATTGTTAAGTTTCAGTTTGCTCAAATATGCCCGTTGTTTGCCCTCATTTTCGACCGGAACCCCATTAATCAGTTTTTGAGTTATTGTTTCCCCGTTTTGTGTTGTTGTTGGACTTTTTTCCGTTGTTCTTTTGAGGTGTTGATGAGTCCGATGAGCTCCAGGGCTTTTTGGTAGAATTCTGTCGTTTATCATTAGATGTGTACGATGGATAACTCCGGCGCGATGATTCTGATGAAGCACTACCATGTCTGGAGCGTCGTGTCTGAGGTTGCTGACGTTCAAAAGTACTTATTATTGGCGTAGGTGGTACGTATGGTGTCATCATTGGGTAGATCCTCCATCAGTAATAACAAGCACTCATTTATTTAAAATAGACCCCTGGGGAAAAGATTGAGTGCCAAAAAATATATTAATAATGACTGAACAAGGCGCTTCTGGCATGGACGTAGATCAGGCTCTAGGTCCAAGATCCAAAAGGCGTAGATTGGCAGACCCCGATGATCCAAGTAGAGAAGTTCCTGACATAAGCAAAAACCAGTAGGTATACTCCTAATGAGGGCATGAAGAAAGCAGTTTTGGCTTTTATTATTCACAGTTTGGCTTGGTTTGCTAAGTACACGGGATGGAGGGATTATGAAGACATCAATGGAGGCAATAACACCGCTAGTTTGATAGCTAACATTCACAATATATTGCGGCTAAAATCAAATGCAATGAGCCTTGGGACGCTAAAGGATAAGGTCAAAGACATCACTTATAAAGAAGGCACAGCAGACAAGATTGCCAAAGTTGCCCAGCTAAGCACTGCGATGACGGAGATAGCCAACGCTTACGGGTTAACATATACAACGCCAAGATCTCAGGCAGATCATTGGTACGGGATTGCGGCCCCATATTTGACCCATCTGACATGTTTTAAGCACATGATAAACGAAATTAGATGTGGCTGTGACAAATTCATCATTGATAAAAAAGATGATGACATAAAATTTCACTTTTTTTTTAACCTCGTCCGGTTACTCCAACTCTGGTATCCGTATATTTTCTTCGGGTTGTACTGTTCTCTTGTTTGACTCTTGACTCTTGTATCAGTTTATCGATTTGCTGTTCTATGTTGATTAGTTCTATGATCATTTTGGAATTGCTGGTAGTCTCCTCCTGATCATCTTGGTTGGACTGTATGTATTCTCCCGCAAACTTTCAGTCTCGTATCCTTCATTATCATCACAACATGGGGTAACTGGTTGGGACTGACTGTTGGATTTATTCCTCGCAATCCCACTATAGCCATAGCGATTCGTGTTAGTTGTCTGCTGACAGTCATTACCTTGTCTGAAATGATGTTTATAATAGTTCGTATACTTACATGAATATAGATTACCGTTGGTCTTGTAATGAGCCATGGTGTAATAGTGTTCCTTTGGATACGTTGTATGATTGTAGTTTTCCTGATAGTAATTGTGATTTGAGTGGTTGTGGTAGTCATTTGGATTTTTTCTGTGAATTTTTGGTTGGCTGGAAGTCAATAATTGTATTGATTGTTCTACATTTTTCTCCTCCTCTTGTAGTTCATTGAGTTGTTTCTGTTCACCCTTTCTCATTTTTACGAAGTGCATTGTGAGATCTGCTCGTGTCAGATCTTCCATGACCTACTGTACGGTTTCTTTGCTCTTTTCCAAATATTCCAGTTGAACTGATGTTAACAGTATGTGCATAATTTCTGTGTCTGCCGTGATTTTAGCTTCAAAGAATTTGTCTATTGTGTTCGTGACAGTCTCGAAGTCGTTCGTTTTCCGTCATTCTACTGGAGTATAATTCATTTCGTAGTCTGATTGTTGAGGCTGGATCGGTGAATTGTCTTTTAAACTGGTCTTTCCACTGCTGCCAACCTTTTGGTCTCTCTAGGCTGCTGTCTAACCTGTTGTAATAGCTGAGTGCCCTGTAATTTAGGAAGAGTGGGAACGCGCGACTCTTGGGTCCATTTGCTGACGTCTCCTAAGCAGTCGCAATGTGTTAAAAAGTGCTCAACATTTTCGTTCTGGTTTCCATTGAAGTGTTTCGGCAATAATTTAGGCTTTATTTCTAATATTGCTTCGTTGGTCGCCTCTTGTCTCAGTGTGTAATATTTTTATTTCATAAGTATAGTCCTGATTTCGTCTATCCCCCTGGTGACCTCAGGCCAATCCTTTGTGGATCAATGTTTGGCGGTTGAATACTACATTGTGTTGACACATCGTTTACATTATGTCGTACACTACTCGTGCTTGTATTTTTGCGTGCTCGGCGCAAAATTTCGATAGCTTTTTCCAAATTATTCTTTTCGCGTTTTAAATTTATGTATTTCTCTTCTACCGAGTGTAACGATTTTAACTGTCTGAAGTTCTGACTGAGTTGAACTTCTGTCTCAAACTGTTTTCATTCTGTTGCGCTAATTCATCTTGTTCGTTCAGGCATGATTCAAGCTGTGCATATGCAGTTTATGATCTTTTCAATTTTAGGTCCTTTAGCTCGCTAATAGTTGTCAGTGAGTTATTCCACTCTTGGAGGATTTCAGTGCATATCTTTTATTAATGTTCCCTCTAGATCTGGTTCTTCTGTATGGCATACTTTTTGAAGTTCGAGTGTTAAATTAACACTTAACAGCATTAAATATTAAATGCTGCAGCTTTTTCAGCAACACTCTGATGAAGGTTCCCAGTCGGTAAGCTATTCATTTTTCTGATTTAGAGGATTCCTATGTCGATTTCAATAACATCATATTATTACATTTAGAATTTATCTTGGACTCAGTTTTGGTTGTCAGTTTCTCGTCGTACTGAACTGAAAA
Source organism: Leptopterna dolabrata (assembly GCA_954871275.1). Taxonomy (NCBI): domain Eukaryota; kingdom Metazoa; phylum Arthropoda; class Insecta; order Hemiptera; family Miridae; genus Leptopterna; species Leptopterna dolabrata. Next base: position 62,133,495 of record OX940977.1, on the reverse strand, counting down.
ACGTGGTTATTTTTCGTATGTACGCCTATCGTTCCTATTATTATGTGGTCATTTTATCTAAAATCCTTTTAATTTACTTTGGATATTTTAAATTTCAATTGATTCCGCCTATACTTGTAGCAATTTTTGATGTAGATTGTGGTAATTATTTAGCCAAAACGTTTTTGGTAGTTCTTGTTGTGGTTAGGTACCACAATATAGGCACTTACCTAATTAATTTCCCTTAACTAATCCACTTTTTTGTAAGCCCTTTAATGTAGGGGGGATTTTAATCAAATTTGTAAAAATTCAAGACTCAATTATTATTCCTTCTAATTTGAGCTTACTTGTCTTCGGCTTTGTCAATCAAAAAAATGTGGGAACTGTTCAAAGCACAGGATTCTGACTGCGTTTACTTCACCTACCGTAAAATGGGGTGAAGGCGGACAGGTGGGGTGAAGACGGACAGAACAGCTGTTCCCAGCAAATATCTGATTTTGCTCTCCCCAGGCTCTGGAATCGGCCTTTTCGGCATGGAATCTTGTTGGTAGGTTCCTACTCAATGTATCTCCATGGTTTTGAACTTAATCTGGGGCAACACTGCGTCGGAAAAACTTATTGTTCGCATTCGTCGTTTCAGCTGTTTTCTGATAACTGTGATAAGTGCTCCCACCCATTCCAGAGTGATAAATGATATGATCGTTTTTCTTTAGGTTTTAAGTTATACATATATCTGATAAGGTTTAGTGAAAGTTTCGTGCCGTTTGAAGGACTTTTGTGAAGTTAGTGGGTGTTTTGGTGTGAAGTGGCGACTTCGTCGGGTGAACCCAGACAATGGGGAGGCGGTATGTTACCAAGGTAGGGCCTACAATGCTCTTCAAGTATTCCAAGGAAAACCTGGCTTTAGCGATCAGGGAATACAAATCAAAGAAAACAAGCTTTAGAGAGCTACAAAACAAGTATCATGTCCCCAGATCCACCATTTGGGACCATGTCAAAGAAAAAAGCGTGTTGCCCCACGGCGGCCCGACTGCTCTTTCTGCTGAGGAAGAGCAAGCGCTCTGTGGCACCCTTTTAACATGTGCGGACTGGGGTTTCCCACTCAATAAAACAGATGTCAGAGATGTTGTACGTAGTTACTTGAATAATGTCGGTAAAGTAATAAAAAAATTCAGGAACAACATCCCTGGAAAAGACTGGATGGACCGCTTCCTAGGCCGTCATCCAGAACTTACACAAAGATTTGCGCAGAACATAAAAAGGGCCCGAGCGGCCGTGAATGCTGACATTGTGAACTCGTATTTTGACAACTTGGAACATGAGCTAGAGGGGGTACCACCCTCTAATATAATAAACTACGACGAAACCAACTTCACCGACGATCCAGGCAACCTAAAGAAATATGTGTTTCGCCGGGGCTCCCGTCACTGTGAACGAGTCTTGGATCACTCTAAAGCCGCAACAAGTGTCATGTTCGCAGCATCGGCGGATGGCCATCTCCTGCCCCCAATGGTGGTTTATAAAACGACAGCCCGCATGGTCTACGAAAACTGGATGATAGGTGGCATTGAAGGCGCGAAATATTCAACATCATCTTCAGGATGGTTTGACATGGAGCTTTTCCAAGCTTGGTTCCAGGGAATAGCGCTCCCCTATTTGAGAAGAAAAGAAGGCAAGAAAATAATGATTGGGGATAACCTCATGTCTCACGTCTCGCCGGAAGTGGTGAAAATGTGTGCACAGAACAACATATCCTTCATCCTTCTACCACCTAATTCGACGCACCTAACCCAACCTCTTGATGTCTCGGTTTTTAAACCAATGAAAACAAGCTGGCGGGACGCCTTGGAAGAATGGAAGCTTAAGAACAGAGGGATACTTCCTAAAACAGAATTCCCGCGAATGCTGAAAAAAACCATTGAACAGATTGGAGCCAACCTCGCAAAAAACATTGAATCCGGATTCAGAGCTTGCGGAATATTCCCAGTGGACCGAAACCAAGTTCTCAAAAGACTTCCGAATTGGGAAACAGCCAGGCAAATCAATTTTGCATCTCCATCAAGTCAGGGATCAACTCCAAGCAACGATTTCGCGAGAGTCTTGGTGGAAAAGCTGGCAGAAGATCGAACCCCACCAAACCAGAAGAAACGCGGACGTAAGGTTAGGGTCGAGCCTGGAGCTAGTGTAGGTGTCGATGCATTTCTCCCGCAAGATGAGGAGCCCAAGACCAAGAAGCCAAAAAGATCAGAAATGGGGAAATCCAAAGCCAAATGTTCGCGACATCTTGCTGAAATCTCCAGCGACGATTATGACTTCCAGTTCTCCAATTCAGAAGAAGAAGAAGTGGTTCGACCCAAAAGATCAAAGAGGGCAACAGCTAATAAAGTCAATTTCATGGAAGTGTTTCTCGACAGTGGCGACGACTATGTTGACCCTGACAATTTTCCAGGGCCCTCAGAGCCCTCTGAACCTCGGAGAAATTTAATAGGTCCTCTTGAGTTTGCATCAGAAGACAGCTGCGTCGAGGATGAGCCGAAGGTGGTAACTAAAGAACATCAACTGAAGGCAGAGAACAAATCGAAGAAACAAGAGAAATTCGACTTCTCAGAGGGTGACTTTGTTGCTGTGAAGTTTGTGACGGAGGAGGACCAACGAATTAAGATTTATCTCGGGGTTGTGTTGAAAGTGGGGGTTTCAAACCTAAATGTGAAATTCCTGAGAAAACACATGGGGAAAAAAATGGTTTATTTCTCATTTCCTGATGTGCCTGATGTTGACACCACGAATTTGAGAAACGCTGTCTTCAAAATATCTTGTAAAGACGTGAAAAGGGGCAAATATTATTTCAACGGTCTTGACAAACTCTGTGATACGAAACTAGTTTTTTAAAGTCTGATTGAACTTGAGACTGAAAACCAACGTTCAATTTTGAAAGTTAGCAACTTTCTTTTTTTTAAATCTACCTACCTACTAATTTTTCTTCACATTTTGTGTCTTTATGTTTGAATTTTTTTTTAAATTCCGTTCGATTTTGTATCCTGATCTTCTAAACTTTTGTAAGATCTCATTTACCCTAATTATGTTTATTTTTCTTCATGGAAGATGTTTGATATTTTTTACTGAATGTTGTATGATGATCTCTAAACTTTTGTGAGAACTGATTTACCATTATTAAGTTTATTTTTCTTGGAAGGCGTTAGGTATTTTGTAACTGACTTTTTCCTACAAATTTGTGAGGGCTGATAAATTTTAGTGTAATCCTTCCAAAGAAATTTGAAGACTGATTATTTGTAGTCTTTTGTAGTCATTTTTTTCTCGTCAGGGGAGGGCCTATTCCTAAAATTCCTACCTACGTGCTGTGCCTCAGGCTTAATACCTATGTTGGGATAATGCCCTTGTTATACCTACCATTCAATTTTTAGCAGAAAATTCAATGTTTCTTTTGGCTCCCCCAAAACAGACGTGTGCAGCAGGTGCATCAGATTGCAAACTTCACGATGTCTCGAAAGTGAAAGAATAGAAGAAAACTCTTATCCTTGAGTACGCCTTTCATATCCAGTGGTCGAAAAGATTCTTCACCGAGCTGAACTTCCGTGGGAGAACACCATCACTATATCAATTTTGATTTAATGCAAAATCAGCCACTGCCAAAAACATCTGTCGGAGAATCATTTTACGCCCGGCAACTGTGGTACTATATTCTAGGTGTGGTGATCCACAATGGCGAGGGCAATCTTCAGTATGGCAGAGGAGCAAATCTGATCATTTCATGTCTCACATTTTCTGAACCAAGTTCTTCCCCGTGTGATGGAGAATCAACCGGCGGTGTCAACTCTACGGTTCTTCAGTGATTCATGCGCCTCACAGAACAAAAATTATTCCATGGCTCTTATGCTGATTAAATTCTGTGTTGCAAAAATACTGAATTTTGTATGGTATTTCCCCGAACGTGGGCACTCCTACATGTATAATGTAAGAATTTATACCAGTAGGGTGGTGAAACAAACAGTGGAAGAATTACCTTTGTCAGTCAAGTTCCTACCACCCTACTCACCAACACTGAATCTGTTGGAAAATGCATTTTCCAAGATTAAAGCAGTCGCTAGAGACTTGCTGGGAACTGATCCGGTATGCGACATCGAAGAAGTGATCACTCGCAGTGTTGATGCAAACAGGACTACTGATTGCACCAATTATGTAATAGATATGATGATGAAACTGCCAGCAGCAGCTGCTGGGCAGCCTCTTCATTGAAAGACTTTCAACAAGAAGTGTTAATTTTGCTACTCCAACGTTTATTTTTTTCTACTATGCGCTATGATAGACAATGCGATGCTATTTTTCGTTTAGCTTTTTTCCTATATATTATGCACACATACGTCAATTAATATACATCAACAATATATCAATAAAATATATCAACAAATAATATAGGTACATCAATATTGTAAACCAAATATTTAAATAAAATAAAAGAGGTTTCATTTTATCTGAAAGAGGTTTCATTTGATCGGAAAATGCTGTATATTCGACCATGGATGTATCTAAATTGAATGGGTGGCCACAACAACGTTGTAACTACAAATTTTGCGAAAACGAGTTATTGGTGCAGCAAAATTCTCTAGGATCTCTTTCCAAACAACACGCGCAGAGAAATATCCGTTGCATGTACGCGAATAGGTGACACACAACAGCGTTTTATCCTGCCGTCGGAGCAGGAACGGAAAGGATGAAGGTGGGGGATGGCGCGGTTTGGTTTTTATTCATTATTTCACGCAGAAACGTGGTCGAAAGTGGGTGTGGGTTTGTGCCAGAGGCCGAAGGGTTGCTGGACGACAGATGGCAGTACTGGGTTCACCCTTAACCCTTTGAGGACTGATGTATCCCCCAGGATACAGCCACAAAAAAAAATCACTAGCAGACGAAAACTGCGTTCATGCCTTCCTCCATGGACATAAAATATCACGTTGGTAAGGTTAACATTAGCGTGACTTTCCGGGTTACCGTTATTCTTACATCTAAACATCGAAAAACACGACTTGTCTCCATGATGCAACATAGCTGCGATGCAGGTAAGTTTTATAACTCCCTATTACAGTTAAATTCCGCTGTTCTGAGGTACCTACCTCTTTTTCATTCCGCTTCCATAACTTCTGTGTTTGCGAAAAAATCGTTCCCAAGTGCATGGAAAGTCGTTTAGTTTCAATACTTTTAGCTCTAAATTCTTCTAGGATACACCAGACCTTTATCGCACTTCTGTATTCGTGATTTTTAGGGGATAGTTCTCAGAGAAGGGTCTGGTGTATCCTGGAGGATACGATCATTTTTTCACCTCACACACTGCTAAAATTCGCTCATTGCAGTCATAATGACTTGAAATGGGAATAAATTCGTTGTAGGTGAGTTCAAAATTCCTGTTTCAAGTGTGGTGGCAATCTGACTGACTGCAGCGGCCGTTTATGCCACTCGAAAGGAATATGTGTGATCACTAAAATTTGGGTACACAGCACATTCTGAACTATTTTCAATTATTACTGTTATCATTATTTTTCTTTAATTTTTTTTCCCTTGCAGAACTCCAGAGGCAAAAAAATTTTTGCCTTGGTGCCCAAATGTAACAATCCTTCAGACCTCGAAGAAGGGAGTGAAGATGATGAATTTGAAGGCGATACCTTGGACAAACAAGTGAACGCTTTTTTAAATTATTTACAAGATGATTTTGAAGAAGTTTACCAATGCATCACAGACGACAACGAAAACAACATTTGCCCAGAATCTTCAGATGAGAAACCTGATGGTGCTAAACGTTCAATCACTTTTGACCACGATGATGACCCCATGGTAATTGACACTTCTTCTTTGCCCGGAGAACAATTACAGTCAACTTCAATAAATATTTGCAACCAATATCAGGAAGAAGACTGTTTCTCCATTCTGGTTGAGGAAACCCCCCACAGCCCAGCAGGCAATTTTGAGGCCTGCCCAACTACCTGCAAGAACCTCCTCACCTATCAGAGGATAGACATCCAATTGACATCAATGTTCAGGATCTGCACAACCACCAAGAACCTCCTCAACCCTCAGAAAATAAACTCAACCCTGTCGCCTTGACTAGCGTGACCCTTGATTCCCAAACCCCACAAACCAAGAAGAATATCAACAAGAAAAAAAGGCAGCACCTCCAAAGGACAGCCGAAGAGAGGGAAAATTCTGAAAGACATCAGCAAACAAGCAAACAAAAAAATTGAAAAACGACACCTACAGTGAAGGCTGAATTTCAATGGCATCATGGGGTCCCATTTCTTGGTGACATCTCCTACCCTTCCCATGTTCCACCTGCGTGCAACGACAAAATTCTTCAGCCTATCGATTATTTCTCCCTTATGTTCACAAAGGAAATGGTTGAGCACATCGTTTTCCAGTCTAACCTGTATGCAGTGCAGGAAAAAAACGCGAACAGAATGACTAAATACAATGCTCTGGTGCTTGACAAACACGACTCCCTCGACTTCCTCGCCATCGAAATATTAACTGGGCTGATTAGATTTCCGTCTTACAAAGACCCATGGTCAGAAAACCTTTGCTTCGAAAAAGTAGCTGACATCATGCCACTGGTCAAGTACAAGAAAATACGACAAATTTTGCATTTCAATGATAATTCTCTATTGCCTTCAGATGATCCTTATTTTAAAGTACGGCCTATCGTGGAAATGGCAGCAGAAGAGCAGAAATTTAGCGTAGACGAAATGATGGTACCTTATAAAGGGACTCGTGCTGGTTCGAGGAGAGATCGGGTGTTTCTGGAATCACATTTGATTTTCTCATTTATGGAGGGAATTCTACATTCGACACTGTTCACTTGACAGAAACTGAAAAAACATTTGGAGTTTCATCGCTTGCTGTTATCGCCTTGACAAAATCAATATCAGACCCTGCTCTCAAATTCTTATTCTTTGACAACTGGTACTCAAACCCCCGACTAATGACGTACCTTAGAAACGAGTATGGGATCTTATCTTTGGGCACGATTAGAACATACAGATTTCCCGGACTAATTTTCGAGGACGATAAAGCATTGGCCAAGAAAGGTAGAGGAGCGTTTGACGTACCTACTTGTCGACAACAACAAAAAATTTCAGCCATAAAATGGATGGATAACAAACCCGTCCAAGTGGTCAGTTCTTTCTGTGGAGCTGGAACCATAACAGAAGTGATGCGCTGGTCAAAGGAGCTCGAAGAAAGGGTAGGTACCTATTGAATGTCCTCAGATCATTCAAACCTATAATGAATTCATGGGAGGCGTGGATCTCTCTGGCCAACTAGTGTCGTTCTACAGAACTAAGAAAAAGTCTCGTAAGTAAGTGGTATTTGAGTATATTCTTCCAAATACTAGACATGGCCATACATAATGCTTGGCTATTATACTGCCGAGATTTTGAGAAGGAGAGGCAAAGACGAAATTCAATCGAAAAAACGATCCTGAATTTCTCCAACCCATAAAATACATGCCACTGAAGGACTTCAGAGTTCTTCTAGCCACCCAGTTGCTGAAATTTCAGAGACCAGACGAACGAGGAGAGGTGAGAAAAAACACACCACCCAAGGAAAAAAACATTCAAAACCTTACCAGTGCAATGTAGTTAAAAATGGGAGAAGGAAGAAAATGAAAGGTTCGAAAGACGAAAAAACACAGTGTTCCTACAACTGTTCATTCGAGCATTTGCTTCGATGACGTTGGACACACCAACCCGACTTGACAACTAAGGGGAGATGTCGACTTTGCTGTACGGGGCAACCTTTTTGAGAATGCATCAAATGCAAAGTCAGATTATGCCTCAAAACCGACAGCAAAATTGTTTCCTGAAATTTCACCGAAGGGTGAACAAGTGATCCTAAATGAAAAAATTTGATGCCCCTTTAAGTATCCCAGTGATTTTCCGTTTTTTGCCATTAATGCTTTGTGACCACCAGGAATGGCCACGTCGTTTTGCTCTGTAGGAACGCCTCTCAAATTGTATCCGTTGTCATTAGCAATTTGTGGCCATGAGAGGTGGCCACATCCAAAATTTCAAAAAAACGCGCGTTTCTCGCCTATTAGCCCAGGCATATTAGTGCTAAAAAGGGGTCTAGCTTCCAAAAATTGCTCGAGAGCTGGAAATCGTTTTAACCCCTTCTGGGGGTGCTGAATGGCGGGTATCTGAGTTTGCGACGGTTTCTAGGTTGTGCTTCAGATTTGGGAGCCTGAAAACCACGAAATTTTCGCACTTTTTTCATTATTTCGCTCACAACTTGAAAACTACGCATCCTACAGAAAATCGTACGCATACCTTTTTCAAAGAGCATTACATTTCGCGTCGAATGGCTTTTAGAACATTGGAATCGGTAATTTGAAATTAGCTCACTCCAGTGCTGAGATATGAATTTTAAACCGAAAGAGTTCGTAGCGCCAAATTTCCGCTAAGGCAGTCCCAACGCAGGAAACTTCGTCTGAACTCAAAACTTCTCACTTTTTTGCATTTTTTCAAGCAAAAGTGTGTTTTAATTGAATTTCAATATCATTCAATTTCATAATTGAGGACAAACGTTAATCAGTTCATGTATTCAGAACACTGTATTCTCAAAGTTTCTGATTTTTTAGGAGTACCTACCTACCTACTTATTTGATCACTACGCGACATAATCAAGTTTGTTACTGTTCTTGTTGGCAACTTGAAGTGGCAGCTCTGTGCATTTCTCATGTTGGCAGTACTGGATTGGACTCAGCCGTGTTTGCGGTTGTTATATTGCACATTAATTGCGTTATTCTCTTACGTGATCTTGCGAGTTAAAAGGGATAATGTACAGCCAACGCGCGCGCTAAACAGCTTTGTCTTGTATGTGGGTAAAGTGTAATGCGATTGAACACAGTTAAATCATGGTCTTACAAACAAAGAAATAAAGACACATACAAGACAGCCGGGATATGGCTCGGTGAAACTGTTCCTGTCCCTGGATTTCTGTTGACCCCTGGGCGTTCCTCAAGGTTAACACAGTAGTGTTCTTTGATGAATAGACTGGGAAAGGTGGGAGATCTTGGATGGGACAGTCTAGCTGGGCCTGTGTGACGTTCATATAGGGTATTCGGAAATAATGTGTAAATATTTTATAGTATATAATTATATAAATAATGGTACTGGTGCAATTTGATGTACGAACCGCCTTTTTGAATGGAAAATTAAATAAACCAGTATTTATGGAAGTGCCAGAAGGGCTAACGGAGTTCCTTCAAAAGGATGAGGAATTCCCAAGAAAGTATGTATGTGAACTTGAACGTGCGCTGTATGGGCTGAAAGTATCGCCCAAGTGCTGGTTTGTGCGTTTTCAAGCCGCGATGGAAAAACTAGGATCACCTGGAAAGACGGAAAGGACTTTGCTATGCTATTATTGTATGTTGATGATATTTTATTGACAACAAATAGTAAAAAGAAGCTTGAAAGTGTGACCAGGAAACTGAAGAAAGAATTCGAAATCACAGAATTGGGACAACCCAGGAAATTTCTAGGTTTGGAAGTTTTCCGAGATCGTAAGCGGAAACTATTATTTCTTCACCAAAGAAAATTCACTGAAAAACTAATACAAAAATATCATTCTGAAATTCGAAAACCAGTCACCTCACCTATGGTGCCATTCAATCAACGCCAACGAACTGGAAAGGATCTTAGTCCACATGAGAAGAAACGAATTCCGTATCGAGAAGTGATAGGGTCCTTACTCTACCTACAGAATGGCACACGTCCGGATATTGCCTATGCCACAAATATAATGTCTAGAAGACAGAGTGACTTCAACCTGGAAGACTGGAATCGAGTCCAGCGCATAATTACTTACCTAAAGGGCACTGTAGAAATGGGACTGCTTTATGAAGGAAAAAGTGATGCATTTGAATGTTACGTTGATGCCTCGCTCGGAACAAATGATGTCAATGGTTATTCAACTAGTGGCCTCATTATAAAGTTGTTCGGAGACATGATTTACTGGAAAACAAAGAAACAAAACCACGTAGCTCTGTCTACGGCAGAGAGTGAGTATGTAGCCCTGAGTCTTGCCTGCCGTGAACTGACCAACATACGAGCTATGTGTCAAAATTTGATTGGGAAAACTATGATACCCACAATTTACGAAGACAGCATTGCTGCTATTGAATTAGCAAAAACTGATGAGTCAAGTGCACTTACGCACTTAGTGTACCTGCACTATCATTATGTACGATCTGAGGTTAAAAGAAAAACAGTCGAGATACGTTGGATTTCCACCAAACAACAGCTTGCGGACATTTTAAACAAGGCTCTGGAACCATCCAAATTCGTGGAGTTCAGAAATAAAATCATGTATGGATCGCACAGTAATTCAAAATGGTAATTCATCAGTATGCTGCATTTCAGGAAGACTTCAATAAAGGACATACTGCAAAAACAATGACCCAAACCAAGATCGATTGATGATGAACACAATGAAATAACAACAAATCAATAAAGGTCTTCTGCATGCTTTGGATTTTGATCATGGAAGCTTCAAACTCCATGCATGTCAGCTCTGCATAGGACTTCATCTACAGCTACGCACAGTACTGCTGTGGAAGCCTGCATTAGCTCAGAACTGCCAGGAGGGAGTGTTGGCAACTTGAAGTGGCAGTTCTGTGCATTTCTCATGTTGGCAGTACTGGATTGGACTCAGCCGTGTTTGCAGTTGTTATATTGCACATTAATTGCGTTCTTATTCTCTTACGTGATCTTGCGAGTTAAAACACTCTTGGCTTGACTTTGTTAATAGTAATCTAAAGTTTAATCTAAGTACAAATAAAGTTGTGTTCGCGAACATAAAGTGTACCTATCTGAATATCCTGAGAACGTCTGGGTAAGTGAAACAACCAGTTTACTTCGTTATCCCGATAGTTCTATAAAAAGAAAGTTTACCTATGTAATTAGTAGAGAATTGGTTGCAAGATACAGCCAAAGATTTTGTTAGGTAGTAACATAGATGTATAACTACCTGGATAGCTGGCTACCTATAGTGAAAGGCAGACGGAACTCGAGCCGGCCGCTCGGGGAATCCCTAGCCCCGTGGGTGGCAAAAGAACAGCAAGTGAAGGAGCTTCGGGTTCAGTTAAGCTTGTATCACCGTACTGTTAACATCATGGTTAAATCGTGTAGTGCTTATAACTGTACAAATCGTGCTGCCAAAGGGAATGGCATATCATTTCACCGGTAAGTTAATCAGTAACATCATAATCATCGAATGATAACGAATCAATAATATGTCTAATAATCATCAAAAAAATGAAAATAAGAAATGTTTTTTTTTTTTTTACAAGTGTCAAGTTTACAATGCAAGGAATAAGTATATTTTTTTTATTCACGAGTCATTATTATCACCGTTGGGTGGACTACTGTTTCAACTGATTTATTTATGAATTTTGTACTATGGATCAATCCGTGTATCACCTACCTTGGTATTTCATTATTTTTCAATTTTTTGTTTTGAGGTTTCCATTGGATTCGGACATGAGGAAAAAATGGATCATGGCTACGAAAAGAAAAAAATTCATCCCGAACAACAGCACTCGGATATGTAGCAAACATTTTCACGAAGCAGCTTATGTAAAACCAGGGTTGCTACGTAAAGATGCGATCCCTTGTCTCTTCGATTTTCCATTTCATATAGCTGGTCCGGAACTGAAGAAAAGAAGGACCATAGTCAGAAGAACTGAGATTGGATTTGAAAATCATGGTTCGGCTGCTTCAGAATTGGTAAGATGAACTCTTTTGAGCTCTGTACGTGTTTTCTATGTTCCGGTCAGATTGATCACGGCTATTGCTACTTGTCAACAGATCGAAGAAATACCAGCAGCAATGATGCCTCCATTGAATGAACTTTTATCTTCTCCAGACACCCCTACTACCATCTCAAATGAAGTAAGTTTTCGTAAAACTATGTAGATACCCATATCATTAGGTACCTATTTAACGAGGCAACCCCACAATTGTTAAACCATTTCGTATTTATTGACTTGGGATGAATAATATTGTTGTATATTTTCTTTGCATGATAGAATTCGAATGTACCTACTTCGCCTAGAAAAGCACATCTACGCCGTAAAGTCAAAATCCTGCAACAACGCCTAAAACGTAGAGAACTCCGACTAAAATCAATGAAGGATGTTATTATAATGTTGAAGAAAAAATGAAACGCTCCAGAGTCATTGATTGAAATATTACAAAATAACTTTTCTGGTTACCCGCTGCATCTGCTTTTAAATGCTATGAAAAATAAAAACAAAAGTAAATTTAAGAATCAATACAGTGACGAAGTGAAGGAATTTGCCTTGACTATATACTTTTACTCTCCTAAATCGTACAAGTTTTTGAGAAACGGAAAATTTGGTTTGCCTCATCCTTCTGATCCCATTCGCCGCGAAACGCCACTATAGTGGCAGAGCTCGAACCGCTCCTCTCAGCGAAAAGCCACTTTAGTGAAACGTGTTTTCTGCATAGTCCTGGCATCTTGCGGAAACTTCTGTAACTTGTACCAAACTCTCAGGGGCTTGCCATCGTCGAGGAACGACCTTCCCCCCTCCCCCTCCTCTCTTCGCCTATCTACACCATCCTTTCAACCCAATCTATTTTTAGCTCCCAACCCTTTGTCAGCGCTCTGGAATTTTCTCCTGCAGGTGTCATATTTTTATTGCTCATCAATGAATGGTAGTGATGGGTTGTGAGGGAGAGCGGTGGGGCTTTTGAGGGCACTGAGACAACTTTTTTTCTGGTCCTTATTCTGCTCTGTGCTACGGTGTTTGTACCTAGTTGCTCCTCTCAAACCAGTTTTCAGTTTGTTTTTTTTTTCCGTTCTAATTTTTTCTTTGACTTTTTGATTTTTTTACGATTGATGTTGAGATTTTTTGAATCGGCTATTCTCTGGACACCTACTCGGATTACGGAATTGTTGGCACCTCGGTTATTTGATTTTTGGCTTCTGACCTTGCAGTTTTCGGATTTTTTCATCTTCTCGGATTACGGATTTTTGTAACTCTTCTTTCTCGGATTTTGGCTATCGACCCGGCGAGTTTTTGTTTCTTTTCTCAAATGGCGGACGATTGGTGGGATTACGAAAGTGACAGCATGGATCTCAATTTGAGGGTGGACGACGATGGAATTTTGGAGAGTGGGAGTGATGGGGAAGGCAGAGATTATCGACCTCGTCGTATGTCTTTGGATGAAGGGAGGGTAAATTTGTTACCGCTTTACTTGTCTGGAGAACTTGAAAATGACGATGAAAATATTGAAGTTCCTGATGGACGATCAACCGATGATGATTTGGCATTACCTGGACCCAGTACTGCAGAGCCACTTCCTAAAAAACGAAAACCTCCACCGAAACGAAAAAGGACTTCCAGGACTTACACTATGCTTCTCAGAGTGTTGCATTTCAATGATAATGGCAACGTAACACCGGGAGACAGACTATTCAAGATTCGACCGATAGTCGATTCCATTCGGAAAAAATTCGGCGAGAGTATTCTGGCGGGAGAAAATCTTGTAATTGATGAGAGCTTATTGCTTTTCAAAGGGAGGCTACTGTTCAAGCAGTACATTCCTTCAAAAAGAAGCCGGTTCGGAATCAAGACGTTTGTTTTGGTTGATTGTGAAACTGGCTTCATTCTGGATTTTATAGTGTACACTGGGAGTGACTCAGACATCGAAATTTTGGAAGTTGATGACGCTGGGAAATCTGGGGATATTGTCTTTACTATTATGAAGTTGATTGACCACACCAGTCGTTGTTGTTTTTAACTCCTTTACTTCATTATGCAATATTTCGGCGCCATGATGGCCGCCCTCGTCAGGCACATAAGGTCACCTGTTACAGAAGATATGGATGGAGTCACATTCTCTATTAACTCTCAATAACACGACGCCTAGCTTGGAAGTCAGTTGATTCCTACAAACTGAGGTGGCATATGATCACAGAAATCAGAGTCAAAGCAAGCAAAACTCCTTGGAGATGCGTCTTGGAAAAAGTGACTCATGGGAAACGGATCCAGTGGCAGCTCTCCCATCGTGGGAAGAAACAGAACACCGCGGTTCTGCGGAGTTGGATGTAACGGCAAAACTATTCAATTTCGAAGAACAACTAAGGTCAATCATGGATTCAGACAAAGGGTATTAATTTCTAAGCGCTAAGTTATATGGAAATAATATTACGAACGCGGGAGGTCGTCAACGCTTTCAATCGATGGTTCACGAAACCGAAACGCAATTAAGGAAAAGTTGGGCGAGAAAAAACGGCATTTTGGACGAAACGAAATTGATAATTGAAAATTGAAATAATAAAATTCGACTGCGACCAAGGCAGAAGATTAATCCCTCTATTGGGCCAACCGCTGATAAATAGGAGAGCAAAACTTGTCCAAAAGGACACGTAATGAAATTTTTTTATTGCAAAGAAATGCCTCAACCCGAGCGAATAGACCCCAGGAGATATGGAAAATTCCGAATTAGCACTCTAACTGAAATGGAAATGTTTATTATATCTACTAATAGTACGTATTCTTAACTGCTGATCACTTGTTTTATTCTCATTTTTGTTTTCTCTTTATTGATTTATTTATTTCTGAATGAATCATGATTCCTTTGTTTTTTTCCATTCATTTCTTATTTCTTCATTTAATTATTATTTTGGCTATTTACTCAAATTTTTTTTTTCATTAAGCAAAGAACGTATTTTATCCCAACAACCGGGGGAATTTCAAGTCCTTATTTCATAATATTCGCTGACCTTCACCGATGGGAAGCGTTGTTTCAACCTCCTAACTTATCTATACAATTAAATTAGCCTAGGGTCACTTAACCGATTATACCTAGTATAAGACTACTTAAAGTGGAAAGTTCTAGCTATTGAATTTAACGGTCGCACCGCAACCTCGTCGCCGTCTTAGTCCGTGCAATAATAATTGTTTGGAAAGGTGAAAATTTTTGGTCGAGTCAGTGGTTCAGTCGAAATAATAGTTCGGCCTGTCACAATACCCTATTAGATCGTCCTAAGGTCAGTTACTCAGTCGAAATTCTTGGTCATCCAGTGGGAACGTCCGAAAGCTCACGCTTCGTAGATTTTATCCTATTGTTACATATACCTTAACAAATAACGATAAAACTACGCTACCTTAACCTGTTGTGGGGGCCCCCAATTACAACTAAATATATACTAAAACCTTTGAGTGAAACATGATTGCCGATATGATTGGAAGGTATCTCTACGGACAGTGGTAATCAAATTTGCTGTTACGTAAATTGGACTAGAGGATGGGAGAACTGCTCAAAGTTTCCGTAAACCCACGATCCGGACTCCTATACCGGTATCACTCCTATTAACTCGGAATGGGGACTTTTGACGCCTTTCCGCTTTAGCCAAACGGGTGGGGTGCCTACGTACCCACGAGCATCGAGAAAAAAAATTTCTCCGAATTGATGAACCAACTGGGGGGGTACGACGGCTATTAAACCCCGACCAAAAAAAAATTAATGGAACGAAAGGAACCGCGGTTAGTCGCGTTGAAAATAAAAATCCCAACCTTCCAAGGGCCCTATGAAGTTGATTTATATCGATTCTCCTATAGGTTTGTTTTGGTGGTTTTACCAATGTGTTTTTCAAGTTGTGGTGGGGGTTTTTTTTTGTTAGCTTGTTTCGTTTTTGAATTTACAATAGTAATTTACGAAGTATTCGTGAATTTACATTTGGTAAAGTTGAAATGTGTGTGTGCACATGGCGTGCGTAATCATCGTAAAATGGAACATAACTTGTGAATAAACCTACAAGAGTAATACAAATGCCTGGAAATATGCAGTGGTGTTGAATAAAAGTCTGTGAGTACATAGTGTGTGTAATCGTCTTAAAATAGTACAAAATATGGGAAAAAACATGAAACAATAATAAAAATGCATGGATAAAAAATTACATCTGAAGGCATGGTAGACCCATGGAAAGTGGAAAAGTCAGAAAGAGTAGGAAAGTGCACGCGTATTTTAAGATCAGAAAATTGTTCAACCGAGGCAGACGAAGGATGGAATCACTGTACTTCCCAAATCGGTACTTTCGTACTTCAAAATTCAGATTCGGGCGAGGATGGCGTATTTTTGCTTAACAAGAGGTACAAACAAATATATGAATTTTATGACGGGAGGATCGAAATTTTCCCTTTGACGTTGCCCCGTCATTTGCAACGTACAATACCCAAGCCTGACACCAATGTTACGTGGCGGGGACTTCGGGGTGGAGCAGAGATGATTTCGGTCGAGGCTGCACCCCATTGCGGCATGAAGCCCCCAAAAACACCCCCGCTGAACCCTTCTCTCCCTGCCGTACTCCTAATCTTTCCCTGAATAGTGGGAAACAAATGCAAACTTCTAACTATCACTTTTGAGAATTGAAATATTAGGAAAAATGAAATTACCTATCTTTACGTGATTATTCTAAAGGGGGCGTTCCACCAACTGTTTCCCTCCCATGAAAGAGAGAGGAAACAGTAAACAAAATATTAGTTTTTAGTTTATACAAAAATCGAGGTAGAGCTACTCTTCATACACCATCCCCACAACCCAAGAAGCCAGTGACTTCCATACCATCGTCGGTCTCGCAGCTCTGTCAAACTCATCTTGTCCCAAATTCTATTAGTGTACCTACTTAGAGTTATTGCAATTAAAAGACCTATCGGGTGATTATCGGATTAATTACGATGGGTCCTCCACTTCTGGAACAAACCTACTCTGAAAATCGGACCTAGCCTAACTTGTAAAAGTGATAGTGTAGTGTCAGAAAAATCACTGCAAGAGTGCTAGATCACCTCCAGAAGAAAACAACCATCAATAATCATGGACTTACCTTGTTCCCTAGAACTCCACTATAAGACCTGAGCTCAATTTAGCAAAACTCCAAAACGTTGGAGTATCATAGTTCAGGCTCTAGAATCTCCCTGACCCAACTTGCTTGTCTTTTGAGAATGGAAGCATACCTTACATCACAAAGGGGGAAAGTTGGAACTATAGGGCGGCAATTCCCAAAAGATCCTTCTTATCCCAATGCACTATCATAGGCCACGGTGAATTCGTGAGGAAATAAACCCCGATCCCCAAGGGACGGATCCAGGCTTACTAGCTCCCGAAAACTCCGAGGTCCATCCCAAAAGACAAGGAAGTTTACGAAAATTCGGCTTTTCAACCAATTGAACGAAAAGAGAAATGTTTTTCTGAATTTGAAAAGTTACTTGAGCTCAGGATCCTATGAGAAGAGCGGCCAAGCCGACAATGAGCAGCCTATAGCCACATGGTAGGAGGTGACCACATTTAAAGTTACTTCAAGGAAAACATAATAATAAAGCCTAGCTTCTCTCGAGGGGATAGACGAAAAATACTGTGATTAAGAAATTAGGCAGTAAGCCAAGAGAGAAACTAACGAAGTCTAGATGGAGTTTTGGAACGCTTGGAAAAGTGTGTACTACCTGCGAAGTGGGACAAGATGCTACCAAAACTGAATCACAAGGAAAGGACATGGGTTTTATGATAAATAGGAGCAAAATCCACGTTCAAGCCCTCATGATTTATTAAACTAAGAAGAATGAAAAGTGATATCGGAAAACATGAATAGGAAGTGAGTACAAAGGTATTAAGTTCTTAGATTCTAAAAATTCTTAATAAACTAGAAATGTACTAAGACCAAAAAAGGATAAAATAATAAAAAGCCTAAACTTCTACCCACAAGTGAATTTATAAAATGATCTAACCAGAACCTACATTTACAATTTGGTCGATAAATTAACAAATTTTTCTTTAATGAGTGACCTTTTTCCGTTAAGTAACTTAGAAAAGAAAATTCTCCCCTAAATCCTAGAAAATACTCTCACGGAAACCACAAAGATAAGAGTTTTGAGATGGAACCACCATCACAAGATTTGAAACAACTTTTAGTGTTTTACATTTATCTCTAAGTCATGGAGATAGAGTCAAGTTAGAAAAAAAACCCCTTGAGGGCAAAGTTAATTTAAAAAGGGGAAAAAAACTTAACCCTATCCCCATATATTCTTATAATACTTCTCACTTGATCAAACCACAAAGAATAATTTTTAATAACGGCCAATTGCCCACGAGATTTTCGAAACTATTATGGTAAATTTGAAAAAGATATAGGTTTCTTTAAAGTGCCTAGATTCTGTAACACCTTTAC
Organism: Leptopterna dolabrata; assembly: GCA_954871275.1. NCBI lineage: Eukaryota > Metazoa > Arthropoda > Insecta > Hemiptera > Miridae > Leptopterna > Leptopterna dolabrata. The sequence continues at coordinate 62,115,267 of OX940977.1, read as the reverse complement.
GTTTTAGCATTTTCATTTAGGACTTTAACTTTGGTTAGGAAACTCTAATAATTTGGACTAGGAGGAAAGAACCAAGATCTTACCTTAATGCAGCAGGAGGAGAGCAGCCCAGGGAATCTACAGCAGCCAAATGTCCAGATTCCGACTTCTCCCTTTCCCAAGTCAACTCCGACCTCCCACTCCCCGTTCAATAAGAAAATCTTTTACTCTGAGGAGAGGGGCGACCGAGCGAATCCCAGGAAAAAGGGGCTCCGGTAAAACTGTGGATTGATGACTGAGGCCATACTGAGAGAGATTATTTCCGAATATTGGAGAGTTTATATAGTTGAAAAATCGAAGGAGGGACATGACGGAATTCGCCCGTATTTCATTAAATATTCTAATTTATTACATTAACAGTTAATTTGGGAATTTCGTCACGTCACAGATGGTAATAACAACTTTAGTGAAAACAAAGGCTTGTATCAGATGGAAAAGGATGAAATTCCACACGTGTAATGCTCGTCAGGTGCATGAAAACTGAACACTGTTTGTTTGTTTGTAACCTGCTCAGGGAGGTAACCTTGGGTTGTGATGTTACCTTCACAGAGTGGTGGTTGTTTATGGACCACAGAAGGTGGTTGTGGTGGTTGTGCCAGTCAAATACTTAGGTAATAAAAATAAACCAGCTAAAGCCAGGTAAAATGGTAGGTAATAAAAGTAACCTATCAAAAAAAAAAAACCTATTCATGTATTTTAAAGTGATGTCACAAAGTTGAGACGGTTTACATAATATCCACAGGTCATGGTGGATCCATAATATATCTACATAGGGGAAAGTGACCTAATATGAGACACATTCCTAATATGAGATAGCCCTGTATTGCGTTTATGTGGAGCTGCTTCCGACCGGATTTGTTATGAACTAACTACTAGAGTTGGCCTTGAGTGAGGGAGATGGGAACAAGCTAACCTCATCCATCGTGGGCATGTCAGTTACCAATATGGCCGCCACCTTCTAACTGAAAGGTTTTTTCTCCATCTTCTCAGGGACCTACAGGCCGTCAGGTTAGTGTTTTTTACAATTCAACTAGGGGAAAATGTTCGTTATGAAATTTTTGCTTCAAATGTCTTATTTTTGCGTTGTTGATGAATGTTGACCTAATATGAGACAGTCTCATAAATTGAGAACGCTTAGTATCTCATATTGGGCAACATATTGTCCGAACAGGTAAACACTGAATTTTTGGTAACTAGATTTATTCGAGCTTTTCAATGACAGGTAATGGAAATTTGAATACATATTTTTGAATAGGGGATGTTAATGAACGAAATTATTAAAAAATCAAATTTCTGAATTGCATTTGAGTGGCCTTTAGCGCCTTCCAAAAAAAGTATCCCATATTAGGTCACTTTCCCCTAAATATAAATTTTGGATAAGTATTTACACTTTGACATTACAGGAACAAAAATAAATGTTGGGTACTGTCACAAAGTTGAGATCGGTTTACATAATATCCACAGGTCATGGTGGATCCATAATATATCTACATAAATATAAATTTTGGATAAGTATTTACACTTTGACATTACAGGAACAAAAATAAATGTTGGGTACTGTCACAAAGTTGAGATCGGTTTACATAATATCCACAGATCATGGTGGATCCATAATATATCTACATAAATGTAAATTTTGGATAAGTACTTACACTTTGACATTACAGGAACAAAAATAAATGTTGGGTACTAACAATGTAACATTGCAAGAAACCGAAATAAAAATATAACGGTGTTAGTGACTACGAAGTGGCTATAGACACTCTACACACTACGTGTAGGGGGTCTATAGAAGTGACTATCTATTGATTGCTCCTACTAATCAGACCATGGTACACTCTTGCTAATCTGTTGGTATCTGAACGGAAATTGATGGCTGTGTCCAGGTTTTTAACAACATAAGCCATTTCTTTGATATTTCTTTTTATGTATTGGGATTCATAAGTGCAAATTCGCCAATCGTCTATTTGGGGGACATGTTGCATTTCTGCAACGTGTTTGGTGAGAGCAGTTTTCGGCTCATTTGAGTTTAGAATAGCCTGGGGGTCTCTTAGTGCTTTGTTAATGTTGGATTTGTGACCTGACATTCGGTTTGAGCCTAATTGTGTGGTTTGCCCATAGTATTTTCGTCCGCAAGAGCTTTGACATGGGATTTCATATATCAAATTACTGCGGTCATTTTTAGTGACCCCATCTTTCAGTTTTGAAAACTGAAAGATGGGGTCTTCTTTTGTTCAACAAAATCTTTTGTTCAAAACTGAAAGATGGGGTCACTAAAAATGACCGCAGTAATTTGATATATGAAATCCCATGTCAAAGCTCTTGCGGACGAAAATACTATGGGCAAACCACACAATTAGGCTCAAACCGAATGTCAGGTCACAAATCCAACATTAACAAAGCACTAAGAGACCCCCAGGCTATTCTAAACTCAAATGAGCCGAAAACTGCTCTCACCAAACACGTTGCAGAAACGCAACATGTCCCCCAAATAGACGATTGGCGAATTTGCACTTATGAATCCCAATACATTTATTTTTGTTCCTGTAATGTCAAAGTGTAAGTACTTATCCAAAATTTACATTTATGTAGATATATTATGGATCCACCATGATCTGTGGATATTATGTAAACCGATCTCAACTTTGTGACAGTACCCAACATTTATTTTTGTTCCTGTAATGTCAAAGTGTATATACTTATCCAAAATTTATATTTATGTAGATATATTATGGATCCACCATGACCTGTGGATATTATGTAAACCGATCTCAACTTTGTGACATTACTTTAAAATACATGAATAGGTTTTTTTTTTTTGATAGGTTACTTTTATTATCTACCATTTTACCTGGCTTTAGCTGGTTTATTTTTATTACCTAAGTATTTGACTGGCACAACCACCACAACTACCTTCTGTGGTCCATAAACAACCACCACTCTGTGAAGGTAACATCACAACCCAAGGTTACCTCCCTGAGCAGGTTACAAACAAACAAACAGTGTTCAGTTTTCATGCACCTGACGAGCATTACACGTGTGGAATTTCATCCTTTTCCATCTGATACAAGCCTTTGTTTTCACTAAAGTTGTTATTACCATCAGTGACTATGTAAGTAACTCTACTAATTCCCCAAATTTCAAAACCATATTCTCAACCTTGATCATACTTCACAACTCATTGTTTCCAACCTCTCTCAGGTTTCATTTCACCTATACACCAAAACACCAACCTGGGTAATGATGATACCTAACTACCCCTACAGTATGTACTCTGCTCACTACATGTGACTAACAATGTGATTAACCACCACCTGTAAGTACCCACTTACACACCCTAAATTTGTTAATTATTCCTGTAAATATGTTGTTAGTCATTGTGTACATAATAATACAAATACCTATTAGGATAAGCGCCATTTCAGTAACTCAGTTACCAATTTTAGTTAATAGAGAATGTGACTCCATCCATATCTTCTGTAACAGGTGACCTTATGTGCCTGACGAGGGCGGCCATCATGGCGCCGAAATATTGCATAATGAAGTAAAGGAGTTGAAAACAACAACGACTGGTGTGGTCAATCAACCTCATAATTGTACATCGACCGAGTCAAAAAAACCCAGCACATTATTGTCTTTACTCTCCTACAACCGTACTTGGAGAAAGGCCATACAATATAATCTAGACAACTGGTACACCAGCCCGGCTTTGTACCATTGGCTATACACAAAAAAAAACCAACGCATGTGGAACCGCTCGAAAAATAAGAAAGAACATGCCACAGATGATTGAACATTTGAAGACAGGTGAATTCACATTCCGAACACAAAGTTCAAAAAACCTCTTTGCTCTAAAGTGGCATGATAAGCGCGAAGTTGTTACCCCCAAAGGAAAAATCAAACCTAAATGTATTGCAGACTACAATTGCAATATGGGGGGAGTTGACAGAACAGATATGATGTTGAGTGGCATCGCCTGCATCAGAAAAACTGTCAAATGGTATATAAGAAATTTGTTTTTCATTTGGTGGATTTATCTGTACTCAATGGTCACTCTCTGTTCAAAAAGGTGAAAAATTCTCCGAAGTACCCATTGGCGAAATTTCATTTGCAACTAATTGCCGATATTGTGGATAAATATTGGGAGGAAAAAAGAACTCCAAGGAGCGCAAATCGGGCGGAACAAAGTCCGATACGACTGAAAGCACGCCATTTCTTATCTAAAAACAAAGATTCAGCAAAAATGCAGTGCGCGTCTGTGTTCGAAAAACAAAATTCGCAAGAGAACCAGTTACGGTTGCGCTGACTGTAATGTGCCCCTGTGCATTGATAACTGTTTTGAGAGATATCACACTGTGAAAAATTATTGAGAGGGACGTAAATTTATAAAATAATTAGTAGGTAATTCAGAAAAAAAAAATGTTAACCCTGCCATTGCTGGTCCAATGCCCAGATGGGAAAAGGGGATGGGAATTTTTTTGTTCTCGCCAAAACCTATGTCTATACTTATGTTTGTCTGAAATAGGTTAGTCCCCACAGCTGCTGGGCATTTTGGTACCGGCCAACCTATGTTGTTGAGAAAGTCAGTGTTTGATCGTCTATTATTTATTTTTGTTGAATATCAATGATAAATAACAACAAAAGCAATTATAATAATCATTTTACTGATTATAATAATGACTAAACAAAGTTGCGACTTCAACTGAATGTACGGACGAAGTACGACGTCTCATCTTCTATTACTATCGACTGTTGGATGCACGAGAAATTCCTGAAAATAAAACAACAAAAATGGGGAAAAACAATTGAAAAATAAGGAAGTTATGACTCGATTACCGAACGCCGACAGAAACTGCGTAGGTACTGCAAAATTTCTTCCGCCTGGGGGGGTAGGACTAGGGTTTGCAATCCCGGGATCCCGGGATCCCGAAATCCCGGGATCCCGGACAATTTTCACCGATTTCAAATCCCGGGATTCATGAGGCCAATCCCGGGATTTCGGGATCCCGAAATCTCAAAATACAAAAATTTCAAACGGAAATTTTTTTAGCATTAAAACGGAAAATAGTCCCAACTCGAGGCAAAGTGCTCATGATGAAAACCAGAAAGGAAATTCTCAGAATTAGGAAGCAAGTCTGTGACTGTGAATCACAGAACCGTTTCCCCTTCAGTCCAAACTCCAAACAGCGCGTTCTTCCCTCCCTCTCGCAAGCTCGCAACGTCGCAACATGTGTGATTCACACTCGCGAGCGTGAAGAATTTTCCGGACTTCCATTTTTTGTTGACTGAGTTGCGTTTTGTGCGTTGTGCGTTGTGCCTAACAGTTTTCGACTGTGCCCAATACAACTGACTGTGTGAGTTTTTGACTGTGTTTTTGTGTGTTGAGATGTCTGGAAATAGTGACTTTGTGAAACACAAAAAGGACGGCAACAAAGATTCCATATGGAGCCTGTTTCTCACGAGTAAGGATGGAGCAAGTGCGAAATGCAAGGTTAGTTTTTACCAACTTGATAAGTATTATTATGGTAATCACAAGGTGTAGGTACTTACTTCCAATTGTCGGGTTAAACATTACGTCAAAGTACATTGGTTGCATTTTATTTTCAGGATTGTAATAAAGTGCTGAAAACTGGTGGTGGTTCAACAAAGGGATTGCATACCCACTTATTTGCTATTCATGGAAGGAAAATTAATACCACTGATATATCTACGTCTGGCACTGGCAGTAAAGTAGTTGATGGGAAACGTCCGTGTTCATCAGAACCAGCTAAGAATCCGGGACAAATTACTGGGACGAAAAAGAAACAAAAACTCGAAGACTACTGTTTTAAAAGTTATAAGAAGGATAATTTGAGTGAAACGTTGGCTCGCATGACAGCCTTTTTATATGTTCGTTAAATCAGTCGACCTCAGGAAATTGTTTGAAGGCATGGGACACCATGATTTACCAAAATCCCCCAATGGAATTAAGAATCGTGTTATGAAATACTACACAGAGATACGACAACTGATCACAGCTGAAATAAAACAGCGTAAATCATCAGGTGCACGGTTTAGCCTCACCTTCGATGAGTGGACATCAACTGCGAACAAGCGTTACATGAACATTAATTTACATGCTGTTGACGAATTCTGGAACCTAGGTTTGGTTCGTGTGCGTGGAACTATGCCAGCTGAGAAGTGTAAGGAACTCTTGGAAGGCCACCTATTCCAATTTGGGCTTTGTTTGGAGAAAGATATTGTCTGCATCGTCACGGATGGGCCTTCTGTAATGGTTAAAGTAGGGAAACTGGTGATGGCAGAACATCAACTTTGTATGGTTCATGGTATCCACTTGGCAGTTTGTGACGTTTTTTACAAGAATAAGGAGCAAAGTACTGCAGTTGGTTTCCTCGAAAAGCAAGTGGGCGACAACGATGAAAACGAATTGGAAGAAGAAGAAGAGCAGACAGAAGACGAAGATAATGAAAATGAAGAGTTGGAGTTGGAGAACGCTGAATCAAGTCTGAACTTTGACTCAACGGAAACTGCATCTGAACGGGATCTTGAACTTCTGTCTGATTATCAGGACCTGAATGCTGTTATTAAAAAAGTCAGGAAAATAGTTGTCCTTTTCAGAAGGTCCCCAGTAAAAAATGACGACATACTGCAAAATTATGTAAAAGAAGAGCGAGGGAAGGAGATGCAACTGGTCCTGGATGTTAAAAATAGGTGGAACAGCCTAGTCACAATGTTGGAACGTTTCGTGAACCTGAAAGGTAGCATTCAGAAAGCTCTAATTGACATGAAAAATCCATTCACAGTCAGTGATTCTGAATTTGCTTTCCTCTCAGACGTGGTTGCTGTTCTCGCTCCAATTAAGCTGGCTGTGGAAGCGCTTTGTCGGAGGGAAGCCAATTTGTTGTCGGCTGACGCAACCATGAAATTTCTATTTGAAAAATTGCAAGCAAATAAGTCTGCATTGGCTGAAAGGATGCCGTCATCATTAATGGCTCGATTCAAAGAGAGAAGGGAGAAGAACCTATCGGGGGTAATTGCGTACCTACACCACCCTGAACCTGAACAGCCCGACGAAGATTCACCTGGGGAACACGACTTATTTGGAAGACCCTCACATGCAGCTATACGAGGAGAGCTGAAGCGAATACTCGAAAGACTCGCAGTCGAAGGTCCTTTAAGCGGTGAAGACGACCCTACAACTGACCTGAAAGAATTCGAAGCCGACAGATCCACAGTAAGCGATTGCACAGCCAGTTTGCAAGATCAACTGGAGGCCCGAATCCAAAAATCCATGGGGAAACATCAGCCTGTCACGATCACGAAACATCAAAGAGATCTGATGACCACAATCAAAAAAGAAATGAGTCTCTTTGACAATGGAGGTACCCGAGGCCACCATTTAACCATAGTTTATAACTATCTGTTGACCATCCCGCCAACCAGTGTCGAAGCCGAGAGAGCATTCTCAGCAGCAGGATTATTTTCTACGAAACTGAGGAGCAAACTGGCTGATGAGACACTGAATTCTCTCTGCTTTCTGAGGGCACATTTTATGAAAAATGAAAAAAAATAACTTCTACGTACCTACATGTTCGTAAACAAAATTGAAAATTGAAAATTTTAAAATAATTTGTAGGTAAATGAGTTAAGTTTGTAAAGTTATACTTAGCATTTTAAAAAATAAACGATTTTTTCGGTTTTTACAATAATTTTTATATTTTTTAAATTAATTCCTGAATCCCGGGATTAATCCCGGGATCCCGGGTTTGAGAACAGGTAATCCCGAGATCCCGGGATTGGTAAAGCTGGACGGGATTGCAAACCCTAGGTAGGACAGCGAGAAAGGCCTTCGCCCACCGAGACGGTGGGCGGGTGGAGCCTTCCGCGGCTTTCTTGTTTCCAGTGTTCACCAGGATTTTTACAAGAAGTTTTCCTGTATTTGAAAGCCAATGTAGCGGACAAAATAGATTTAAAAAACTTGAACCTAGTTTTCGATTCAATGAGTATTCGCAAACAAATAGTGTACGACTCGCAAGAAGGGAAGAACATAGGCTACGTAAATTGTGGAGGGTTTAATTTTGAAAATCAGGAAGATGTAGCAACAGAAGCTTTAGTTTTTCAGATCGTTTTGTGGAGATCACCTTCAACAACCGTACGTCCACTCACCGCACCTGACTATGCCCGACACCGCAGAGCTGATTACAGACCAAAAATGAAGCAGGCAAAGTTTTCTCCTAACCTTTTAGACGGAGAGTTTTTTCTTATTCTTCTGACTCAACGTGTTCAGTAACGCACCCACGAACCGTCTTTTTTAGTGATAAAATCTTGGTTAGTTTCGTTCATTTTACTTGTACCAAATTCAATAAAAGAAAATTCAAAAGATTGGAATTTACTTCTAAAGAAATACCCAAATTCCACAGTGGTGACCCCGACGTTAGGACTCTTCCTTTGGTACGTACCTATCACAGGCCTTCATCAACCGCGAGTTTTGTCCCCTTTTGGATATTAGTTCGACGTTTCCGGCCCATTTCACGTCAAGTAAACTGTCGACTATTTTTCTTCTTCTTGTGACGTTTATTGTATCTTCTCACTATGCACAAGACAGAGGACCCCGAGAACCGACCACCAGCGTCAAGCAATCAAGGTGAGATAGCTAGAGTCTCAATCAAGATTCCGCCCTTATGGCGTCGTAATGTCAAAATCTGGCGGATGCAGGTTGGTGCGCAATTTGCAAACTCCCCTGTTACAACTGAACTTACAAAATACAACTACGTGCTTGCCTCCTTAGACAGTGATGTTGCAGAAATGGTCTCAGACTTCCTGCTTAAACCCCTTACAGCTACACCTTACACGGACCGATTACAGACAGAATTTGAGATTTCAGAAGGACGTAAAGTCACCAAACTTATGACAGAACTTGACCTGGGTGACAGGAAGCCCTCACAGTTGCTCCGTGAGATGCGATCGTTGACTGGCAGTCAGGTACAGGATGATTTCTTTAAAAATATGTTCCTACAGCGGCTACCTGTCAATGTCCGTTCAATCTTAGCCCCATCCTCTGACTCCCTTGACAATTTGGCGACAATGGCTGATAAAATTCTCGAATTTTCTCCCACCCAATATGCAGTTCATCCTGTCAGCCCTCCTGACCCCTCTACCGACCGTTTTGCCCGTTTGGAGACACAGATTGCCCAACTAACTGCCTCTATTGCAGCATTTCACAGTTTTAGTAACCGCTCCCGTTCAGAGGGGAATCCGTCCCGGCAGCAGCGTTCTCGTTCAGCTACTCCAAGTCCTGGAAGTGGAGACACCTCCATTTGCTGGTACCACAGACGCTATGGAGTTGACGCACGTAAATGCTTGCTCCCGTGTGCTTTTAAGCCCCCCATGGCTAATGGTGGCTTACAGGCGGGAAACTAAATGCCCCCTCCTTGGATGCGACTGCTGGGAGTGAGGGCTCACAACAATCTAGTTGCTTATTTGTATTTGACCGCCTCAACCATACCAAATATCTTGTTGATACTGGTGCTGACATTTCTGTTATTCCGCCAACACCATCAGATCACCATTTTCATTCTAAGCGGTTTCTATTTGCGGCTAATGGATCACAAATACCTACATACGGTGAACGCCTCCTCACCTTTGACTTGGGCTTACGCCGCCAATTCCGGTGGCCCTTCACAGTTGCGGATGTCAGATATCCCATTTTGGGCGCCGATCTACTTGGACATTTTGGTTTACTTATTGACATTAGAAATAAGCGCCTAATTGATTCCTCTACTCACTTATGGCAGCCAGTCACGGAGGCAGGAGTTACCAACCACTCCTCCATTCATTTGATTGACCCAGCCCACAAATATGCCACCATGCTCCTTGCATTTCCTAATCTCCTGCAGGAAAACCCGACCTTCTGTGATCCTGGGACCGATTTTTCTCATGTGATTGAGACAAAGGGCCCTCCTGTTTCAGCCAAACCTCGTCGGCTCCCACCTGATAAGTTGGCCCAGGCTAAGCAAGAATTCCAACACATGGTGGACTTGGGTGTATGCCGCCCCTCTAAAAGTGCATGGTCCAGCCCCCTCCATATGGTCCAAAAAAAGACGGGACTTGGAGGCCATGCGGGGATTACAGGGCACTCAATGCTGCTACGGTGCCGGACAAATACCCAATACCCCACCTCCAGGACTTCAACGCTCAACTGTTTGGCACAATTATTTTTTCAAAGGTGGATTTAGTCCGTGCCTACCACCACATTAAGGTAGCGGAGGAAGATGTCCCCAAAACAGCTGTTGTTACGCCGTTTGGGCTCTTTGAGTTTTTACGTTTGCCATTTGGCTTGAAGAATGCAGCGCAGTCATTCCAACGGTACATTCACTCCATCCTTCAGGACTTACCCTTTGTCTATGTCTACCTGCACGACATCCTGGTCGCATCTACCTCAGCTGAGGACCATCAGACTCATTTGCAGCTCTTGTTCCAACGGTTGAGTGCACATCGTATTTGCATCAATGTGGCTAAATGCATCTTTGGCACACCGGAAATTTCCTTCCTTGGGTTCCTCATCAACTCACAGGGTATCAGACCTCTTCCAGAACGCGTTGCATTCATTGCTGATTACCCTCTTCCTGATACAGTAGAAGATTTACGCCGCTTCTTAGGCTTACTCAATTTTTATCGTCGCTCATTGCCACGAGCTGCGGTTCTCCAGCAACCCTTGTTTGACCTTTGCCAGAACCCCAGGAAACGTGATCATCGCAAGGTGGAATGGACTGATTGCACAAAACATGTTTTTGACCAACTAAAGCTGGAACTTGCCAATGCCGCGCTGCTGGCGCATCCGTCTTGCGACCTCCCTATGATTTTGATGGTCGATGCTTCCGAATTTGCAGTGGGAGCTTCTTTGCAACAACTTCGTCACAACTCACTTGAGCCACTCGGATTTTTCTCCAAAAAATTGTCCTCTGCACAGCGTGCATATAGCACTTATGATCGTGAGCTTCTGGCAGCATATCTTGGCGTACGGTATTTTCGTTTCATGCTTGAGGGTCGCCAATTTTGCATCTACACAGATCATAAGCCCCTCATTTATGCATTTGAACAACGGCCAGAGAAGGCCTCACCCCGCAAACTTCGTCACTTGGACTTTGTTGGGCAGTTTACCGGTGTAAGCGGATCCCCTTTCCGAAGGTTCGGGTTCCCTCCGCTGGTCATGGAGTGGCGCCTCCATCGCCGACCACTTCTGAGCATGGACCATGGAAGGGAGGCAACCTTGTTAAGAGAACCACCCCTGCTCCAAGCGGCCGCTGAGGGAACCCAGACCACATAAAAGCTCTGGATCTCCCCCTTCTCCTCAGTCCATGTCAGAACGCAGTTCAGTAATTGTCTCTTCTACTGGCTCACCTGAGTCTTGCGCCCGCGTCTTATAGCTACGGCAGTACCGGAGCAGCTCACATATTTCTATTTTCCTATACCGGGTTTTCATCCTCAGTACAGTGGTACGTGTTTTGGTACGTTCAATCGGCAAGGTAATCCGTCGACAACTACCGTGTGGTACAAGCTACCGTGTTTCTTCAGTATTAAATTCAGTGCAGTACAAGTGGTACGTGTTTTGGGTACGCTTCTCGGCAAGGGCAATCCGTCGAAAGCTACCGTGTCATTGGTGTGTGAACCTCAAGAATATCTCCGATATCGTGGTATGAAATTGTTATCCTGTTGTTAACGTCTATAAAGCTCTTTATTCTTCATTTCAATTACGAGACTTCATCTCTCAAGCTATCTGCCAATTCATTAATACCTTCAAGTAAAGCAGCAAATGCGCAGTAGCCCCAGTTGTGAATGGGTGTTTCCTTTGTTCTCTTGTAACGCCTTCAGCCATTTTTGTTAACGGCATACGTCCGCATCTAGCCCTCAGCTCCAACCTTGTTGTTGTTTGAATATTATAATACGTATATCCTATCCAAGGTAATTTCGACTTCATCGACATTCCCTTGCTTAATTGTCTTAAGTTCTGTATTCAATTCTATGACACGCAGTGTCTCACACAAATCCTCATCGTACCTATACTTTCGAAGGCCTTGTTTGCCGCTACCATAATTATTATTATCCTGTAAAATACCCTATATAAATTGCTTCTGAATCATTTCACTTTGCTAATTCCAAATTAAACCTTTCCTTACTAGAGAATCTTGGTCTTTATTACTCCCCCAAGTCTCCTGTAGGATTTCCTGCTTCAAAAGTAGGTGGTGGCAGCAACCTCTACCCTATTTGGAATTAACTTAGCTTCTCGTATCAATAACCCTAGTTTTCGGGCTTCACCCAAACCCTTCTAAAGAGATTACATTTTTGGTAACAGTTGATCTCATAGCTGACCACAGTGGTTACATTTTGGTGGCAGCATTTAGGAATATTTAAGTGATTCCATTAGCTGTCAGGTCCGAAAATAAGAGGTTACATTTTTTTAGTAACAGTGAGTGGGATTCTATAATTGGTTCCATTCACTGGTTACACCACCGACATAAGATATGTTCCAGGTTCTTCAAACGTTCCGGCTGATACCTGTTCTAGAGTTACGGCCATTGATCTCTCTCCTTCAGCCCTACTGCGTGACATAGCCAATGCTCAAGCTACATGCCAGGAACTTCGGCACCTGAAAGCTTCCTCTAACTCCAGCCTCAACCTTCAGGACATGGTGCTTCAGGATGGTTTGACGCTTACGTGCGATGTTTCCACTGAATCCCTTCGTCCATTTGTCCCAGATCAATTTCGCAGGCAGCTCTTCGATTCTCTACACTCCCTAGCTCATCCTGGTATATCTGCTTCTGTTAAGTTGGTGCATACCCGTTATTGCTGGCCTTCTCTCAAACGAGATGTCACGCTGTGGGCAAGAACCTGCATTCCATGTCAACGCGCTAAGACCTGGAGACACACATCAAGCAACATCGGCACTTTCCAGCCAGCTGAGGCAAGATTTGTGCACATTAACGTGGACATTGTTGGGCCATTACCAATTTCCCAAGGATTCCGTTACCTACTGACTGTTGTGGATCGGTTCTCAAGATGGCCAGAGACAACACCACTCGCTGATATTACATCCGAAACTGTTGCGTTGGCCCTTGTTTCCACATGGATTGCCTGGTTTGGGGTTCCCCGTCGGATCACGACAGACAGGGGGAAAAAATTTGACTGCCACCTTTTCAGAAGCCTTACAACATTGCTAGGAGCCGACCATATTTCAACAACTGCCTACCATACTGCGGCCAATGGCGCGGTTGAACGGTGGCACCGCAGTTTAAAAGCAGCACTCAAAGCTCAGCTGTCAGACGACTGGGTTCCCGCCTTGCCCCTGGTTCTCTTGGGACTGCGGTCATACCTTATCCCAGGTTTTGATGTGACACCGGCTGAGATACTATGGTGAGCCCATCCGCCTCCCACTTGACCTTCTGGACCGCCCAACAACCTCTCCAGATGTTCCAAGCCTCCTTACCAAACTGCGAGACCACATTGACAAGCTTCGACCTATACCGTTCATCCATCACTCTTCCAAAGCAGTATACGTTCACCCTGAGTTGCTCTGCGTTCTTCTGAAAGTATGTACTCATTTCAACGGTGTCGTATTTAAAGATCATGCATCCAATAATGATTTCGGAGAAGAGTGCCATCAAAATAGTTTAGTGAAGCTTATATATATTATGTCTTATGTTCATGAAAATTATGTGTCACCATTTCGCTAAACAAGTCATTTGCAATCTCATCTTCAAAACCAGGCCTTCGTCAGAAACTAAAGAAACTAGTGCTATTCAAAAATGTTTAATTTCAACAAAATCACCCCACTAATTTTGTAAAATACTGTTTATTGTTTAGTGTAAACGTAGGAACTTTTTATTAATTTTACTGATATTTGAATAAAAATATGTAGGTGCTTACCTACTTTCCATTTATGTTCGTTGTAAGTAGTCTATTTTTTTTTTTACAAACTATTCTCTAAGTACCTAATTGAACATTTTTATTGTAAATAAAAATTTCGTTATTTTCACATACTGATATTTCTTTTTGTTATTATTTCATCACTTTACTTGCATTCAGACTACTCATTAAAGAACAATAATATAATGGGTCTGGTAACAACCAAAACTGGTTCAAAAGAACGAAATAACGTAGGTAATGAGAAAGATATACACAGATCTCTTTCTATTTCACTTCAGTTTGCAGTGTTAAAATAGTTGTATTTATTCATATTTGGTGCCATTCAAATGTCTTAATCGAGGGCTTTCCAATCATACTACATTCGAAAAAAATTCAACGACTTCTACTTCGTTAATTCGTAGATGATACGTTCGTGTGAACCCATATATACCCCGCTGGTCAGCTATCCAGGTAGTTATACATCTATGGGTAGTACGGTCCTCTCATTTTTCGCATTCCAAAGGGGAGTCGGCGCCTGGCCACCTGGCTGTTTTGTCCTTCGACGCTCCCTTCTTCTCCCTCCTGCCCAGAACCACGTCCCTTCCCTCTTCATCGGTCATCCGCTTACAATAAGGAGGCTCAGTTTATCGTCCCTTTTCGAGCGAGTATGTGCGTTTCTCAACGTCGAATTCATTTCAATGGTTTTCTTTTATGACAAACGCGAGTTCACGTTGTGTAATGAGTGATTTGAAGATAGCAGGCAAAACATGGCAAGTGTGAATTGTTTTATATGCGGAAATGTTGTACAAGAGGGCGCCGAATAGTGGGATATTAAAAGAGAAGTCACTTAAAACGTTCATTGAGGCCAGTAAGAGGAGAAAGGATGGACATCATACGTGGTTGGAAACACAGAAAGCTGTTATCGTTCACGAGAAGTGTCGTAAAGGGGTCTACACGAAGGAGTCTAACATTGCAAAGGCTGAAAAAGAAGCAGGAAACAGGTGCCGTGGGACTAGAGGTGGTGAGGAAGTACCGAAATTCAACTTCAAGAAACTGTGCTTCTATTGTGGAAAAGATGCCTCTGAACGCTTCAAGGCCAAACAAAAAAAGCTCCCCATTCACAGACGTGAAACAGTGCGTGAAATTATGACTCTCGAGACAATGCAAACGATCAAAGATGCTGCGACTGCCAGAGGAGATGAAATGGGGGAGGCGGTATTGCGTAGGATGGCGACAGAATCAGATCTAGTAGCCGCCGAAGGAAGGTACCACGATTCTTGCCGTAATCTTTTCTTCCATTCACGCCCTTCTGTGAATCCTGATACAGGTGGACCAGGTACCAGTGGACGAAGGGAGAGTTCTGAAGTGACAGAATGTGTCGACTTCATTGCACAGTACCTCGAGAATAATGAGGAGGTCTGTCAGTTTTCACTTAACGACATCCTTGAAGAATATAGTGGGCCTAAAGGTAAAAAAACATACATAACGCAGAAGCTGTCGGAGAGGTTTGGAGATGATTTGCTTGTTGTGCCTGGAACGAATCGACACAAGCCAATCACTCTCTGCTACAAAAATGTTGGCCAAACTATTCTGAGCAACAACTGGTACGACTCCAGGAAGCAGGGGGCTGATGAACGCTTGCGAATAGTGGAAACAGCAGCTGAAATCATACGTGAGGACATCAGATCCAAAGTGTACGAATTGGGTAAGTATCCCTCCCCTGACAAGTTCCTAAGCAGTGTGGACGACGACATTCCTGAATAGTTGAAGTTGTTACTAACGACAATAACAAGGCCTCGAGGAAGGAAGAAGGAGGCTGAGAGGACAGAAAGAGCTCAGAAGCAAGTCAAAGCCATTGCCCATTCTCTGATTTCTGTGACCCGGCCAAGATCTTTTACATCTCCAATTTTACTTGGAATCGGAACCCTGCTGTACAGGAAGTAGGTATGGCTCAAGGCACCTGGTTGACGTACTGTCAGCTATGGGGTTCAGCAGCAGCTATGGAGAAGTCAAGAAACTAGAAGTGTCCTGTATTCAACAGCCTCTTGATATCATCATGAAGAATTCGTTCACCCAATTCGTATTTGACAATGCCGATATAAACATGGATACCATTGATGGCCATGATACGTTCCATGCCATGGGGGGTATTCAGTGCTTCACTCCTAAGAGGTCGTTGATTCCCAGAACCCCCATACCAAAGGTGAAGTCCATCCCACCAGTGATCAGTTTGCGCAATTGCGCCACCATCCCCCTGGAACATTTTGATAAACCACGGGACAGTGGTTTTGCCTCTTTGACCATTGAGCCCGCACCAGGTACAGCTGGGAAACAAGTCCTTCCCAGGTTGACTGATATGCTATGGATGTTTGGGAAGTGGAAGAATGTGACAAACCTCCCTGATTGGAATGGCTTCATGGAGAGGATAACTGCTGAAAAAGAGTACCAAACCTCACGCATCCTGTGCCTGCCATTCATCAATGCCCCCCCATCCGATGCTGATACTGTATATACATCCCTCAAAGCGGCGGTGGAGAAAAGTGGTGATCAAAAGCACTGTTTCGTGACTTTTGACCATCCGCTGTACATGAAGGCAAGATCGTTTGTAGCTTCATGTGGTCCAGACAGTCAGCTAAATCGCGTTGTAGTCAGGCTTGGTGGATTTCACCTACTTATGCCCTTCATGGGAGCAACTGGCTACATAATGGATGGCAGTGGTTTGCAAGATTTGTTTAATGTCTGCTTTGCGCTTGCTTCCACAAAGAGTATCATGTCTGGCCACACTACTCCAGAGCTGTCAGAGCTCACATGCTGGCTCAGCTTGCTCTGAGTAAAATAGTACTGTCATCACTGTCACTGTCAGAAGAAGACAGAGCTTAGAGCTGTCGCTGTCACAGCTCTAAGCTCTATTCTTTTTGACTATGGGACTGACAGATTCCAGATAGAACAGCCTACTGTGATGACACTCATGCAGAAATTTCAAAACCAATTGAATATCTTGGAGGAACTCAGCCCCACAGCAAAACTTTGGGTGCAGTATTTTAGGATGGTTTGCATCCTGAAACAGTTCATCGAAGCTGAAAGGAGTGGGGATTGGCTTCTACATTTGGAAAGCATAAAAAACATGATTCCCTACTTTCATGCATCAGGCCATTTCAATTATGCTAAAGGAAGCCAAATATACTTGCAAGATATGCTCGCCTTAAAGAAGAAGCTCACTCCAGCAGAGTATCAACAGTTCACATTTCTTTCATTTTTCACCATAAGACGATCCCAGAAACACTGGTCCGGAATTTGGACAGATATGACGATCGAGGAAGTTTTAATGAGGGCTATATCTGCATGCGGAGGTCTGTCTAGAGGGCGGGGAATTACAGATGGCACATTAGCCAGGTGGATAGCAGGAATGCCAACCGCTGTTGACATATCGCACCAAATTGAGGAGTACTGCGGCGTCTCTTTCTCAACATCTGATCAACATGTCGACACCACAAACAGCAGGATGCAGAGGGACTACAAAGATGTTGAAAAATTCAGTCAGTGGTTTGAATCTCACGATCCTTTCCCCCGAGGTCCATCCATTATGTCCATCAGCACCGGAGTATTGGGAGGTGCTGAAATTGATTGCCATAAAGCATTTGAGAAAGGAATGAAAAGTATGGATAGCGTGAGAGGGAATAACTTCAAGGATGTGAAATTTGTACGATAGAATAGAGTACTTACTGCCTTTGCAAGCAGTGAAGTCGAAGGTAACAATAAATGGTGAAAGTGTCCCTATCAGTCTGATACCATGTTCCGCAGAATCCCTTTCAACATGAAATCACCAAAGGAGCTCGAATCCTATTTCTCATTCGAATTAGCCCCCTATCCAGTAGCGCTCTTCGATGAGGATGGACTGATGCGGAAGACCAAAAAATCAGATCTGTACAAACTTTTCCTCCCAACCAATGTTGAATTCTCAAAACATTCAGATTTCGTTGTGGATGGCGGTTTCTTGCTGCACCGTGTTGTGTGGAACACCGGGGAAAAGTTTTCGGCAGTCATCGCAAAGTACTTGAACTACGTTCAAAGTAATTTTGGATCAAATTGCTATGTTGTCTTTGATGGGTACCCTGAGACTTCCAAAAAAAGCACCAAGTCAGCTGAACGAGCGTGTAGAGCTCGAACCGTGTCATCACCTTCTGTGATATTTGATGCATCGATGCCAAAAGAAAGATTCCTTGCCAACAAAAACAACAAGAAACGCCTGATTGCGATGCTTATGGGCAAGTTCATAGGTGCAGGCATTCAAGTCAGACAGGCCGTTGAGGATGCAGATACCACGATTGTTGCTACTGCGGTGGAGAGATCAAGGCATGGAGGGAATGTGTTCATTGTGGGGGAGGAGGTAGATTTATTGGTTTTGCTGACTGACCAAATATTATTGAACAGCGAAGATCAGACACAGTTGATTGACAACATATTCCTAATGAAACGCGGGAAGGGCAGTCAGGAAACCGTGATCTACAGTCCAAACAAGAGCAAGCTATCCTTGGATGCAAAACGAAACATCTTGTTTCTCCATGCCTTCAGTGGCTGCGACACGTCATCTTCTTTCTTCCGACAAGGCAAGGTCAAATTCTTCAACACTCTTGCCAAAAATCCTGACCTCCAAAGTGTTGTATCGATTTTCCTCAACCAAGAAGTCACTCCTGACCAGATTGCTGATGCTGGAGTAAAATTCACAGCAGCAGTTTACACAGGCAACAGTGGACAGTCTCTCAATCTCAACCAACTCAGATTCCAACTCTTCCAAAGGGCCCTCTCAAAAAACACCTTCAACTTGGCGTCATTGCCCCCCACTGAACTGGCCGCTCACCAACATGCATTCAGGGCGTTTTTGCAGGTGCAGATGTGGAGGGACCGAGAGATGAATGCTGAGCAATGGGGATGGAAATCCGGCCCAGATGGTTTGATGCCTGTACAAACCACTCAGCCTCCAGCACCCGAAGCATTAGTAAATTCAGTTTCCTGCGCCTGCAAAACAGGGTGCAAAAATGCATGTTCCTGCAGAAAATTTGGGCTCAAGTGCTCAGCCATCTGCGCCCACTGCAAGGGGCATGCATGCCTTAATTCAGTCAGTGAGCAGCATGACATAAACGAGTCGTCCAGTTCCAAAAGCCACTTTGTCCAATTTTCGAAAAATTCGAGATAACTATCGATTTTCATTAAATCGCAGGTGACGAATCGAATGGTGAAGTTTTTTTCTTTCTAAACCCACTATATCCCTCCCAAAATGACCCTGAAGAGTCGTGTTGCTTTCCAAAACCCACTATGTCCAATGGGAATTCCAAAAGCCGCCATGTCCATCTCATTTCTCCTGTTTCAAAACCCACTTTGTCCTACACTGTTATGCACCCTTCTTTATCATTGTGTTTCAAAACCCACTATGTCCACAGTTCTCTTCAGTGTTCTTTTCTTTCAGTGTTTTATTAGTTTTTTCAGACCTTAGTAATCTTTTTCAACACTGGAGGCAAAGCTAATGAAACGAGATATATTTTGTTGGTAGCATTGTTGTTTTGAATCATTGCTAACAAGTGGTTTTTGGACTATTACCTCATAGAGTGTGTGTGAATGTGGTTTGATAATTTTCTCATGATGGAAGGTGAATTAAGTGTCAAATCGTGTAAAGTTGTTCATGCAGAATATGGAAAAGGAAGGAAGAAGTTGTCAGATCCAACGCAATGGAAGAAGAACGTTGAAAAACGTAAAAGGTAAGACCGTCTTGAGAACATAGGTACTCATATCCCTCTCTTCCCAGGTCGTTAGCAAGTGTCATCCTTTTACTCCCAATTCGCTCTAAGTTTATTGATTGTGTCCTATGTTATTCAGGTATGCAGCACCGTCCTTGCCTCGCAGACCACCTTGCAATCACACGGGTGAAGAGTTCAACTGCAAAGACGTCACATTGCATATAGGTTCCACCAACTCTTTTACAAGGAGCCTGTGAGATCCATTCAGAACGATTTGATACTGAAATATATGTGACTGTAGGAACTCCTCACAGGCGTCGTAGTCGGAAGGGAAAATTCGAAAGGGAAGTAAGCTCTTCATACGTCATACCTACCGTTAGGAATGGAATAGTCTCTCAAGCAAAACTTTGTCGGAAGTTGTTTCTCTCATCTCTATGTCTCGGCAAGGATAGAGTGCAACTACTGTGTAAACCTTTTTTGTCAAGCGGTGATAAGTATGACGAAAAATGGGGAGGGGACCGGCGAAGTCATAAATTTGCAGACAAAAAAAAAGCAGTCAAGAATTTTATTGAATCTGTCCCATCTGTCGAGTCCCACTACAACCGTTCCAAAAATACTACTCGCCAATACCTAAGTAGTGATCTCTCTATTACAAAACTTCATCAGATGTTTTTGGAAAAACATGATGCCAATCTTCACGTTAAGTATGAGTTCTTTCGCAATGTTTTTTTCGAGATTATAACATCGGTTTCAACTCACCTGCCACAGATGCTTGCTCAACATGTATCAGTCTGAACGAAAAAATGAAAGCATCAGCAACCGAAACTGTTAAAAACAACAACCTGACCTTGCTTCAGGGCACCCGGTACTTTTCGGTAACCACCCCCCTCCCGTCCATAGTAGACCTCTTTTCGCGGTGATTTTTCTCAGGAACTACTGGACGGATTTTCATGTTTTTTTTTGTTTGATCAGGAATGTAGTAAATTTTCATTAGACGAATCCTTTTTTTTAAATCTTTCACAGAAAATTTTGTACTCGAGAGTTTCTGAAAATTGACCTTTTTTGTCACTTTGGAGTTGTCTGGCGAGGCTTGGAGTTGAAATATCGCCAAAAGGATCCGTCTATCTCATCTCCTAGGTCTCCTGTGTAAAACAAAATGATACGGCGGACGGAATCTACGCACCTTGAAACGGAAAAGAAAAAATTTTGAGGGGGTGTTATACAAATTTTTTGCTGGGCGAATACATAGGTGTATTATTCACAGAATAATCAATCAAAATGCAGTGCCCGTCCGCCGTATCACGCATAGCGGCATCATTTTCGGTCTAAAAAATTCGTTCTTTAGCACACATGCTCCATTTGGGCCCTAGTTGTGTCCCGAAACTTTGCAGCCCGATCGGAATATACCCAGGGGTGTTGTGTGTGAAAATGTGTATAAAAGAAACGCTTGCATACGAGTCTGCAACACACTGAGACATTTTCATGTCATCCCCCCCCCCCCCCCCCTGTCGTCACTCTCCGTGTTCGCTATGGCTGCACGTAGCTTTTTGCGTAAACGATATTCTCTCATACGCTCTTTGGCAGAAAGTGGTGGTTGTTTACGTTTCAATTTTTCCCTGTACTTACGTTGCCGCTGCGTGCCTGATTTTGGAGTTGACTTGCCGGCTAATTTCTTTCGTTCTCTGTATTCACGTTTTCGCACTGTGTCTGGTTTTAACGTCTTTCGGTCACCGTGAACTTGTAGAAATCGCTCATATTTTTCAGCGTCGGTGGTGTGTGATGTAAACGCCGTATCACGCACAAATTCAAAAAACTCCTTGGAATTCATATGATTATTACACTGCGACGCATGACTAACTGCCCTTGATAACCTACACAGAGGACCAACCCGTGTAAATACGCCACGTGTATTAGTAGTCAGATTTATAACAATTAAACACACAATAACGTTTACATGTAACAATATATTATATTGTTACATGTAAACCTTATTGTGTGTTTCAATTTACTTTTTGTGTGTTTACATATTATGTAGCTCTTATAAGTTTACGACCACAAAGCACTCGTAACGCAATTGTGTATATGTACCCAGGCGACACACCGCTCATTTGGGACACCTAAGGACCATAATGTTGTGTGCAAACAAACTTCGTATCAAGTCATGCGCATATCTCAGCTTTTCGAAGGGCGACAACCGAGTGAGAGGAATGTATTCTAGTTCTATAAATCGAGAGGTTTCCAACGAATGGTGAACGGTTTTTGTCCGATGACAAATGACGAAGTACTATTCCCCTAGCAACGACTCGGTTGTACGCGGAAATCGTCAGAAACTCATTTGGGACAATTTTCGTAGTCAATTTTCGTAACGGTTTTTGAGTTATGTGCCATATGAAAGACATGAAAATGTCAAAAAAAGTAGTAAATTGGATAAGTAGTTCCCGAGAAAAGTCGCCAAGAATGTCAAAAAACACGAAGTTGAGAAAAACGCAAAAAACGAAATCGATCGTGATTTCAAGCGATTCCGAGCCAATTTTCATGTCTCTGTCGCCTACAATCGATTGTTGAGTGTTGCTAATTTGATGTGAACTTCCATGGATGACGTAGTGAGGAAGCCTTCTTCTTTTTCAACATTCCAAGGTAACCACAAGAAAGATAAATAAACTTGGACGTTAAACGTCACTATTGATTTCTGTGTTTGTTTTTGTTGGTGTTCTGTGTAGGTTCTTGTCGTATTCTCTCCCCATTCTTCGTTCCTGTAATCCGTTTTTACGTTGTCCTGTTTTCAATTAATCCCATTATAACTTCTTGTAGGAATGGGAAAATCAAATCGTGTTTTCAAAAAACGGAAGGCCCCAGTCCGATGGCCTATGAAAAACAACGTTGCAGCTCCCAGTTCTTCAACCCCTGCTGATAAGCCACCCGAACGTGGTATGACGACTTCCGAAAAGAAATTGAAGCTATCAAAATATAATGATTATCAGAGCGACCACATGTACGACATCGTCGATTTACATGATTTATGGAAACAAATAATGTCTCCATTTGCTGTGTGCAAAGAATGTCAGGGTGAGCTTTCATTCAGTGTTTCTTCACGAATCGGTCTTGCTGCTAAAATGATATTGTCTTGTGGGAAATGTGGTGAACTCAAGACAATAGTGAACTCAACAAAAGTTTCATACTCAAATCCTGAAGGTAAGGAGTTCAAGTGTTACGCCATCAATCTGAGGTTAGCGCACACAATGAGAAACATCGGAAAGGGTCAAAAAGGAACGAACATTGTGTGTGCTCTTATGAATTTGCCTCCTCCTGTCACCAAACCTCGCAGTTATGAGGCATTCCTTCGAAATGCATCGGAAGAAGCTGCAAATCCTTCCATGAAAGCAGCTGTTGAGGAGGCTATTCATGATCATGGTTCGAGAGATCTCACAGTCACATTTGATGGGTCCTGGCAGAAACGGGGTCACACATCTCTGAACGGCATCATGACTGCTATAAGTGGCAAAAAGAAGAAAGTTATAGACATTGAAGTCATGTCAAAATTTTGTCTTTGCAAGGACAGGCTAAAAAATGTGCATACCACTGATTGTACTGCAAATTACATAGGGGCGAGTGGTGGTATGGAGGTTGCCGGAGTGAAGGCAATTTATGAAAGGTCACAGAAGTATGGGGTCAGATACACTAAGTATCTGGGGGATGGGGATTCAAAGGCATTCGCTAGCATACAGAAACAAAATCCTTATGGCTCTGAAATTTCTCTGGAAAAGCTGGAGTGCATTGGTCATGTACAGAAGAGGATGGGATCACGACTGAGGAACTTTAAGAAAAAAATGGGGAATAAGAAACTTGATGATGGAAAGCCACTTGGAGGGAGGAACAGATTGACAAATCAGATAATTGATAAAATTCAGAATTATTATGGTTTGGCCATTCGTCGTAATTGCTTGTCTTCTGTTTCCGAAATGAAACAGGCAATATGGGGTTCATACCTTCACCTTCTGTCCACAAATACCAAGCCATGTCATGAATTTTGCCCCGAAGATGAGGACACTTCGTGTAAATACCAAAAAAGTCAGAGAAATGGAGAGATATATGACCATGAAAAACACACCCATTTACCAGCAAGTATCATGCAACTTCTGAAGCCCATCTTCAAGGATTTGGCAGCACCTGATCTCCTTGCGAAATGCCCACATGGGGAGACTCAAAATGTCAGTGAGAGTTTCAACAACTGTATGTGGGCTGTAATTCCAAAGAGAGTGTTTGTGAACCTCAAAACGTTGAAGTTTGGGGCCCATGAAGCTGTTTTGACTTACAACGAAGGTTTCCTCGGTAGTGTTTCGTTCTGAAATCCCTTGGAATTGAGCCTGGAAGATTCTGCGTTGACGCTGTAAAAAGAATGGACCTTGAACGTATAAGGAACAGCATTAGATTGGCTGAAAAAAACACCAAGGAGGCAAGGCAAAGCAGGAGAAACGCGAGGGTGAACCTGGAAGAGCAATTCAACGAGGAGGAGGCAGACGATCCATCGTACGGCGCTGGACTTCACTAACTTAGGAAATTAATTTGAAACATTTGTAAGTTGAATTTTCGTTGAAACACAATTTTTTTCATGTTCTTTACATGTTTGAGCAAGAGTGAGAAAAAAAATATATTTGAAAAATCGAAAAAATGAGTTTTTCAACGTACCGGGTGCCCTTAACGTACATAAAATGAGAGCAGCTTGCTTTTATAAGATGTTACGAGCCGAAGAAGAAGGGACAGTAGTTTTCAGTTTTGACTGTCAAAAAAATCTTGTCCTCCCTAAAATTCCAGACCAAGCAGCTTACTATTCGCGACAGCTATACCTATATAATTTCACTATATGCCATGGCAGTTCCTGTTCAAGTCAAGATGTTACCAATACGTTCGCATACATTTGGTTGGAAAACGAGTATGATAAGGCATCTAACCAGATTGCTTCTGCTGTTTACGACAGACTAACTAAGACGAACATGGATGCTATTAAAACTATACGCCTCTTTGCTGATGGGTGTGGAGGTCAGAACAAAAATTCTATAATTGTGTTCATGATGTGCATCTGGCTCAAAAACTATGCCCCTCCGCAACTCGAGAAATTGGAAATAATTTTTCCCGTGGTTGGGCATTCATTCATGCCACCTGATAGGGTTTTTGGTGTACTTGAAAGAGAATTTATAAAGAAGAGTGAAATCATTACACCTGAAGAATACGTAGAGGTGATTTCAAGGCAAGCTTCAGTGTCCAAATTGGGAGACGATTGCGTAGTTTATGATTTCAAAAAGAAGGCTGCTGATTTTTTCAAAAAAACTACTGTTTGGCACTTCAAATTCAATGAGTGCAAAAGAATTATTGTTACTTTGTCCGGGAAGAACAAAATCCCCTTGGTAAGGGGAGAGCCTGCTTATCGATCCGACATTGGCGCAGGAAAATCAATATTGAAAAGTGGGAAAACACTGACCAAAAACCTTGGTATAGATACCATTCTCAAGGGTAAACCTGTCAATGAAAAAAAACTGCAAGACGTCAAAGATCTATGGCGGTGTTAAGCGAAAGGGAACCAGTCCACAAAATCATGAAAATCGAGTTAGGTCCGTTTCCTGGTTCTCGGAGGTGGGTTTTACGTTTAGGAAAAAAGATCCAGTCGAAAAAAAACAGTTTTAAGGGGCTAAAAACCGTAAAGAAAAATCGTTGAATATATAGTAGGTGATTCTGTTTCTGTAAAAGAAACCACTAAGGTTCGTAAATAAAATGTCCGTGACTTCATTCAGCAAAAGGGAACCACTCTTGATTGGTTCGTTCTTTAAATAAAATTCACATGACTTGTTTCTGCAAAGAGAACCAATGAACACTGATTCCTTAAGATTGCTTTCAGCAAAAGGGAACCACTATACACTGGTGCCGACATTTGACTTTTTTTGTTGGCAATATCGTTCATCAGTGTTACTTTTTTCTTTCTCTCTGTTTTTCTTTCACTCTTTTTGTCTACCACGGAATCTCCAGGACAGCAAACAAAGAGATCACCTCACCTCACCACTGTTTTGGCGCGTTTTCATAGAGTAATTTTCGTCATGGATACACCCGAGGACATAAAGGAGAGGGAGACCATCTCACCTGTTGAACAAGCCTTGTAGACTTCGACCTTAGTGACACAGGGATTTTTTAATTCCAGCCCAATCTGTTATTGTTTACTCAGTGCTTCTATTCGTTTCGATCTCAATCCCACTTTACCGTTCTCGTATCCCTTCGTGGGTTTCGATCCTTTAATGGATGGACGACGAGGAAAAAAGCTTGTTGACCTGGCACTTCGCCAGGCCTGCAAACGTCAAGCTCCAGGTGATGGGACTGGGTTTAATCCAGTTGGAACTCAGTTGAAAGAAGACAGTGAACATGATTTTTTACCTCAGAAGTTGGAGGGTTTCCGTGATGAAGGAGGGCAAACCATGGAAAACTCGGATGATATACTCATTGAAGCTGCAGACGAACGTAAGTGAATTACTAACTATTATTTTCGGACATTGGGAGGCACCAAGAATGACGCACCTTGGTGTGTGAACTTGAGCCGTGCCGAATTCGGTGTCAATCGGATGTGGTCCACTGACTTGGTACCACTATGAAATTTGTGTCATCTCTCATTTTTTTCGTTAACAGTTATCAAAAATCTTGCTGAAACGCAAACCGAAGCAGTTGACCAGCAGTTGGAGGGTTTCCATGATGAAGGAGGGCAAACCATGGAAAACTCGGATCATCTACTCATCGAAGCTGCACAAGAACGTAAGTGATTTAACATTATTGCCGATTGTTATGTTCCGGTTGCATTATGTACTGTAGTGTGCGTTTACTTTAAATTTATTTATACTGTTTCATAAATTTTTATGTTAACAGTTATCGCTGAAACACAGACCAAAGAAGCGGTCCAACAGCCAGTCTCACCAGAGAACGTGGTCAGTGCTTCACCTGTTCCTAAAGCAACACACGGTATGCTTGATTCTTCCTCAGAAGATGATGTTACAGTCCAGAAAAACATCGATGACCCAGATTATGAACCAGCTGTAGAAGAGAACAACTCTGACTCCGAAGCATCGTACAATGAAGATCAAATTCCAATAGTTGCCGTGGGTGATGTGAGTGTTACCAGCATTGATGGAAGAAATGAGTGTTTGGATATCGGCAATATCGTTGTTTTGGAAGTAGTAGTCCCGTTACCCTCCTCACAGAATGCTGAATACGGTCAAGCTGCACAAAACAGGGTTGAAGGTTTGCCTGTCAGTTCGACTGTGGATGCTCCAGACGAACCGTCGATTGTGGCTCCTGACAACACGTCTTCTGTGTCCAATATGGTTGACCAGGGGAGTGTCCGCAAACCAAAGGGACGGAAGAGGCGCTTTCAAAACCAGACACTCCAAGATGCCAAAAAGTTGAAAGCCTGTAATCAAGACTACTTCAACCGCAAAGGGGAATTTAAGAAAAAGAAAGAATTCAGATATTATAACTGCACATGCAAAGCTAAATGTCACGATTTGATACCTGTTGATGTTAGAAAGAAGGTATTTGATAATTTTTGGGCGCTGGGTGATTACTCATCCCAGAATTTGTTTATAACCTCCACGGTAATAGAGGTTCCAATCTCTCGTACATACGTAAGAGAAAAAAAACGATCAGTGGAATTTTCTAGGAAATATACCCTGTCATCAACAACGGTCTGTCGATCCATGTACATCGAGACTCTGCAGATTTCCACAAAGAGAGTCAACACTGCCCTGACAAAATTGAGGCTTGGAGACACCCTCTCGAATGGAAGAGGAGTGGCCGGAGGGAGGAACAAGAGGCATGTCACTGAGGTTATCGACCACATCAATAAGATTCCCCGGTACATATCACACTACAAGCGCGCAGAAACGGATTCGGAATTCCTGCCTCCAGAGCTGACATTGACGAAAATGTATTGGATGTACGTTCAGGAAAAGGTTGCTAAAGACAAGGAAAAGCTGACACAATTCAATGATGGAGGTCTGCAGAAAAAACTCGCCTTATCGAAAGAGGTGAATGCTGTAAGTTTTTCTACGTACAGGAGAGTTTTCACAACAGAATTCAACCTGAAATTCAAGCCTTTGAAAAAAGACACATGTAATCTATGTGACTCACTGGCAGCACAGCTGTTGTCGGCTTCGGGGGAGGAAAAAGCACGACTAGAAAACGAACAGAAGCTTCATCACGACGCTTGGCAGCAAGCAAGACAGCTCATGAACAATGATATCTGCTCTGCCCAACAAAATGTGGAATTGGAGGTTTTGTCCTTCGACCTAGAAAAAACCTTGCCGTTACCTCGTTTACCAACCGGTATCATCTTTTATAAAAGGCAGTTGTGGCTGTACAACGAAGGGATCCATTCATTTAAGAAGAAACAAGGTTACTGTTATGTTTGGACCGAGAACAAAGCCGGTAGGGGGGCTCAGGAAATTGGTTCATGCTTGATGAAGCACATAATGAGTGAAGTTGGACATGATGTGAAGAATCTGGTCCTTTGGAGCGATTCCTGTGGTGGGCAAAATCGAAATATAAAAATGGTGTTGATGCTCAAATGTTGTCTGGAGTCCCACCCTACCCTGGAAACGATAACAATGAAATTCCTGATTTCTGGACATAGCTTCCTCCAAAATGACACCGATTTTAGTGACATCGAGTCGGCTCTGGAACATGTTCAACGTTTGTACCTCCCAAGCGATTATATCGAGGTCATGAAAAAGGCAAGGAAGAGAAAGCCTTTTATCGTTAAAGAAATGGCCCCTTCCGATTTTCATGGGACTCAAAAAATCGAGGATTCCATCACAAACCGAAAAGTAGGCGAAAAGAATGAAAAAATCAACTGGTTTAAAATCAGGGAAATTAAGATTGTGAAAACTGAACCTCTCAGGGTGTACTCTCGACAAGATTTCAGTGGTGAATTTTCAAAAATTTGCCTTGAAAAAAAAAAAAAAAAGGGGAAGGAAGAAGTCAAACCCAATTCCCGGAGAGTTCCATTTCCGAGACTATCTTACACCAAATTGGCAGGATGGAAAAGCCATAGCACCTGCCAAATTGAAGGATATAAAATCTATACTTCACCTTATCCCGTCGGAAGCAAAAAAATTTTATCAAAATTTACAAGGAGACCGCGATGTGGTTGACGACGTTGATGGATTTTGTGTACCCCCTGATTTTGAACTAGACACCGAAGATGTTTGAGGATTTGAGCTTACACATTCTGTACTTACTATTTTGCTCCCCCCCACCCCCCCCCCCCAATGATGTTTTACAAATTCTCAACGTACTTATTTATCGTTTTTCAACTACTTTCTTACCTGCTGATCTCCTTATCTAGTCTAGTTTTAGATTTAAACCAACTAAAATTGGTTTGGTGAAAATAAAGATATTGAACTAAAATTTCGTACTAGTTGTTGAAAACTAATGTTTTTCAGAACTGAACTAGGTTATTGGGTACACAAATCTTCATACCAAACTAGGTACCCACCTATAAATCTGATAACTACTTACTGTGATTGTTCTGTGCCTTATTCAATAAAAACATTCGAAAAATATTATTTTTTATTGTTCATTTTATTGACATACTTCCTACTCTTTGATCAATGCAAGTGTATATTTATTTCGGTAAAAGGAACCAGTCAACATGTGGTTCCTTTTGCTGAATTTGTAATGGACGACTGCTATAAAACTGAAAGAACCAGTCCACAAATTTCAACTGGTTCTTTTTCGCTGAATGTGTGATGAACGATAAGTATAAAACCGAAAAGGAACCAATCCACAAAAAATGCCATTTTCGGACAATCTGTCGGAGTTACTGGGTACTACGGGCATGACAAAGATAGGAATGGGCAAAACCTTCATGAAAAGTCCAAAACGGATCTTATAGGACGAAACGCTTTTTTTTAGGAGCACATAGACTTTGGGTCCGATTTCCTCGACTTGACTCCGATGTAGACTGGTTCCCTTTCGCTTAACACCGCCCTATTAAAAAAACATTTTGGAGATAATTTGGTTGATGATGAAAAGCTCGAATATTACAAAAAAACCTTAATCCTTGAACCGGCAAATAATTCGATTACGGAAGAGGAACCTTCTCATGTTCAAGAAGAAGATTCTGAAGGTGATGATGACCTGACAGACGGCGAAGTGGTTATAGTAGACGAAGAAGGGCAAGTCACAGACTTTCAGGACAATGCTGATGAGATAATAAAAATCGCTGAAAAATTTAAATGAAGTCTCTAAAAAATAAAAACCTTCTTAAAGCTTGATAGATTCGTAAAGAACTGTCATCACGCTTGTTTTTTCATTTTACCATTTTTTTGCTAGTACCTATACTTACTTGGAAATATTGTATTCAGGTATTTTATTTGGAAAATCTGTAATACCTACCTATGTGTAATGTGTGCCTATTCTTCTTTACTTAAAAATGTGTAGGTACCTACAGTAAAAATGTGTCAAAGCTGCATTATCGAAAGGGTGTGATTTGTTTTCAAACCCCACTTTGTCCGAAGTATACTGCTCCAAAACCCACTATGTCCACCGTACAGTTCCAAAACCCACTACGTCCAATTTTTTAACTGGATTTAAAAAAAAGTATAGATCAGGGATTTTCAAAATATATCCTAAATAAAAAGTAATTTTATGAAGAAAATTAAAAAAAAAATGGCTAAAAAACTCCATTCTGAAATATCATAACAGTTTTTCTCGATTATCTCAAAATTGGGTAGTGAGGACATGGAGGAACTGGACGACCTGCAGAAAATTTGGGCTCAAGTGCTCAGCCATCTGCGCCCACTGCAAGGGGCATGCATGCCTTAATTCAGTCAGTGAGCAGCATGACATAAACATCGACTTCGCGGAATGCAAATTCAATGCAAATCTTGGGGTCACGCCGAATGCTCTGGTTGGAACGAGGAAGAAGCCGCTCATCAGCCGTGGAAATGTGACTTCTGCGCCCCAAGTTGAAGATTTTATACTTTTACTTGGTCTAAATTTCTATTTTGAATAAAGTTTGTATGATTTCCGTTCATATTCTTGTCAATTCGCCATCTTAACCCCCCCATTCGTCATCTTACCCCGGGCCACTCGTCATCTTATCCGCAACGTGGGGTAAGATGGCGAAATTTACATTTTTCCGAAAATGTGTTTTTTCGTCATCCTTAAGTTGAATGTAAAATTTTTAAAAAATGTATGTTGTACTCGGGTGCTCTCTAAAACGAATAGTTCCATTTACAACTCGCCCGGCTGCTCACAGAGCCTAGAAAAAATCTTAGAATCTTAGGTTCGCCAACTTACCCCCCCCCCCCCTTACCCTAATGCTCTTTGAAAAAGGTATGCGTAGTTTTCGAGTTGTGAGCGAAATAATGAAAAAAGTGCGAAAATTGCGTGGTTTTTAGGCTCCCAAATCTGGAGCACAACCTAGAAACCGTCGCAAACTCAGATACCCGCCATTCAGCAGTACCTTATCCTGGCAGTGGGTCACCTGTGACCCACTTTCTTTTCTGATTTTTTATAATTTTCTGGGAGTTTCTAGAGTTTTTTTTTCTTTTCCCCCTGTAATACGGATATCTACTGAAGCCGTTGGTACCACTGAGTCGTCGTTTGTATCATCTGCCGGCCTACGGTATCAGTTTCTTATCACTGGGACTGGCAGTTGGAGGGAAATGGACGCTCACAGCAGTAAGGTAAGTTTTGATATAATATAGTATTGTAAATACGGAATTTTTATGTGTCGGATTTGATTTATGTTGTCACAAATACCTAGACATAGAGAATTGTGGTAATTACAGATATATTGAAGCATAATCTCAGAATATCTAAAAAACTAATTGTACCACCTGTGACCCATTGCCAAGACAGGGTAGCTCTTGCAACCAATCAACAAGTCGTTGTTTTCAGTGAAATTTACTAGTTTCTCATACCTTTTTTTGTAATGTAAGGTGAATTACAGTTCAGAAATTTTTTTTGTGGTTTCAGACGAACTATAGCTCTCGAGGGCAGTATATTCTCTCCCTAGTTCCACGTGTTCGTCACGATTCATTGTCAGATGAAGACGATCCGGAAAACATCTTTCACACGACGGAAGAGGACCTAAATCAAAAACTCGAAGATTTTTTTGAAGTACTTCCTGAATATGATATCGACCCTGAGGAAGATTTATTTGGTGATTTAGGGGTTGGGGAGCTGTTGCGCAATTCACCAGAGTCTTTGCCAGGCCCTTTTGAGTTACCCAAGTGCCTTCAATGCGATACTTACTACTTATTTTTTCAATGAAAGTTCCTATAAAAATAAAATAAATCAACAAGTAAATCAACAATTGTCATTTTTGGACCGCTTTCTATCAGAAAACAGTATTGACATTGGGACAGGGGAGCGCTACCCTGGGTCACCTGTGGCACAAAACTTGTACAAAACGTACGAAATGTCAAAAAAAAATTAAAAATCGGAATAGTTCTATTAGAAGCCTGAAAAAGTCGAAAAATGAAGAAAAAGAAAAAATATCAAAAATTTGATAGCTTGCCAGGATAAGGGTTAAAACGATTTCCAGCTCTCGAGCAATTTTTGGAAGGTAGCGCACTAATATGCCTGGGCTATATAATTAGAACAGCGCTACGTTAGTTCTGTTCAATAGTGAGCAGTTTTGCCTCTGGTGAACAGATTTTGTCCCAGAGTTCAGGTTTTAGGATATAGAAGGCATATGTGGCCATGACTCATGGCCACAAACACTCACGGACAGCGACTTGGAGTGTATTTTTTGTGTCTGATTTCATTCTGGTTCGGAACACGAGGTGATATCAGCGACCTGATGGCGATTATTGATGAATAAAGGGTAATTTACGATTGTATTATTATTCTACTTCAAAAATGAATGATTAGGTTCACAGAAATACCCATACTTTCTCAGATATCGGTAACTGATTACAACGAACCTCTACTCCTAATCACGGTTTTGTTCTATAAAACGAGCTATAACTTTTTTCGTGTAATTCAGATGACAATGCCCCTATGCATGATCAACCATACGTATTTACTGGTCAGATTGAGTTCAAAACGGCTTCAGAAGCAGTAAGGGCTTCAAAGATAACGAGGAAGACTTTTGGGATGGTTCACCACATGTGGCCACTGGGTGTGGCCACAAACACTCAATTAGAAAACGTCTCAGTATGTGGCCACCGGGTCTGGTCACAAAAACTTAATCGCAATTCAATTCTTATTCTAATTATAATGTTTGGTATAATCATGTGTGCATAAAACTCACTTATGAAACCTGAAAAGCCAAAATTATCAACTTGATCCTCAAAATTTTTTATCGTACAAAAATCGTTCACCACTGTTTTGAAAGCTCTTGATTTATCTGACATCACTACGTCTCACGCTGCCAATTTACCCCTCTGTAAATCTCTTAGACAGTTACATATTTAGCGTTACGAAAAATTTGACTGACACAAATCATCAAGTACCTAATTAGTTACCTAGGTACATAAAATTAATGAATTTCGTTCCTTCCTGTTATAGAAAATGGATGACCGAAAGAAACGTGTAATAGAGCCCTATGAGTGGGAAAATATGACTTTTGATGGTCTACTGAATCAATTTGATATTATTTCGAACGGCAAGCTGATTCTGAAGAAGGAGGGGATAGCGATGCGGATTTCATTTTTCCACCGGGCCTCTTCGAATGTGTACCAGGTCCCAAAAGAAATCAAAACAACCAGACACTCAGCATTGTAAGTCACCCATTTTATCAGCCAGCAATCAATCAAAACCTACCTCTCTGTTCTGAAGTGACAGTGATACAATTACGTTATATTTGATTTGTTATTTTTAAGGCCCTTCATCCGAAGCATCCACTCCTTCAACCTCAGGGAGCTCAACAGAGGAGGACGAAGTGGACCTCATGGCTGCAGATGAATTGGAAGAACCTGAATACCATTCTCCTGCACGTCTTGAGGTTGAAGTCGCAGATTGTGATGAGGCTTCCGAGTTTGATGATGAAGATTGTGATGAGGCTTCCGAGGTTGATGATGAAGAACAGGATGAATACAGAGATATACAAGAACCCGTGTCAAAAAGACATAGACCTGCTAAAAGAATAAAAGAACCATCACCATTCCAATGGCACAGCTCCGATTCGCAGGCAGCAAACAATATTCGAGGTAAATTTAATTCCTCAAATTTCGCACAGCCATTCGGACCCAAAGTCCCAGTCGTCCTCGAGAACTTCAAGATGATTTTCTTCATCTTCTTCAACCCGACCATAGGGAACCGCATAGCTGAGCAATCCAACCTGTATGCAATTTAAAAGGGTCACAAACTTGGTTTGTCCCTTCCTGAACTCAATGCATTCATTGGAATTCTGATAATAATCGGGATCAACCAAGCATGGTGGGCCAAGAAACTTGAGGTTGCTACTGGCCACAAAAGTTGTGCCCCTCAGAGGAGCAGCAAAGGCTGCCTCTATTCACTGGAACAGAAGTTCAGCTCCAGTTGATGACAATATCAGCAATTTGAACGCTGATATCCTCTGCAGCCCGCGACATGTTCTTGGAGACCACGAGTACTAACTGCACTCCTTACTTTTGTACAGGGCCCAAAGAAGGTGAATAAGGTTCCGGAATTTCAGGCAAAAGGCCTCTGGGATCTGGTGATGGAGGTGGTCGCCTGCCTCGCTCGACAGTCAAAGAGTTTGATTCTTCGCTGCACCAGCAACGTGGTGGAAGCATTTAATAGTATTATAGCCGAACTAATTGGTGGGAAACGAGTGAATTTCTGTTCAAGAGGTTCTTACTCGGCACGGTGTATGGGAGCTGTGGTTACCCACAATTCGAGAGCAGCACTGTCCACTATTCATCGGCACATGGCCAAAAAGAACCCTGGGTTTTTTGTGAAGAAGATGGAGAGACAAAGGAACAGAAAAATTGCTGCAAGTAAATCAAAGCCTATTCAAAGCAGGAAGCTCTTTGCTTTGAGCAATAATGGTGATAAGGACTATGGGCCACTAGCAACTACACCAGATATGAACGATCAAGAATTCAAAACTGCCAAGCAGAAATTTCTCTTGCGGATACAGCTGAATGCACAACAGCGAGCTGACTTGGAAAGATCAACCATGGACCACAGTAGCTGCTTTCAGTGGCGGGAGGAAAGAAGAAAGAGACTGACAGCTTCCAAGTTTGGCCAGATCTGTAAGAGAAGAGCCACCACTCCGTGCGCCAACATAGTGAAGGAGCTACTCTACAAATCACCCATAACTACAAAAGCAATGCCATATGGGCGGTTTCATGAAAACGTTGCTATAACGTGTTTTGAAAATGAGTATGGTGTGGTAGTGCGAACATATGGACTTTTTGTGCACCCAACAATCCCATATTTGGCCGCTAGCCCTGATGGGCTGGTTCGTGATGATTCAGTTGTGGAGGTCAAATGCCCCTACACTGACAGAGAGAGGGCTCCCAGTGAACTGATTAGGTCTGGGAAATTTCCATTCCTAAGACTCTCATCATCTTCTGATGCAATAGAAGTGAACAAAAACCACAATTAATTCTGCCAAGTAAAGTCAGCGCTTTTTTCTTATATGTGTTGCACGATTCACGTTACATAATATGTGTGTGTGTTTGTGTGGGAAGTCTATCGGATTGAGAGTGGAGTGAGAAGGAACCTATGGTCAACACCAATAACACAAACTGTTTGGTGTCATGAGCTACTGTTTTCAGTGTTCATCTGATTCTTCCATTTCAAAAATCTTAACCAACTGTACTTACGGAATCTGTTTTCTATGAGTCACCTAGCCACCAGAAAAGGCCACTGGGAACCTACTCATGTAATGGCCGAGTACCCAACCTGTGTTGATTATGTGTTGTATAATCTTTTATTCCTTTTCCAAGGTCTGGTATGATTGACTGGTCTCTTCCAAAGTTTTTGCATTGTTACTGTTAGTTTTACACACACACAGATCAATCCCCCCCCCCCCCCCCTTCACCCCCGATGATTCGAACAGGATGTATTGTAGTTATGTTTATACCGCCTAATAATAATATTGCAATATATCTTGATGCTGTGATATCAAGTACCTATGTGTCTGTGGTGTAGTTGTATATTGTAAATGTCTGTACACTTGAAAATGTGTCCACTGTGTAGTTATTAGTGTGTTTAGATAGTTTATCAGTGTTTTGCGTCCACAAGTTACAAATAACTGGAAGAAGTATGTGCTATTTTGTCCTTTATACGAAAGGGGACCCTCATATTTTTGTCAAAACCATCCAAAGAGATGACGTATTCTGGTCAGAAGAATTTTTTCCCAAGTTGGAGAACTTTTATAACACAACTCTTCCGCCAGAACTTGTGGATCCCAGACATGTCAGATCCCTCCCGATCAGGGATCCCAGTAGTCTTGTCAGCGATAGTGATAATTGAGAACAGCACTTCATTATTCACTGACGCCCAAAGACTAAGGTATTACTGTTAGTGTTGCAACATTATAATATTTGATATGATTATCTCAATCCATCAATACATTCTGTTTCATATTAATTTGTGGGATGGAATGCACAACCAGTAGCATTGCCACCCAGAGCACCACCCACCAACCAGGAAGAGCTAGTTGAGGCAATGCATGATTGCTCGTTGGATTCACCCCAGATGCCAAGACGCCCTCGTAGGGAGATTATGCGATAAACGGCACTCTCTTGTTCACTTATACCCAAACACGAAAGTAATGTTCTATTACTCATGGTATTATAATATTTGATATATTATTGCCCTGCTCCCCAATACAATCTTAATCCATCAATACATTCTGTTTCATGTTTGCGAGATGGAATCCGCAACCAGCAGCACTACCTCTCCGCCGCTCGGAGCAGTGCCAACCAACCAGGATGAGCTCGTTGAGGCAACGTACGAGTGCTCGAAGGAGTCACCCCAATCCTCCATAGCAGCACGGCACCCACCCCAACCACAAAACTACCCCAAATAATCACACACCCAACTTCAAAAAAACCAAATAATCAAACACTGAACTTTTAAAAAAGCAATGTGAAATAAAGAAAAATGAAAACAACAAATCGGGTGGGTTTCTATGCCATAACCGACCAAAACAGTGGAGCGGAGATCGTGCAGTCATATGCCCAACAGGCAAGCCTGTAGTCACTGAAAAAGGAGCAGACCCCACCGTAGTGGGCCCGCGATCCGCCCCACCAAAGTTGCGGTTGGGCTTTTCCCACAACAATCTAGCATTCAATTAAATAAATACGACACATACATGTAAGTTATAACAATAAAGCCCGCCAACTTAACTACTTATCTGATGCTGAAGCAAGCAGAACGTCCCCTCGGGCTCCCGAGCTCCGTGTGACCAGTCAGCCTCTCAGTTACTCTCGTCTAGCTCGAAACTATTCCAAACCAGTGTTTCGCGAGTTTTAATAAAAGGGTTTTGAAATCAAATTAAAGTTTTTTAAATTTATTTTCAAGATCCCTTATCATCTGTGGCGCAGTCGGTAGGACCAGTTGGAGATCATCAAGTGAATCATCGCGATTTATAAGAGTGATCGTTCGTTTTAGGATTAACCGCCGGTGAAGTGCAACTCCCGAACATTCGTTACCGTTTGCGAATTTGGACATTTCTCCTGGGACACTGCATCGAGCAAGGTCCAGAGATCCCAAGAGTTCGTACCTATATAGTTTACATACTTGGACTACTCGGGCGGACTTGAGCAATTATTGTATCGAGCAATTGCATCGCGCAAGGTTCGGAGAAATTCTATCACCGCACCGTGCAAGGTTACGAAGAAGTGGAAGTTAATTCGACAATTGCCCTCGTATCGCAAGCAGGACAGATCGAAGGAACTCCTGAGAGACTCCCTGCCGCCGATTTCGGAGGAAGAAGAGCCGGAAGCCTCCTTACCCCTTGCAGTCTCCAAGTACAGAAGTCCTCTTCCAGCCTTCAGAAAAACTCCGAAGGTGAATGCTGCTGTATTCGTGAGTAATCCAAATCCATCAAATTTCTTCACCGAGGCAGTCAGAAATCACACAATGGGACAGGAACTGAAGTCCCAATATTTTGACATGGTGCCTGAATTCCATGGGGAACCAGGCCAACTTAATGACGTCATCGAAAATTCCGAAAAATTATTTAATAAGTTCTACATCAAATCAGACCCTACAAATTTTCAGAATGATTATTTATTAGTCTGCCTAAAAGCTAAAGTTAAGGGACGGGCAAAGGAGACGTTAATGACCAACACGGTCACCAATTGGGAAGAACTAAAACAAGCTCTTTTAAATGGGTACACAGACAAAAGGGATTGTTATACCCTAAATATTGACATGTGTAGCTCAAGACAAGGGCCTAATGAGAGGCCATTCCAATTTACAGATAAAATCCAAAAATTGTAGCATAGTCCATCCAAAGTTATTTTTTCGTGAGCTCTTCGTGATCTTTCGTGACATCCTCCTCCCAGCTCCTGACAAGTTGTTGCAGTCGATATCCTGCAAGTGCCGCACTCACTGTGGTGGGCATTGCGGCTGTAGGCGTGCAGGCCTGTTCTGCACCCGACTCTGCATCAACTGTACCAATGCATGCACAAATGTGGACATAACAGCTGACCTCGAAGATGAAGAAGCAGAAGAAGACGACACTTCGTTCATAGGTCAAGCCATCCGAAATTTGCAAGGTACCATTAAAATTCACCTGCGTTCAATTCGAATTTCATACATTTACGCACTGATGTGGTTCATGGGCCATGTCTCCTTATAGACAAATAACTCAATGTTTATATTTTCAGTTGAAGAGCTACCATCACGGCCTGACAATATATACAAACCGACAGCTGACGAGCCTGTGCCTGGGACGTCGTCCTCACAATATATCCCTGTGCCAGGTCCTTCCACAGCAAAGCGACAGAGGTTTTGTGAACAATTGCCATGAACACCAGGTATTTTCTATACATTTCCTATACATTTTCCATACCTGATATTCTTATAATAATTTCCTTTTCCAGTTGACGAATGGAACCTCCCAAAACTATTACTCATACCTCGTCGTCCTTTGGAACGTCATTTTTTTAAATATATATATGTACAAAAATATTATGTAGGTGTACAATTTTTTAGATTTGTTACACTATTATAGATAAGTTGTAGCGCAGTAGTAAGTAAATACATTTTTAAGAACAGGCAGAGTAGTATTTGTTGAAACCCTTCATATAGGTCACATGAGCGTTTGGAGAAAAAATTGAAAAATTGTTGCTATATGTATATAGGTTGGTCCAAATTTAAAATTTAGGTGCTCGCTGAACGCAGAATTTAATGCTCTACAACTTTTTTCTATGAGTTTTTCATATCGAATGAGTATTCACGAATCACAGACGTCTAAAATTCATGTTATTGCAGTTTTCACTAAAGTTGGAAAAAATTGGCTTTTTTTGTTCGTCGATTGCGGCCTTATAAATTGGTCGACAATGAAACTTGGGGATATCATTCGACGCAGAATTTTATGCTCTTCAACTTTGATAAGAGTGGCTATTTACGTAAGATCCTTCGTTCCCAAGATATAAGCGAAAAACCGAGACAACGTCCGAAATTTCAAGGTTTTTGGCGTTTTTCGACCTGACGCCGACCAGCTAGGAGGCAGAAAACTTGAAATTCGGATTCAGCAACCCAAAAAACATAATAATCAGTTAAAAAACCTACTACCTCAATTTTGTTATGAAAACGTCACTTCTGAACACCATTTGACTGGACTAAGTAGGGGAGACGTTCATCAGTCCCTTCCAACAGTTCCACCTCAGAGTAGGCCCGTGATCAGTCAGTCCTCACCCAGTCGTGTTGTCGTGCAGTTTTTTATCATGTCAGACCCGACTGAATGCCCAGTTTTTGTTCCTGGCACACGACGCAAAGAATTGTTGCTTTATAAGGCGAATACTTATTTCGAAAATCGCACTTTGGAGTCAGGAGAAGTCAAATGGTGGTAATCATAAAGTCTATAAAAATCTAATTTTTAGTACAAAAGTAAATTTTTGGTTAACTCTTTCAGGTGTTCCAAGAAAACTTGTGGTGCTTGGCTGAAAACTTATGGAAACTCGACGAACCTAACGGACGGCTATCTGGTGCACACACATGAATCAAAGACAAATCAAGAAATAGTGAAACTCAAATTCACGGGAGCTGCGAAGCGGAAAGCGACAGACAACCCAGATGATGGCTTTCACTTTTGAATGTTGTTTGTTCTAGTGTGCTAGTAGTCGCGATTGAAAGATCTTCCTTCTCTAGGTTAAACAACCTATACATATTTCTGTAGGTTAAATACCTCCTAGGTTTATTATAAAATAATAAACCAACAATGTTGTATCAGCATTTTTAGGGCCTTGATAGACTGAGTGAATAAGCATCTCATGAACTGTATGAATTATGGTAAGGAAACAGCCACTTAGGGTAGGTACAACTATGTCATTACTACTTTACTTTACATAATTATATTTACAGATGTTGGGATACCTAGTAAGTTTATCGTTCTCAACAGGGCTCGATTTCAGGCGGAACGCGGCGGAACGGCGTTCCGGAACCTCTCTCTGTAAAAAAACTAAATTAATCTATTATCTATTACGGTAAATTAACTCGCAATTTATTAATAAAGCATATAATTGTAGCTCGAAGCTAACAGATAAACAGATAGACTCATCCGCCGCCGCGCACGTGCAGTATAGCTTCCTCCCCTCCAGGTTAGAGATAGACTCGTCCGTCTGGCGTCTACTCCCCACTTCGTTCATCACTAGATGCTCAGTTGCTCAGTAGTAGTCTGGAGTCCGTGTTGTCCTGTACTGTACTCTACTACGCGCTACCCACTTGCACACACGGTCTTCTTTTATTTATCTCTGTTACGTTACTTAGGTTAGTTGTGTTGAAGTTTATCAATGTATGCGAGTGTGATTGTTGTGAAATAAGATGAACAAAAAGTTAAGCGATTTTTTTTTACCCTCGGGTGATACTAAGAGACTTAAGCGAACCATTGATTGTGAAGACAACCTCACGCAACCATCTTCAACGACCTTACAACTACAACTGTCAACTAGCACTGAAAAGGTAACCAGTTCAGATTCTGACGAACATCACTCTAAAGAACAAGGACAAAAGGTAGAGTGTAACGACAATGCCTTGCCAGATTGTTGGACTAATTTTCAAAAAACTGAATTTTGCGAAAAATATGACTGGTTGTTATAAAAATGGAAAGTTAGGATGCAGTACTTGTAAAGAAGTAGGGATCTTATCTGTTAAGAAAAAAACAGGTATGAAAATTTCAAAAGAATGGGCAAATGTTGAAATAGACAGTTATGGTGACACTAAACAGAAAAAGCAAACGTCTTTAAGGAAAAAGATTTTTGACCACAAAGAGAGTGCTGGTCATAAAGCAGCTGCTGAAATCCTAACCGAAAGTAAAGACGGAAAACTGGAGAAAACTATTTTGAGACAGCGCTCTCATGAAAAAGAAATATCGGGAAAAATATTCCGAACGGCGTACAAGGTTGTTAAAGAAAATCAGTCTTTTAACAATTTTGAAACGGAAGTTGATTTGCAAGAACTAAATGGGATTAACATGGGTCGCATTTTACACTCAGACAAAGCCTGTGCTAAAATTGCTTTGCATATCAGTAAGGAAATGAAGAAAACCTTTGTAGATGAAATCATTAAGAATGATACAAAACTTGGTTTGATAATTGATGAATCCACGTCCTTATATAACGATTTCAATAGTTTAACTATTAACAACGGGCTCTTATTATGGAAACATGAGTTATCTTCCAAGCATTGTGAAGATACGAAATTTTAAGTCCTGTATACTGGCGTGGCTATATGAAGCAACACAGAAAACAATTATTTCCCTAAGCGATGAAGAAAATATCTTCTTGCTGATGCTGACAGGTGAGGCAAAATTGTGCAGGCACAGTGGATATAGGACAGAATACCCACGGCTTTACTTTGTAGTTTTAAGTAATGATGACCCGATTTTTACATTTAAAACTGGTTCTCCATTAGGGATAATATCCCTAATAATAATAAAATAATATATCCTAATAATAAATAATATAATTGTGGTGATCGGCTGCTCCCTAACACTATGTAAATAGCGTAGCTTGCATTATAAGCCGCGTCTAACGGCTTCCCAGAGCGGGGTTCCCCTACCCCTCTCTGGGGATGTATCAAGGGGTATAAAAGAAGCTGTGAACTGCCAATAAATTGTCATTTGACCACACAAACCGACTCAAGTAGTCTCGTGTATTTATTTCTACTTTTAGCTCCCGCTGGATCATCACAATAATATATACTAATATATATCTATATATACTAATATATAATAATAATAATATATACCCTAATAATATCCTTAATATATTATATTAACACAAGTTGTCTATGTGGAGAGGTACTTGGCGCAAAGCATGTCGGATTTATCCAAGATATCATTCAGCAGAAGTTTGAGACAGAGCGTACTATATTAGTATGAACCAGCTGTCCTTAGCATATATCTCAGAAGACGAAATTTGCATATTCTTTCAAACAATTACCTGCTTATAATGCAATAGCAAGAGGAGAGGTTATACATATTGTTAAGTGTACCTACCCGTGGAAATTACCATAGCACCTTTTGACAGAAAATGTTATAAATAATTATCAACAATTACGGAACTGAAATTGAATGTAATCACTTAGTACCGGTTTTATATAAGTTAACCGGATGAGTGGTTTTCACTCTTTATCCAAGACCAAGTATAAAATTATTGGCGATCAATTATACATTTGGCGCCTCCTCTCACACAGGGCCGTATGCAAGAACTCACCTTTAATAAAAGGACCGTTCCTTCCTTTTAACTTCCTTTAAACTTAAAGGGAAGCTAAAAGGGGGGTCCCTTTTAAAAACGGAATGCAGAGATCAACCTTATCCGTAAAGGGAACCTTTTCGAGTAAGTAAAGGATAGTATAAGGGACACTTAGCTGCAATAGCTTCCCCCAGACCAACTTCAAGCTTAATCTTTCTCCTTATCAGTTGTTTGTGTTGATTTCGTTGTTGTTGGGTTATCTCGAAAATTTCGTTCTTGATGTTTTCATCTTAAAACGGTCAAGAGAAAGACTGAAAATGTGTGAAAACGTAACCGTGTGAAAACATGAGTGCAACCAAGTACCTCAGGAAATTAGTGCTGGAGAATAAGCACACCATAGAGAACAAGCAGTCGGATGCTGTCTCCAATTCTGCAAAGAAGGCAGCATGGGAGGAGATCGCAAAGAAATTTAACGAGGAACCTGCTCATACCAAGGTAAGTCATAAATGATTATTGCTAGTGGGTCCTAAATTTTGGGAACACGACACACGTTCGGTTGTTTCGTTCTATCATAATGAAACGAGAGCTTTTCAAAAATAACATAATTTGGATATTTGGGACCCGTGTTCTGTGTACCCATGGTAGGTAGAATGAATGAATGCTTATAACGTAGGACACCGCTCAGCATGAGAGAAATGCGTTCTTTATTGTGAAAAATTCCCCTTGTTTCTGAGAACCGTCTCGAGAATATTCTTGCAGGTTGGCAGCACCGGAGCTCCGACCCTCCCCCTTAGAGGAGAGTAAGCCATCTTTTAAAACACAGCCTTGGACGACTCTTCCATTTAACAACCTTCCCAACTAACCGGAGTTTATATTTCGAATTTCCACACTAAAAGGGGGCAGGGTAACCTGCCGAAAACGGCCAAATCGACCCTATTTTATGTTCCCTTTCTGAATTACTGGG
Organism: Leptopterna dolabrata; assembly: GCA_954871275.1. NCBI lineage: Eukaryota > Metazoa > Arthropoda > Insecta > Hemiptera > Miridae > Leptopterna > Leptopterna dolabrata. The sequence continues at coordinate 62,071,783 of OX940977.1, read as the reverse complement.
TAATGCTATCTGAATGATTTTTTTTCACTTGAAAGGCAGTATTCTGAATTTTACACTGAGTTCATATTATGCTGTTATAGAGGTCTGCTGATTTTATAGAAAACTTACAAAAAACTCATTTTTTGCCCCAAATTTTGCGTTGGAAAGTTGGCCACCCTGACTAGGTTTCCCAACACTTCTAGAAACCTGAAACTCAGTAGATGGAGGAAGAACCCACAAACGCGGAACTTTTTGAAATTCTCAATTCCGTTGAGTAGTTACTGAGGAAAAAGAACATGGAGGTCAAAAAACTTGATTTTTGGGGAGAGCGCTTCAAAGTTTGGCCCCGCCCAGGCCACTTACAGGCCTCACTCTCAGCAACTCTTGACCTCTCCATAATGTCTTCCTCTTTGTTCCAATGCTTCCTCCATGCTGTTTATAATTCGAAGAAGCTATTCCATGCTATTATCCATGATATTTATTACTGTTGTACAAGGCAGATGAAGGAAAAAGAAGAAGTACCTACATAAACAAAGAATTTCGTTGTTCTTTTCGGATTTGTTTTTGAGTTGCCTAGATTTTCAGTTCGCGATTTTTTTGCACGATGCCTCGTAGCCAGAGAATTTTCAAGAAGAGGAAAGGGATTGGTGGGAATCAAATTAAACCGTTGTAATAATTTGGAAGTGGGGAGTGCAACACAAGAGGAATGCGAGCTTCCAGCTGCCAGTATGGAAGAAGGAGTCCCATCTACATCTCATGAGCATCATAGTGCAGGTACCTTTGAAAATAATAATCCTGAATCGTTCGTTCGTACACCAAATACAAGTCGTCCATCATCTGGAAATGGCTCACGTGGAAAAATTACACCACAGCAAGAAAAGTTTGACACATTTTTGTCGGATATGACGTTCGACATTGTTGACATGCAAGCTCTTGCTACTCAAATAAATTTGATCGCAGCATGCAAGGAATGTGGAGACAAATTGATATTTGATATTGGAAAAAGAAATGGTTTGAAAATGGAAGTAAAGATCTCCTGTAATTCATGCACTGAGTCATCTAACTATGTCAACTCCCCAGTAATCAAGGATGATGAGAGAGAATACAAACTGTACGCCCTAAACCTCAGACTTATTTACGGACTCAGATCAATCGGAATGGGAAGAGAAGCTGCACGAATGTTTTGTGCAATTATGAACTTTCCTCAGCCACCATCCAAACTAAACAGGTATACAGAGCTTCTGCTGAAAGCTACAGAAGCTATTGGGAAGCAGTCAATGGATGAAGCGCTTGAAGAAGCTATTACTTTGAATGTCGGAGACCGAGACCTTTCCACTGCACTGGATGGAACATGGCAGAGAAGAGGTTTTTCTTCTCTGAATGGTGTGGTGTCAGCTTCAAGTTACGAGACTGGAAAAATCATCGACTTGCATGTAATGTCAAAGCATTGCTTGTGCAAGAAGAAGTTAGAAGGCATTCATACTGAAAATTGCAAAGCTAACTATATAGGTTCCAGCGGTGGAATGGAGGTTTGTGGGGCCAAATATATATTTGAAAACTCTAAAAACAGAAATGTTCGTCATAAGTATTATCTAGGTGATGGAGACAGCAAAGGTTTTGGTGAAGTTGCTTCCAACAAGCCGTATGGTGAAGAATGCCCTGTTGAGAAATTGGAATGCGTGGGGCATATCCAAAAGAGAATGGGGAGTAGATTGAAAAAGTTGAAGAATAAACTGGGCAAAACTGTCCTTTCAGATGGGAAGACCATCGGTGGACGGGGCCGTCTCACAGATGATGCGATACTAAAGCTTCAAAAATACTGCGGTTTAGCCATCCGAAGAAACATAGGTACTGACGTTGAAACAATGAAAAAGGCTGTATGGGCCACTTTCTACCATGTTTCTTCAACTGACAGTAACCCTTCCCATAAATTGTGCCCAAAGGAGGGGGACACCTGGTGTAAATACCACTATTTCGAGGAAATGAAGAAAGAGTTCAACCACAGTGAGCACTTCCATCTTCCCACTGCAGTCATGCAGACATTACATGAAACATTCCATGATTTGGCCGACCCTACTTTGCTATCCAAGTGTCTCCACGGGCAGACCCAAAATCTCAATGAATCATATAATAACGTTATATGGACCCTGCTGCCCAAAAGAATTTTCGTTGGTCTGGACACGCTAAAACTTGGTGCATGTGCTTCTCTGATGTAAAACGGGAGAAAGAAACCAAAGAAGCCCGTCAGCAGAGGTCGCAGGCACGGAGAAAATTGGAAGAGGAGTTGGACGCTGCTGATGAGTACCCCTACGAAGCTGGCGCCCACTGACTTTGTTTTGGTTTTTCGCCTATAACTTGAGTTCTAACCCTCAGAATTACTTTTATTTTTTTTTAATTTATTCTGGGAAAGTGTCTTGATTAAAAAATATCAAAAAACAAAAATAGATTTTTTTATGATTTTAATGTTACCCTGCCCCCGTTTACAGCTCCGTGGCTTTGAGTATTCCAACAATCAAAACAAGGTAATTGAAGAAATAATCCGATACGGCGCCTTTGGGTAGTCTTGTGCTTTAGAGGTTAATGAAATTAATTCCCCCATTTTTCAGTCACAAGCTCATGTTGTATTCCTTGCATTGTAGTCGCTGCATCTTATCCGTGTTCATCTATTTGCTAGAAAGTATCTGGGTTGAATATCATGTATAATCAACCAGGAAATGATCTTTTGGAAGCAATAATATATAGATGATAAGGGGCTTGGGGCAGATTCGAAGCCCTGGGGACCTTGGAGATAATGCAATGTGGAGTAGTTAGGGGAAACAGCCAGGGAATAAATCAAATATCAAAATTGATAGTTGATCACTTAATTCCAAGAAGCCCCCCCCCCCTCCCCCCCCCTTCGAGTTGATGTTCCGAGCGTAACAATTCCTGACGATTTGAATATATGAATATGTATTAGGTTATGACATAACTTACAAATAACATGCTCCACAAATGTGGGCATTCAATGAAAAGGCGGAAAACGACTGGAATAGGAAAACATGATGTTGGGGAGGAGAAGGGTCCGAGGGATTTCCAGATTTTTCGCCAACCATGTTTAGGGAATACAATCATGACCCAACGTGGGTTTTTTTTGTTGATCATAGGGGATGTTCTCTCGCTGAGGCGGCTTACATACCATGTCAAGGATGTGTGGTTCTGGTGCCTAATATTAGCCACGGCTCATTACTGAGCGAACGTACCTTGTTGAATTGGTTAGATGTACTGGTAAGCTGAGGAAAGGAAAACCATAACAGATGATGGTAATGGTTGTACACTAGAGGGTTGTTGCATATAAAAATGATATAGTTTAATGATGAAACTAATTGGAGGAGCTTATCAAGAGACCAGTGCTATTGAATAAAATTACTAGTGTGGCTAGGTTGACTTGTTGAAATTGAGTTCAACGATGTATATCTACCAGAAAAAAAAAGGCAAAATCGAAGTTTGATGGTGCAAATTACAGTGTTAGCTAACATCGAAGACCGGCTGTAAGCACAAAAGAATTTTAAATTTTTGCTTGGCCGGACCTGGGCCCATTGATGAAATTTAAAATTCTAGGGCCGAATTTGGGCCTATTGATGGAGTTTAAAATTTTATTGAATTTTAAATTAAGTATAGCTGCTGGATGTGGGCGACTAGAAAGCACTTTGTCAGGTTAGGCAAAAGGAAGGAAGTCTTACACATTCTCGAGGCATGCAACAACATTAGATGTAGAGTAGGCGCTCCAGCTCAATAGATGGAATTGATTGCTCCTCTCTTTATTACATTATAGGCAAACATTCGATGTAGAGCAGTTCATACAGTTCAATAGATGGAACTGACTGCTTATCTTCCTACTGTTTTATGTGCTCCTGGGGTAGACAATTAACAACCACAAAACATTAGAATTAAATATTTATTTACTGTCTATCGATGAGGTTACAATACATAGAGTTCTGTTTTGGGTTTGTTTGTTTGATTTTGGTTTGGATTCACAGAGCAGCAAGATGAGCGCTTGTGACATGGATGTAGATGAACAGGAGAGAGTATTATTGGGAGAGGAGATGAGCGAATGCCTAGATGAGGTGGATGGTGGAATAGTTAACCGGAATGGATTGGCCCAACAAGCTAAGGTACATCATCTGAAGCACAAAGGGAATTGAGTCCCAAGCAGGGGATGAGAGAAAAGTTACATAAGCTCGAAGATGCAATGGGGCGAATGCAGAAGTCACTTTCTGCTATCGCAAGTGTTGTGATGGGCACCTTGAGTGTCCCAGAATAAGACCCACACAGTCGGACCTCTCCGAGAATGACTGATAGCCAATCGATGAGTATGACGATGAAAATTCAGTTTGCAAAATTAGACTCTCAACTGACTTATGGAGCTAATTTTGAAACTTGGCGGGCGAGGATGGTTCGTGAGCTGGAGAGCCAGAAATGCACCTTCCTTGTTGAAGAAAATTCTCAAATCCCCAGAGAATTCACAGAGGCCAGCGCAGAGGCTGCCAACCGAAGGGTGGTCGCATTTATAATAAAATGCATCCATGATGAGTTGCACGCGCTGGTGAAGAAAGAAAAAGATGCGATGCAACTCATGAAGCGTCTCGAGGCCCTCTGCCAGCGCATTACAAGTTTGGCCTGCGTGCCAAAATGGAACAGTTAGAGTATGATCCGAAGGCTGAGACACCAACGGCCTTCATTGCCAGATTTAATGACCTAGCAGAGAAGCTAGCGTAGTACACTGCTCTCAACGAAGAAGATCGAGTTCATAACTTTCTCTTTGCAATCCGGTCAGCCATGACCGATCTTTACGCGGCGGAGGCAGACAAAACGGACGATGTTGATCTCCGGAAACTTCAGGATAAGTTTGTGGAAGTGGGGAGACGCCAGGAAGAAGAGAATCGTCATGAGATGGCTCCTGGTGGAGCATTGTGGACAAGGCAGCGCAAGTCCAGACAGGGTGAGATCCCGGAATGCTCCTCAAGAGCGGGAGATGCCTGGTCATGGACATAGTGGGAAGCCAAAAATGCGCAAAATGAGTCCTGGCAAGGTTTCAAAACGAGCAATCTGTTTCAGGTGCAATAAGCCAGGCCATTTTGCATATAAATGCAGAATTGAGGGGTGGTTTTACTATTCATGCAAAACCATAGGCGACCATATAAGTCGCAATTGCCCTCGGAGAAATGGCGGGTCATCAGATCAAATGGTATGCCAGCACCACACTGCCTCCTGGTACCTCTCGATCGGCGATGTACAGCGACCCTGATAGTAAGACCATAGGGGTCCTATCCATGATTTTAGACACTGGTGCTACAGACCACATAATTAACACGAGAGCTCCCCTATCTAACATGAGCCGGTTAAAGGTTCCCAAGCAGATTTCCTGTGCAAATGGGAATTCTGATTTAATAGTTGAGGAAATGGGAGATATTATAATCGAGAATGATGGAATTCTAGGATGTTTCCTCAAAATAAACGAGTATATCTGGGAAATGTTGCGGAGCAGCCCAATGTGTCAGTCATTGTTCTGGGAGGGAGGTTGCAACATAGCAAGCCAGAAGCTAGGAGCGTGCAGAATAGAAACGATGAGGCAAGCGAGCCAGGTACAAGTAAAATACACTGGAGTCAATAGTAAGGTCAATAACAAGGTTAACAGAGATTACGTGCCGAGGTCCATCCCTGTTTTTCCTCAACTATCCAGTTTTTTCCTATAATGCTCTCTTGAGTTCACGATAGAAGCATAAAGGACGAAAGATGACTTTTCAACAGTCTGCCTTCAGTGCGGTCAACACAAGGCTTTCTTGTCATTGTGCCTTTTTAAAACATTTTTCTCGAACTTTTTCCATTTGAATTAAGTTTATAAAAAGTTTACCCGCCGTTTAAATGGTTTTAGATGCGTGTGTGGTCGCAAGACTTGTTGCATTGATAGAGGACAGCCGGAGCCAACGTTATGCGGCCAGGGCCCTTGGGCTGCCCGAAACAACGGTTCGACGGGCAGTTCAGAGGTACCGTGAAACTGGTAGCTACACCAGAAGGCCGGGATCAGGGCGTCCAAGGGCGACGGATCCTGCTGACGACCGTTTTATTGTGATGCAAACCCTTAGAAACCTCACCCAGACAGCTGTTGAGACCTCTCACCGGCTGCGTGCTGCTCGGGGTGTCGATGTCAGCATGCAAACGGTACGCAGACGGCTTGGTGATGTTAATCTTCACTCGAGAGTCCGTGCTTTAGATCCTCTACTCACCCCAGCACACCGAACGGCTCGTCTTCAATTTGCTAGAGATCACGCTGCTTGGACTGAGCCACATTGGGCCAACGTTCTGTTTTCCGACGAGTCCAGATTTAGTCTTTACACTTCAGATGCAGGAGTTCGGGTGTGAAGAAGACAAGGCAAGCGATACGCTCAGTGCAATATCGGTGGAAGAGTGCAGTTCGGTGGTGGATCAGTGATGGTATGGGGAGGAATTTCTTTGGAGACAAAGACGGACCTCAACGTGTTTCAGAGGCCATCGCAGACATCCTGGAGAAATATGTGGTACCTTTTGGACCTTTCATAGGCGATAATTTCCTTTTTATGCAGGATAATGCCAGACCGCACGTCGCTAATGTTGTTAGGCCCTACATGGAAGACGTACGTATCCGTACCCTACAGTGGCCAACCCGCAGCCCGGACCTTAATTCGATTGAGCACCTTTGGGACCAGTTAGGGCAATCAATCCGTAGGCTACCGAACCCTCTTAGTCACCTCAGGGAGATGAGAACAGCCTTGGTACAGCAATGGGATGAAATTCCACAACAGCGGATAGCCAACCTCATTAGAAGTATGCCCTCAAGACTTCAGGCCGTTATTCAAGCAAGAGGAGGCAATACTCGCTATTAGAGACTTGAAGCTGAGTGATTTTTTAAAATGAAGAAAAAAACAAGAGAATTTTTATGTTTGCATTTTTCGATTTTAATTCTTCTTTTTTACATTCAAGTTACATTTTGGCTTTATGATTTAAATTTTTATCAATCAATCAATCAATCAATATCAATATCAATATCAATATCTGGTCAATTTTTTTCCAGTTGTTTTCTTTTCACAGAATATAAATTTTACGCTAACGTTCAAATGTCATCCAACTTTATTCCTCTACCAGACAGAACATCACAAATCTTGAAGTGCGCCGGTTTTTTTGGTCTCCAGTGTAGATGAAAATTCAATAGATGAAAACTGGCATCAGGAGCGTGAGTTTAATACACCACCGAGTGTAGAAGGGGAATATTTGAGTCCAAGGGTTTACCCCCCCCCCCCCACCAATAGCACAGCTGAAGGAGTTCAGACCTCGAGAGCTAGTCCAGGGATGCTATGGCATCAGAGGCTGAACCATATCTCCAAAAATTATCTCGTAAAAGTGCTAAAAGAGATAGATGTAAAAATAGAGTTGGAGACGATGTTATGGATTGTGAAGATTGCAAAATGGCAAAAGCTAGACGACAGCCATGCAATCAAGAGAGACAAAGGTCGAAACCGCCTTTTTCTAGATAGCACTCTGATCTTCAAGGACCCATAAAACCAGCACACCAGTTCACAGATGACTGCACGAGGTATGCATTGCTTATGGGATGCCTGACAAAACGCAAGTTCATCTTATCTTGTCGATATGTCTGTCAGAGATTAGACTACTAACAGGTGACCGCCAAAAGGTAGTGGAAATCAGGACAGATGGAGGGAATGAGTACAAGACGATGCTAATGAAGAAGAAACTGTCAGACGAGAAAATCACACTGATAGTATGTGAACCAGCAACCCCACAGCATAATGCATGCTCGGAAAGGTTGAACCTGGAGCTGCAGCAGAAGATAAGAGCAATGATGATATCAGCAGGAATGCCAAACTCGTACTGGGGATATGCACTGAACAATATTATGTTTATCCATTATAGAGTACCTAATGCCTCGAATAAATTCAAGTCACCATATGAGATGGTTATTGGGGCAAAACCCGATCTGAAATATGTTAGAAGATTTGGGTGTGAAGTATACTACCTTGTAGCGGCAAAAGGAAAAATAGAACCACGATGCAACTCATGAAGCGTCTGGAGGCCCTCTGCCAGCGCATTACAAGTTTGGCTCGCGTGCCAAAATGGAACAGTTAGAGTATGATCCGAAGGCTGAGACACCAACGGCCTTCATTGCCTGGTTTAATGACCTAGCAGAGAAGCTAGCGCAGTACACTGCTCTCAACGAAAAAGACCGTGTTCATAACTTTCTCTTCGCAATCCCGTCAGCCATGACCGATCTTTACGCGGCGGAGGCAGACAAAACGGACGATGTTGATCTCCGGAAACTTCAGGATAAGTTTGTGGAAGTGGGGAGACGCCAGGAGGAAGAGAATCGTCGTGAGATGGCTCCTGGTGGAGCATTGTGGACAAGGCAGCGCCAGTCCTGACAGGGTGAGAGATCCCGGAATGCTCCTCAAGAGCGGGAGATGCCTGGTCATGGACATAGCCGGAAGCCGAAAATGCGCAAAATGAGTCCTGGCAAGGTTTCAAAACGAGCAATCTGTTTCAGATGTAATAAGCCAGGCCACTTTGCATATAAATGCAGAATTGAGGGGTGGTTTTGCTATTCATGCAAAACCATAGGCGACCATATAAGTCGCATTGCCCTTGGAGAAATGGCGGGTCATCAGGCGGCAAGGTCAGAGCCAAAGGGCAGCAGGCGCAGGAGAGGCTAGCAAAATGGCAAGCCCAATCGGGTTCCAACCCGAAGCCTGCGATGAATAAAATGCCCCTTTCGAAGGCTAAAGAGTTGAGGGACAGTAGTATGAAAAGGATGATACTGGCGCAGTTCGACGTCAGCATGATACTGGCGCAGTGTGACGTCAGCATGATACTAGCGCAGTGTTAGCATCCTGACGTCACGACGCCAGGTGTTCTATCAAATGGAATGACTCGGTTATTAGCAAATTGTTTTGCCAAATTTGGTGGTGGTGGGAATGGTGGCGGGGTGGCAGGACGGGTGGCGGTGTCCAGGGTGGGGGGCGGAGGCGGGGGACTAGATCCTGGCCCCGGGCATTGTGGGGTGGGGGTTAGCGTCGTAAGTAATATCGCACAAGTTAGCGGTGACGCTGACAAGGCGGGGGCGGGGGCCAGGGCGGTGACGCGGGCAAGGCAGGGAGCCAGGGCGGTGGGCGGAGGCGGGGGACTAGATCCTGGCACAGGGTGTTTGACGTCAGCAGGTGGGGGACGATTGAAGGAGAAGTAGTTGTTGTTGTTTTTCTCAACGGGATGAAGGTTGGATAATTAAAGGTTCTTATAATATTCGAAGACGTTGCACAAGTGTGGGACAGATAGAAGTAGTTGAATCTACCTTATTTACCGATTCACCGAACAAAGGTATGACGAACCTGGGAAGACCGAAGATAACACAATCGTTATTGATAGAGTCTAACGACCTGTATTATTATTCTGAATATTGACAATAACCGTGAATATAAAAGAACCTGCGTTTTGAAAGGTGTTAGTTGCTACAACTCAAGTCAACGTTGTCGTCCTACTATTAACCGTAAGTTTTTATTAAACCGTAATCGTACGTTTTTTTAAAACGTGAATTACGAATGCGTATGCACATCTCATAATAGCTTTCAAATAACTGAGAGATTATCAATTTTAATAAGAAATAACTGTTTGTTGTAGATGTCGCTACTTCATAAGCTGCAGGAAGCTGCCGCTAGAATTGAAACGGTGAGCATAAGCGATCTGGAGGTAGATACTCCTTATCGGGTGCTAAGCCTTTCAAAAGTTTCTACAAAGTTTGGACTATCAACAATGGCACTGCTGACTAAATTCAGTCTCGAAAATGGTCAAGAAACACCACCCCCAGATGAAGTTAATGTATATTTACCAAAAAGGATATCTAACGCTGTAACAGAAGATGATATAAATAAGTACAATAAAAATACTCAAAATATGTTTTTGGTTTATCACGGGAAAAATAGTGATAACAGTTTCATCGTGGAGTTAGTAATTAGTTTATTTAGCAGTAAGTTTAGAGAAGGTAAAATCTGTAATGTAGAATTGACATTTGAAGGTAAATGAACTTGAATCATTTCGAATAAACCAAGATTGTAATTAGAGAAGGTAAAAAGGTAGCATGTGTAATCTAGAATTTACGTTTGTATCATACCATCGAGTATGTGGTCACTGTTTGTATATATCCTTATCGTCGTGACAACTACAAAATGTTCAAGATATATTTGTGTACCCAAAGAATAATATAATACTATAGGTTGTGCACAAGAATAATGCCCTCCGACCCTGCACTCTATAGGAGGATGGGAGAAGCTGAGGGCTTGGCAGCCTGAGTGGGATGCAATGTTGGGACTTTTACTCTGTTATGTTGGCAGCCGTGCTGCCATTCCAAGTCAGCTAATTCCGTTCCCATATCGTGTTTTCCTTGTTTGCATCTTGCTTTTCGTTTCACCATCCTACCTATATCGTCGTATCAACCCTTCTTATTTTAACTGTGAGTATCATCACAATCCCCGTCATCCTATTTTTGAACTGAGTATCATCACAATCCCCCGTACCTACCCGTCAGTTTCCGTGTGTCGCCTACACAAATCTCGCGATGGAAGATCAACATTCATCGTCAGTAAGAAACCGGAAACCTGCTATCGCAAGAGGCTCTAAGGAGTCAGGCACGAGAAATTGTGTACAACGTGTGCCAGTATTTTACGAGGAAGAAGAAAGAGGATGACGCGAAATACAACGTTCGCGATGTGACTAGTGCAGCGACGGGCGTCTCGGCGAGAACAGTCGGCAACATTATGAAGGAAGCTGGAAACCAAACAACATCAGATCGGGCGAGACCTTTGTTTGTTACACCAACCAAGTCCACACCGCACAAGAAGGTCATCGATGCTGATGAATTCACCGATGCTGCTGTACGAAACAAGATACGAGAATTCTACATTGTTTGGAAAGAGTGCCCTTCATTGCAAACACTGTGCGGAATTGGCGAGTGACGGAGTTCTCGAGTATGGTAGAAGTTACCTTCGGAAACGACTGGTTAGTAGCGGTTTCAAGTGGAAGAAATGTCAGTCCAGCCAAAAAATTTGAGGACGACTACCGTCAAAAAGATCACTTAGTCGAATCGGAGATCGATAGTTTCATCATTAATGTTGGGGGGCTTCTGATACTGATAGCAGTTCCGATGAGGATTCGGATTTTTCTGATTAGAAGTTTTACGTGCCACACTTAAATTACGTACGTACTAAATAAATGAATAATAATATGTACTAAATAAATAAAATAATAAAATAACATTTGTTTCCTTCCTTATTTACCTCATTGTACCTTTTCAAAAAAGTACTCCTAATTTTCAAGAAAACATTTCATAGAAAAATCCTATTACACACGAGTTTGTCTGTCAGCTGAAAGGAGTCACGCTCAAGGGTCCGATTTTATAAAAATCGGGAAAATGCTACGTTCATTCACTATGGCTTTTATGACAGTATCATTTTTTATAACGAAAAAAGGTAGGTAAGTTTTTATGACGGTTCACACTCAGCTAGAAAAAGGATTACAGGGGGAAAGTGCTGCCACTGGACAGGGGAAAAACAAAAAAAACGGGGAATTCCGTGTTGAAAATGATTTCCACGTTCTCCGCCAGAGTGCAGGGTCGGAGGGCAATATTCTAGTGCACGGACTATAGCCCTTTAAGGTTCACCTCAGTTTGTATGCACAAGGTATTGCGGATACTGAGAGATCGTGATAGTGGCCACTGGGAGTAGCCGCTATTCCAGTTGTGGCTGCCAAAAGTGCGACCTGAAGTGTGCTTTCTGTTCTTTTTCTTTTTATAGTGCTTTGCAGAAACTCACAACGAAAGCCCCACTTGGTAAGTATATATCATTATTACTCTACTTTCATACAAAATAATCAAAACAGCAATAATACCCTTGCAGTTATTATGGGAGCTCGGTTTAGTAGTTGAGAAACATGGCATGGTAATGGGCACATGCTATGTTTTTCTTCAATGTAATCTCTTGTGTTGATCAATCCTCAAAATCTTTCCGTACAATAATTTTTTGACTACCCCGAGAGATTTCAGATCACAAAGCATCGTCTTGAGGGCACCGGCTTACATGTATTGTTATCCTTTGTTGAACTGATAAAATAAGTATGCATGCGTTGCGGGTTTGACTGCCACAGGTCCTTGGGGAACTAGACGGTTATTGATATTATTTTTTTTTTCTCTCTCTCTCTTCAGATTAACTACAAATCAAAGACAATGTCGACGAAAAGGTCATTGAAAGTAAACATCGATGATGTTGGAGGGTTCGATTTTGAAGAATTGATGGAGAAATTCGGTATTGAGGAAGGTGTGACAGACGAAATGGCGATTGATTCCGAGAGAGATGGAGATAGCGATGCTGATGACGATTTCCCACTTCGTCATTCGACAGTTTCTGCTCGTAAATTGCGTAAAGTGAATGATGGAGCCTCTACTAGTGGTAAGTTACTGTGTGTCAGGAATCATTATACTCATCCAGCTTCTTCCTTAGCCAATGGGGGATCAGACTTGGGGTCAAAATTGTGTTGTTTTTTACCTCAGATTCGGCCATATTCATACTTTAGTAAACGGTTTTGTTTCAGCTACCTCCTTTACGACATCACCATCATCTAGTAATTGTTCATCAGCAACTGAAGATAATAATGAGGTTGATTTTTCTGAAATAACAGAAGAAGTCCCTTCAACACGATTGAGAATTCCGGCGGAAAGCAGTTCGGAAGAGGATTTATAGGGAGATGCGCAAGATGTACTGATTTTGACAGATAATGAAGGTTTGTGTTCAAAAATTTTCCTCGTAGAAATAATTACAATTAATGGTGATCTCTTTTCGACTATTTAGCCAAGGATCAGACATTCTAACCCTGGAAATTCCCTCGAATGGCAATTAAATCCATAGAGTTTACTCCTCTAATTTTGTTCTCCTGATTCACTTTTCCTTCTTGTTTTAGATCCAAATGAAGAGAGTTTGGAGATAGAAGAAGGCCAACCACTCCGAAAGAAGAGATCAACAAAGAAACTTACAGAAACCCCATACGAGTGGAGTCAGTTTGAAGACGAGACAGCTTCCATCAAAACAAAATTTGATTCGTACAATTTTGACCAGCCATATGGACCTACATTTACAGTTCCCCTTGACAACTTTCTTGCAATTTTCAATTTTTTTTAAAATATTGAATTTATGGAGGTCATTATCGATCAATCCAATCTGTATGCAAACCAGAAAGGTTTCAATTTAGAATTGACTGTGGAAGAACTAAGAGCATTTTTCGGATGTCTTATTTTGATGGGTATAAACCGTCTTCCATCAGTCAAGCTTTACTGGTCCAGTAACCTGGCAATTGGAAATGCTAAAATAAGTTCTATTTTTAGTTGTCGTAGGTTTCTGACTATTATGAGGTACCTACACTTGAATGATAATGCGAAGTTCCCACAGCGAAATTCTCCTGACTTTGACAAACTTTACAAAATCCTTCCCCTACTTGACCACTTTTCAAAGGTTTTTCGAGAGGCATTCAACCCTGGAAGGAACCTCTCGATTGATGAGTCCATGATTCCCTTCAAGTAGATCATCCTTGAAGCAGTACATGCCACTGAAACCTATAAAACGCGGTTTCAAAGTGTGGGCTATGGCTTGTGCTGCTTCGGGATACTTGCTGGCATTTGACTTTTACGCTGGTAAAGCCACCAGTGTGGAAAGCACAGGCTCATTGGGATCTCAAGTTGTTACGAAATTAAGTACTGGGTTCGAATTTCTCGGGTACTGTTTATTTTTCGACCGATTTTTCTCTTCCTTGCCGCTTATAGTGGAGTTGTTGAATAGAAACTTTTTTGCCTGTGGTACCATCCTCTCTACGCGGAAATGGTTTCCAAAGAATCACCTCAAAACTGATAAGCAATTGGCTTTTACCGAAAGCTCGTTTGTTAGAACTGATGGATTTGGTATCGTCAAATGGAAAGATCGAGGAACCAAGGCTGTGTGCGTTATAAGTTCAATTAATGAACCATCACAGATACAAATAGCTTCCCGAAAAACTAAAACAGGGGAGAAAATTGATGTACAATGCCCAACTAGTGTTGCGAGTTACAATGCGAATATGGGTGGAGTGGACGTTTTTGATCAATATATGTCATATTACACCATCCAGTGGAAGTCTCGCCGCTGGTGGATGAAGGCTCTTTATTATTTTATTGACGCAGCTGTTGTTAACAGCTATATTCTCTATAAAGAGCAAATAAAGATTTTGAACCGGGGAAGAAAAGGGAAAGCACAGAAAGGAAGTGATATAATGACAAGTGATGATGGTGGAACTTCGGGAGAGGAAATTGATTCTGGTAAAAAACAGAAGAACAATAAATGTGTAAAAAAAAGCGGTGACACACCTCCAATTCAGATGTACTCTGGCAGATCTGTTAATCGGAACTTTTCAAGGGAGAAAATACACTCCGAAAAAAATCAACATTACCAAAAATAAACACAAGCAGGAAGGTCGTGTTCAGCACACAAAGGAATTGAGAAAAATCGAGCACTTACCTCAGAAGTGCAAACCAAGACGTTGCGCTCACTGCAGCTCCTCTAAAAAGGTTGTGAGGAGTTCGACAGAGTGCAGTACATGTCAGGTTGCCCTCTGCATGCACACTTGTTATAAAGTTTTTCATGAATGTACCCCATTGTTGTAAACTCCTGATTAACTGATTATTGTTCTTTTATTATGTTTTTACCTAATTTTGTCGTTTTTATTCAAGTATTTTGTCTTTCTCATTCCTATGCATTTACCGTTGAGTTAGGATTGCTTTCAACAGCATCCTTTGTCAGCATTGTTAATAAAAGTGATCGTTATTATAACTGAACAAATCAAACGGCTACTCAATGATGCCCCTAAGCATTTACAGCACTGCAGGATTTCAGTAAGAAGTCATGGGGTGTAAGGTATTGTGGATAGTAGAGTAGCCACTTCATTTTTCTCATTTCCTCAACAACTACAGTCTTGGGTTTTTTATTTTTAGCAGTTCATGTTAGTGATGGCCTTTCTTGTTTGGGAATCTGAAAATCTTGGAAAAATCGAACAAAAAATAAGTGTGATCCTTCAGGGTCTTGGTAAGTGGATACTACTAGTAGCCACAATACCTTTCGCATAGACAAGGTGCTGATCCCTCGTAGGAATGTCATGTGGCTACTCAAGGTAGCCAAAATACCCTAAAGGGATAGTAAGGTTACGACACTAAGGGCCAGTAACTAGAACCGACGATAACCTCACGATAGCTAACCTCAGTTTAAACAGGCGGTAACCGCTGACCGCTTTCTTATCAGTGGAGCGTAACTAGAACGCATTCCGCGGTTAGGTCAAGTTAACCTGAGGTTGAGCGCAGGATTGCTTGGTAACACTACCATAGCATTCCTCTCACGAAGTAGAGATACACGAAGCAGACATGTTTCCTTTCTTTTCAACGCAAAGAATAAAGCGTTGAAAAAGACAAGCTGCTTCAGTTGGCAGCCCCGCTTCCCGGCAAGGCGCGGTTAGCCAATCAGATTGCTTATTCCTCCGGTTAACCGCCCATGCACGGCTGGTTAGAGGTTATCGTCTGATCAGGCGATAACCTTGATTCTTGTTACGCCTCACAAGCATCTGGTCAGACGATAACCGCTAACCTGTGTTCTAGTTACCGGCCCTAAGTCTTATTTCTTTCCCTAACTCGGGGTTTTTAATGAGATGCAAAGGAAAGGATGGAGAGAGAGAGATTGAACCGAGTAAGAGAGAGAGAGTGCGTGTGTGTGTGTGTAAAAGGGGGGGAGACCAGTCTATAAAACTGCAGCGGTGATGTATTCACCCATCTACATATCATTCAACATTCCCTTCTACACTGTGTCCTCTACGTTCTACATTTAAACGGTAAGAGACTTCATTATTGATATAATATAACATTAACAATATAAAAAAAATTTATTAAGAAAAATCTTTATTTGTATGTTTATAAAGTATAGTTACAAAGGTATTTAAATGGTAATCAATACAGCTGTTCATCGTAAAAGAAGTAGGTAATTTACGTATCATGTACGCTTCAATTAGAATGACAAACATGTTGTTCAAAATTAGATAGATTTGTCCAAACTCGGCAGTAGACACAAAAGAGCGAAGTTTTGTTTCCAACTTGCCTTATAAATCCCATAAACGCTAGTTTATTGCTATCAACATTCATTTTGACCTCCCCAAACGTAAGCCGACGATTTATATGTATTAACATATTAAGTTTATTGGTATTATTCATAGCCCATTCGAAAAGTATTTGCAACTTAACCAACGAACAACTTTTGTGATAAAACTCATTTTTGGTCGAGTGTGTTACACAAGCATATGTCAAGTGATGCGGTTTCAGCAGTATTTTAAAACTCTCACAACCGAGAGATTCAAAGTCGATTATGGGTGGATACGATTCGGGGAAATACTTTTGGATAACCGCACATTTCTCAGTAGGTACCTTTCATAAAACAGTAACTAGTGCTCTGCGCAATCCTCCGTATGGTTTTCTGGAGCGTATCTGTAGGTTCACTTCCATCTGTTGCTGTTAGTCCATGAATTCTTTTGCAGGCATATTGTGCCTGAATAAATTCGAGGTGTGATGAATCCTGACGATGGTCTTGGGATTTGAAATTTTCCGCGATTTTGCTATGTTTAGAGGTAGTGGCAACGCTTGTTTCCTCTAATTTTTCCACTTTTGTGTGCAATTGTTGCAACCGGTTGTTAAAATCAGGTTGAGTACTGAGCTGAAAAAAATCTATACCGATGCTATATAGCCTCTGGATATTAGTTGGTTAATCAATTTGTTAGCCAATTGTTGCAAACGATGATTACCAGCATCAACTCCAGCTAATATCAGCTCAAGTCGTTTTACAATATCATCAGGATGCATTTGAGTATAATCCATTGACTGATTGTCGTAATCATTGGAGGATCGATACTGATTAAGGAATTCTTTTAAGCCTGAGCCTTCCTTCTTTCTTTCCACACTTTTCTTGATAGGGTATATTCGTTTTACAATATTTGCATGTTTTAATCCAATTCTACGGACTCGATGGTGGGAATCATATCCGTAATGAGCTACGGAGGTTTGTTTCAAAATATCGCTATACATTTGAAAATCAGTATGAGTGAAATCTTTCGGATTTTTTAGAAACAATAAACGGTATAGCCCGGGAGTGATCTTGTATGGAACATTGTCAAAATATATGTAGTTTCTATCAAAAGTTATCTTCGCATTTCCTAAAGTTACTCCTCGCGATCCCTGAACAATGGGTCCGTATTCTTGATCAATCTCTTCAAACGGACTATCCCATTTGCCAGTAACAAGAAAATTATAATAATTTCTCGCGTAAGGAGGAGCATTTTGGAGAAAACTCTTCAAATGTCGTTGTCCTTCATCAGTTGACGCATTCGCTTCCGTTTGCGACTTTTCCATTTCCGAAATATTTTTTTCTCCCGTCATAGACAAGCTTGAGCGAATTTTTTTGGTAAGCATAGATTTTGGGTCTAACGTAGATTGTCTTGGAACCATAAGTGGAGGTAAAGTTGAAGCATTAGCTAACCCCGAAGTCCATGGTGGTGGTGATGATGATGATGATGATGGTCCAACAGTGCGAAGTGGTGAACTTGTTTTGAGCCGCGATGTAAAACTATATTTAGCCCCTTCCTGATTTCCATCAAATTCGTAAACTGTGTCTGGTTGTGGTGAGAATGACAGAGGATCTCTCACTGTTTCCCTTTCCTCCTTAACACATCTCACTTCCTCCCCATCTTCCACATCTTCTTCCGCTTCCCCGTTTTCACAGTTGGCTTTAATGTCATCGTAATCAAACCGTGTATATAAATTAGGTATAGATTTCATCGCATCCTTCCTTTCATTTGTATTGTCAATTAATTGTTGGATAGATGATGTCACAGGAGCAAAAAACTGATTGTGTGCAGATGTCAAGTCGCGTTTGGATTCTTCCAACAACTTAAATTTCCGTTTTAAAGATTTCCGCGAGTTATGTAGGGCTGACGCTACCTTAGCCTTTTTATCGAGTTGTGCAACTCGCTCCATCTTCCTGCTGTAATGATGCCGATGCTTCCCCATCAACTGGTTTTATAGTAGAAATGAAAATTTCGTCAAGACCACTTTTATATTTACCATTTTCGATATAGTCTTGTAAATTGTTAAACAGTTGAAAGGTTTAGACCATGCTTCTCTAGCCATTTTCAAAAAATCTGGAAACGTTACATCAGCTGAAGCATGATCGCGCCAGATCAAGTAAAGATTCCTAGCATCTTGAGCAAAACTCGAAATAAAGGAAGCATTATCTCTTATAAAATGTTTTCGAGCTGAACCGTAACTTTAAAGTAAATAAAATACATCAATTTGATAGTGTCTTCCTCTTGTGAATAATGTTTTGATTATAGGTAAAAAATCATTTTCTTCAATCATCAAAAATAATTACCGAATAGGGTAAAATTGCTGTTGGAAATTCCTCAAACTTTGAGCATACCAAAAATTGAATTTCAGTAGGAACTTTTTCAAGAACTAAATTCAAAAATTTATATTTATGCTGATTTTGGGTATTTGTACATAATAATAATTGTTTAAATTTTAACCCATTAGGAGCTAAAATTCGATAGTCTACTTGCAAAACCTCGTAAGTCCGTTTTTTCCCGAAAATAAGGATTTGATCCTTTTCGATGAAACTAGGGCTCTAGAACCTTTGGTAGAAGTTTCATTTCGATCAGCTGATTGATTTCTTCTCTATGGCCGGTTGTAATAACCTGTAAGTTTGAACGCGCCAGAAGTGTTATAATTCCTTGTGGGTTCCTCTAGCATCTTATTGGAAACGCGTGGACTGAAGATTTTCTTCTGTAAGGTGAGTTTTTCATTGCTTTTCCGTATTATTTCTGCATGTTGAGACTATTTATTTGGTTCTTGAGGATCTGAGATAAGTTGGAAACGCAGGGGTTTATTGACTTTTCCCCAAAACACGATTGATTCTGACTCCCTTTTCTTCGGACTTACAAGTTTCTACACAGGTTCAGTCTGTGCAGCCCAAAACTTAGGTTTTAGGCATCGTTTTTTTAAAATTTGGATCTCGTGCATTCTTTCTGAATACATAAAGGCCAAGTACTTCAGACGCAAAAATATTTGGCTTGTGCTCGTATTGATCAAACAATAGGAGATCAAGGTGAAGGGAGTTCGAAATAACCAAAATTAGGTCCCACAAACTAATAAGGCAAACGGACAAACTAATATGTTTTGGGTTTTTTGTTACCTGAAAATTTCGTTCCATCCCCCCTACCGTTTACCCTAATGATTTTCAGCGCAATTCTTCTTCTTCCCAGATTTGTGAGTTGAGTCTCACGATGAGTAATCCAGTTAAAAGGAAGTTACTTTTCCCAAAAAGCCGAGGGGAAACCATGGTCGCCCTGACTAGACAAAATGAGCCATCGACTACCTATGCTACAGACTCGGGAAAGGTATGCAATTATTTTGTTACGGCGTTGAGCTTTGAGTGCATTGTAGGAACTCTCCTAACTTGAGCCCCCAAAACTAAGTTCCTATCTACTATCCTACTATCCTATTAATTTTTGGGTTATTGATCTCAATGAAACCCTGAGTATACCTACCCGTAGAACCTGTCTCCAGCTTGATTTGTTTCCATCATTGCAGGCCAAGACGGAAATCATGGAGCTTCCTGCTAATGAAAGCATGATATTATTTGATGGGGAGTTACCGATTAATGAATCATCAGGAGAGGTATGAACTGCTGAACTAATTACAATGTTCTTTTCATTCTTTAGGGCCTTGTTCCGAACTCCAAAAATGAGTGTTGCTGATGAATCGCTGATTACTTATCTCTGGAAAACAGCGACCGAAATTAACTGGACTTCACCTGCCACAGTCGAAGAGACTCTCACTTGAATCATTTTTAATTACAGGTAGCGAGAGGTATAGTAATCCTTCCAGATGAAGTTGACCAACAAAATTATCCCAACCATGAAATCACTGACGTGACGGAAGGTGTCCAGCATAGCCTCCTTTCTGATGGAAAAATCTTAGAAGTTGATGGGGACTTACCTACGAATGTTGACACTTCAGGAGACGTAAGTCGTACTATAATTCAGTCTATAGTAGGTCAGCTTGTAACTGAGTTCTGGTCTTTTGTCCATGCAAAATACTGACTTGATGGTATGACGTAATCTTTCATAGGGCCTAATCATCTTACTTGGACTCCATTTTCTCAGGTGGAGCCAGAGATCTTTGAATTCCCTCAAGATATTGAGCTCGTGCAATTCAGCACAATAGAGTTGGGTGACGTCGTTAATGCATCATTGGGCCCTTTTGTGCCTGAGGAAGAGGAAACAGGTTCAATCCATGTTGGCGGCGCTTACGATGAAGCTGACATGGAGAACCCTGACCACACCAACCCTGAAGCTAAGGTGGAGAACCCTGACCACACCAACCCTCAGGATTTTACTGGTGAAGTTGGCCATGGAACCGCAGACGTGACGGTAGATGTCCAGCGTAGCCTCATTTTGGATGGAACCATGGAAGTTGAAGGGGACTTACCAAAGAATGTGGACATATCAGGAGAGGTAAGTCGTATGATTCAGTCCGTAGTAATCTGAGTTCTGGTCTTTGTCCATGCAAAATACCGATGAAATGGTATGAAGACATCTTTCAAAGGGCATTATTTTCAGGTGGTGCGAGAGATGGAGGAATTGGACGATGACGTCGATAATGCTTCATGGTGCCCTTCTGAATCAGAGGAAGAGGAAAATGACGAAGAGAACGCTGACCACGCGAACCCTCATGTTATTACTGATGAAGTCGACCACAACGGACTTGAGGAACCGGCACAGAAGAACCCCAGGACTCGAAAGAGAAAGAGCCTCATGAGTACGAGCAGAGGAGCCAGGTTGGAAGAAATGCGGTTGAGGGAGCATGGCAAGGCGTACAAAGGCATTAAAAAAGTGAATGAGACTTCATGGGACTATCAAGTACCCAGACCACAGAAAACCATGAGAGCCCCATGCAATTGTAAACTCAGCTTGAAAGGAAAACATCTAAAATGCCGACTATTCTCTGAAGATACTCGAAAGAAAATTTTCAAAACATTCTGGGATAAGAAGTGGGGGGAGAAGAAAACAATGATAGCGGCACTGGTGGATGTAGTAAGCCCAAAAGATTTGCAAAATTGTCGGGAGGAAGCAACAAGTCGGCGCTCCCAAACTCTCACCTTTCATTTGAAACAGAATCAAAGATTGAGAGTTTGCAAGACGATGTTCCTAAACACCCTCTCAATCACTGATTGGGCTGTTCTCGACTCTCTAAAAAAGGAAAATAGCAGTCCCAAGAGTAATAATCCTAATCGACATGAAAACATCGTTGAAGTTGAGGTACAAAACAGAAATGGGGATGATCCAGGAGCTGGCCTTATTCCCATGTAGTTGCAAATATGCAACCGTTTTTTTCCAGCCCCCCTACTCCATGAGGTAATATTTAACCTATGTCCGCCATACCAGTGTGTCCAGATAGATCAAAGGAAGAAGTGAAAATTGTTGTGTATGTTGTGAAGTGGCAAAAGAAGGTGATAAGAACTGATATTGCTACCAAGGTTACCGTGCTAAGTGGTTACCATGAGTGCAGCGTATCATGTAAGTTTGACATATTATTGTAATTGCTGTAATGAGTAATTCCCACTGTAATATTTTTTTCTATATCACAAATATCATAAGGAACCCAAAAAACATCAAAATAGTTGTTGTTCTATTGGTATTTTCTTTGAAATCTTGAAAACATAACGGTTGCAAATATGCAACTCCATGGAGTTGTGGTATTTTGTGAACAACGTGTTTTCTCGAGACCAAACATCATTTTTCCATTCACAGACTTTACTTTTCGACGTTTTATCGCAATTTTGGTATAGGTTTGGACTAGGTCTTCTCAACTTTTTTTTGGATATAATACGATTGCCAATGTTCAAGAAGGAGTCACAAGTGAGTTCTCAATCATGGGTGCAAACACCATAATTGGAATTCCTACTGGCACCTATGATGCCGAAGCTATTTTTCATTATTTGAAGGAGGAAATTAAAAAAATTGACAAATCACAATCTATAAAGTTTGAAATAAATCATAATACAGGAAAAATTAGCGTTTTGGCTTCTTTTGATATTGATGCTTCCAGTGAGGGGAGTGTAATGCAATTGTTGGGTTTTAATAAACGAAATTTGAAAGCAAACGTCATGCATACATCTGATGTTCCAGCGAATGTTTTCAATTATCATTCAATAAATATCGAATGCAATTTAACTTCGTCCGATTCGTATGTAAATGGAATTCCATCGAACATAATTTACTCATTTTGTCCAGATGTGGAAATAAATTATAGAATCAACCAAGCTATTTCCCAAATAATCTATTTAAACGTTAGTAAAAACCTGATTGACTTTTTGAGGTTCGAGTAACGAACGAGAAAGGAGCTCTGCTAGATTTCCGAGGCGAAAATCTTTCACTTATTCTACACTTAATCGAAGTTTAAATGGGATATATCGACAGTCAAAGTGCAAAACCGTGTAAGTCCACTTTTGGAAGAAAGTAAGGTTTTGGTCAATACTGAAAGGATATGACCAAACGCATGTTCTCGATCCAAAAAAATTTATCCAGAAGCAATATTTACTTCCCCGTGGTCATTTGTAATAGCCTGTAAGTCAGTAACCTTTCTCACGTAATGTTAAACCGTGTATGTCCAGCGTGAGCGAGTTGTCTCCAGAAAAGGTAAGATTTTATCAATTATTTCGATTTTAATTAATTGAATTACATTTGGATTCGGATTAATGACATTGTTTCTTTACTTTCTTGTCATAGGCGTCATTGAGGGTGTGTACTTTTCAGTGATAATCCAACGTTTTCAAGTGTGGGAAAACTCACATGGTTTTACTGTACCATCTTGAAAGTAGAAAATGGACTTACATGGTTTTTCCCTGTGAAAGGAAAATCGGTGAAGAAGACTTGAGGAGGTGAGGAGCAAAACTCGCTCGTTCCATTTTTTCCCGAAAATGAGGTATAGATGCTTTCTGAAAGATTTTTTCTCGCTCTATTCGAATCTGGAGTCAGATTTGAGGTAAACGCACTCCTTCATAATGATTTTAGCCCTTGAAAACAGCTGCTTGTTGCAAAACTGGCTCGTTCCATCAGCTGATGTGCAGCAAAACTCGCTCCTTACCAATTTTGTAGCAAAACTCGCTCGTTCCAATTCCAACGCCGGTAGACCATTCATTTTCCTGTTTGTCCTCTGTAATTCATCCGACCATTAAACAATATTATTCCTGACCTGCGAGGATTATTTTTATTTTGTGATTTCTTTTTATTACCCCCTATTATTTATGGCTCCGAGCAGGAAAAAACTAGTCGATCGGGAGAAGTGGAAACGCACGATTAGCCAGAAGAAAAAGTAAGTCTATTTTTTTGTTTACCTAACCTTGTACTGCAATAATTATTATTAATGATAGGAATTTACCACAGGACCTCACCATTTTTCGTTTTTTATTCAGGCACGCCCCAAAACGTCCACCTTCGCTGCCTACATGTCGCCACCCCAAAATGAAAACTGCGTTCCTCTGCGAAACCTTAACAATGCAAGAAGTGAGACGTTTCCACGAGGGATTTTACAGAACGACCAATAAGATTGATCAGGACCATTTCATACTCAAGCATACGGTTCAGAAAGTTCCCGAAAGGAGAAGGACGCGCCCAGGAAACGAGGGAAGAAGGGAGAGGAGAATGCAGGTGACTATTTTGTATTATGTGGGGACTCGACTACGAGGGCAGGTTCAAGTATGCTCAAAAGCATTCCTCAGCATTTTAGGGATTTCCAAGTTCCGGGTGCAAAACATCTCGCGTAAATACCTCATCACCGGTGATTCCCCAAAAGAGAGGAGAGGGGGTGACTATAAGACGGCCAAGTACGAGCCCATTCGAGCATCCGTGAAGCGTTACTTGCAGTCTCTGAGCTTCGTCGAGTCTCATTATACCAGAGAGAGGAGTATCAGGCAGTACCTCCCTAGTGACTGCTCAGCCTCTAAGCTTTGGAAAAATTACAATGAAAGTGTGCCTCCAGAAATGCAATGCAAATATTGGCTCTTCATGAGGGTTTTTAATTATGATTTTAACATAAGTTTTAAATCACCGGCTACAGATGCCTGTTCCGAGTGCATTCGTTTGAAATCTCAAATTTCTGTGATGCAAACGGGAAGAGCTAAAGAAGAACTGATGGCAAAATTCACCGTCCACAAAATGAGGGCGGCAGCGTTTTATGGTCTACTAAAAAAGGAGGAGGACCCAACTATCCTGAAGCTGTCCTTCGACTGTCAGAAAAACCAAGTTCTGCCCCGTGTGCCAGACCAAGCCGCTTACTACAGCAGGAAGCTGTACGTTTATAATTTTACCATCTGCGAAGGACACTCTTTGAACCACCAAAACACCGAAACCGTTTTCATCTACACTTGGCTGGAACACGAAAGAATGAAAGGGTCAAATGAGATATCATCAATCGTGTACCACCACCTGAAAAATAAAGATCTCGGAATGATCAACGAGATAAAGCTCTTCTGTGATGGGTGCCCTGGACAAAACAAAAATATAACTATGATTGGCATGTTGGCCAAATTTTTATCCGAAGCACCCCGCGTCCAAAAAATCACAATAACGTATCCAGTGGTCGGTCATTCATTCCTCCCTGCCGACCGTGTTTTTGGTCGGATTGAGAAACAAATCAAGAAAATCGACACCATCATCGACCCTCAGGTTTATTTTGATCTGTTTTCACAGTTCGGGACTGTCCGTCGAATTGGTGTAGATGTGCAAATTTCTGACTGGAAAACCGCAGTAGCGTCAGTGGTGAAACCACCTGCCCAGCTGCATTTCAAGTTTGCTCCCTCGAAGCGCATTACACTCGAAAGAACTGGTCGAGAGCGGATTTTCTTGAAAGGGGACTCAGTTTATCGAATTGACGTGGGAGAGTTGCGACCGTTCTTAAAAAAAGGAAAATCTCTGCGCCAAATCCAGCCTCAGCCCTTACCGATCGGAGTCATAATCAAATCGGAAAAGCTAAAGGACGTCAACAACTTGCTCACCCAGCACTTCGGTAGCGAGTGGAGGTGTATGGGAGCGTTGGACTTTTACCAGAGGATTGTAGATGATAGGGTTTCTGCCACCGTCGATGGGAATCCAGAGGAAGAAGGAGAACCTGTGGACTTGACTGAAGAAGATAATGGTCTGAGCGTATGAGCAGCGTTCGCACAGGACTGGTGTTTTCATTATCAAAAGGCTGTTTTTAGAAGAGTGAACCCAAGTTCCTTATTTTAATCAACTTGAAGTTACCAGAATTTTTTCAAGTCACCGTTAATAAAAACTTTCAGAGCTTACGACTACTTTTTTTTAACATTACGTACCTCGAAAAACATCCTTGGAACACAATTTTCATCGTTATTGAGGGAAAGCTGACATTGCAATAGTAGGAAAACTGTCGTCGACATTCTCATGCTTAGTGAAGCAAAACTTGCTCGTTCCACGATATCTTGCAGCAAAAATGTCTCCTGGCAACGTTTTGTAGCAAAACTCGCTCGTTCCAAACTTTCAACTCATTTATCCCGGTTACCATTATATCAACATTTCTCACACTAGGCTTGATTCTCCAGGGTGACTAGAGCTTCGAATTGGAAAAAGAATAATTTGGAAAAGACCATTCAGTAAGTTGCAGGACGTTTTTTGCGTTTCCTGAACATTTCGCTCGCATGGAACGAGCGAGTTTTGCTCCTCACCTCCTCACTTCTTCCCTTCTTTGTAGGAGTTTTTCCTCTTTTTTCGAGTTTAATTTATAAAATTAGGATTGGAATTTGGTTAGTGAATTTGTTTCTTTACTTTTTATCACGATTGTGGTATAATTGGTGGCATTAAATTTTCAGAGGTAATACAACGTTTTGGGGTGCTGTAGAACATACATGGTTTTACTGTCTCATTTTGAAAGCAGAAAATGGACTTACGCGGTTTTACCCTAATTTTCAGGAGGAAAATGAGTGAAGAAGACCTTCTCGTCCCATCGTTTTAGCCCGGAAGAGAGGCCGTCAGTCGGTTCCCATCAAGTCCAGGGCTGAAATTATTATGAATAATCTAATGTCAAGGAAGGAACAGGTGCAGCCGGTACCCACTGCACAGGAAATATTAAGTCAGGCACGAATAATGAGTAGCTCAACGGTTTGTCCATGTCTGGCCGTTGTTTGTCCATGGCAATGCATCACGCTTGTGTGGAGGTCCCTGAGCCTGCTTTGGAAGAACCCTCTGCTAAATCTCGGGCTGTCAAGGCAAAACATGAGAAAAAAATGGATGCATTGACAAATTTTTTGAATTCGCTGCCAAAAATGGAGTCACACTATTGTAGAGCCAACACAAATAAACTCTACCTCGAGCCGCTGTTTCAAAGTAAACTGGACGTCTACAAATTGTACAAGGCTGAGGTTGATCAACCAGGAGGCCCAGGATGTGTTTCTACGACATCGTTTTACGCCGAATTTGACCGACAGCGTCTCTCAATTTATGTTCCCCGTAAAGACTTGTGTGATATATGCGTAAGTTACGCAGCTGGTAACTGTTCAGAGGAACAATATAGAATGCACCAGGCCAGGAAGACACTCGCGAGAGAGGAAAAGGAAACAGATAACAAAGGCCCTCACTTCGTAGCAACAATGGACCTCTAAGGAGTCCTTTTGAGCCCTCGTTTGAATGCTTCGGCTATTTATTATAAAATGAAACTATGTGTGCATAATTTTACAGTGTTCAACAACAAAACCAAAGAAGTGAAATGCTACGTTTGGCATGAAGGTGAAGGGGGGATCACCTCTAACGAATTTGCCAGCCTTATCACAAAGTACATTCGTGAGCAGAATTTTAAGGAAGGCCAGACCAGTATCCTCTGGAGCGATGGCGCTGGATACCAAAATCGTAATGTTAATTTGGCCATGGCACTTCTGAGTTTGAGCGGAGAGTTGAATATTACCATAATACAGAAATACCTGGAAGTTGGCCACACTCAAATGGAGTGTGACTCCATACATGCCACAATTGAAAGAAAAATTAAAAACAAAACGATCAATTCCCCTGCTGATTACGTTAACATTATGCAAACTGCACATACAAATCCTTTTCCCTATGAAGTTGACTATCTTGATCACACAGTCTTCAAAGACTTCAGCAAATTGGGACCTATGGCTTCAATCAGGCCTGGAATCAAAGTTGGAGATCCTTGTGTTAACGACATACGTGCCATCAAGTACTCTCCCTCTGGAGAGATGTACTTCAAACTGTCTTTGAACAATGATTGGACTGTATTCGAGAGAAGAAAGAAGAGGAGCGTGAGCACCTCAACTGGTGGAACCATCACGGACTTGTACAACGAGCCCTTAAAAATCAAGCCCGATAAATACATCCACTTACAACAGTTGAAAAATCTGATATTTAAAGATTACCATGCGTTTTACGCTAATCTTCGTCATTAGGGGATAATCCTTCCAGTACATTTTATAAGCTTTCTTGTTTGCTGATAGGTACTCTTCTAAGTGCCTAGTAGTTGTCATTATTTTAAGAGGGGGGTACAATTCTGGTTCCTGAATTTTTGATTTGCTGACAAGAATGTAATAGTACCTATTTTAAAATCAACAAGACTGATTTTTTAAAATATTCCTTTACTAAGGGTGGTGTTTCTAAGTCATTGAGTTTGTTTTGTGATTCAAATTATAGAAGTTATTGAAAGAATGACTTACATTATTAATAGTAATTTTGGTCTAGGGACTTTTTTTCTAGTTTGAATTTGATGTGATTGAATGATGATGTGAGTAACTAGGTATCAATTTAAGTCTGAGATACTGTGATTCTAAACTGCGTACCTGCATAATATTTACCAGACAAGCCTTAAAAGATATTGTTTTAGTAATATTCGTTTTGGGAAAAGTTAATAAAAATCGTTGAATTAGTAATTACTTGGTTAATTTATGCATTTTTGGTACCTTACAATCCCTTTGCATTTTTGCGAGTAAAACCACGTATTCCAGTGTCTGGATTCAAAAAATGAGTGATAAAACCATGTAGGTAAGTCAAGTAAACGTGCATAAAAACTGGAATATGTCTAATATTTAGGAAACATCACCTTTTGTAACGTTGTTTTCCCTTTAACATTCAACTATACCAAAGTGGGGGTTTTTAAGCTGAATTTACATGTTCTAGTAGGTTTTTTTGTCTCCTGTAAAATTTGGGTTTTTGGACTTACACGGTTTTGCACTTTGTCGATATATTCACTCGTCAAGATCCACCATACACCATTCAGAAAAAATTGGAGAGTAACCAGCAGCAACAGCAGCATCGTAGATTCATCTCTCTCTCCAATCGAAGCGTTAAATTTTTAACCAACCTTGGCTTCACTGTCTACAAACATGGACACCATTCAAACGTTACCCCCAATGGACGATAAAATTACAGGGATCCATGTTCTTCGTCATTCACCGTTCAATATGACTGATACGGGATATAATTCCGAAATCAGAATAGTAATCAATTCACCCGAAGTGTGTTTCCCTCATTCAAGTTATATTACTTTAGAGGGAAAACTCGAATCGGATTTGTACGACGCAGATTTACAAATAATATCTAACGGATTCTGCCATATGTTTCAATCGATCACATATCTTTTGAATGGAACGGAAGTAGATTCAGTACGCAATGTTGGGTTAACACATCAACTGTGAAAGGACTGCTATCATTCGAAACTCACGAGCTGAATGCATTGGAAAATGCAGGTATTGGAGACCCCAACAACAAGGATGTGTTACTCCCATCTGCTCTATTGAATCCAACCACTCACAGATATAATGTAATTATCCCGTTGAAATATTTGATGGGATTTTTCGAAGACCACAAAAACTTTATACTGGATATGCCTCAAGAATTATTATTGGTCAGATCGTCAAACGACTTGAATTGCCTTAAAGGCAAAAGTTCTCACAAGAATCTCAAACTAAACCTGGATAAAATTTCGTGGGCTATGCCTCAAATTAAAGTATCTGATGAAGAAAGAGCTAAAATGTATTCCACTGTTCGTCAAAATGTCTCCATACCTCTCGCGTTTCGGAGTTGGGAAATTCACGAATATCCATCATTGCCAAAAACAAACAAGTTAGTTTGGCCAATAAAAACGACAACGAGTTTGAACCGCCCGCGCTACGTGGCTGCATGTTTTTACATTAATAAAAGAAATAACCTCGAGATAAACAATGCTCTTCCCGACGCTGTAGAACTAAAAAGCTATGGATTATTTTTAAATGATAAACAATATCCGTTTCAGGAGCCGAATGTAAATTTAAAGAACGGTATTGTCTCAGAGCTATACTTAAATTATTTTCAATTTCAACAAGCCTACTACCACAAGCATTATTCTTCACCACTAATGACCCGCGAAACATTTTCTAAATCACCAATTATTGTTTTTGATTGTTCTAAACAAGATGATTCTGTTCGGGAGGCCGTTGATATACGTCTGGAAATAGAGACGGATGCTAATTTCCTAGATAATACCAGCTGTATTGTGCTTATTATACATGAAAAATTGTTGAGTTATAATCCTTTAAACAAAGATGTTAACAAACACTAATTTTTATACTTTTATATAAATATATTTTCTTTTTTCATACATTTTATTTTATTTTATTTTGCCTATTTTTTCCAGTTTCCCAAGATGCAGTCCTCCAGTGCTTCTACCGCAAAAGATACAACATGCTTAGTTTGCAAGGTATCTTTTGTGAATAAATCTACATATGAAAGACATATGAATACCATTAGCCATAAAAGAAAAGTCCGCCAGTTGGGATCAAACCCTCCAGTTGACAAAAACAACTACACCAGTTAAGAGCAACTGGCAAGACCTTCTGTAATCGTCAGAAACCCAAATGTTATTACCTCGGTCATTACTTCGGCCAACGATCTGAGGACCATGTCACGACCCAGCGGTAGCGCCAGATCATCGCAAGTGAAACATTGGCGAGACTTTCAAATACCCAACAATCTAGGATATGTTTTGGTTACTCAAGATGACTCAGCAGTCGATATTTACATCCAAAATGCGGCTTGTGCAAAAACTGTAGATATGTTTTTGCATTCAGTAACTGAAAAAGTTCATAATATTTTAAAACTGTACATAGACAAATGGATATCGTTCAAAGTTAGTTTTTGGTTAGAATGTAAGTTTCAAAAACCTGTCAATGACGGTTTTGAATTTTTATCAACCAATTTTAAAACTAAAAACATAATTATTCTTAATCACGAAATAAGCAGTTATTAATGTTAAGAATAATGATGATTTATGTTTCAAGTATGCTATATTAAGCATTCTTGCTCATGAGGAAGGTTGTCGTGATTTGTATAGAGTTAGTAAGTATATTAATTTTAACCATAATTTAGATTTCAATATGTTAAACTTTCCGGTGGATATTCGCCACATACATAATTTTGAAAAAGACAATAACGTGGGTGTAAATGTGTATGCTCTCTGTGTTATCCCTTGTATATTTCAAAGCAACCAGCCAATATTAGCCAAGAATTCGATCTGTTATACATTACCAACGATCAGACGACTCATTTCTGCGGCATTGTTAATTTAAGTAGATTAGTTCGTTCCCAGCTAACTTCTACAGGAAATTTCTTCCTAATATGCAAGCGCTGTTTCAAACTATTTAAGAAAAATTATCACGCAACTAATGGTAAAACTCCCGAGGAGAGACTTGATGAACATAAATTATATTGCAACAATTTTAAACCGGTCCGTTATGAATTTCCAAAAATTCCATTCGTCAAATTTGAAAAAGAACAACATAGAACAGAGGTTCCGTTCGTTGCATATATACCGATCTTGAAACTATGCTCTGTCCTTTGACTAGAGATGTACAACAAGCAAATAGCACGAGACCTTTAGCTACTCATATACCTACAATCCTACATGCATTGGCCTTTACTTCAAGTCTCGTTACCCTCAGTTGCGTGAAAGTGAGCTGTTTACATTTACCGGAGAAAATTGTATCGATCAGTTTCTGGAGAAGGTGCAATCTATCTGTATTGATGTAGAAGCTATGTACAATAACCATTTACCATGTAACATGACGTTAGATGAAATCAGGAAACATGAAGCATCCATAGCGTGCGCTTTTTGTAAGAAGAGTTTCAATAACTTGGACGTAATTAAAGTAGCTGACCATGATCATTTGAATGGTAACTTTCGATGGACACTTTGTTCTCAATGTAATTTAAAAGTTAAGAGACCTCGGCATTTGCCTATTTATTTCCACAATTTTAGCGCTTTCGATAGCCATTTCATTTTTTAAAAATTGCACACATTTCCCGGTAAAATCGATATCATACCTCAAACTTCTGAAAAATATAACTCTATTATAAAACATTTTAAAAATTGTCGGACTGAAGCACGTTTCCTGGATTCATTTAGGTTTCTCCCCGAAAGTTTAGGTTCCTTAACTAGCAACTTGAACGAATTTCCTGAAATGAGCAAATGAGACGGGTTTTTCCTGATTCCACAAAATGTAATTTGTTATTACGGAAAGGAATCTATCCCTACTCCTATATAGACAAGTGGGACAGGCTACGAGAAAAACAATTACCTAGCAAAGAATGTTTTTTTGACGAACTGAATGAGCGTAGTATATCAGACGAAGACTATCAACATGCCCAAACTGTTTGGGAAACCTTTAATATATCAAATTTGGGGGATTACACTAATTTGTATTTATCTAGTGATGTAATATTGTTAGCTGACATTTTCGAACAATATAGAAGCTTAAGTATAAAAGAATATGATGAACTCGATCTAGCATGGAGTTTTACAAGTCCCGGATTCTTTTTTCAAGCCATGTTAAAAATGACCGAAATTGAATTACAACTGCTCACAGATATTTCCATGTTGCAGTTTATAGAATCGGGAATTCGAGGAGGGATTACTATGGCTGTTAAACGATATGCCAAGGCAAATAATCCCTCTATTGAATCTTATGATACCAATATACCAAAGTCATACATCCTATATCAAGATGTAAATTCGCTCTATGCTTATGCAATGAGTAAGTATTTACCCTACGATGATTTTCGTTGGGTTGATGGTGTAAGTTCGATATTACCTCAGTTCCCGATGACTCACCGATTGGTTATATTTTACAAGTCGACTTGGAATATCCTCACATTTTACACGAAGCTCATCGCGACCTTCCATTTTTCCCCGAAACCAAAATACCCCCTTGCTCACTTCGGAGTAAGGTCCCAAAACTTCTGACTACGTTGGAAAATAAATATAATTATATCGTTCACTACGGTAATCTAAAACAAGGCTTGAAAGAAGGAGTCGTCTTGAAAAAAGTTCATCGGGTGTTGCAGTTCAGGCAAAAACCATGGTTAGCTAAATACATACATCACAATATAGACTTGAGAAAAAAAGTCACTACTACATTTGCAAAAAACTATTATAAGCTAGCATCGAACAGCGTTTTCGGAAAAACCATGCAAAATGTTCGGAAAATGATGGATATTAGAATCGTAACATCTGACAGCCAGTTAATGAAATTAGCAAACAAACCTAATTTTTCCGAACGATATATTTATGAAAATAATCTTGCAGCGGTAAAGATGGAAAGGGAAAAAATACTATTCAATCAGCCAATTTATGTCGGATTTGCCATTTTAGAAATATCGAAGCAGTGGTTCTATAATATTTTCTATAAAGAACTAAAACCTCATTTTTCTTCCAGCGGAAAGGCGCTCGAACTGATATACTGTGACACTGACTCATTTATTTGTCAGTACTTTACCGACGACTTATACGCCGACTTGAAACAACTAGACTATCTATTTGACTTGTCCGACTACCCACAGGATCATCCCGCATTTTCCGATCATAATAAAAAAGTTATGGGGAAACTTAAAGATGAAACGTCATCAGTTCCTATCAAAGAAATAGTTTGTTTAAGACCTAAATTGTATTCATATTTATTAGTGGATAGTAACAATAAGTTTATTAGGGCTAAGGGTATCAAGAAATCTTGTATCAAGTCATATAAAATTTAAGGATTTATTTAATACATTGTCAACTGGTATTAATTTAGTCGTAAATTTCCAAAATATTCAATCTAAGAAGCATAATGTATATACATTTAATTATTCTAAGACTGCTTTGTCGTTTTATGAAGACAAAAGAATTTGGCTGGAAGATCACAAATCATTACCGTATGGTCATAAAGATGTACAATTCAGTGCCAATTTCGGGTACCAAGAAATTATGCACACATGGTCGTTTCGTATTTTATTCTATATTTTTCACATTTTCCCACGTTGCCTTTTCTCTGGGAAAACCGAGCCACTTGACCAAAACTTTATTACCTTTTCGTTTGAGTATCTTTTCAACTAGGTATTGATCAGGATAATTGGTTTTCTTCATTTCTTCCTCGTAGAATCGTCCCAAAATATCCTCTCCATATACATCTTTCAAGTGATAAGACAGTATATAATGATCTAGTCGTACTCTTTTTAACTCGCTCATGCTAGCCGTTTAATAATGTGGTTGTGTGAGGTTAATAAATAATACTAAAGACGAATTTAAATAAGTCACCAATTTATATTAAAAGTAATCGGCAAACTGAACAGCAGCAGTTTGTATCATTGGATTCAGGTTCGGTGGGGGGATGAGGTTGATCCATAATTGAAGCAGTAACGAAGGAACTGAGGAGTACATGTTTCCCTAGGCAGTCTTTTACAATTCCAACAATCTTGTCACAATTTAAACGAAGATTTACAATCTCGCGAAAACATAAAAGTATAGAAGCTCCATATTGATCGATCCAAGGTAGTTTCTCCTGGATCACGACGCATGGTGATTGACGTTGGTTAGTTCGTCTTCTTTTTATTTTCTTGATATTTCCCTTATCCATTTCTTGCTCCTGAGTTGATATAAAATTACTCTTGGGTTCAGTGAGATAACGCTCTTGATAAAACGGAAAGTATGGGTGATTTGGATGTTGCAATTGACGATTAGTTGAAAATATTCGAAACTTCCACACACCTTTGATCGTTGATAAGGTTGTCGAGCTTTAGATCTAAATTGTCATGCTCAGCTAGGTTAAGCCAATCTGTGCCGGAAACTGCGATTTTGTGAATTCGACTATGAAACTCGAGCATCAACGCTCCTCCTTCGATATGTATAACTTTGACACATTTGGATTTTGATAAAGGAACACTTGTTTCCCACTGCATCTTCACTGCAACTGCTATTGAAAACCAATGGGATTTAATTTTTATAATATTCATAGTTGATCCGGGAGTGGGGGAACTACTTGAAACCAGTTATACCACATTTTTTCTACTTCTTCTTCATACACAAGCACCGTTATTGCAATGTTGAATGTTCTCATCATTGTGCATAGTATGCTCATTATGAATGTCATTCACTCTGCATAGTTTCCATTCACATCTTTGTCTGCTTTTATCAATAAAATGCTTGAATAATGGGAGTAAAATCAGAGCTAAGGATAGCAGAGCTATCGATAATGATAAACTTATCCACTCGGTACACGAAAAAGAATGATTACCGCGTTCAATGTCAGCACAAATTTTATAAGTAATATCATTTGTGTTAACGCTACACGCATTGTCTTGTTTAACGAGAGAATCTAGGATTAATGAGCATAAAAATGTAAAATTAGGAACTGGGAGGGCACTAAAACCCTCTATAAGACAGCTAGTTGGATGCGATGATGCCGACATGACGTATCTGAATGAGTAACTTTCATGTGTACTATTCCTATTTTGTTTATGAATATACAGAAAATATATGCAAGTACACCCCCTACCTCCAATCATCACAATCACAACGTCATGGTCTGTCAAGGTTAAGTAAGTTGTTAGTCAGAATAAAGAGTGACATACATTATTTTATTATAAAACAACGAAAGGTAACAGCTGGGGACATGCCCGGATTCCTGATGAAACTACAGCCAGGGGCCCACCTCTCATGGTCTGCTACCGGCTCATCACCCTCAAACCATTTTGGGGCTATTTCACGGAGTGAAACAGTAAAACTGAAAAGCTTTTACAAATGGCATCAACCGGAAACCAACAGCCGGAAGAGGCTAACCAATTCCAACCTGCAGCAGCGACAGGCTTCAATCGAGGTCGAGGCGCGCGCGGTGGAAGAGGAAGGAGAGGACGCGGCTCCGGACGTGGCACCAGCCATGATCAAGGACAGCCCGCACAGGCTAGAGAAAAGCCACAACCAGGCGCAATCTCACAGCCACTCTACCCCGACAAAGACAACAGGCCAAAACCCAAATCCCTAGCTACTCAGTCAACCGCTTTGCGGAATGACCCGATGTGGCAGGACTTTGAAATGGAGGGTTTTGATGGCCTAACTGCCTACCAGCCAAGATGCACATTCGCGGTAACAACCGAAGGATTCCAAGGCTTATTAGACCGGACTTACGATGTCTTAAATTCAGCAGACTCGCAGTTCGTGAAATACATTTCACGTTCAATGTTTGCGTCGCAACTCGCAACCTCTTAGGGTAAAAACATAGTGGAGCGGCGAGTCAAGAGTCAAGCGGCGAGTCTAGCGGCGCGTTTTTAAATCTTCCATACAATCAAGTAGGCACGGACATAGTGACGAGGCAAGCGGCGCTTCATGCATCGACATGAATCTTGACTCGCCGCTCGTGAAATGACCCCCGATTTCTTTGAAGCGCTGCTCCAGTAGATCGACTCCTGTCTTCCAGTGCAGTCGGTTGTGTATATAATTTGAACGTGTAATTGGTTGTTTGTTGTACAGTATTTCCATCTGTTTGATTAATATTTTCATCAGTGCATCATATTTATACCACAAAATGAACCTGGAACTGTTGATTTCGTCAATACGGAACCGTGAACCGATATGGAACCAACAGATGAATGACCACCATAATCGGTTTACACTGGACAAACTATGGAAGGAAGTAGGGATAGAAAATAATTGCCCAGGTATGTTTGCTTATACGTATGATGTATTTTTTCTTTGCATTTCAGTAGGCCAGTAAGCAAGTTGTCTCGTAGTAAACTTAAAAGAATCGCATATTTACATGAATTGAAAAGACCGTCCTAATAACATCTTGCAAACCTCAGAACAGAATGGTATCCAACATATTTGAACACACACATGAAAAGTGAAAGATAATAAAACAATGAATTTGAAATGCTACTGGACACATAATTCATAATAACAATAATAATAAATTTGTCAATGTCTGTCATTTGTAAATGAGATACCAAGGTTTGAAATAGCAAAACCAGCCAAAACATGTAACTAAACTGCTTTTCAGTCTCTTGCAAAGTGGATCATATTTTCATTGAAATATCTTGTGAATGTGTCCCGCACAAAAAGAGCATCACTCGATTGTCGTCCTCTCTGACGTTGTCTTCTTGGAACTTCAATGTTCTTAGGTTCAACTGTCTTCACATCTGTCAAATGCCTCTCAAATCCTTCTCTATCTATTATAGTGTTTTGAAGGACACACATTACTTTTATTATCATGTCAACTGTTTCATGGTCAGTTTCAATACTTTTAGACAAAAGTCTCCATTTTGAGTACAGGATTCCAAACGTACACTCAATACATTTTCGAGCCCTTGAGTGTCTTTTATTGAAGAGGATTTTTTCTTCATTGAGATTTTCTACATTGTAAGGTGTTAGTACATTTACGGACAAGGGGAAGGCTTCATCTGCGAGAAATACCAATGGCGTTGTAAAATTAGTCCCAGGCAAACAAGCATCATCCGGAATGGCAATTTCTTTGTTTTTTATCATTCGATAAAAGTCAGAGGAAGCAAAAGTGGCTCCATCGCTTTGTTTTCCAAATCCTCCTACATCGATTACAAGAAATCTGTATTTTGCATCACAAATTCCCAGTAAAACAATGGAGTAGAATTTTTTGTAGTTATAGAACATTGTGCCTGAATGTGGAGGGCAAGAAATTCTGACATGCTTTCCATCAATGCATCCCATACAGTTGGGAAAATTCCACAAGTTACAAAATTCTTTGCTTGTCTGTGTGAAGCATTCTTTTGAAGGAGGCGGCATATGTAAAGGCTGCAAGATATTCCAAAGAACGTTGACAGTTCCTTTCACTATCTTGCTAATTGTAGATGCACCAATACGAAATGAGAACGATAAAGTTTTGAATGAAGATCCAGTCGCCAAGTATCTGCAACAATAAAATATATGTGTAAACCTAGAACCTAGAATTGATGTAAAACTGCCTAAATTGTTTAGGTTTCAGTCTGTTAAACGTTTATCTCACCTCAAAGGTCTTATCAAACTTACATGGTCTTATTTAGGGCACTCTTTAGGAATTTAAAAATGGTCTACAGTAGCTTTGTCTGATTTGATGGGAACCAAAATATTTTTTTTCATTATAGATTAATATGTAACATCAGCAAAATGTAATACTTATTTTTTCATTTCAGTAAAAGATGCTCAAAGCAAATGGAAGTCATTAAGGGACTATTACAGGAAGGAAGTAAGAAAAATGCAAGAAGAAAGATCGGGATCCGGCGCAGAATCGCTGTACAAATCTAATTGGCCATATTTTTTTATGTTAGATTTTCTGAGATCACAATTCAAGACTAGACCTACATCTGGGAATATCAAGAAAAAATGTGAAAATTTGGAGGAGCAGACGACAGACACAAACTTTGAAGAGGCAAATCTTGAAGACAACGCAAACGATATAAGTGTAGATTATCCAAGTGAATCACAAGTTACTGAGGGCGGCAACGATGTCGGCAATGTCAGTACCTCAGCTTCTGTACGTCCGTCAAGTGCCAATGAAAAAACTATGAATGAAGGTCTTGTCCACCAAAATAATTTTAATAAGAGAAGGGCACAAAATCCTGAATTGAAGAAACTGATCCAGATTGAGGAAAAGAAGATGGCACTTTTAGAAGAAAAGCGGGCTCGAAGAGAAGAAAAGCCAAATGACGACATGATGTTTTTTGAAAGCCTTTTGCCTCACATGAAAAATATAAATGGAGCTGAAAAACTACTTTTCCGAAATGAAGTTACAAATCTAGTACTAAAATATGCATACTCGCACGACTCTTCTAGACCGTCTACAGATACTAGTAACTATTCCATTCATCAGTCATTTGTGCCTTCAGACCACTCTCTTCAAAATAGTACATCACCAACACCCCAACAAGACAACAGCTTATT
This sequence comes from Leptopterna dolabrata, assembly GCA_954871275.1. NCBI lineage: Eukaryota > Metazoa > Arthropoda > Insecta > Hemiptera > Miridae > Leptopterna > Leptopterna dolabrata. The sequence continues at coordinate 62,033,376 of OX940977.1, read as the reverse complement.
AGATTTAGATCAGTGGAATCAAAGTTTTAACCCTTAACACAAGAACAGTAACATTTTAGATTTAGAGTCAAAAAATGTGTGTCTTTTCAAAATGTGGTTTTAAGTTTTTTTTCATAAAGTTTTTCATGATATAAACAGTTTCTTACCTCAATGTTATAACCAGCTTCTCCTCAGGTTCAATAGGCTGCTTGACGAAATTAGTGAATTTTGTTACCATTTGAGGTTGAATATGGTTTAAAATGTACTGAAAGGTACTGTACTCCATCCTGGTGTATTGAAAGAACCGATCAGGATACTCCTTTAATTGGGGAAATAGGTGATGGTATTCACCTAAAGTATCACGTTTTTCGTTCAATGGATGCACAGCACAACTCCTAACACCTTTAACACATAAAACTTTGAGGGCACTGTTCTCCAATAAATACTCGTCATCACTATCTGATAGCATTTTGTCGACTAAACTCTTTTCTCCTCCCAGTCGCGGGAGTCAACTCGCCGCTCCACTATGTGCGTGTGAAGCGACGCTTGTATCTTGAATCGAAAACGCGCTGCTTGACTCGCCGCTTGACTCTTGACTCGCCGCTCCACTATGTTTTTACCCTTAGGCTGGGCCCAAGCCACTGCTCTTACCGCCGAACAATCAGGCCCCGTTTTATAAATGGGCAGACTGGGCATTTGCCCAGGGCGCCAAATTCTCAGGGGCGCAAAATAAAAGATATAAAAAAATAAATGAGGGAAACTGGGAAACAAATTACCCACTAAAAATATCTGACATAATTGTTTTTAAAAATATATAAAACAGAACAAGTAAATACAGGCTACTGGGAATGTAAAATAAAAATAGTAAGTAACATAATAATAATAAAACATCTATACATAATATAATATTACTTGAGTAAATATGCCATACATCCGCTAGGTTCGCTAGTAACGCAGTAGTCCCAACGCACAGCATGGGAAGTAACATGACTGTCTTTTATTAGACTGTGGTTGGGTTCAGCCGGTGACGGTGCATCCGCGCATGCGCTCATCTTCCGGCTTCTGCTGTCACGCCAACAGCCTTATAACCTCAAACGTTGTTAGTTTATTGTTTGAGTTTGATTTTGATGAGTGTAGTTTTTGTTTGGGAGAAAGTAAGTGATGTATTTTTTTAAAAATGAACAAAAAACTAAGTGGTTCTGAATTTAGAAAGCGTGCTGCAAAGCAGGAGAGTGATAGACAAGAGTTGTTAAAGAAAGTGCCGAAAATAGCTACGTTTTTTACATCTGTTACGCCTTCTGCTGCCTCTAGTAAGGATACCGACACACTACCGGTACAAATAAATAATGATGAAGGTAATCCGGATATTGTTATTTGCAATAGTGATAACAGTAATGTGGATAGCCAAATTGTTTCCATTTCTGAGTCAAAATTTGATGAATTGTTGCCTTTAACTTTTAACATCAATGACCCGGCAACTTGGGACATCTCTTTGCCTTCTACTATAGAATCGGTTGTAAACAATCCACCAAAACAGAATTTTCAAGCAGATTTTTCTAAGTCTGAACGTATTTACAATGACGGATCTAAGCGTACACTTACACTAAAACTATTTAAATGTACTCTTTCTAACAGTGAATCTTATACTAGGGATTGGCTTATCTACTCAAAGTCGTCTGGTAAAGTATTTTGTGTTCCTTGCTGTTTATTTCAGCCTGTGGATAAAAAAACTGGATTTTCAGCAGGTTTCAACGATTGGAAACATGGTAATGTCTTGATTAAACAGCATGAACAATCAGTAGACCATCGTTCTAACATGTTAGCTTATATTAATAGACAAAAACAAAAAGGGCAAATAAATACACTTCTTTCAACCCAATATGAGCAGGAGGTCACTTATTGGCGAAATGTATTGCAAAGAATTGTTTCTGTTGTGAAATTCCTCTCAGTTAGAGGATTACCCTTTCAAGGTGACAATGAGCATTTAGGGTCTACTTCCAATGGATTGTTTTTAGGGTGTCTGGAGTTAATCAGTGAATTCGATCCTTTTCTTTCCCAGCACCTTGTTCAGTATGGAAATAAAGGATCAGGCCATGTGTCATATTTATCTGCAAAAACGTGTGATGAGTTTATCAGTGTAATGGCAGACTGTGTGCTACAAACAATGGTTGAAGAGGTAAAACATTCTCGCTACTTTGCCTTAATTGTAGATTCCACTCCTGATTGTTCACACACCGATCAATTAGCATTTGTTCTACGTTATGTTTGCAAAGATGCTAAGCCAAAGGAACGTCTCTTCAAAGTTCTTCCAGGAATAGGCCACACCTCAAGTAGCCTAGAAGATGCAGTTGTGAGTACTGTAACAAAATTAGGACTAAATATTGAGTTATGCCGAGGACAAAGCTATGACAATGCTGCCAATATGTCTGGAGCTTATGCAGGACTGCAAGCCAGAATTAAACAACACTGCCCTTTTGCAGAGTTTGTACCTTGCGCTGCCCACTCACTCAACCTCGTTGGATCTTCAGCTGCAGAGTGCTGCAGTGATGCTGTTATGTTTTTTGGATTCCTCAATAACCTGTTCACGTTTTTTTCTTGTTCAACCCATAGATGGAGCATTTTAAAAGCATCATTAGAAAATAGTAATACTCCATTGGTAAAATCTCTCTCTCAAACTAGATGGTCAGCAAGAGCCGACGCAGTGAAGGCTTTGGTTAAAGGCTACAAGGAGATAAAAAAATCACTGAAGCAAATATCGGAAGACCCAACTCAGAAGCCTGCAGTACAAGTAGAAGCTTTAGGGTTAGAAAATAAGTTTGGAAACTTCGAAATAGCCTTCCTTACAATTTTGTGGAATGACATTTTGGAAAGATTTGATAAAGTCAGCAAAAGTCTGCAAAGTGAAACCCTCAACCTAGCAGTAGGTAAAACACAGCTCCAGACCTTGGAGAGCTATTTAAACGACAGGAGAGATGAGTTTGACAAGTATGAACAAAACGTTATGACGTTTTTACAAGTTGAATCTCCCAGCTACAAAAGGATAAGAACAAGGAAAACTTTTGCGGATGAAACCATTGGTAATGATAATGAAGCTCATCTTGATGGAAGGACAATGTTCAAAACTCAAGTTTACATCAGAATCATTGATTCTTTGATAAGTAACTTGTCAAGGCGAAAATTAGCTTATGAACATTTGGCTGATAAATTTGAAATACTCTCTACTCTTGTTCAAAAAGAATCACAGAATGAGGCCATATCACAAGCTGCAAACAAACTTTATGCCTCATACCCTAATGACATTGGAAGTGAATTTGAAAATGAATGTCTGCACTTCAAAATGTATGTGGAGCAGGAAGAATTTAGTGGAATCCATGACGTGTATGAATACATAATAACAAATGAATTGAAGAGTACTTTCCCAAATCTTGAAGTAGCTGTTAGAATTTTTCTGACCTTACCTGTCACCAACTGCTCTGCAGAGAGAGGATTTTCCGCTTTGAATCGTCTGAAGAATGTTAAGAGATCTGCTCTTTCAGAACACAAGTTAAATTGTCTCATGTTACTGTGTTGTGAAAAAGACTTAACCCTAAGTACAGATTTTTCTGATGTAGTAAATAAGTTTGCCAAATTGAAGGCTAGAAAAAAATCTGTCATTTAAAATGCTTTGTACAAAGCAGGATCTTAAAAATATAATTTTATGTTGTAATCTTTTCTGGAAGTGTGAATTATGTATGTAAAATAAATGTCTACAGTTTTGTGAATGAAAGACGCGTTTTCTTGTTATTTCCTTCATAATGTATATGTAACATAGATTATTTACTTTTTACATAATAGTAATACAGGGGGCGCCAGTAGACCATTTGCCCAGGGCGCCAGTCACCTAAAACCGGGGCCTGCGAACAATGTCAAGTTGTTGAATCCGCCGGTATCGAAATTGATAACTTCCATGCTGATGACCTTCAATTCCAGCTGAACAAACAGTTATTTGAGATGATTTCAGACTGAGTCAAGAATGCGGAGGCGAAGATAAAACTAGGGGCCTCACTACACGAAAGCGTAAATGGATCCGTTGCCCAAGTCCAGGGGCAACAACGTGACACAAACGAACAGATAGTCTTCAACAGAAATGAACAGTATAGCGAAGGCACTGTACGACAACTAAACAACTGCCTCGAAGATAAAAGACTAACGTTGGGTGCACGCCTTTAGAGTTCGAAAGGATCCCGTCTCAAACTTACACAATTACTGCTGTTACGATTTTAATAATTACACAGAAGTCCCAGCGATATGGTGGCAAACCAGAAATGTAATCTTTGAATCTGGTAATGTAGAACGGTGGAATCTGGCCACATTCAGATCTGCCTTCACCCATAAAGACCCCATGCGCACAGCTTGGATTCGAAAGATGCTCAAGCTATCTCAAGCTATGCTATCTCTACATTACAAAATGGGCACTTACAAATAATGTCGAGGTGACCCGTATAAAAAAAGCCCGCTTTAGCTAAATCGTTCGCTGTTGGATCTGCGTGGGGCCAATTATGAAAACTCTTTAAACGATTATACTCGTAACGGTATCCACCATCTCCTGAATAAAACCCATGAGAGGCGCAATTACAAATACAATAACCAAAGGAATTGCAGATAACGCAAGCTATCCCATCTACTTGATCACTGGGCACCGCGAAACAATTTAGATTACAGCATGTGTCGGACAAACTAGCGGGGAAAGGCTCAGGCATCGTCCAACTGCCCCGTACCGGACCCCGTCCGATTATGGGCGATCTCTTATACCGCGTCACCGCCCTGGCCACCCCGCCACCGCCCCCGCCACGGCCCCCGCCTTGCCAGCGTCGCCACACCTGCTGACGTCAAACGCCCTGCGCCAGGATCTAGTCCCCCGCCTCCGCCCCCCGCCCTGGCTCCCCGCCTTGCCCGCGTCACCGCCCTGGCCCCCACTTGTGCAAATATTTGATGTACGGCTTCGAATATTATAAGAACCTTTAATTATCCAACCTTCATCCCGTTGAGAAAAACAACAACAACTACTTCTCCTTCAATCGTCCCCCACCTGCTGACGTCAAACGCCCTGCACCAGGATCTAGTCCCCCGCCTCCGCCGCCCGCCCTGGCTCCCCGCCTTGCCCGCGTCACCGCCCTGGCCCCCACTTGTGCAAATATTTTATGTACGTCTTCGAATATTATAAGAACCTTTAATTATCCAACCTTCATCCCGTTGAGAAAAACAACAACAACTACTTCTCCTTCAACCGTCCCCCACCTGCTGACGTCAAACACCCTGCGCCAGGATCTAGTCCCCCGCCTCCGACCCCTGCCCTGGCTCCCCGCCTTGCCCGCGTCACCGCCCTGGCTCCCCGCCTTGCCCGCGTCACCGCCCTGGCCCCCGCCCCGGCCCCCGCCTTGCCAGCGTCACCGCTAACTTGTGCGATATTACTTACAACGCTAACCCCCACCCCGCAACGCCCTGCGCCAGGATCTAGTCCCCCGCCTCCGCCCCCCAACCTGGACACCGCCACCCGTCCTGCAAACTGCCTGCTGGTACCTCTCGATCGGCGATGTACAGCGACTCTGATAGTAAGACTATAGGGGTCCTATCCATGATTTTAGACACTGGTGCTACAGACCACATAATTAACACGAGAGCTCCCCTATTTAACATTAGCCGGTTAGATGTTCCCAAGCGGATTTCCTGTGCAAATGGGAATTCTGATTCTGATTTAATAGTTGAGGAAAATGGGAGATATTACATGGAATTCTAGGATGTGTTTCATCAAAATAAACGAGTATATCTGGGAGATGTTGCGGAGCAGCCCAATGGGTCAGTCATTGTTCTGGGAGGGAGCAGCATGCAACATATCGAGCCAGAAGCTAGGAGCGTGCAGGTTAGAAACGATGAGACAAGCGAGCCAGGTACAAGTAAAATAGATGAAAACTCAATAGATGAAAACTCGAATCAGGAGCGTGAGTTGAATAATACCACCGAGTGTAGAAGAGGAATATTTGAGTCCAAGGGTTTACAACCCCCCCCCCCCCCCCCCACAACGCTAGCACATTTGAAGGAGTTCAGACCTCGAGAGCTAGTCCAGGGATGCTATTGTATCAAAGGCTGAACCATATCTCCACAAATTATCACGTAGAAGTGCTAGGGTAAGTGTACCAAATGCAGCCTAGGTTCCTAATGCCGCCTACTCGGGATTTGAAGAGCCTAACAGCGCTATCTGTGAGTTTGAATTGGGTATATTCCCCAACATGATGTTGGAGAGGAGAAGGGTCCGCCTAGGGGATTTCCTTATTTTTCGCCAACCATGTTTAGGGAATACAATCATGACCCAACGTGGATTTTCTGACATATAGGGGATGTTTTCACGCTGAGGCGGCTTACATACCCTGTCAAGGATGTTTGGGTCTGGTACCTAATATTAGCCACCTACCTAGTTGTATTGGATAGACGTACTGGTTAGCTGAGGAAAGGGAAACCATAATAGATTATGGTAACGGTTCTGCATTAGAGGGCTGTTGCAGTTAAAAATGATGAAGTTTGATGATGAAACTAATTGGAGGAGCTTATCAAGAGATCAGTGCTATAAGATGAAATTAATAAGAGTGGCTAAGTTGAGTTGTTGAAATTGAGTTCAACGATGTACATATACCAGAAGAAAAAGTCAAAATCGAAGATTGATGGTGCAAATTACAGTGTTAGCTAACTTCGATGCCCGGCTGTAAGCACAAACGAATTTTAAATTTTTGTTTGGCCGGACATGGGCCTATTATAGATGATAGAAATGGATTTTCTTTTGGCCGGATCTGGGCCCATTGATGAAATTGAAAATTTTAAAGCCGGATCTGGGCTATTGATGAAATTTAAAATTTTCTTGAATTTTAAAATAAGAGTAGTTGCCGGATATGGGCGACTAAAAACCACTGTCAGGTTAAGCAATAGAAGGAAAGTATTAAATTTTTTTTGCAACAACATTAGATGTAGAGTAGGCGCTCCAGTTCATCAATAGATGGAACTGAATGCTCCTCTCTTTATTAATTAGAAGTAAACATTCGATGTAGAGCAGTTCATACAGTTCAATAGATGGAACTGACTGCTTATCTCCCGATGAATGTTTAAAGTGCTCCTGGAGTAGACAATTAAACACCACAATACAGATGAAATTAAATATTTATTTACTTTCTATCGATGAGGTTACAATACCTGGAGTTCTGTTTTGGGTTTGTTTGTTAGTTTTTGGCTCGGATTCACAGAGCAGCAAGATGAGCGCTAGTGAGATGGAGATGGAAATAGAGGAGCAGGAGAGAGCTTTATTGGGAGAGGAGATGGGCGAAAGCCAAACTGGGGTGGAAGGTGGAGTAGCTAACTGGGATGGATTGGCCAAACAAGCTACAACACCTGAAACCCCAAGGGAATTGAGTCCCGAGGAGGGGATGCGAGAGAAGCTCCATAAGCTCGAAGAGGCAATGGGACGAATGCAGGAGTCAATCTCTGCAATCGCAGGCGTTGTGATGGGCACCTCGAGTGTCCCACAACAAGTCCCTCACAGTCGGACCTCTCTGAGGATGACTGATAGCCAGTCGATGAATATGGCTATGAAGATTCAGTTTGCGAAACTAGACACGCAACTGACTTATGGAGCGTCAGAAGATTCCTAGTGGAAGATAACTCTCAAATCCCCAGAGAGTTTACAGAGGCCAGCGTGCAAATAGCCAAACGAAGGGGGCTAGCGTTTATCATTAAATGCATAGATGATGAGTTGCACGCGCTGGTGAAGGGTGAAAAAGACCCGAAGCAACTCATGAAGCGCCTGGAGGCCCTCTGCCAGCCAAAGAGTAGGCATTACAAGTTTGGCCTCCGTGCCAAAATGGAGCAACTCGAATATGATCCGAAGGCTGAGACGCCAACAGCATTCATGGCCAGGTTTAACGACCTAGCCGAGAAGTTAGGACAGTACACAGCTCTCAACAAGGAAGACAAAGTGTACAACTTTCTCTTTGCAATCCGGTCAGCCATGCCCGATTTGTACGTGGCGGAGGCTGACAAAACGGATGATGTTGATCTCCGGAAGCTTCAAGAGAAATTTGTTGAAGTGGGGAGACGCCAGGAGGAAGAGAACCGTCGGGAGACGGCTCCTGGTGGAGCATTGTGGACAAGGTAGTGCCAGTCCAGACAGGGCGAAAAATCCCGGAAAGCTCCTCAAGAGCAGGGGACGTCTGGTCTTGGACATGGCGGGAACCCAAAATTTAGAAAAACGAGTGCCGGCAAAGTGTCAAAGCGGACAGTTTGCTTTAAATGTAACAAGCCGGGCCATTTTGCATCTAAATGCAGTGTTGAGGGGTGGTTTTGCTACTCATGCAAAACCATAGGCAACCATAAAAGTCGCAATTGCCCTCGAAAAAATGGCGGATCATCAGGCGGCAAGGCCAGAGGCAAAGGGCAGCAGGCACAAGAGAGGCTAGCCAAATGGCAAGCCCAGGCGGGTGCAAGCCCGAAGCCTGCGATGAATAGGATGCCCTTATCGAAGGCTAAAGAGTTGAGGGACAAGAGAGGAAAGGCTCTTGTCATATGTGGACCGGACGAGGACTATGATGAACCCCACCGCTAGGTGTGGGTTGTCCAATCCGATGCGATGTACGCCAGTACCACATCGCCTGCCGGTACCTCTCGAACAGCGATGTACAGCGATTCTGATGGTAAGTCTATAGGGGGTCTATCGATGATTTTAGACACTGGTGCTACAGACCACATAGAAAAACGAATGACGGCAAAGTGTCAAAGCGGACAGTTTGCTTTAAATGTAACAAGCCGGGCCATTTTGCATATAAATGCAGTGTTGAGGGGTGGTTTTGCTACTCATGCAAAACCATAGGCGACCATAAAAGTCGCAATTGCCCTCGAAGAAATGGCGGATCATCAGGCGGCAAGGCCAGAGGCAAAGGGCAGCAGGCACAAGAGAGGCTAGCCAAATGGCAAGCCCAGGCGGGTGCAAGCCCGCAGCTTGCCATGAACAGAATGCCCTTATCGAAGGCTAAAGAGTTGAGGGACAATAGAGGAAAGGCTCTTGTCATATGTGGACCGGACGAGGACTACGATGAACCCCACTGCCAGGTGTGGGTTGTCCAATCCAATACGATGTACGCCAGTACTACATCGCCTGCCGGTACCTCTCGATCGGCGATGTACAGTGATTCTGAGGGTAAGTCTATAGGGGTCCTATCAATGATTTTAGACACTGGTGCTACAGACCACATAATAAACACGAGAGATCCGCTATCTAACATTAGACGGTTAGATGTCCCCAAGCGGATTTCGTGTGCAAATGGGAATTCCGAGTCTGATTTAATAGTTGAGGAAATGGGAGACATTATAATTGAGAACGATGGAATTCTAGGACGTTTGCGTGATGTTCTTTTTGCGCCATCCCTGTCGGTCCACCTTTTTGCACTTCGAAAAATTTTGAGTAATTCCTTAGCTGCAACCTTCACCGGTCGAGGAGTGCCTGTAAAAGACACAGCGACTGGTAGGTTGATTAAGGAGGGTAAGTTTGATGGGAGATTTTGGCGCTTGAAGTTTAAACTGCCACTTGTAGGGGCTACACCAAAGAAAAGATCTGCTATAATGGCAGAGCTTGGTATAGATGAGTCTCCTCAAAAGAAACGAGTACCTATATCTGGGAGATGTTGCGGAGCAGCCCAATGTGTCAGACATTGTTCTGGGAGGGAGGAGCATGCAACATAGCGAACCAGAAGCTAGGAGACTGCACAATACAAGCAATGAGACAAGCAAGCCAGGTACAAGTGGAGTAGATGAAAACTCGCATCACGAGTATGGGTTTAATACACCACCGAGTTAGAAGAGGAACCTTTGAGTCCGAGGGTTAACCCAACCCTCACTAGCACAGTTGAAGGAGTTCAGACCTCGAGAGCAAGTCCAGGGATGCTATGGCATCAGAGGCTGAACCACATCTCCAAAAATTATCTCGTAAAAGTGCTAAAAGAGATAGATGTAAAAATACGAGTTGGAGACGATGTTCTGGACTGTGAAGATTGCAAATTGGCAAAAGCTAGACAACAGCCATGCAATAAAGAGAGACAAAGGTCGAAGACGCCTTTTTCGAGGTTGTACTCTGATCTTCAAGGACCCATAAAACCAGCAGCGTGGACCTCTGGTTATAGATACATAATCACGTTCACAGATGACTGCACGAGGTATGCATATGCTTATGGGATGCCAGACAAAACGCAAGTTCATCTTGCCTTGTCGAAGTGTCTGTCGGAGATTAGACTACTAACAGGTGACAGCCTAAAAGTAGTGGAAATCAGGACAGATGGAGGAAGTGATTACAAGACGATGTTAATGAAGAAGAAATTGTCAGACGAGAAAATCACACTGACAGTATGTGAACCAGAAACCCCTGCTAACAGCTGCTGGGTCTACGAAATTAATACTGTGCAGCAGCCGGGTTATACTGATAAGCGGTTATCCGCAGGTTAGCCTACTCAGTAGGATCATAACAAACCTTCTGACAACGAAGGCTTGTGAGGTTCCGGCTGTTTTCTTCTTTTTTTCGTAGTTTAGATAATTTTTTTTTATAATGGCACTAAATTTAACCTGCATTTTCGAGATGGTAGGATCCGAGAAAGGAGTGTTGAAGAAAGGGGAGCTCGCCTACCGTGAAAATCACGTTATTAGTGTTTTGTACGACGGGACAACTGGTGTGCTTAAGGGCCGTGTCCTTCCCAGTCAAAAAAAAGGGGTCTACGATGTTGAAGTAAGTATTTTTCTTTTTATTCATGTAGTACCTAATGATGGTATTTGAAGAAAGTTCAGTGGTAATAAGAATCAGCCGTCTACAACAGGCAGCTTTCTACAAGGTTCATGTTGTAACCATGGATTAATTTCTTTGTTAATCCTTCATTATAGACTAATCTAAACTTTGTTGTTTCTAGATGCTTCTCTCTCCTTCCGGGGATAAAATAGAAGAAAAAATATGTACGTGCGCGAGAGGCCAACATTTTTGTCACCACATAGTTGCGTTGGGCCTGCATGCCGTCAATAATATTTCGAAGACAGATCGTTTGTGCCAGTGGAAAAAGCCCAGGATAGCTGAATCTTTGGTAAGTGTGTACTTAGTGGCAGCCACTTTGCAATATTCTACGTTATTTCGACGCTTCTCTCAGTATGAGTGAATTAATTTTCAGAATTCGACGGAAGAACTGTTTCCAAGAAGACACTTCACCCCCATCTCCCGAGTACCAGACGTCAGAAATCTCATACAGGGTTTGGCTCCGAATTCCGGTTTCTCCTGGATGTTAGACGAAGAAGAAGCTGTTGACCCTAGATTGTCCATTCTAGAGGGACTCCGTATTGAAAAAATAATTTGTGCTTTGGGGCGAGGAGCAAAGTGGGAGGCGTTCATTGGACTGGTAAGAAGAAAGTTCAATTAAACGAATCTGGCAGACGAGCTCAAAGACTTATTATTGGAATGTTATGAACCAAAAAGAAACATATTATTCTGCTTTCTTTATCACACGTATCTACGTAGGCCTCTAAACGGAGATGATTTTGACATGCATCCTTGCAAAGTACTAATTTATTTTTTATTAATTAATGTTCAAGGTGACTGTTGGACCAGAGGAGATAACTCGTGTGGAGGCGTTAACAACGACCCAGAGAACCAACCCCCTATGGCATCAAATAAGATCGTACCGGATTACTGGCAGCAATTTTGGGGCTGTCATCTCAGCGGTCTCCCGGAAAAAGTACCCTGAGTCACTTTTTAAGTCTCTTCTCGGTCAGTACGACGCTAGTAGTGCAAGGTCCATCCAGTGGGGCATCAACCATGAAGCGCAGGCTTCAAGTGAATGCGAATCATTCTTGGGGTGGCGCATCGAGCAAAAAGGATTCATAATGCATCCTTCAGGAATGATAGGAGTCTCCCCTGATGGTTTCATCGGTGAAAACGCAGTTGTTGAAATAAAGTGTCCTTACTCCATTAGGGACCAAGCCCTTACAGAGGCCTTTCAAGAAGTTCAGAAAACTCCTTTTTTTCTGTTGAAAAAAGGTGACCATGTGGAACTAAACCTCAGGAGTTCCTTGGGACTTAAATATTATCACCAGGTGTAAGGATTGATGCACGTGTGCCAAAGACCAATTTGCAAATTCGTCGTATGGACCAACAGAGACTTACTGGTGTTTGACGTCAACAGAGATGATAACTGGGGGAAAAACCTGGACCTCATCCAAGACTTTTACAAAGAACAACTGTTTCCCAAGTTGGTTGAACAAATATGTCAACAATAACTACAATTTAGTGCAATGTTCTTAAGCCTAAGTTCTCGAAATTTGTATATTTGAAAATATAGTTTTGGAAAGTAATTATTAAGTATGGATAATAACTAATATTTTTGTTACTGTTATGTGATTAACTGTAATTTAAATGCACTGTTGATTTGACTGCAATTTATAGTGCAATGTTGAAAGGTCCAAGTTCCTGAATTTTATATTTTTGCAAATACTGTTACCTGTTTTCGAAAATAATGACTAAGTACCCATGAATGATAACTAATATAATAATTATTCTACATAGAAATTTGAATCTTTGCTGTTTTTTTCCTTTGGCTTGAGGAAAATATTATGTTCTGAAATACCTACCTACACAGAATTTAAAACCTCAACTTTTGGTAAGTAAGCCCTTACAATGATTGAGACGAAATTTAAATTTTATTTTATTCCTGGTTTTTGAGCGTTTTATTGTAACTTCTAGATTTTCAGCATTAGCGACAGAAATCTTTTTAAAAAAAAGGGTAAAAAAATAATGAACAATGCACGTGGTAGGTAGGGTATCACAATGGTTTATTTCTACTAATTTTTGAGAAATATAATTTTTTAAATATATAATTTTATAATTATATATTTTTATATATAATTTATAATTTTTTATTGAGAATTTTAGATGGGTAAACCTGAAATTATAATATGTAAAATAAATTAATTTATTAATAATAAATACTAAAGCGTGTAAGCCCTTAGTGAATCACTCTGTATTCATATATACATACATACATACATTTAAAAAAAGTTTTCAACAATCAATTTAGAACGGTCAAACGGATTTCCATGAAAAAAAAATAAAAAATTCAAAAATTCGCATTACAAAAATACTGAAGCCATTGCAATAGCTTAATTTTTTTCGAAAATTCGCTAAAACACATGGTAATATACCCTCATTATTAATCAGCATTAAGGCAATCTTCGAGTGGCAACGAAAGGGGAGGATGTAAGTTGATGAGACAGCCAACTAACTGAAATATCACGTTTGAATGTTCCCTCAGGCATACAGGAATGAAATCAAGTATATTGTAGGTTTTCAAACGCCCGATAACTCTCTCTACTTCTATTCTTGCTCTCGCGATTTCCGTCGTGATTTTGGCCTCATTCTCCGTAAACTGCTTGCCTGTGAGAAAAGGCGGTACGTTGACGGAAACTCCTGGGGGGAGCAGATCTCTTATAAGGAAACCTTTGTCAGCCAATATCAAATCTCCTGTTTGGAAATTATCGATGATGCCACATTCCATGAAAAGTGCCCTGTCAGAGACCGAACCAGGGAACAATTTGCTGATGAACGTTACGACTCCATGAGGTGAGCAGGCAACCAGGGCTTTGAAGGTATTCCTGTGTTTATAGTGTGAATACGTTTGGGATTGCTTTTCCAAACTGCTCCTGGGTACAGCGCACATAACTTCCGTACAGTCTACGATGCAGCGACAGCTGGGAAAATTTTTGAAAGCAGGAGACATTATTTTTCTGTTCTTGGTCCTACTTGGCATTTTTATCATAAGAAACAAGAGTGCATGTAAGGCATATGCTACCGTCAAAAAAATATTCCTGATCTGGAATCGCGAGGAAAGGTCCGTATAATCAGGGTTTATTCTCAGTTTCACCAACGTCAAGAGTAATTGATCTTCAAGCGGTTTCGATGGTTTCCACTCGTCGTAGTATTCCAGTGCCTCGATTGATAATGCCTTCAGAAGCACCTCAAATGCGTCAAAATCAGGCAGACCACTGTAATAGTGTAAAGCTGTAACATTACCTTTTAGCGATACAAAAGTAAGCACATTGCCTACTCTTTGCAAAGAGGCTGTTAACAGACTGCACTTAGATTGCTCAGCAATGAGCTCTCTGTTTAGCTGATTTTTTTCCTTCTCCGCCTCTGCCAAAGCCGTCAACAAATATTCAACTGTGGGAAGCTGGACGGTCATAAGTGTTTCACTGTTCTCGTCTTCCAATGTTGCTTCATCAACAGTTTCTTCAAGTGTCTGCTCTACAGCGCTTGGCTGATCTTCACCATTTGTGGATGGTAGCTCAACGGACTTCTTACGTATTTTTCTGCAACAAATAGTTTCAAATTAGCTTCTTTCCTATTTAGTCTGTTGATAGGAATTTTTATATGCAGCTTCTATGTTAGCACCCCACTCGGCTGAGTCACTCCTGAAGGTGATTTCATTCCTATTTTCGATGAGGAATCCACGTCAAATCTTGACATTTCAGGTGAATAACAGAATAAATAAACGTATGTTTACCTTTTCTCAGGGCTCTTGAAGTGGAAGTATTTTTTCTCATTCCTGGGAAATATAGTAGGGCCGTTGGCTTTATTTCCATCCGCAAAGTGGCAGCTACACAAACGACGATCCCGGTTGGGTTCTGAATCGCTTCTCCTAAAAAGCAAATTAACTTCAAGAATCAAGGACGAACGCAACGTTGGGGAAACTCTAGTCTAAACAGAGATTTTGACATGGAACCTAAGCCTACTTTTAACTTCTACTTTTAAATAAGCCAGCCAGTGGGCTTAGCAGGAAACTAATTGTGAATGAATGCTTCGAGAGAATAACATAAAATTACTACGTAATGAACAAGAAGGAATCGAATGGACACGAAAATCAGCTAACTTACCGGCACATCTTCTTCCAAATGTTGAAGGTTCTTGGCTCCTTCGGGAATCTAAAGAATTTACAAGAGTCGTGTAACGCACGGTGATTACACCCGAACGCGAAACAATGAGACATTATCGTTTAATTTTCACTTTTGAAACAACAAGAGTTGTGTTTTTGTTTTCCCTTAGTAATAATGTAAGAGCGGTCGGTTTGTTATGATCCTGCCCAGTGTTGCCACCCTAACTGTGACGTCACACTGCCACATTTTATAGGGTACGACTGCACACATCCCAACGACTGCACATATCCCAACGTGACAGGCAAACTCATTTCACTCCACCATGTGTCTGACTGTGGTGAGAATGTGGTGAGACTGTAACAGTTCCAGAAACTGTTACAGTCCAAATTATTTCTCGACAGAACTATAAGCATATTATGGTGCAAAACTGTCAAGTTATACGTAGCTCATTGATAACACGATGTGGTATGTTTTCCCATATTATGGTGCTACCTAAGTCCCTTACAATTAACGAACCTTATCGCACCTCATCTTCTGATTGCCTAAACATTATCAGGGATCAGAGGCATCAACGGGAACACCATTGAAAATCTGAAGATAAACTCAACACGTAAGTTCCATATCGTTGATGTGGGATCAATATCATCCGATGGATCATGTCTAGGTGCAAATGTTGTGATAGGGGATGTCACTTATGAAAATTCCATACGTTCGAGTGAATACTCAGTGACCATTACAGAACATATTGCCACTAATATCGTAGATGAAAATAGAACCAACTAAGTTAGGGTGCACATATACTGCTGGATCATGTTTATTTGATAAAGAAGGGACCTACAACTGGGTCGTAGACATGACACCCCCTGTTTGCGTCGAAGGACCTATGTTTTCAGTTTACTCAGGTCAAGCTAACATCACAACGTCTAACACAGGCCTTAACGTTCTAACAGTAGAAAATAATATTAGATTTGCTTTATCACTTACTCCTAAAACATACATAATATGTAACCATGCTCTGCTACCAGAAATGGTGTCGAGAATAAATGAAAAAATTAAATACCTTCAGCGGGTTGTAAATGAATAATAAATCTTGGTAAAATTGATAAAATAAATTTTATTGTTAGCAAATAAGGTACCTTCTTCTCTACTCCTACCTACCTAGGGCCCATGAATAATAAACTTAATTAAAGATAGTATTTTGGGATTGCTCTGGCCTGATCTCGGGTGAGGTTGAGGACGACTATGTCGGACGATGTTGTGAAGACGACGGGGGAAGAGTGACGTCTTTCGAACACGAGGTGAGCCTTCTCGGGGTTCTGGATTCCACAGTTGGCGAAGTGGCTACCGAAATAGAATAATTGGTAGAACCCCGTGGTAGAACGATGGGCTACCTCTGGATGTCCTGTGAACAGGGAGCCAGAGGGGTTAGGACATGCTGGATTGGTCTGGAAGGTTCTACAACCGACCTTCGTTTGGGAGAAAATTAGGAAACTCCAGCCTTGGTTTCCACAAAGAAATGAAGAAGGTTGCTGAACTCACCGGAAGATGTCGAATTTGCAGGAGGTTGAGGCGTGAAAGTTGATGGGATACTGCGACCCAATGCGTTCTTGACGAAGTCAAATAAAACGAGCTAGCAAATGTCTGCACAGACTCGACGTGAGAGGGCCTTGGCGACGACTGTCGATCCTCGAGCGATGAGACTGATGGGTTGGCAGATGCTCACTAGACGGTGGGTGTACAAGAATTTTAGTTCCCATTCCGCCGCTCGGAGCGCTGAATCAACGTTTTGCTGTTCACAGCTGAGCGTCTACTCCATTTTTCTTTCCTTCACATTTCACTGTTATCAGCGTGTTGCCCCCCCCCCCCCCCCCGCGGTGTTGTCGTCACTTATCGCCGGTGTTCCTTCATCTCTTCATCTAGTCCTGTTCATCTATTGTAGATAGTTGTTGTGGAGTTCATGCTTGATTATTATTCATGCGCTCATATGTTAATTATTTTATTCATTGCTACTATGACACTATCGTTCAAAACTTCTCATGAAAATCCGAATGTTCAGATTCATGTTCAATATTGTGTTGAATAAAATCTTATACGAAAGGTTTTCTATCATTTCAATTTATTCAACACAATTCTTCGAAAATGGAACGTTACCTGAAGCCAGATCGTTTCGGAGCCGACCCACATGATACAGTGGCCTCCAAAGAATGGACTTACTGGTTAACGACTTTCGAAAATTTCGTCACTACTATTGAGGACGATCGCGTTGAAGAACTTCCAGACAAAGGTAAGCTGAAGTTGTTGATCAATCACGTTTCACGCTCCGTATACAAGTTTATAGCTGACTGTGCCACTTACACTGATGCAATTAGGGTTCTGATGGTATTTATGTAAAACCTATTAATGAAATATTTGCACGTCATAAATTAGCGACACGAAAGAGACAGCCAGGAGAAACAATCGACCAGTACGTTCATGAGCTGCTGACTATGAGCAAGGAATGTGAATTCAAAGCAGTCACTGCTGAGGAACACCGCAGTAGTTACGTTAGGGATACATTCATTCGCGGCTTAGCATCTGCCAATATTCGCTTGAGGCTATTAGAGAAAACGGAACTCAATTTAACCGAGGCCTTAGAGATAGCGCGAGCGTTGGAATCTGCTGTCAAACAATCTACATCTTATAATTCTGAATCCGATGCCGTCTTGAATGCTACTGAAACAATTGTTGTTAATTACCCTGAAAATTCACAGGATAACTCTACAGTAGCTGCACTTAGTGGGAACTCAAGGAAAAAGTGCTATTTCTGTGGGCAGGCTTGGCATCGCTCCAGACAACAGTGTCCTGCGCTGAAAGAAACCTGCGACAATTGTGGTAAGAAAGGACACTACGCGTCCGTCTGCAAATCTCCCAAGTCCGTCGCAAGGTTCAAATCCGCGGCCACTACCATTGCGACTTCGATAGCAGCATCAAGCTCTTCACTTGAACAGGCCACCGTACTCATAAAGGTAAACAATATCTCAACTCAAGCCTTAATAGACACAGGGAGCTCCGACACCTTTATTTCAGAAAAATTCTACACTTGCAATAGGAACAAGTTCAAACTCTACCCAACAAGTTGCAGCGTATCGATGGCATCTACGTCGCTGAATACGAGAATCACTTACTATACGTTTGCGACAATGGACATGCAAGGGCCCCACTACAGAAATGTCAAATTGAGTGTTTTGCCAAACCTATGTGCGAATGTAGTTGTAGGCCACGATGTTTTGGACCTACACTCCGAATTGCATTTCTCTCTTGGTGGATCTAAGCCACCGTTGACTATTTGCTACTTGGCCCCTGCTAAGATTGAACCTCCTCCTCTTTTCGAATACCTATCTGGTGATGTTAAACCAATAGGTATTCCGAACTCACTCCCGAAACGCCAGCACAAACGCCAGAGCAAACCCCAGATCCTCCGACATCCGAAACAAGGCCTGAAGAACAACCTTCAGTCCAACCTATTGTTGAGCCACGACGATCAACAAGAACCAGAAAAACCCCCGACAAATACCAGGACTTTGTTCTTTCATGAGGGGAAGAATGTGGAGTTCATGCTTGATTATTATTCATGCGCTCATATGTTAATTATTTTATTCATTGCTACTATGACACTATCGTTCAAAACTTCTCATGAAAATCCGAATGTTCAGATTCATGTTCAATATTGTGTTGAATAAAACCTTATACGAAAGGTTTTCTATCATTTCAGTTGTCAGTGTTCTTTTCTTGATAAATAGGTAATGTTTTCGTTCGCCAAGTGCGACCCGTGTGGCGCACTTTTCAAAGGTCAAAAAGGGCTGCAGGAACATAATCGCCGCTTCCACCGGGAGACCTTAAAAATTCGGGGAGCCAAATTTCAATGTGGATTGTGCGAAGAAGATGACAGATTCAAAAACAAAGCTGAATTGGATGCGCATATGCGTTCCCAGCACGAAATCGAGGTAAGTGAACACTCTTTTTTTAAGCATTTTTCTACTGGTGATGGTCGACTATCAAAAATATGGTTATGGTGAGTAGGTAGGTTGGTAGGTACGTAATTGATGTGACTCCTGAATCTAGTTTTTCGGGGAGCTTTCGGTGAGCATACGGAACGTACTAGTCTACCTAAGTACTTTTTTCTAGCAACGGAAAATTAATAGGTACCTAGCTGTTTAATCTCAAAAAAATTGTTTGCTGTTTCCAGGTGTCCCACGAAAAATTGACCTTCACCAGTCAAGATGAATTCGACCAATGGAAGCGATCCATTGAAGCAGAAAGCAAAGTATATACGACGTACCTCCTACAAAAGCTCCGAAAAAACGGTTGTATATTTTGATTGCAACCGGTCAGGCCATCCAAGATTTCGCGTAACAGACGATACCAGGAAGCGACATTTAAAAATAAAAGGGTCTAGGAAAATGGGATCCCAGTGCTTATCACGGATGACGACGAGTTTTTTCAATACCGGAGCTGTCACTGTAGACTTCTGCAAGACGCACTGTGGCCATTCAATCGAGATAAAACACCTTCCCATTCCATCACTGTTATGTATCAGGTCCTTCCCTGTCGCCTTCCACATTATCAGCGCCCGGGCTCCTCAAGCCCGGACTGCTAGTTGTATTCAAGCCTTGTACGAATAAAGATCTATAATACATCACAGTGGCGACGAGGATAAACTCGTGTTTCGCGACCGTAATCGGAGTTTTTTCTCATGTCGGATTCGGATAGTGATATTCGCGTTTCGTGGGTATACGAACTTAGCAAGAGTGACCTAATCGAGCTAATAAGGCCTTTACAGTACGAAAATCTCGATTCAGTTTCCATCGACAGCCTGCGTAAAATAACTGTAGACCTTGTGAGGAAAGGAAAGATTCAGCGTCCGGGAAAAACATCGCTCACGTCATCCACTGAGGTACCGCCGCCTCCATCTCACAGAAGAATGTCGGATTCACGACTTCGATTTTGTCTCGGACAAGATAAGTGGTCTCACTTCGTAGAGCGCCCCGAGTTATATTTCATTGCCTAGGATGTTAAAGCAGAAAAGTACGTGGCGGAGCTCCTCATCAATGTGGATTCCCAAGCATAGTTTGGTGCGGTCACTCTGTTCACCCAAAAAACTCAAGGACATGACGTATACGGATTTGTGCAAAATTCTGACGGATCATTTGGAACAGGCACCATCTGAAGCCATGCAGCGTTGTGAGTTCAACAGAGCATGTCAAAGCAAAATCGAAAGTGTGGCGGAATTCATTGCCCGTCTTAAAACGCTCGCGTTGAACTGCAATTTTCCCGACGTTAAGGTAACAATTCGTGATCAGATCGTGTGTGGTATAGCTGACCAAAGCACACGGGAGGCCTTGTTTAAAGAAAAAAACCATAGCTCCATAGCTCCATAGTCTCCATAGCTCTATCAATTGAATCAGAGTGCAGGAACGCCAACAAAGCCCGAGATTTCATTGATCGCGACCGGCGAATGTCAGCAGTGTTGCCAGGCACAACGGAACCATCGACGTCGGGGTTCAATAGCATTAATCGAGATCGAACCACACGGGGCACACGCTTCAACAACAACCAACGAAACAACCGAGAAAGTCTAGACAAGTAGCAGGGCGAGAGATACCACCACCACAGCCTCGAAATCGTAACCAGCCAGGAGGTTCTGCTAACGTTTGTTTTTGTTGTGGTCTGCCTCATCATTACGCCCGACACTGTTCACAAAATTGGAAGACGTGCGAAACTTGTCACTGCCGGGGGCACCTCAGCAGTATGTGCAAAGGAAAGGCAGGAAAACAGATGCTTTACCTCGATGAGGAAAATCAAGACAGCAGCGAGGAAGAGCACCGCCCGTTAGAAGAAGATTTCTTCCCTCTCTTCGCCACTCCCATCCAGACCACCGGGATAGTGACGACCGTAAGTGAAGTAAATGAGGACTTCTTCAGCGCAGGTACCAATTTTAACTTTGTGAAGCCGTATTGTATCGATCTATTTGTCGACGATACTCCAATCCGCATGGAGATAGATTCTGGAAGTTTTGTGTCTGTGATATCAGCGGCAGAAAAACAAAAATTATTTCCTAAGCAAAAACTTGAGCCATCAGATGTAATTCTTCGTTGTTACAACAATGTAAAATTAGTTCCTTTCGGTTTATGGTTTGTAGATGTACGCTATGCTGGGGTAGTTAAGAAAGTAAAGCTATATGTTTTAGAAGGGTCTGGACCAAACTTATTAGGTCGGGACTGGCTGCACAGCCTCAACATTTGGGATATAGTATATAAAGGAAATAAAACAGCAGAAAGTCGGGTGGTCAAAATACTGCATAACATCTCGTGTGACAAGGTATGTGATTACCTTAGTGAGAAATACCCCTCATTGTTTTCGGAAGAACAGGGAACGTACCTAGGAAGGGAAATCAAATTACAGCTAGCACCTGGCACCATTCCAGTACAATTGAAACCATATCACGTCCCATTTGCTCTTAAAGATAAAGTAATCGACTTGTCGTTGCAGGTAACTTGGAGCCCGTCAAAATCAGCGCATGGGCCACCCCAGTCATACCGGTTCTCAAATCCAATGGCAGAATCCGTTTGTGTGGGAATTTTAAATTAACGGTTAATCCGCACTTGGTGGTGAAACGACACCCTGTCCCAACTAAGGAACACATTTTTTCAAGTTAGGTACTGGAAGGAAGTGGTCCCAAATAGATTTAAAGCATGCGTTTATGCAATTCGTTGTGGAAGAAAAATCACGTGATGCTTTAACAGTAATTACAGAGGTGGGGCTTTTCAGGTATACCAGACTTCCAGAAGGGGTATCCTCTAGCCCAGGAGAAGTACAAGAGATTCTGGAGGAGTTGTTAGAGGGAATCCCCAATACATCGATTTATCTGGATAACATCTATTGTACAGGGGCTTCGGATGAGGAACATATGGAAAACCTCGACAAAATATGTGCGCGATTGGCATCCGCTGGAATGCGAGTCAATAGGAGTAAATGTGATTTCATGGTAAAGCAGCTCGAAATTCTGGGGTTCTTACTAGATCAGGAAGGACTGAAACCTTCTCCCTGTAAAATAGAAGCTATTATCAAAGCCCCAGTGCCAAAAAATATTCGGGATCTCAAGGCATTTTTGGGATTAGTAATATACTACGAACATTTTTTGGAGGATAGGGCAACCAAACTCAAGCCTCTGTATTCACTCCTTGCTAGCGAAAAGTGGGTATGGAATCGGTCATGTCAAGAATCCCTTGAGTGGGTTAGAAAAGAAATTACCTCAGATAAGGTCCTTGTAATGTTCGACCCTTCCATGCAGTTGGTACTGGCTTGTGATGCCAGTTCCCACGGACTTTCGGCCATTTTGTCGCATGGATTCTCTGATGGTAGCGAGCGCCCGATTTCATTTGCCTCTAAAATAATTCTCAAGAGTGAGCTTCATCGCGCTATACTTGACAAGGAAGCCGCTGCAATCGTGTTTGGGTTCAAGAAATTTTATCAATTTGTGTGTGGAGCGGAGATAATTCTGAAAACGGATTAGGCCAGTCGCCAGAGGATTGAAAGGGGGGGTACTCGTGCATGATATGGTGTAGAAGCTTTTTTTTTTTTAAATTGTTGTTATGAGTCTGAACAACAAAATATCAAAAATGGTAGCATAATTTTTGCCGGGAAAACTTTTGGCGGCCAAAAAACCTCGATTTTTTCGGACTTTTTCCAGTTTTTTGCGTATCACTCAAAAACTAAGTCGTAGAGAAAATGTTTAAACTACAAAGTTGAAGAGCATAACATTCTGCGTCGAATGACCTCCTTAAACGTTAGAATCGGTTCAGCCATTCAGCCACAATCAAGCGTCAAAAATAGGCCACTTTTTCCAACTTGGCTGAAAAATAGGATTCGCTCATGTTTCAACCCCTGTAACTAATGAACGGCTACTCCAAATGAATTGGCTCAAAATTATATTGTAGAGCATCAAATTATGAGTTAAGGGAGCACCTAAAATTCAATATTCGCCCACTCCTAAGCTGAAATAAAAATAAATACCCGAAAGTAGTCGTAGCGCTAAAATCCTGCTAAGCGGTTTTTTTCCTTTCTTTCTTCTACTTTTTTTATTTCTCCTGCAGCCCAATTTATTTTGAGCTCAAAATCATTCACCTGGTCAATTTGTTCTTATTGAAGCTCCCAAAACTCGAATTTTGATCAAATTTAATCAGTTGGTCAAAGTTAGAAGAGAATCCTGGTGAACCTCTCTTTGCAATCTCCAGGTTTTCCGCAGTTGGCATAATGAGGGTGGCTAACCTATGATGGTGTCTGTTTGCCGCATTTATTTTATTATAACAATTATAAATACAAATGACCAGACGTGGTGAGACCTATTTCTTCGGTCAGGGCAGTAAAGGGAGGGAGTCCACTGACCTTCGGCTGGCGCAGGCAGATGTTGAGCCTTTTGTTGCCCTAAAATGGGACTACCTTGTCCTTCAAAAAGCTCTCTCTCTCTTCCGACCCGAGGTAATATAACGGGTCCGTCCCCCTACCCTTTT
Organism: Leptopterna dolabrata; assembly: GCA_954871275.1. Classification (NCBI taxonomy): domain Eukaryota; kingdom Metazoa; phylum Arthropoda; class Insecta; order Hemiptera; family Miridae; genus Leptopterna; species Leptopterna dolabrata. Next base: position 62,009,878 of record OX940977.1, on the reverse strand, counting down.
ATCATTTCAACCCAACGCCTTGCGAGTTGTGAGGAGAGTTCAGTGTTATATGTGCCGGTATAGAAATGTGATTAAATATAGGTATATGCCGGTATAAAAATGTGATTTCAATTCCAAGACAGTTTGTGAAAATGAGTGCTCTTGATGATCCGGTGTGTTTCATTTGCAACAGCAGTTTAAGTGAGGGTGAAACGAGGGTAGTGAAAGAGAAAGGTTTAAACACACTTCGAGAATTGAGTGTGAGGCGTATGAATGAAATTCATCAGGAGTTTTTGAAGGATAAAAAAGAAGTGACAATACATCATGCCTGCCGCCTCAATTATTCAAATGAGCGACTGATTGCAGCATGCCAACGCCAGGGTGGAAGTGGGGCAAGCGGAAGTGGGCGTTCAACTCTTCGTTCGAAGGCAGATGCCTTCAACTTCAGAGAGAAGTGTTTTCTATGTGGAGAAGGGGCAAGTGAGGATTTTATTGCAAAACAGGCACGACGTCCTCCGCGTGAACGGAACGTAATTCATAATGTCAGCACCCTTGAGGCAAAACAAACTATAATGACTGCAGCCCAAAAACGCCAGGATGAGTGGGGACAACAGATTATACAGCGGATCGAACATGAAGAAGACTTAGTGGCAGTGGATGCGTGGTACCACAGCTTTTGCCACAAAAATCTGTACGCTCGCCCGAAAGGCCAATTTGAAAGAGGGACTTTTCCTCGCACTGACATTGATGAGGCCATGGAAGACATTTACTCCTTCCTTGAAAACAAATCTGATGACAGTCAGTTTTCAGCAGAAGAGTTGCTGTCAGCAGTTACTGGGGACACCAAATTAGATATCAGGACACTTAAAGCTCGGCTGTACGGAAAATATGGAAACGATGTCCTGATAGTTGATCTATCAACGCGGAAAACAGTCTTCTGTTTCAGACACGTTGGCTACAAAATTCTTCAGGACAAATGGTACACTGAAAGGCTGAGCGATCCTCAACAGGAAAGATTACGTGTGGTCAAAGAAGCGGCTGCAATAATTTTGTCAGACATAAGGTCACAGGTCTATGATACTGAAAAGTATCCACCATCTGACAATTTTTTGCGTGACGCCGAATCGGTCATTCCAGAATCTCTGAATGTACTGATGGAAACGTTAGTTCTGAAACACAAAAAGGGTTTCTTCGAAAAGTGGAAAAAAACGTGTATAGCTCTGTCCCATGCTGTAATCAGTGCTGCAAGACCACGGACATTCATGTCATCAATTCTCTTAGGGGTTGGTGGGTATCTGTTCCGAATGTTTGGTTCCAAGCATCTCATCAAAGTCCTATCTTACCTTGGTTTTTCAAGTACCTACGACGAAGCTTCACTCTTGGAAACTTCTGCTGTTCTTCATCCCCAAGATGTTCGATTGGTATGTACAGCTTTCTGTCAGTTTGTGTTTGATAACGCAGATGTCAATATCAGGACTCTTGACGGCACTGGAACCTTCCACACTATGGGAGGTATGATAGCTGTTACTCCTTCCAATGCAGTCTTGCCTGATATAAACATGGCACGTCTCTCAAAACAATCCTCAGCTGAAGCAGTGAAAAAGGCTGGACTTGTTCCAGTGCAAACGTTTGGAAGAATCGGTGGTTTACACGATGTGGTGGTAAAGGATTTACAAAACCTGAACCCCATTTCGAATGAAATTACTCCATTGAACACTGATGTTGTCTGGCTTTATTGTAAGTGGAAGCAAGAGCCAAGTGTTCCAGGTTGGAATGGATTTATGGAGCAGGTGACAGCAAATAAGAATTTTGAGTGTTCACGGATCATCACTCTTCCATTCATCAACAATCCACCATCCCACTTCGACACTGTTTTTACGTCGCTGTTGGTGGCATCACAGAAATGCAAAGAGTATAATCAGAACACGTGCATAGTGACGTTTGACCAGCCCCTATATTTCAAAGCCAGGGATATTTTGGGTAATGGACATCCAGATTTGGATAAAGTAATTGTGAGACTGGGAGGTTTTCACCTCATTATGTCATATATGGGAGCCATTGGAGCAATAATGGCGGGCAGTGGACTGCAGAAAGTGTTATCCACCATCTATGCTGAGAATAGTGTCGATAAAATTATGACGGGGCATGCGTATTCTCGCGCAGTATGTGCACATGTGCTGATGCAATCTGTTTTGGGTTCTCTGGTGTGGGAGATGATTGAGCTTACCCATGATGAAATTGACACCCTCACTCGTGTTATTGGTGGGAATCGACCCGCTGTACTCACAGCCTGTGAAGATTATGACTGTCTTAAAGGTATTGTTGAAAAATTCAGGCAAGCCCTGTTGACGCTCGAAACCAAGGGGCCCACTGCAAAGTTGTGGGTACAGTATTTCCGCATGATAACACTGCTAAAACAGTTCATTGAGGCGGAGCGTACTGGCAACTGGAAGCTCCATCTAGATTCTGTCCAACGGACACTACCGTTCTTCCACGCAGCAGGACACTTTTTGTATGCCAAATGCGCACACCTTTACTTGCAGGACATGCTAAATCTGGAACAAGTAATGGACCCTTCTGAATTTCACCAGTTCACTGTGGAAGGTAAATTCACTATTAGACGGTCCACGAAGTTCTGGTCAGGAATCTGGAGTGACCAGACCATAGAGCAAACTGTCATGAGGACAATGAAAGTGCAAGGAGGCCTCACACATGGAAGAGGTTTTTCAGAGACTGTCCTCTCTAAATGGACATTGGCACAAGTCTACATGCAACAAGTCTGTGACGCCATTGAAGATTACTGCAACGTCAGTTATGGAACATCTGAGCAACATGTGGATGCCAGAAGTTCCCGTGTTGATAGAGATGCAACAGACTCAGCCAGACTGAAAGAGTGGTTAACAACACACCCCCCCTTTCCAGACTCAGATGCTGTAATTTCATTAAGCAGTGGTGTCGTGGGTGGTTCTAGTGTAAACTGCCACTTGGCCCAGGAAATTGGTCTTGAAGGGGTGGCAAAGATGGTTCACCATGGGAACTTCAAAGATGTAACCTTCAAGAGAAAAGACAAGGTTAACACCTTAGCATCTGCTGTGAGCTGCCTAAAGACAGGACACCTCAAAATACCAGCCATTGATCCTCTCACTCTGTTTCAACGAATCTGCCTCTCAAAACATTCAGAAGATGATTTGAAAACTTTTTTCACTTATGAACTTGCCCCGCATCCAATGTCGCTCTTTGCAGAAGGAGCCATGCGAAAAGGCACCAAGTCGTCTTTCTATACTGCATTCACCCCACTTCAGTCCAATGTTATAGCCAAACAACAGTATTTTGCTGTAGTCGACGGTGGCTACCTACTGCATAAAGTAGTATGGCCGAACAATGCCACCTTCGCTAACATTGCAAAGAGCTACTCCTCTTTCCTTAACAGACACTATGGTTCCGGAAACGTCGCTGTGGTATTTGACGGATACCCTCCTGAAAATGGCACCAAAAGAGCAGAGCGATTGCGGCGGCTGAGGCTCCACCAATCCCCGGAAGTGGTGTTCGACCACAACACTGTCAATCAGGTTGCACAAGAAAAGTTCCTCTCCAACGAACACAACAAAGTTCGTCTGATTGAGGTCCTGAAACGACACCTTCAGGATTGCGGCATTGAAGTCTCGCAGGCGTATGAAGACGCGGACGTGCAGTTAGTCACCACTGCACTTTCAAAGGCCCAAGAGCACAACAATGTTGCCATCGTTGGAGAGGACGTGGACCTCCTTGTGCTGATGAAAGGGCTCGGCCAGCACTGTGCCAACGTAGTGTTCATTAAGCCGGGAAGAGGGTGTGCTGCTGATGCAGTTTACTCAGTAAACTCCTTCAAATTCGACCCTGCATTCGTTCTATTTGTGCATGCCTTCACAGGTTGTGACACAACCTCCGCCATCTTTGGTCAGGGCAAGAATAAACTCAGCAGCATGCTCAACAATTCCAAAGACCTTAAGGAAATTGCTAAACTCTTCCTGAACCCCCTCACCACTCAGGCTGATATCGCGTTGGCTGGTGCACGAGTATTTTCGGCACTCTACGGGAATGATCCCTCAAACACGGCTCTGGACGAACTGCGCTACACCACGTTCTCCAGAGCAGTGGGAAAGGGGAAAGTGGACTTGGCAAGGCTGCCACCCACTAACGATGCCGCCAGCTACCATTCCTACCGGTGTTTCCACCAAATTCAAACGTGGTTAGGAAACACACTGAACCCTGAGGAATGGGGGTGGGTGCGTAGTGGCAAAGAACTACAACCCATACAGACTGCCAAGGATGTGGCTCCACTGGCTCTACTGAAAATGATTTCTTGCGCCTGTAAGAAGGGGTGTGGTGGGGCCTGCTCCTGCGTAAAAGCAGGTTTAAAGTGCTCTCCAATATGTAAGCACTGCTATGGTTCGCAGTGCTCCAACTGTTTGGAGATAGTGGTAGATGAAGAAATGACTGAGGAAGAGTTGGAGCAGGCTTTGGAGCCACAAGAAGAAGCTCAAGAAGTCGACAGCACATATCTACCTCCAAGGCCCCCAACACCTACAGAACGGCCATCGAAACGTCTCAGGACGAGATGAGAGCAACGATTCAACATTTAATGCGCCATTTTCATTGTGCAGTACTTTTTTTTATTATGTATCATATGTATATTATCCTATTATAATTCAGTATGTTTTATTATCTATTGTATCAAGTTCATTCACCTTACAATGTTATATTACTATTCTACCTAATTGGCCATTTGGGTTTTGAACAAACGTTGAAGTATTATTGATGGGTAAATTATTACACAATGGCAAATTATTACACAACTGCAAATTATTACACAACGGTAAATTATTACACAACGGTAAATTATTACACCACGGTAAATTATTACACACGGCTCATCTACCAAGGAGGGGCTGGATTTTTTGATAGGTACCTACTTTTGCAACTTGAACAAACGTTGAAGTATTATTGATGGGCAAATTATTACACAACGGTTCATTATTCTATCTCCGTAGAAAGGGAACCTATACAGGTAAATTATTACACAACGGTTTAGGTAGGTACCTAGTAACGAGTACGGGGTTAGGTACTTACCTACGGAGGGTCCGCGATCTACATAATATGTGTATAATAGTACATATTATATTATATAGACGGGTTATCTATACAGAGAGCAGTGATCTGTAACACCACGGTATTCTGCACAAAATAATAAACCGTTGTGCAGGGATTTGCAGCGTTTTATTATGCAGCATAAATAGCCGAAATATGCTATACATTATGCAGTAAAAACCAGTGAAATGTGCAGCAAAAATATGTGTAAAATGTAGGAGGGAGATAAAATTCAATTCAATGTTGACAAAAAGCTCCTTTGCTTGCGGTTTTCATAATTACATGTGTAGTGATTGGGAGTCGGATAGACGAGTCGATCGATTACGAGAGAATGGTTGGTTTATTGGTGGCACCCTGGCTCTTTTATAGTCCCCTTGACAAGGTCAGAGGGGGGTCGGGGGGTCCCCACTCTGAGTAACAGCATGTTCAGACACAATTTGAGTTGTGGAGGAGCAGCCGATCACAACACTGCTCCCCCCAGAATTTAAGTAATTTTCAATTTTAATTAAATTTTCTTGATGTCGCTGTGGCTGTGGCCGGGCGTGGGAGGTGCGTGTGTTGGGTCCGTGTGGGTTTTCCGGGTGGCTGCTGTGGTCATTGTCGTGGGGTGGCGGTGGGTCGTGGCCGATTAGTGGCGTGGGTGCCGGTGCGGGCGCGAGATATCCCGCCGGTGCTGTATGTGGCTCGTGCGGTAGCTCGGGCGCTGTTTTGCGTTGGCGTGCGAGGCTTGGACTTCCTGCGGGGTTGGTGCGAGCCGTGGGCGGTGCGGCGGCGAATTGATGGATCGTGAGTGGCGTACGGTAGATCGTTCGTGGTAGCGTTTTGTGCTGTTGAAATCTGCGTGTCGGCAGTCCACGTGAGTGTGCACTCGTGATTCTGTTGTGCTTGCGGTGAGTTGAAGACGGAGAATTGTAGCGGCTCGTGGAGTGGTTCGATGCTGCAATTTTGTGAGGCCACGGAACGTGCGTTGGTTGAGGTCAATTTGCGCGGTGTATCGGTAGTCCACGTGAGCGTGCGGTCGTGATTCGATTGTGCTTGCGGCGAGTTGAAGACGTAGAATCGTAGCGGCTCGTGGTGTGGCTCTATGCTGCAGTGACCTGGACCATGCAGGTTCGGAAGGTTTAATGACCCCCGCCGCTAGTAATTCGCCGAAATCCGGGGGTTTTCGGCGAAGTTTCGCATGGCACGGGGGTCCCTTCGTGACGATCTCGTGTGCGTGGTTCGGTGCGTCGCGTGTATTGTTGGAAGGTTCGTAGCCGTCGAAAAGGGCTGGAAACCGGGGCTCATTCGCTGTCATTCACGTCGGTGATCGCCGGTGTCGTCTACTGTGAATCACTATTGTTTCTTCGGCGACGGTAGCCGCTTGAAGAGTTGGTGCGAATGGGAGAAGGCGATCAGCGTGTTTGGCGAGCCGGGTGATGTCTTGTTCTTCGTGGGCCGCAATGTGAAGTCGAGAGTTCTCGTGGGGGGCTCGAAGAAAGACGTGTCGGACGAGTGGTGTGGGTGTGTCGGCCGGAAGTGCTCGGGTGAGTCGGCGAGCGAGGATCGACGGTAGTTCGTCGTCGGATGTCGGCTGTAGGAGGGCGGTGAGCCGTGAACCATGTGAAGGTGCGTGTGTCGCGAGAAGGCGTGTTTTGAGCGTCTGGTAGCTACTGGTGTTCGAGGGGCTGATGTCGGCGCAGAGGTCCGCTTGTCGAGGTTCGAGAGCGAGGAAGGCTCGGGTGAATTTCGCATGTGGCGTCGTGTGGCCTTTGTGTGCGAGGATGATCTCGAGTTGGGCGAACCAGACGTGCGGAAATGCGGGGTCAAACGGCTGGAGCTTGAGAAGTGAAGGAGCGCTCGCTTCGGGTGTCTTGCGGTTTCTGCTCGGTCATCTTCGTTTTCTTCGTAGGTGCCAGTCCGTTGAGGTGTCAGCAGGAAGTGTGCTCGGCGCCGGCGTCCGTTTCCTTATATAAGGATCGGTGATGGTGGGGCGAAGTAGCGGGAGGCGCTGCGATAGCCGTCGAGGCGGGCGTCAGAGTGGGGCGCCGCTGTGGCGTCGGTGGGGGCCGCGCGTGGTGGGGCTCGTTGAAGCGGAGGCGGGGCTGCGACGCTATCAAACGGCGGGCGCTGGCGGTGGAGCTCACACGTCTGATGTCACCAGTGTAGTGATTGGGAGTCGGATAGACGAGTCGATCGATTACGAGAGAATGGTTGGTTTATTGGTGGCACCCTGGCTCTTTTATAGTCCCCTTGACAAGGTCAGAGGGGGTCGGGGGGTCCCCACTCTGAGTAACAGCATGTTCAGACACAATTTGAGTTGTGGAGGAGCAGCCGATCACAACAACATGAAATTACACTCAAAAATTTGGCCATTTCAGCTTAGGAGTGGGCGAATTTTGAATTTCAGGTGCTCCCTTAACTCAGAATTTGTTGCTCTACAACATAAATTTTGAGCCAATTCATTTGGAGTAGCCGTTTATTAGTTATAGGGGTTGAAACATGAGCGAATCCTATTTTTCACCCAAGTTGGAAAAAGTGGCCTATTTTTTACGCTTGATTGTGGCTGAACGGCTGAATAGATTTTAACGTTTAAGGAGGTCATTCGACGCAAAATGTTATGCTCTTCAACTTTGTAATTTAAACGTTTTCTTTACGCCGCTTAGTTTTCGAGTGATTAGCGAAAAACTGGAAAAAGTCCGAAAAAATCGAGGTTTTTTGGCCGCCAAAAGTTTTCCCGGCAAAAATTTTGCTACCATTTTTGATATTTTGTTGTTCAGACCCATAACAACAATTTAAAAAAATAAAAGCTTCTACACCATATCGTGCACGAGTCAAACCCTCTGGCGACTGGCCTAGATCACGAGCCCCTCAAGTTTATTTTTGGACCGTATAAATCTCAGTCAATCATACTTCAAAATCGCCTTATGCGCTGGGCATATTTTTTGCCCAGCTTTAGGTTCAAAATAGAAGTGGTCCGTTCATCGTCGAATGGGAACTGTGACGCCTTGTCTCGGCTGCCAATTTCTGACGACACTCCAGTATTTACCGAAGAATTCTCATGTATTAACCACATTGCTGAGAAATAGAGAGTTCTTCAAAGGAAGACATTCTCAAGGGTATATGAATAGTCACTCCTCCACGCCTTTATGTCTACGATCAACTGATCGTATGCTCAAGACATAAATCCATGTATGACGTCACACACGTGACCAGGAGATGACGATATACCTCTCTGATGTATGGGAAATATTCTCATACCAAAATGTAAAGACTAGGTATAACGTAGTATATTATACAAAATGTATATAGAGTTAAATACGGGGTTGTGGATATTAATATTGGTGTATGACAATCCTGTGTAATTTGATGTTTCATAGTGTTGGTAACACTGCTTTTCCTGGCGGACGATACGCGTTGCGCATCGTCCTACTTACTTGTTCTTCTGACTTCTGCTATCGACTGTGTTTCAATCAGTGCTCTTTTTCCTTCTTTGTTCTTATCCGAATATACTACGTTTTACCAGAGAAACGACTGCGTGAAGATTCTTTTCCAAGATACCTGGTTACCAAGTATAGTAAATTGGTTGCTGAATAACGGTGAGTTCAATCAGAAATATAGGTACCTAAATCATAAGTTGTCACTTTAGGTTATTGCATCATCTCACGTTAATATGCGGGTGAAATGACACGAATTCGTTTTTATGGCCTCAACGCCCGAATTACTTTATTGACTATTGGGTAAATCCGTCTACCTTTTTGAATAGCCCGAAAAATAAAACTCGACCGAAGAGATTGCTCTGGGTCGGAATGGCTTTTCTCTCACATTTTGTCGCGTTCGTCCCATGTAGTTCGAGTAACCACAACGCCGGGAAGCAAGATGGCTGCGATCATGTCCTTCGAATTTCCGCCTTGGACTTCAAAATTAGAATATTCCTCCCTGGGTCTAGGTATCGATCCAAAATCATCATAGATCGCCGTCGTATTAGTCCTCTGTCCGTTTTGGGAAGTTCGCTCACGATTTTCGGTGTATTAGAGAATTGGTGACTTGGTGCGCAATGTGGCCGTTGTAGGTACGGACTAGTTGCAGTGTGTTGCACCGAATTGTATACAATTGTGCATCTATTTATCCTAACAGTTAAGTAAACATGATAAGTTTCTCTGTCCCTGGCGCAGTTATACGTTTTGCGAAGTCGTCCAGCCGATTGAAGCCCAATAAATCGAGCTGAGGCGCAGGATACGCGATGGCATTTTAAGAATAATGTCAGCCCGAGTCAGATGAAGGCTGATCTGGAGTGCACAATTTCCGTTGATTAATATGAAAGAAAAATCAAATGTCCTAATGATCAGCAGTGCACATTCTGAATTCCATCTGGCGACACATAGGGCACCTGGGTTCCTGATAATGGTTTTTCAGGTTCGCCTAAAAGGCCGTATCCAACTTGGGGAATTTGAATAGGGCCGTAGTCCTCAGGGGTTAAAGCTATACAGTCTTTTTGTTTAGTTTGAATCACGGGTATTAATATACCACGTCTGTCCGTTTAGTCTGATTAACGTGTCTACCGCAGAGAGGCGATAAATAATGCACTGAGGAAAGTCACCGAGAGAATAAGCCATCCCAACCGACATAGCAATAAGATCTAATCGCAAATTGGGCCCGGACCTGTGTCACGTCTATTCATTCCTGTGCATGAAAAAATGAGGCATCCAGACGGCCTCACGGTATGTCTGCCGGCGCTGCAGGTGCATCGGGGTGCACCCGTTCTTTGGTCGAAATCTCTCACTAGCTGGGAGAATTGAGACATCCAGTCGGGCCCGTTGGAGTCTGCCGTCGTGCGGGATGCCTGGGATAACCGCTCTTTGGCCAAAATTTTCTGGCGATCAGTCTGTTTTTGGAGTAGATGGGTGAATCGAAAGTATCGATATTCTGCCTTATCGCAAGTATCGATTTTCTGCCTTATCGCAAGTATCGATATTCTGCCTTATCATCAGTATCGATGTTCTGCCTTATCATAAGTATCGATATTTTGCCTTATCAGAGGTATCGATATTTCGTCTTATCAAGGATATCGATTATACCTGACTTTTGATCGGTTGGGCTGAGTTCCGCGATCCCTTGATCTTTCAGATTAAAATTAAAATTCGATTAGCTTGCAGAATAGATCGATCGCTCAATTTTTAAATTCGATTCACCATACAGTCTAAATTGCTTTTGACCAGGTAAACCGGAGGTCGTAGTTATCTGTTGAGGCAGACGAGAAGAGTTATTTTCGCCTAATGTCTATAACCCAAGGCAGTGCTCGCCAAAAATTTTTTTTTTTTTTTGAGAGTTATTATTGTGTTCATTCAGCACATGATTCTAGATTCATACGTAGTGTAAGTAGAAGAGAAGCACTGCACCATGCTGCGGTGCACTAGAACAACTCTCAGTACGTGGAGTATTTGTTCACTTCCTTTTGAGTTCGGTCGGCCGGCCAACACACGTACAGATGATGAACATTTATAAATATGTGTGCATATATGTATGTTAGTGGAGCTAACAAATTTTTGTTCTAGATTCAATGTGCAACTGGTACGTCGATGTCCTCAATTTAGACACTGACTGATAAATCATTATACTGAAATTAATTGTGGATAGTATTTTGTGAATGGACTATTTGTGAATATTTAATGGCATTTTGAACTAATAGCGCCTATAATTTCAGGTTGCAATGAGTCAGTCTGGAATGAGTGTCCGCCTTGATGAGGATGACGTGTCTCTTGATTGTGAGGTGGCAAGGGCTATGTTTCGTGACGAAACGCCAACCGTAATGACTCATCCAAGTGAATCTGAGAACCTGGATACGGAAACCCTTCGTTTGAAAGCTGCCAAATCATCAGACGAAGAATTTTCAAGGTACCTAGAGGGGTTAAAACAACAACTTGACGTAATTTTCGGGGCGATCAGCAATAAGTTGGTAGATCTAGATGAAAAATACGTGCAGTTGTCCCAACAACTGCAGACTAGTATTGCTGCTCAGCCGGCCATATCTATACCAGCTTCAAACTCCCCCAGAACTCTAGGTGCATCGGAGGTACAAGGTTGTTCGCCACCTCCTTCTGGGGAGTTGGCCACTGAAAAGAACCCTATACCTCAACCCGAGCATATAGTAATGGAGGTTGAGGATGACTCAGGCTCAATCCAGGATGAAGGTTCATCGGCAAACAGTCAGAGGCACGCGTCACGTGCTGCCTCGAACATGGTTGCTCGCAATGCAAACATGTTCCGTCACCCATATTTGAGAGATGAACCGTACAGAGTACGCAAAATTGATTCAATTAGGCTGCACCCTCTAGAAAATAAGCTTGATAATGAGGAACAATTTAAGTATTGGAAGCGTAGTGTGGTAGGCCAAATTGAATCGCAAGAATGTACATTTATACTTGATCCGACCGAACACCCTCCATTAGAATTCTCACACAATGAACTGCTTGCTGTCAGACGGAAAGTTAGGTACTTTATATTCGAGTCTCTGATTCAATATTTTCAGGATCTCGTGCAGGATCTGTCGGATCCTAAAGAGATCATGGACAAGCTCCAGAGTGTCTGTGATCCGTCGTCCACTTATCAGTTAAAGGGACTTGTAAGCGCGTTTAACAGCATTCACTTTGACCCTAAGACGGAGAAAGCAATAGAGTTTCTGGGGCGCTTTGATGAGCTACGCAAAAAGCTAGCTGGTATAAACCCTAACATGCTGACCCCTGAATATGTGAAAACCATTTTTGAACTAGCTATTGACGAGACTGTCACTTACCAAAAGTCGGAGCTCCATGGTTTTAAGTTCACTCTAGCGGAATTGCGAGACATGTTGCTCGAAGAGCAACTGAGGAGTGAACAATCCGCTTCGTCAATTGGGTCCTCGTATAGCATGATTAGGAGTAGGGTTGCTTCATCTCGGGGTCGGGGTAGAATTACTGGAGGGAGAGGGGGTAAAACCGGTCGGATCCCTGGACAACCTAAGCGTTTTGAGCCAAATAAAGTCTCCTCACAGTCCCAACCTCGCACTAAAAAGGGTGGCTTTTGCATCTATTGTAAGAATCGTGGCCATACAGTGAATATGTGCTTAAGGGCCAAAAGGCTGTGTTTTAATTGTGAAAAGTCTGATAAACATCAGGCCTCCAATTGCCCGTTTCCTAAAAAGATCAAGCCTAGGAAAGACCCTCTCTCAGCTCCTTCAGGTTCTAAACAACCTCAAACTGCCCCCAATTCCACTTGGTCTAAAGCTTCTGTTGCAGCAAACAAACCCAAATTGTTTAAGATGCCAATGGGCCAAGCAAGAGCACTCGCTCAGAGGTTTAAGGCTCACCCTGACTCAGTATTCGCAATCGTGGGACCAATGACCGCTGCTGATTCCGAAGAGGTCTGGGTGACCATGGGCAGCGATAAAGAGGAACATGTGGGCACTCTGAACTTCATGAGTGAACGGCAAGGCTCTGGCCAAGCCATTACGATTTCTGAAGGTAAGAATGGTTTTTCCGCTATTGTTGACTCGGGGTGCACAGAACATTTAACCGCGTCCCGCGAATTTCTAACTAATGTTAGGCGCTTGCCCTTTCCTAGAACCTTCAAATGCGCCAATAGCGCTGATAGTGCTGATCTGTTGGTTAACTATGGGGGTGATATTCCATTTCTGAATAATGGTCACCATTCGAAACTACAAAATGTTCTGTATAACCCCGGACTTGCCACTAATCTGTTTTCCGTTCGAAAAGTGAGCCAGGCCGGCATCAATGTACTATTCTCGAAGGATAAAGTCGAGTTTGTTCAAGTATCCTCCGGGAAAGTAATAAAAACTGGTAGGTTCCAAGATGGTCTTTGGTGGATAGACTTAGAAGTTACACCTCCTCCTGAATTGTCGGAATCTAAAAGACTGAAACTTGATTTGGTACTGAATACTTCCCAGCATCAGCCGTGTAGCTCTGCCGAACCCAATCTACAGTCGGGAGGGAGTTACCCCATGTCTATGTCTCACTCGGACGACAGAGCTCCTCGTCTGGGAGGAAGGGAGTCTGGGAAGTCCATAAAACAGCGCAATTTAGATTCCACTATCACCCTCGATTCTACCAATACTAACCTAGACCTTAAAAATTCAACTTTTGATCAGAAAAATTTGGAAAGTTCTTTTAGTAGTATGCAAAAACTTGACATTCTCTGGCACCTGCGTCTAAATCATGCTTCAAAGAAATATCTAGATGCCGCGAAAAAGTTCTTGCCGGAGCTGAAACATGTCACATTCACTAATGACGTATCAAACTGAGAGGACTGTCACCAAGCTAATACATCTCGAAAATCACATACTCAAGTTAGACATAGGGCTGATAAACCTTTTGCCATCTTACATTCTGACCTCATGGGACCAATCAATCCAGCCAACTTTTGTACGGGTGATCTGTACATTGTGATATTTGTATGTGATTTTTCTCGTTGTTTTTGCATATACCTCGAAGAATAAAAAGGAGATCCACCTTGCTCTGGGTCATTGCCTTCGCGAAATTGAGTCTATAACTTTACAGCGTAAAAATGTGTTCAGACTTCGCTCGGATCGAGGCTTAGAATATCAAACCCCACAGATGAAAGAGCTAATGTTGAAAGAAGGTATTGTATGGGATCCCTGTCAACCCTATGCACCCCAGCAAAATGGGCGCGCAGAAAGGGTAAATCAAGAAATGAAGCATAAGATTAGGGTGAATTTAAATTCTGCCAAAATGCCCTACTCGTTCTGGGGCCATGCCTTAAATTATGTGACCTATGTGTATAATCGAATGCCCCATTCATCAAACAACTTCGTAAGTCCTTTTGAGATGGTTAGAGGTTATTCACCTGATATTAGGTTCCTGAGACGCTTTGGATGTCTTGTACACTATGTCGACGTCAAGAATAAATCTAAATTTGCCCCAAATGCCAAGAAAGGTTATTTACTAGAGTGTAATGATACAGGTTTTGTAATTTTCTGTGAACAGCATAAAACACTTGTAAATTCTTGTGACGTTAAATGCATCGAGTCCATAGTGTATGGAGACAGGATCCGGGATTATCCGAGGCCTCTTGCGGAAGCTTTAGAGTATGGTGAAACCGAGGAACCGAATGACAACTCGAGCGATACGGCCACTCTCCAGAGAGAGTATGACTATAACGAACCATCCTCCTATCAGGAGGCAATGAACCATCCTGACGGTCATCTGTGGGAGGAGGCCATCCGCAGTGAGCTTGAGTCGTTGCAAGAAATGGGTACTTGGGAAATAGTGTTGAAGACGAGTCTTCCCCCTGGCACAAAGATAATCAAATCTCGTTGGGTCCATAGAAGGAAGGTTGAATCGGATGGATCCTTCAGGTATAAGAGTCGTTTAGTTATCAAGGGCTACGCTGATACAAACGACTATCTAATTTCTGAAATATTTGCTCCAGTTGCTCGACTTAGTGATCAGCTGTTAACAGACTAGGGTTGCACCTTTTTCAGTTGGATGTAACCACCGCTTTTCTACATGGGGACTTAGAAAAACCGGTCTACATGTTCATTCCTGAGGGTTTTGTGGAATTGTCTGAAGCCCCTGATAACTTGAGGGAATCACATGTTTGCTGTCTCAAAAGGGCTCTTTATGGCCTGAAGGTGTCACCCAACCTTTGGTACAAAAAGTTTAGTAGCATTGTACATAACCTTGGTTTTAAAGAGTATCCATTTCAAACGTGTATTTTCAAATGGAATGAGGGTTCTCGGTATGTTCTGATTATCATCTATGTTGATGACTGTCTCTTGGCGTGGAATGATAATGAGAAAGCCCTCGAAGTAATTTCCAATTTGAAGAAGGAAGTCAAAATTAAGAATTTAGGTGTTGCTAAAAAGTTCTTGGGTTTTGAGATTATTAGGAAGGAATCGGAAAAACTTATGTTCATACATCAAAAGGCAGCTGTTGAGAGCCTGCTAGCCAAATTCCTTCCCCCCGAGAGCAGAGTAAGTGAAATACCTATGACTCCTTCGGTTCGCTCACTCGCCAATCAGCTGAAGTCGACTGAAACCGATGTGTCGTCACCTGACGTCCCATATCGCGAAGTAATTGGAACACTACTGTATATCCAAAATGGGACGAGGCCAGACATTTCTTTTGCTGTCAATTTTATGAGTAGAAAGCAAATAGGGTATACCGAATCTGATTGGAAATGTGTCCTGAAAATCCTGGCCTACCTAAAGGGCACAATTGACTATGGAATACTGTTCACAGGCAATTCAGTGGATCTGACTGCGTATTCCGACTCGTCCTTAGGTACAAGTGATTTGAATGGAAAATCGACCACCGGTTTTCCAGTTATGGCGTGTGGAGACTTGATTTCATGGAAGTCTAGGAAACAGACTCATGTAGCCTTATCAACGTGTGAGGCTGAATACATAGCCGTGTCGGAAGCTTGCAAGGAGTTAGTTAGCATATGTAGCCTCTGTAAATTCTTGACAGGTGTCGATAATATTCCGACCTTGAAATGTGACTGTGCTCCGGCCATTGCAGTTGCAATGACCAATGAGTCAAAGACTCTGAAACACATAGTAAAATTATGTATGCACTATGTTCATGAGCTGTATAAACATAAAAATGTCCACATAGAATGGGTTTCCACAAATGATCAGGTTGCCGATATTTTTACAAAAGCTTTACCTCATGACAAATTTATCCATTTTCGCCAAGAGCTATTGTCAACTCCTGATCCTGTGCTGTGATATTTCCCTTACAGGTAACGAGGAGCCTTGGGTATAAGATGGATGATCCAATGTATCACAGCCTAGACGTCGACTGACCAGAACTTGAGTCCATGGGAGAATACGAGCCAGCCAAAGGAAAATTCAGCCTAGAGTGCGTGCTGACCTGCTTGTCTCAACCATCTCGTCAGATCGGTGTCGTGAGTGTCAAGTGAACGGTGCGCATAGTGCATAGAAGTAAGACTAAATGTTTACGATCAATAACTATTGAAATGCTCGGTACACATTCTGAAATCTAGCCTTAATCAGTTTATACAACTTCAAATCGCCTTTTTCGTTTTGGCCACTTAATTGTAGAATCACTGGTTAGATACAGTGCCAAATTAAAACTCAATAGCCTACTGGCTAATGACCTGAGCCAATCTGATGCATATTTTTTTTTTTTTTTAAATTGCGTCATGTTGAACCCTTACTCCCTTTGAAGAGGAGGGAGTGCTGAGAAATAGAGAGTTCTTCAAAGGAAGACATTCTCAAGGGTATATGAATAGTCACTCCTCCACGCCTTTATGTCTACGATCAACTGATCGTATGCTCAAGACATAAATCCATGTATGACGTCACACACGTGACCAGGAGATGACGATACCTCTCTGATGTATGGGAAATATTCTCATACCAAAATGTAAAGACTAGGTATAACGTAGTATATTATACAAAATGTATATAGAGTTAAATACGGGGTTGTGGATATTAATATTGGTGTATGATAATCCTGTGTAATTTGATGTTTCATAGTTGGTAACACTGCTTTTCCTGGCAGACGATACGCGTTGCGCATCGTCCTACTTACTTGTTCTTCTGACTTCTGCTATCGACTGTGTTTCAATCAGTGCTCTTTTTCCTTCTTTGTTCTTATCCGAATATACTACGTTTTACCAGAGAAATGACTGCGTGAAGATTCTTTTCCACGATACCTGGTTACCAAGTATAGTAAATTGGTTGCTGAATAACGGTGAGTTCAATCAGAAATATAGGTACCTAAATCATAAGTTGTCACTTTAGGTTATTGCATCATCTCACGTTAATATGCGGGTGAAATGACACACATAGCACAAAGCTTTCAAGGGCAGTTGTCGTTCGAACTGGTGGCTGAAGAGACGAGGCGGGACAAACTCCTTCAAAAAGTCAAAGTGAAGCGCCATTGCCTATCGCTCGATCTGGGTTGCGTGATTATGGGAGTGCGACTCGTAATCCCCGAGAAGCTTACAGCTTTGGTCCTGCAAATGCTACACGAATCGCACTTTGGAGTGGTAAGAATGAAATCGTTGAGTAGGTCCTATTTCTGGTGGCCAGGTATCGATGATGATTTGTCACAGGTTCCCGCTACTTGCCAGACTTGCTTATCCAATCGAAACATCCCTCCCAAGAATACCCATGCGCAGTGGCCTAGACCAGAGAAGCCATGGGGTAGAATTCACACGGATTTTTTAGGGCCTCTTCAGGGTCGAATGTTTCTGGTTGTGATTGATGCTTACTCAAAATGGCCAGAGATATTCGGCATGGGGTCCAACACAAAAGCGGGAAGAGTGGTTAACATTTTTAGGACTCTTTTTGCCCGGTTCGGTCTTCCCGGCCTGGTGGTCAACAACGGTCCCCAATTCCGTAGCGACGAGTTCATTTCTTTTTTTTCCAACTTAAAAGTAAAACATACCACCTCGCCAATCCACCACCCCGCAACGAACGACGCCACAGAAAATTTCGTAGGTACCGTGAAGGATAAAATAAAGAAAATTTGCCAGTCTGGGAAATCAGTGGAGGAAGCTCTAGATTTGTTCTTGGGGGACTACAGAACGATTCCACACTGCTCTACCGGGAGAACACCAGCTTTCCTTATGTATAATCGCGAGCTCCGTACGCGTTTTGAAATTATCCCTCCGCTGAATCCTCAGACGCAATCTCAGACGCATGGCAAGTTGGGTTTAAAACCACCTAATGGTGCTCGTTGTTTCTCTGTGGGGGATTCGGTGCAGGTGAGGGATTATCGTGCCCACCACGGCAAGTGGACCATGGCAATTTGTTTTAGGCAACTGAGCGAGCCGACTTGGTTAGTGAAATTAGAATCAGGGGAAATTTGGAAAAGACACGTAGATCAAATGATAAAGTTGGGCTTACGCCGGCCTGCAGTAGATGTTCAACAGAAGATTGGGGGCACACCTTCTAAGCTAGCGTCGCCTAGGCGTTCACCTACCCTAAACAAAGATAGGCTGAACGCCTAACCTGTATAACGAAGTGTTATTATTTATTTGTACATCAGATACCCCAGTATTTTGTCCAGGCAATACTCATGCGAATTGTTATTTTATTAAGGATTATTTTATTTTATTTCATTACATAAAGCAACCTGTTAATTTAAGTGCATTATTATTTCCTTTTGTTTCCTAACTAGGTTACACATTTATGGTAACTCAGGATAATTTTTGTTAATCTCAAATTTCATGTACATGTACCCATGTAATTTAGATTGGGAGGAATGTTATGTATCAGGTCCTTGCCTGTCGCCTTCCACATTATCAGCGCCCGGGCTCCTCAAGCCCGGACTGCTAGTTGTATTCGAGCCTTGTACGAATAAAGATCTATAATACATCACAATCACCAACAAAGAAAGAACTTGCCGCGAAAATTGCAACAAAAATTCCTTTCGACGAAATTATCTACCAAGTAAGGCAGAGTGCCAACTGTAGATAGTGATACCACCAATGAGTTGAAGCGGGAGCACCTGATTACTAAGCAAGATTTACGTAATATAGTGAAGGAGTTTTCTCTAGAGAGAGAGTGGATCTTGGATCCTGACGACTCTGCAAGCGTCGCAGCCTGGGTGAAAAAGGAACAAGAAGATCTAGAGGAAGATTCCAGTGTGATTTTATTTAAGCCTAAAGGTATTATTCCCGCAGAGTTTGCTCATGTGATGCACCAAGATGAGGTTGAAGGAGGATTGAAAAATGGAGTGAAAAAGTCAGAACATAAAATGTCTCCATATAACCTTAATATACTAGCACTTTTGCTATTCCGAACTTCTACACTTGCTCTTTTGGCGTATGACTGTCGACATCCAGAAATCGAGACCCAAGTTATCGATGGATTGTCCGTTCTTCCATGTCGGAACCCGTCCAATGTAACGGACCCTGTAGAGGTTGAAATACAGCTCCTTCAAAGTGGCCCTATGATTGAGACGCGAATATCACAGTGTAAAATCCACGTCGAGTATACCTACAAAAGATGCGGTATGTTTTCGCATCCGATGGACGTAGCCGGGGCAGACCGTGAAGAATTCTACCATCCGACAATTCAACAGTGTGAGGATCTGCTTCGCACTGGTGAGTTTGTCTTCAAAGGTGTTAGGATATCAAGGCTGTCTGTAAACTCTTACACAAGCACCACTGTAACAACTATAGGACACTTAAGCGCTGACGGGTCTTGCCAGGGGGCCCAAGCTACGATATCGGTGCAAGCACTCGAAGAAAATGTTCCATACACCCTGAGGACGCATCATGCTGTAAGCAAGTGCGACTCAAAAGAACGAGATATAGAGCGCGCAGACTGCTTTATTCGCATGTCAATGGAGGGTGTTATAGGCGAGGACCTCGCTATGCGGAAGCTGAAAGAGGTATCTTCGACCAGGATCCGAGACCGAGATGGATTATATTTTGGTGTCACAAATGATTACGCTATAGAAGCAGGCGTCTTCTATGATCCTGTCGGAAAGTATTGGAAGATAAAGGGTTCAAATTTCCGCTGGGGTGGTCCTCGTCGGTTCGTGACGCACACGAAGACTAAGGGAAGGTTGGTGTTCGCGTACTCATGGGACGGCATGGAGGAACCAGCACCAATCAAGCATTGGAACAGCTATACTGCTGTACATGGCTACAGAGGTGCAAATTGGGCATACGCTCACAAAGGCAAAACTGATGCCTATGATGACTCGACACCTAAACAAGACTGCTCTACTTTGCATTCATATTATGACGGAATCGCGAAAGAATTGAAACATGTCACATATTTCCTTCCCTTCAGCAGATTTTGCAAAGAGGCAAAGGAAAATTATGATATCAAAGTGGGTAAGTATGTTAAATCTGACGTCATGATTAGAGGAATGCAAGAGACTACATACGCACCAAAGTGGGAGTGTACTATAGGATCAGCTATTGTGTGCAATGGGGTAATGTCAGACGAGGAAAAAGTGAAATTTACGTCGTTAGTTTCTTTAAACTAAGACCCCCAGCTGCCCATCCAACAATCATTTTCGTGGAGGATATTAAATTAGAGACCTTAAACGATGACATCCACGAGAATAATAATGAGATCGTCTTCGGTGATTTAGCTTTCCACTATTTGATGGAGCATTACTGGGACCACGTGGATTGGTTGGATGGACCAGCTGGGTACCTTCTTATGAGTATGATATGGATGATATCTTTGTTTATTGTACTCAGATTTATTCCAAAGATCCTTTCTATCCCGGCTTTATTAGCATACTGGGCATACAACGTCAAGTGCGGAATGGGCTTGATGTTAACCATAGTAGTCGGACTTGAATTGATTAACGCATTTTTTATCGGAAAAACCAAAGAACAAAATTTAATGACGACGCCATATCAGGCCAAAACACAAGAAAACCTTAATATAATGGTTTTTAGCAAGAACCTCCCTAGCCTCCTGGTCCCTGTAGTGCTGTTGAGTGCGGTGGCCTCGTTCGTTTATGGGGTGGATATACGACTGCTGTTTTTGACCATCATTGTATGGTTGTGTGTATCTTCCTTCAACATGACGAGTGTTACTGGCGCTAACTCCACTGCAGGGGTTATCACGTCTGCCATATTATTCATCATGGCTATCATTACCTTCGCCGTAACCCTGTTCTATAGTGGTGAAAGGAGAGACGATGAGCCTGTTTTTAGACGTTACAACATGGAAGTAGACGCAGCTCGAGGTGTGGTATCTGATATCACCTTGCAACTGAAGAGGATGTTTAGAGAGCGCGTTCAAGGACAGGAAGAATGGGGGGAACGACCCACTCCCGCCTCGCGGTCAATCATGACGATGCACACTGCCCGAATAAAACGCGAATTTGTAATAGGGGAACAAACTGCCAAAATAAATCCCAACCTCACGTACCAGCAACACGAACAGGTGATCGACCTATTACACGAATTCACAGATGTCTTCATTCACAAGGAAGAAGATTTTCAAAAATTACTAGTAGATGATGTCAAAATAAGACTTCTGGATCATCAGCCGTTCAAAACGAAATTTTTCCAAAGGTCACCAGCAGAAGAAATAAAGTTGCAAAAAGAACTAGATAGGTTACAAAAATTGAAAATAATAGAACCAGCGATGGAACCAACTTACGCGAGCCCTTGTTTCTTGGCTCGAAAACCTAATCAGCCAGGAGCTGTGAGACTACTCGTCGATCTAAGAATGGCAAACGAAAAAATCCATTGTCCAATTTTTAACCCTGAGCCACCACATGTAATTCAACAAACCCTAGCTGGAAAAACATACCTTACAAAAACTGATGTGAGCGAAGCATTTTTCAGTATCGGGTTACACCCTGATTCCCGTGATATCACGACATTCCATGCCTATGGAAACAAGTTTTATAAATTTTGTAGATTACCTCAAGGTTTAAATGTGTCTCCTTACTACTATGACAAATGTGCAAGACAAATCCTAGACGGCTTAACGGACATCAAAATCTACTGCGATGACTGGCTTACAGCGCATGACGATTTTGACTCAGCACTCACAACGATCAGAAAGCTATTTGAACGTGCCAGGGAAAAGCGGGTAAAATTCAAATTATCAAAATGCGAGTTCTTAGTCTCAGAAACGATAATCCTAGGAAGAAAGGTTTCAAAGAGAGGTATTGAAATCCAAGATACTGCAAAACAAGCAATCCTGGCCCTGGAAAGACCTTCGACAGTGAGTGAAATGCGTTCAATTCTAGGAACTGCAAATTATTGGCGACAGTTCGCCCACAAATTTTCTGATATTATCAGACCCTTAACAGACTCCTTGAAAGGGAAACAGAAAAAGGACAATATCGAATGGACTCCGGAGCTAGAACGAAGCTTCCAAGCAATGAAGCTAGCAATAGTTAATAGTAAGGCACTGGCGCCATATGACCCGGCGAACAAAGATGTGCTAATCATTGATGGTAGTGCTAAAGGCCTAGCGGTCATCTACGCTCAAATTCACCACGCTACAAAGAAAATGCATATCGTCGAGTTCATTTCACGAAAACTCGAAGGGAAACAATCAGCGAGCAGCGCCACAGAATTGGAAATGAAAGCGCTAATTCTGGGACTTCAGGAAACGCATAAATATACATACAACCGCCCAGTGCAGATATATACTGACCATATCTCACTCACCTTCCTCAAAACGTTTCGTACGCGGAACCTACGACTAGCAAGACTATATCTAACAATCAATAATGAACATTCCGAAAACAACCACCAAAGGCGAACAGACCACCGGTGGTACACATTAGCAAACAACAACTGCGAAGTGCTACTACAGTCAGCATACATGGTCCACTCAGCATCCGTGGTCTAACCAGCATCCATGGTCCACTCAGCATCCATGGTCCAACCAGCATCCATGGTCCACCCAGCATCCCAGGTCCATCCGCCAACGTGGCAAGGGCTCGGAACGATCTTTGATCCTTCCTCTCATTTGGAGGGGGGAGATGTCAGACCCGATTCAGCGAAAAACGTTCATTTCACCGATCGCCTCGACATTCTTTGTGCCCCATTTACAAAGGGCGCTGACCCAGGAGCTCATTGCGTCCTCGGCCACACGCGCCTGTGTTCGCGCATTATGATTGGGGGAAAACAATACCCCACCAATCGAAGAATAAAACTTAGAGCAGGAAAGACAAGGGAAACGGGTCGTTGAGTTCAGGAACCCGAGCGAGAAGCATCCTTCGTGCCACGGACCCGACCCCTCAACCGCAGTGCCATCGGAAGAGGAACCTATCAGCTGGCCCGATCCTTGGCACTTCATCGACAGAGCCAGCAAACCATCCGACACCGGCACGACTGGGACTTAGCTCGTTTCCAGGTCGGAGGAGCAGGATCGAAAGGTACGTGGACCACCCCGGGGAATTTCATTCCCGTCCGTTTCCGCGATCGCCGTACAGTCGGGCGTAAACCGGGTAATTCACGCACAATAGCCCTTGGGAGGAAGTAGGTAGGAATTAGGGAGTAGCTTACCACTAAGTCCTATTTAGTTATCAATAAATTTTCCCATTTACCACTGAATCCCGGCGTTGTGTGTCTCAAATCCCAGTACCAACAATTCTGCTCCCTTCAGGAGCCCAGCGTTGCCTGGCCCCCAACCCACCCAAGGTAGGTGGAGGCCGACAGGCAAAAGTTAACGCGATACCAATATGTGAGCCCCTAATATTCTTGATATCGCGTTAACTTTTGCCTGTCGGCCTCCACCTACCTTGGGTGGGTTGGGGGCCAGGCAACGCTGGGCTCCTGAAGGGAGCAGAATTGTTGGTACTGGGATTTGAGACACACAACGCCGGGATTCAGTGGTAAATGGGAAAATTTATTGATAACTAAATAGGACTTAGTGGTAAGCTACTCCCTAATTCCTACCTACTTCCTCCCAAGGGCTATTGCTCTAAACATTATTGAGGCACATACCTAATATTCAACTTGGGAACATCAGTGGGCCTCTCCATAATTTATTACCTAAATAACAACATATCAAAGCAAGCTGACACTGCAGGTCACCTTCGAGAACATACAACATAACACCAAGAATAACAACAACTGACTCCTGTAGTCAGGGGAGGAACCTAGATTTAACCTTTTATACCGGAGATTCATTTAACATGAAACCCTGTCATTGCCAGACCCAAGACAGTTGAGAAAAGAACTAAGTCCGTCTAAAAATGGTAGGTACCAACCCTACCCTATTCTCCTCACAAATACCTACCTGGGCAGGAGTAACACACAGGTAATAATAAGAATAATTTTCCATTACAAATTTGTTGAAAACAACTGCTAAACACGTGCCAAGTGGCACGAGAACATACCTATAGCTATTCAGACACTGTTTTTGTAGCCGGAAAATATAAGGCTACGAATACTGCCACCAGAAGCAGATAAGTGGAAACTCCAGAAAAAATATGTTAAAATTTGCTGATACTGGTGTTACTTCATTTCATTATATTTTTGTGCTTCAGCAACGCCACTTTCTTACTAATTGAAACCGAGATAAAATTAGAAAAAAAAGTTGGTAACTCTATCAATTAATTCTGTAGGCTAAAACCCACTTTGCAGATATGAAACAACCACAGCATCACGTTACAAGTGAGTAAAACCCTGTACTGAAAAGCCTGATGACTTTTTATGGAACCTTCAATATTACTAGCATAAAAATAGTTATTTTGCTCTCCTGTGGTGGTTGTTGCATGAACCATTAATTCAATTTGAAGATGTCTAAATCAGATCAGACTTTTCTGCTTCTAACGGCAGTAGCACAGATTGAAATTGTTTCAGTAGCAAGATTATTCCCAATTACTTCTCAATACACCTTGAGATTTCTACACCTATGAGGACCTGAGCTCAGCCCAGTCCTCTGACAAAAATACACCTGAAGTTGAACTGCCATTAAAAGATCACGAGGTCGATTTTAATGAGATTGGCTGTTGGGATTTGGGCAGGGAAAAGTTACTGAAGAAAGATCAACACTTTCACTTTAGATTGCTGCCCACTGGATTATGAGACCAGCTATTATGAGACCTACTTCAGAGATAGATACCTCCCTACTAGGGATGACCCAGTGTTTTGAAACTGCCATGTCGGAAGCATATTTTTTCACTTCTTTCATTTTACAACAGCAACCGACTGTCTGTTTTCAGTACACATTTCAGGCTTCCAAGAGGAATGTCATGTTTTTTGTCGGATTAATATACAATCTATGAAGAATGATTAATAGACATATAGTTATTCAAAAATTTAGCTCAGGTTCTGGAGAATGTATTTTAATCTAAAGTCGGGACCCAGAACAAGCTGTGATCAAAGCACCTTCTGAAGTATTTAGTATGCCTTATAACAATTCCAAATTCCTAAAACACTTAGTTCCTTTTCCAGTATTTCCATGTAAGTACTGCTGATCACTTATCTAGGTACTGAAGTACAGAACACGAATACTGAATACAATTAAGCTTCTTTTATGGTACTAAACCAATCAAATCAGAAAAGTTTATGAATTTGAATAGGAATGAATATTAAGCTAAAATTACTAAAACATAATAAATTTGAATCAAAGGAGACGAAGGTTATCTTCAGTTGTTATAAAACCAGGTGCTTAGGCAGTCAACAGAACAGTAGTTTAGCTTAATTCAAAACAAGAAAAATGTATCGAGAATTACATCTATCTCATGAACTGCAATCACATTTTAACACATTTAATTAGAAAAAAGGAACAAGAGGACTAGGAGCATTGGACACTATCAATAATAGAGACTAATAGGTACATTAAAATGTACCTACAATAAATCAAATTAAGACTTCCAAGTGACCAAATACAAGAACTAATTATCTACCACAATTTGTGCTATGCAAGATATGTTATATTTCCAAGTGGAAAGAAAGCGTGCTAAATTATCTATAACCTTATCGCGCACAACCGGCATCTTGGACACGACAACCGGGATGATGCATATCAGATCCTTAGGAGCGGCTTGCCCCTATAATGAGTCATCGTGCCTCCATCACGTGGCAGGATTTTTGACGTGGCGCACGATCCCCGGGTCTTCATGCTTGGAGCAAATGTTCGAAGTCCTCTACGAAGGTCCGGCAAATGAAACCCTAGACGAGGCGACAAATCGGGTGATTACAGTCAATACTCAAGAAATATTATTCAGTTTGCTGCTTAAAGAACAAACCCTTGAGTGCGGTTATCATGCCTTCGCGACAGAACATCCAAAATTGTCTGTAGTTCTCACGAAAAATAGAATTTTCCCCTTCCCACGTAAAGCAAAGTCTCCATTGACGGCTAATCTTGCGACATATGTAAATTCCAAAATTGTCTTTCTCGAAAGGCAGATCTACACCGATCTAACAGCATTACACCAACAGCTGGTCGCCGCAAGGTGCGAAGATGCAATTCAGACCCTTCATAATCAAATATCCTTAGCATTTCAGTCCGAAGATGAATTTGCGTATGCTCGTATGCTGAAGCCCGGTTATATGAGTGAAACGCGCGGAGAAGTAATTTACCTGGTGAAATGTGTTCCTGTTACTGTTGACATTCGCCGCGAGGATGACCGATGTTATAAAGAATTACCAGTGACGTACAGGAACACATCATTCTTTATGACTCCTCGAAATCGTATCTTACATCGAACTGGAACACCTGTTTCATGTGACCCCATGTACCCAGTATTATACAGAATTGAAGATGCGTGGTATACAGTGTATCCACGAGCTTTCCAAGTTCAAGGACCGGTGACATTGGACCCTAATCGGAACATTACCTGGGAACCAAGACGTGCCGCCCGCCTTGCATCATCAGGGTTATACACCGTAGAGGAACTAGAAACAGGTCGGACTGAGATGCTCTTCTCCGGCGAACAAAGGGCTTTACAAGCCTCGATGGCTCATATCATCAATGGCGAATCTGTTGTTCTGGGACTCGGATCTACATCTAACTTAGTAACAGAGAGTGCCATAGCTCAGGTTGTTAGTAGAGGGTGGACCAAATTGCTGTGGGGCTTCCGAATGGTTGGAAGTGTGGCGTCATCCTTGATAGGGATCTGGATTATACTGAAAGTAGGCATATTTATATGCGACACGATCTCACACTTCTTCATGCTTAGAGAAATGTTTGGTCTACGGGACATCAGGACCTATGCCTTTCTATCCGGGGGTCTTGCTAACCTGCTGCTATCTAAGACTAAGCGTCAGGAAGCAGATGATCCCGAATCTGAGCCGGACAGTCCTAAATCAGTCACATCAGGTGAACCATCACCTCCTGTAACAGTGAATCTGCCTCTCTATCCGAAGTTGGTTTGATAAATCAACATACTAGATTAAAAAAAAAAGAAAAAGTGTAAGAAAAAGTTCGCTGTGTTATAAATTGTATTCGCACTAATCGTTCATACGTTCGAAATTATATTTTGACCACAAGAAATTCCTGCGTTCGAGTTTTTCTTGCGTTCCCGGACAAACAAATTTGGTGCCGAAACCCGGGTCTCTTGGCCATCATGACGAAAGGACAAGAGGAAGTCCTAAAAGCTCACGGAAGAAATGGTGTGATTAGTATGGACTCAACACTGACGACGCTAATGATCCTCGATGATCATTCACAGGGGTTCCCAGCAGCTTTCTTCATTTCGGATCGCCAGGATTTTATGGGCGTGAAGCTATTCCTTGAAAGCGTGAAGAGCAGAGTTGGCTCAATAACTGCTAAGACCTTCATGTCTGATATGGCAAGGTGTTTTACAATGCCTGGAGCTCGGTAATGGGAGATTGCGAACATCACCTCTTTTGTTCCTGGCATGTTATTCGAGCGTGGCAACATAAAATGAAGGAACTGATCAGAGATGATACGAAGAGAGCTGACACGTATGCTAAAATTTATACGCTACTGACAGAGACGGATTCACGAGCCTCTGAGTTGATGTTACCATCAATTGTAACAGATCTCCGCAATCATGAAGAGACGTCTAATTTTGCGGCATATTTTGAAAAAGAATATTCCGGAATCTCAAAGCTGTGGGCCAACTGCTATAGAAAGAACGCCGGCGTCAACACAAACATGAATTTGGAGAGACTGCATTCCCAGCTCAAACACGTATTTCTAAAGGGCAAAATGGTTTCTCGTTTGGATAGCACCATAAACGCTCTCATGCGCCTAATTGATTGGAAAATTCATGATCGGATCATAATATTAGAGAACGCTAAGCTCACCTACAAAATTCGTCAGTTGCGGAAACGTCATATTTCAGCTAAAGCCTTATCAACTGATAGAATACTGCCAAGAGCCGAAACAAATTCATGGTCTGTACATTCTCCTATCGATCCACCCGAAATATACATCGTCACATTAGCTAACCCCAATTGTGAAAGTGATTGTGCAATACTTTGTGATGAATGTAAAACTTGTATACATAAATACACCTGCACCTGCATTGACTTCTGCATAAAAAACAACATGTGCAAACATATTCATCTTGTTTGTGCGTTCTTATCAGGTCATCATACCGAACAGGCAGAAGCTGCAACCGATGCAAAAGGCAAAGCAACCGAAGACGATGAACATCCAGATCTTGAAGAGGATTCGCAACAACTCAAAATTGATGAGCAGAAAGAGCACACGGAAACTAGAAGCCTTTTGGACAGCCTACATCGCAAGGCAATGGATCCACCCTCACAAGATTTGGAACGGTTTAAACTCTTAATTCATGAAGAATGTGTTTCAATACTGAAGGGCATCGATAATATGGAGAGTGCACAAGCCTTCAGAAGACTATTGAAAAATGCTGGTCCCGTCGTTAAAGCTGCATCAGACATGCGGCGCAAAATCCAAAATTTCCAAGGCAAGAAAAGAGTCAACACCGCCAAGAAAATCGATCCTCAAAGGAGGTTCACTGTTAAAAAAAAAAAGAAGCCTGGAAAAGCAAACAGGATGCGCAAGCCATCAAAATCACAAATGCTTCAAATTACAGCTGAAGCCGTGATCAATCAACCAAATTCGGCGGATTTTCCAAATCCTGTTTTCGTAGAAGATGAAAACTGACAACCTAAGTATTATTATCCAAGTTACCTAAATACATTTTAAGTAGGTACGAGGTACCCCCAATTTATGAGTTTTTTCTCGTCTTTCCTAAATATATATTTTTATTTATTCCGCAATTGGTTCCTGTATTATTTTTATTGATTGATTGAGTAGGTACCTAAGAAATTGATGCGAAACTTGCAAGTTGCATACCTTATTTCGTCGCCTAAGCGGCAACACCTCCTATCTCAGTTTTTTGTGAAAATGAGTTATACATCATTCTTTATTCAAAATTTGGCGGGGAATCGATTGGCGGGCTCAAAATATCGATTCGGGCAACAGGGAGGGCGTAAACTGCCCAGTTGGCAACACTGCGTATCTAAAATCGAAATCCAACACCACCTATCTCCACTGTATTCATATGTGCTGAGGACAGTCTGTGCATGTTTTTAGCAGGTAAGCAAGAATAAACTTCATTTCCAGATAAATTTTAGTCTTTCTTTTAATATGAGTATTGGTTTATATTATCACATCAGATTTAGTTCCTAGTTCAAGTGGGAAAATAAGAAAAACGTTAGTTCTTGCGGGCGTTAAATTGTGAGTTGAGATAGGCTCTGTTGTGAGTTGGGGTTCATGAGATATGCCCTGTTGTTTCAATCCAATAATCGAGATTATTATACCTTTTTCTGTGTACTTAACGTAATAAAACTCGCAGTAACAAGTTATTCAGTATTCTAGTGAGTACCACAGATGTTCCCAAATAATATTCTCTTGTCAGCACTGCAATATTATTCTGCATGTAGGAAACAACGCCTGAACGTTGAATAGACACCAATTCCATCCAACAGTCTTCTTTCTAATATTATTGTTTGTTGTTTCTATAGTTCAGTCAATATGCAGATAATCAAATAAGGCAATATAATAATTAGGTTTTTGAATTTTTCTAGAAATGGAATCAAGTGATGGAGATTATGACCCCAACGAAGAGTCTGAGTACGAGTCTGACGAAGACCTCATTCCTATTGATGATTTAGTGGAAGGTTTAGGCTCGGTAGTTGTTCCCGACGAAATCAGTCAAACAGTTCACCCTCGTGTCTTGGGTGATGAGTTGAACGTTCCAACTCAATCATTGGAGGAAGGTGACCACATTGACATAAATGAATTGGACTTTGCTGTGTTGAACAATGAGGGCGTTCTTGAAACATTAGATCTACAAAACAATGACGGGGTGTTGAATAAGCGAAACAATGATGACGTCAACAACAATTCACCTACAGTTGAATACGAAACTCTTGCTATTATTAGCAACATTGATGGATTGCTGAATACGGGAAATTATGAGGAAGTAATCAGCAATAATTCACCTACGCATGATACTCTTGTTAGTAGTAGTGGTACAAAAAGGAAAAGGGAAGGTGGCACTGCTCTTTGGAAAAGGGATAAAACAAAGCTAGATAGAATGAGAGGGGAAGCATACCTGGGGTATCGAAGACAAGATCGAAAATGCACGAATAGGATACTCCATGATGTTCCGCGAGAATCTAGAAAGTTAGGACCGACCTGTAACTCCCCTGCCTGCAGAAAATGGAAGTCTAGGCTTTGTAACACTGTCAGCGAAGTGGAGAGACAATCTGTTTTTAATGAATTTTGGAAGAACATGAGCTGGGATTCCAAAAAAATGTTTATCTTATCAAATGTTGACATAAAATATACGAACCAGAAAACTGTAAAAGCCGGAACTTCTCGCAGACAATCAACTTTTTTCTATCACCTTCGAATCAACGGAGAAAAAGTTCCAGTATGCCAGGCCATGTACCTTTCAACTCTGGGAGTGACAAAGTCTGAAGTCAGGTACTGGCTCGAACACTTCAAAGATAGTAATGTTCCCCACAATCGTTCCCAAGACACTACAACAAATCCAATGTCGGTAGCAGGAGAAATTCTTCAGACTACTGAAGGAGAAGAATCCTCTCAGAATGC
Organism: Leptopterna dolabrata; assembly: GCA_954871275.1. Classification (NCBI taxonomy): domain Eukaryota; kingdom Metazoa; phylum Arthropoda; class Insecta; order Hemiptera; family Miridae; genus Leptopterna; species Leptopterna dolabrata. The sequence goes on along the minus strand of OX940977.1, from coordinate 61,979,289 downwards.
TCAAGGAGGAGAAGCCACTCAGAATGCTCCAGGCATTCAGAATGCCACCTCTCGAGCGACATTAGGTCAGAAAATGGTAACATTGAATGCATTTTTTGATAACCTGCCAACTTTACCTTCCCATTATTGCAGGAAGAACTCAACAAAACTATTCCTACAAACAGACATAAAATCTTGGGCTCAACTATACGAACTATACAAAGCTGAATGTCTGAAGAAAGTAGAGGTACCATTCTCAAGGTTCAAGTTTGATAAAGAGAAGAATGAACGGAACGTCGAAATTTATAAACCCAAAAAGGACAGATGTGATGTGTGTACTTGTTTTGAAGTGAACCACGTACTTAATGAGGCATATGAAAAACATTTGAAGAGGAAAAACGACGCTCGTGATGAAAAGGAAAGGGATAAGGAGTCAGCAAAAAAAGGAAATTGCCACACTATTTGTTGTGATCTTATGGCTGTTCAGTGTGTGCCCAAAATAAGAAATAGTTCTGCATACTACAAGTTGAAACTTACTGCTCACAATTTCACGGTATATAATATGACTACCCATGATGCAATGGCTTATTGGTTTGATGAATCCGAGTGCTCGATATCCGCGTCTGTCTTTGCAACGTGCCTCTTGGAGTACATCAACGAGCTCTTAGACGAATCTGAAAAACCTGTAATATTGTATTCGGACGGTTGTGGATACCAGAATAGGAATGCCACACTTTCCAATGCGTTGCTTCATCTGAGTGTTACCAGAAAAATAACTATTATTCAAAAATACCTTGAAAAAGGTCACACTCAGATGGAGTGCGATAGTGTTCATAGCACAATTGAAAGAAGCTACGAAACTACTGACGTTTATATTCCGAGTCAATATGTCATTCATTCTCTAAGTGCAAGACAAAAACCTAAGCCATATCGAGCTAAGCTCTTGGATCATACGTTTTTTCAAGATTTCTCCTCAAAGGAAAACATGGTGTACAATTCCATACGTCCTGGATTTCGCCCTGGTGACCCAACTGTAAATGAAATTCGTTGGATGCAGTACGATCCGAATGGCAGGATTTCCTACAAAATCCATTTTGATGATGATCTGAGAGAACTCCCACATAGACCCCTTAGTATAGCAGGGTTTCGAACGAGTTTTCCTCGACTATTCAATCGAAGACCAGCAATACCTCGCGACAAGTGGACTGATCTTCAATCATTGAAGAAATATTTACCACCGGACACTCACCATTTTTTTGATAACATACAACACGAAAAGGATAGTAGGAAGCAACTAAAACGCCAGGAAGCCACAAAGAATAAAAACGAGAAGGAGACAGGAGTGCCAAACAAGAAGAAGAAGAGCGAAGTCACAATAAAAAAGGTTCCTGAAAAGAAGGAGAAGAAGCAGAAAATTGTTAAAAACAATAATGCAGTTGCTAAGAAGAAAAAGGAAAAGAAAGTGACAAAAAAGGTAACAAAATAAGAGAAGAAAGAGAGAGGAGAGTATTTTTTACTTTAAAAAAAGAAAAACTATATTGAAGTACCTAGTCCGTCCCTCATTAAAGGTAGGTACCCATTTCCTTGGTTTTTTAAGGTACCTACCTACCCCCTAATTTCTAATGAATATTTTCTGTACTTTCCAATAATGAATGTACCAACCCAATGTTAATGGAACTAAGAGACTTTTTGGAGAATGCGGGTTTATATATGATAAAACTGTGATGTTAAGTACCTAATAAAAATGCATTTTTACGTTGTTGTTGTACTCTTACTTACCCCTTTTAAATGACAACACCACTTATCTGAATGGACAACACCACCTATCTCAATGGGCAATTAGGACAACACCACCTATCTCAATTAACAATTACGATAACACCACCTATCTCAAGTATTTGTGGTTATAATCAATTTTGTTCAAAGATTTGAGTTTACATTAGTGAAATTCCTCTCGGGTAACGTGGAAATGACAAGAATATCTCAAAAAAACCAAGAGCCTAAGCAGAAATATGTTTTTTTGCTCTCCTCTAAAGTTTGAAAAACTGAGATAGGGGGTGTTGCCGCTTAGGCGACGACTTTCAAGCTCCTTCCTGCATTTTATGAATTTTATTACCTACGTTGTTACCCTTCTGCCATCCAATAAATTTATTCGCCAGTATTGTTATTTTTATTGAGTAGTTAGATAGTTAAGAACGTAAAACCTTGGCCAATGATACCTCACTTGCCTACAAAGCTCAAAAAGAATTGTGGATATTATGGCTGTCACACGGAAGTTACTTTAGCGCACGCTCAGAGTCAACCGCTGATGGGATCATGGTGAACTTCACATGACGCCATATTTTCAGTTCTATTTCGGGGTCGAATAAAAAAATAATTAAAAAATGGGTAAGGTAAGGCCGTAGGTAGTAAGAATATCACAATCTCGCAAGACCATCCAATGGCTACCGAAGGTTCGATCATGATGAAACTGATAGGCGACCATCTAGGGCTAAACCGGCACAATTCCTGAAAATGTTATAGAAATCGAATTCAAGTAATGGACAGAGTAACATAACAGTCATGGATGTTGTGGCTGTGTCAAGGAATTGTGGTCAGACAGATAGACACGAAACCAAACTTTTTCAGGAGGCCCTGAGACGCAAACAATCGAGTGAAAATTTTCAATTTTGGAGCAAAATAATTCCCTCATTTAGGAATCGAATGGCGAGTTTCAGCTGGCTCGGAAACAAAAAGTAAACGAGGCATGATTAGCAGTAAGTACCTACCTACTACGTTAATGTTCATAATGAGCAGAGACGAGTAAATGACATAAATGTTAAATGACATACTAAAATGACATAAAATGGCAATTTTTCGATTAAATGACATAAATCGCCAAAATTCCGAATAAATGACATAAATCGGACGTTTTCGGGCCTTTTTTTCCCCCCGAACCTTAGATATACAGTTTGTTCATATTTGTGCTCTCTCTAGGCCATCGTCCTCAAAATCCGTTACGAGGAAGACAGAATAACAACCCCATCGATGAGGGGTTTTAACGGATTAGAATGGCCCAAGACTGGAATGCCTTCCTTCGGATTAGAATGCCCTTAGTGCAAGAGGATATAATCGTAATATGCCCAGGCATTCGGGATATAATCGGCCTAACAACCAGGTAGGTACCTAATGGAGCGAATACCTTTCTAATCTTAGGCAGTAGTTACATTGCTCCTAACGGTATACGGCAGTAGGGGTAACATTCCCTTTAGTAAGCTCTTCATTATATCTCGGGGTTGTCAATCTCTGGCAACTGCACGTATAAAAGGAAATGTGGTAAAACGTGAGAGTGGTAGTCTGAATATTGTGTCCTGTGCGTCAACATGCCTAAACCTCAAACTTCAAAGGCCTCTCTTATGCGGAACTGGATATCGGGTTCTCAGGAGCTTGCTGTCGATGGGGATTCAATCTTCTGCAGGCCCTATGGAAAAACTGTAAGTTCTGAACGCTCATGTTTTTTCTAAATTCATTTTCAAACTGAATTTTTATTTTTAGAACATTTTTGTAGTACTTTTCTATGTAGTTGATCCAAAATAGAGTTCTAATTTTTCGGGAAAATGGGATCGTTGAAGCAATTCTAAACAATAAGAAGGATTTGAAATGATTTACCGATTTCCATATTTATTAATTGAGGTGAAATAATATTTATCTTGACGAAGTGATTTTTACATGAAAAATATGATTTTTATTTGGTACCAAAAACAGGATACCTATACTTGATTCATTTTAAATGAAGCTTGTGAAACTTTCGTAAATATTTAAAATCTTTCATGTACCTAATAGAAATAGTAGTTAAAAATCCAATTTCTAAACCAGTTTCACTGATTTGCAGTACAATTTCGCGAGAAAGGGTCAAGTCACGCAACATATTACAACACCAGCCCACTTGAGTGTGTTGAAGAAGGCTGGAAATCTTCGTCAAAGGACTGTGAGTGAGACCTTACTTTCTGAGACCGAACAAAAACCAGGACGATTTGCGGAAGATCTCGTCACCACCTTCCTTCAAGAGGGGATTCCTCTGCAGAAATTGGAAACTGGGACTCCTATGAGGAATTTCTTGAATAGGCATTGGAGTGAATCACTTCCCTGCCTCAAAACCATACGAAACAAAGTTGCACCCTCAGCACACACCAAGGTATGTACTTACATGAGGCTAATCATGTAATAATTAACTAAGTAACCATGTTAATAATGATTTCAAGGTCCTATCAGCTATAAAGTCAGAGATTGGACAGTCCACGATTTGGTGCAGTGTGGACGAGACTCGGGATCGATTGGGGCGTAACATAGTGAACGTTGTAGTTGGAAAATTGGACAGCAAAACACCATCAAAAGGTCGCCTAATTCATGTGACCATCGTTGAAAAAACCAATGCATCGTCAATTGTGCAGTGTGTGCAGGAAGGATTGCGTAAGTATATGCATCATAGTGTCAAACCAAATTCACCCAGCGTTCTCGATACTCAGAACAATGTAAACTATGCCTGAGCATAACGTACTGTTTCAGGAATCTTGTGGGAAGGTGCAGCTGGAACATCGAACAAGTTGCTACTTTTTTTAACGGACAGCGCAGCCTACATGCTGAAAGCCGGAGATCACCTGAAAGCACTGTATCCAAAGCTCCTTCACCTGACATGCTTGAGCCACGGGCTACATCGGGTGGCAGAGACAGTACGGGACGAGTACAAGAATGTCAACAAATTGATATCATCGGTTAAGAAGGTGTTTTTAAAGGCACCTACTAGAGTGGATCTGTTTCGCAGTACTCTGAAAGAAGTACCACTCCCTCCCGAACCCGTCATCACTCGATGGGGCACATGGCTGACTGCTGTCAACTACTATGCAAAAAACTTGAATGGTATTCGTGAGGTAAGAACCAGAATTGTCCCATTTTCATTTTTATGTATTACAAGTTTTTAATCTTTACTTGAGTGGCCAAATTTCAGCTTCTTTGTCCAAAGTAAACACTAAATTATCCACCACTACTTGCAGAAGTGGTTCGACCCAATGTTGCTGAACGTTAGCAAATTGATAGTTTTTTTTTTCTCCAGGTTTTCACATTGCTTGATTCCGAAGATGCTGAATCAATTGCTCGGGCTAAGTAAGCGTTGGCGGCTTCTGAATTGGAGACCCAACTACACTACATTGACAGCAATTTTGGGGCACTGCCAGACAAGATTGAATTGCTCCAGCGGCAGAACACGCTCCTCATCGAAGCAGTGGAAACCGTTGAAGAGTTCGGCAAGGAGAAGTGGGCTGGACAGATGGGGAAGAAGGCAAAGGACAAGCTTGAGGCTGTACTCAAACGTAATCCAGCTTGGGAGGACATCCGTGCAATAGCAGCGAGGCTGAGAGGTGAAGAAGAAGGAACGTTACCTGAAGGATGGACGGCAAAAGATGTTCTGCTTATGAAATATGCTCCTGCATCCTCTGCTGATGTTGAGAGATCATTTTCAAAATTTAAAATGCTTTTCAGTGAAAAGAGAACTAATTTTACTGTTGAAAACCTAGAATCCCATATGATTGTATATTTTAATAATGATTTAAACTTGTAAATAAGTAGTTCTTATGATTCTAGAATGATTTTCCTTGTAAATTTTGTAAATTATTCATAACATTATTATTGAAATAAATCGGAATTATGCCTACAGAACGTGTTTGTAAGTTTTCCTTCCTTTTTCCCAGGTTTTACAATGATTTAGAACTTACTAGGATAGCCAAAACTTGAAAAATAAATGAAGGTGAGTTGGGGGAAGTGCAGAAATGGGGTAAGTGCAGAGTATGCCCTTGAAAAAGAAACTCTTGGGCTGACATGGATGCCCTCTAAGGGTGGTGAAGGCTACTATGTTAAAGTAACAGAAAATGTCACTAGAGTGCGCTCATACTGTTTGTAACCTTCACAGTGAGGTTATAATGTCACACATGTTTCTTCAGCTATGAACTAGAGGTGGTGCATCTTTTTTCATCCGACTCCATCCTGTCTCCTGCTTGGGATCCTGGATGACTGACTAGGTAAGCACATACTTTAAATGTTGTAGTTTCATTGTAAATATGGAATTTTGCTGTAACTTTGGTTATTTTGAAAATAATACCTACTCTGCACTTTGACCATTTTTCCCCCTTCCCGGGGGAAGTGCAGAGTAGGAAACATGGGCAAGTGGGGACCTCCACACTTCCCCCTCGTGAGTGCACCAGGTCAAGTGTGGAGTTCCACACTTCCCCCTCAATGGATGAAACCCGGTGAAGTGTGGAGTTCCACAATTCCCCCTTAGTTATGTGACTGTACTACAGAAGCAGATGTACTTGAAGTAGAATGTACTTTTTGTCTACTTGAGGAGTGTAGTTATGTCTTGTACTTGAGCACTTCTGATAGGTATTTCTTTTTTTCCAGATATTCGCTCCAATATGCCCAGAGAACGGAAGAGGACGACCCAAAAAGCTACACAGTACACCCCTGAAGAACTAGCCGAAGCTGTTAAAGAGGTGAAGGCTGGAAGAATCACAACCTACCGGGCGTCCAAATTGTATGGTATCCCTTACAATACTATAGATGCTCGTGTCAAAGGTAAAAGAGGGGTAAAATCAACAACAATGGGCCGACCTACTGCCCTTCCATCTGATGTTGAAAAAAAAATTGCTGATGGGATCAGAGAAATGGAGAAGAGTGGGCTAGGCCTGTCAAGGAAAGATGTGTTGAACCTTGTTGGAGAATATGTCCGACGAAATGGTATAAAAACACCGTTCACAGATGGGATTCCTCAATGTGACTGGTTCATTGCCTTTGCACAGCGCCACAAGTTATCACTGAAAAAACCGCAGAGTGTTGAAATAGCAAGAAGACGTTGCATTGATCCATTTCTTATACATCCTTATTTCGACTTGTTGGATGAAACAATCAAAAAGTTGGGCCTTGAAGACAAACCTAGCCTCATCTTCAACCTCGATGAATCTGGGTTTTCAAAAGATCCCTCAAAAACAAAAATTGTTGGGCAGATAGGCTATCCTGCCAAGCGCACAGTCAGTTCCCCAGGAAGGGAGAATATATCTGTTTTGCTTACCGTAAGTGCTGATGGGGGTAAGCTCCCTCCTCTTGTTCTTTTCAAGGGAAAAGATGTTTGGGACGATTGGCTTCCCTCACAGGCTTGTATTTATCCTGGTATGTCCTTTGGTGCCACACCCAATGGATGGATGGATTCCTTCAGTTTCCAACGTTTTTTCACCAAAACATTTATACCAGCACTTGGTAACGAGAGACCTGCACTGCTGATATGTGATGGTCATAAATCTCACATTTCTCTTGGTGTTGTTGAAGAGGCGAGACGTGAAAACATCACTATCTTGATTTTACCCCCTCACTCATCACACTACTTACAGCCACTGGACCTACGCGTGATGAAGAGTTTGAAAGATGCGTGGGATGTGAAACTGTTGGAATGGCAGAAACGCAACTATGGGCGGAAGTTGAAGAAGGCAGACTTTGTTTCTTTATTTTCAAAACTTTGGACTGACTTAAAACCGGAATGTATAATCTCTGGTTTCCGAAAAGGTGGGATCTGCCCCTTCAACAGGGATGTAATCCCTGAAAGCAGCTACGATCCAGCAGCACTCCGTCGCTGGAAAATGGGTCAACAGGTTGATCAGCAGAATAGCGCCAGCAATTCGTTCCAGCAAACTGAGCCCACTGCCACTTTAGAACAAGGAAACTCTGGCGATCCTACACCCACCAATTCATTGATCCCTCTTGCCTCTAGTCTACCTCCTGCCAATGCTGATTCTACAGGAGCCCCATCGTCAATCGATTGTGATGATACCCCTTCGATTCAAACCCCAACCTTCACTAACAAAACATTCCAAGAGCTACTTCTTGAAACAGTTAAAAACCAGGGAGAACAGGAGCCTTCAAAGAGAAGAAGAAGGGTGACCAAAGGTAGTACTGGGGTCATTACTTGTGATGAGTTTTTCCAGGAATTACAAAAAAAAAGAGGCTGATGAAAAAGAGCTTCAGCGACAGCAAATTTTGAAGAAAGGTGAAAGAGAGAAGAAAAAGAATGCTCCAAAACCTAACGTGAAAAAGCAGAAAAGGAAGCGAAGAAATGACAGAGCAACATCAAGTTCAGAAGAGGACAACTATAGCCTAAGAGATACAGATGATGAGGATGCGGAGGAATACATGGAGCGAATGATTCGGGAAGCAGAGGAAGAATTACAGGAAGCAGATGAAGAAAGGCAGGAAGCAGAGGAAGAAGTACAGGAAGCAGAGGAAGAAGGGGACGAAGCAGAAGAAATGGAACAGTTACCTGAAGAAACAGAAGAGTTACCAAATGAAGCAGAGCAGATGGAAGAGGAAACGGTGAGAGAAAACTCGAAAATAAATGAATTAGATTGGGTGATGGTAAAATTTGCTACAAAAAAAGCAATTAAGTATTATGTGGGCCAGGTTGTAAAATTTGAATGTGGAGATCCCATTGTCAAATGCCTGAGAAGAATCAAGTCATGTACAGCGGAATTCAAGTTTACCTTCCCTCCAAAAGATGATATAAGCTCAGTCGATGAAAGTGATGTCATTCACATTTTACCCACTCCTCGCATTGGGAGGAGAGGGGCAATTGAGTTTGAATTTGATTTTGCGAGCTTTAACCCAGAGTAAATTTGAGTAGGCAAGAGTTGTCAGTATTACTTACTTATTTCAATGTTGCATCGTTTGCAATTTAAATTTTCAAAGTTTTCTCATTTTGCAATGATAATGACAAACTATGTGATTTTCTTAGACTTAAGAACATATGTGATTTCGTATTTTTAAGAAGTTACCTAGGTACTTAATTTTTTTATAACTAAGTACAACCTCCTTATTTGGTACCTATTTTCAACCTTTAACGTACTGTAAATTTGGGTCGGTACGTAAGTAAGTACATTGTACTTAAGAGCGTTAAGTGGATTTAAATAAAGTCTTAAATTTGTTCTATTTGCCATTCAAGTATATTTTACTTAGAACTTTTATTAAAATTTTCCTACGCTACCTACATGTAAGACTGTTAAAAAGAGTGTCTAAAACGTCTCTAGAATAAAAGACTGACGGTAAAAATTAATATAATGTTTTTATTTTGATATCTATAGTTTTAAATAAAGTTTTTGAAATTTCGAATTTTGCATGTTTTTTGGGGTGTTCTCCGGACCCACGTTTTCAACTTTTCAAAACTGTGTAATTCGATCAATTTCTGTCCGACATTCAAATTTCAAAAAGCAAAAGAATCCCTGAAACCAGCTCTTTTACACAGTTACCCCGCCGCATTTTTAGATCAAACGACATGTGATTTGAAAGGCTACTCCACACTTACCCCATTAAGACAGGGTAAGTGTGGAGTACGGACAAAAACTATATAACTGCTCAGATGACTCATAATGATTTAAGAAAACCTTAATATAACAACAAAACTTGTTAAAGGATAGTCCAAGGAGTCTAATGAAAAAAAAAAAAAAAAATCTAGCTGTAAAAATGAATTTCTCAGAGTCTAACAAAGTTGAACTACGCAAATTGTACTCTGCACTTCTCCCAACGCACCTGATATGAAATAATTTATAAATGACATGAAATGGCCATTTTGGTAGGATAAGTGACATAAACCACTAAAATAAATGACATAAATGACATAAATCGCAATAATAAATGGCAAATGTTACTCGTCTCTGATAATGAGTATCAAGCAAGATAATTTACTTAGATCAAGCCTATAATTTACTTAGTATTTCTATTAGGGTTTAATTTTTTTGTTTATTTTTTCAACACGCTAGGTGGGACGTGTAAAATTATTCATTCATTCAAGCCTTCTTCGCTGAAGTTGTGGAAATCCACTGATAACAGTGAAATGTGAAGGAAAGAAAAATGGAAACGTTGATTCAGCGCTCCGAGCGGCGGAATGGGAACTAAAATTCTTTTACACCCACCGTCTAATGCAGATGCTCCCACTACCCCACTCAGCCACTCCACCACCTGGCCACGTGACCCACCGGAGCCCAAGATGCCGATATCCCCGGAGGCCAAGACAGCCAGAGCGAGCAATCAAGAAACAAATCCAAGCAACAACAACAATAACGAATAATCTTCTCCTAATCAGAACAGGTACTACAGGATAATAGCAAAATTTTATCAATAAAAAGCCTCCGCGAGTGAGATCTATCCTTTTAATTTATTCCTAGAGACACCCAAGTAGAAACCTCAAGCATTATAACTAATGCTCACATCAGTTCAAAACTTGGGGGAGAAATCACTGAAGTACAAACACGTACACGAATAACAAATGGACCATTGTGTGTGGCCAAATATAATGAAAATATGGGTGGGATCGACAAGGCAGATCAGCTACTTGGCTACTATCCTTTTGAAAGAAAATCCATAAAATTGTATAAGAAAATAGGAATACATATAATTCATGTTATTGCACAATTTGCACTCTTTATAATCAGTACCATGTTGTAAAAGTCAAATAATTGGAATTCAGAACAGTCGTCATCGACGGTTTGTTAAAATCAGTAAAACAATTTCGGTAACTTTCTGTTACAACTCCACCATCGTCTCGACTCAAAGGCTGCTTTCACATCGTTGAAAAATCATTTGATCAGAACGGAAAGACAGTGTATCTCCGGTGTAAATACTGCACGGAAAAGAAAAAACGCTGCAAAGTCCTTGTCACATGGGGTTTATTATTCTATTGGACATACCTACAGAAAGTTGGCTGTTCATTTATTGTTTCTTTCATGTAAAATAATTGAAATAACTATTTCTGGTGGTTTCCAACAATTTTGGCCCCCAAAACACAAATTAGGTAGGTACGATCTTTTTTTTTTTTTTCAAATTATCTTTGATCATTGATTGCACCATTTAATCGTCTTGATCCACGTGTTGACACTTTTTCTAGTGTTATTCTACAAACTGATGGTGATTTCAGACGATTTCGCAGGTTTTTAACTCATACAAAATCAATTTTGGGAGCTGAACATCTGGTACAACCTCAATTTTCCACTCCTTGGCCAAAATCGACTTCATATTCGGTCTTCTCGTCCCCAAAAACATGGAAAACGATACCTCAAAAGCTCATGTTACCAACATGTTGCTAAAACGCAAAAAGTACCTATTTTTACACACATTTTCACTCATAACATCCCTGGGAATATTCCGATCGGGCTGAAAAGTTTCGGGACACAACTAGGGCCCAAATGGAGCATGTGTGCGAAAGAACGACTTTTTTAGACCGAAAATGAAGCCTGTACACGTCATACGGCGGACGGCGTACGGCGGACGGCGTACGGCGTACGGCGGACGGCGTACGGCGTACGGCGGACGGCGTACGGCGGACGGACATTGCATTTTTGGAATCTACGCACCTTGAAACGGAAAAGAAAAAAGTTTGAGGGGGGGTTATAAAAATTTTTTGATGAGCGATTACATAGGTGTATTATTCAGAGAATAATAAACCAAAACGCTGCAAAGTCCTTGTCACGTGGGTTTATTATTCTATTGGACATACCTACAGAAAGTTGGCTGTTTATTTATTGCTTCTTTCATGTAAAATAATTGAAATAGCTATTTCTGGTGGTTTCTACAAATTTTGGCCCCCAAAACGCGAATTAGGTACTACGCTCCTTTTTTTTTTTCAAATTACCTTTGATCATTGATTGCACCATTTAATCGTCTTGATCCACGTGTTGACACTTTTTCTAGTGTTATTATACAAATTGATGGTGATTTCAGACGATTTCGCAGGTTTTTGACTCATAAAAAATCAATTTTGGGAGCTGAACATCTGGTACAACCTCAATTTTCCACTCCTTGGTCAAAATCGACTTCATATTCGGTCTTCTCGTCCCCAAAAACATGGAAAACGATACCTCAAAAGCTCATTTTACTACTATGTTACTAAAACACAAAAAGTACCTATTTTTACACACATTTTCACTCATAACACCCCTGGGTATATTCCGATCGGGCTGAAAAGATTCGGGACACAACTAGGGCCCAAATGGAGCATGTGTGCGAAAGAACGACTTTTTTAGACCGAAAATGAAGCCTGTACACGTCATACGGCGTACGGCGGACGGACATTGCATTTTTGGAATCTATGCACCTTGAAACGGAAAAGAAAAAATTTTGAAGGGGGTGTTATAAAAATTTTTTGGTGAGCGAATACATAGGTGTATTATTCACAGAATAATAAACCAACACGCTGCAAAGTCCTTGTCACATGGGTTCATTATTCTATTATTTTATTGGTCTACAGAAATGCTGGCTGTTTATTTATTGCTTCTTTCATGTAAAATAATTGAAATAGCTATTTCTGGTGGTTTCTACAAATTTTGGCCCCCAAAACGCGGAATAGGTACTACGCTCCTTTTTTTTTTCAAATTACCTTTGATCATTGATTGCACCATTTAATCGTCTTGATCCACGTGTTGACACTTTTTCTAGTGTTATTATACAAATTGATGGTGATTTCAGACGATTTCGCAGGTTTTTCACTAATAAAAAATCAATTTTGGGAGCTGAACATCTGGTACAACCTCAATTTTCCACTCCTTGGCCAAAATCGACTTCATATTCGGTCTTCTCGTCCCCAAAAACATGGAAAACGATACCTCAAAAGCTCATTTTACTACTATGTTACTAAAATAGCTTCATTTTCTTTGAAAATTCGCTAACACAAAAAGTACCTATTTTTACACACATTTTCACTCATAACACCCCTGGGTATATTCCGATCGGGCTGAAAAGTTTCGGGACACAACTAGGGCCCAAATGGAGCATGTGTGCGAAAGAACGACTTTTTTAGACCGAAAATGAAGCCTGTACACGTCATACGGCGGACGGCGTACGGCGGACGGCGTACGGCGTACGGCGGACGGCGTACGGCGGACGGACATTGCATTTTTGGAATCTACGCACCTTGAAACGGAAAAGAAAAAAGTTTGAGGGGGGGTTATAAAAATTTTTTGATGAGCGATTACATAGGTGTATTATTCAGAGAATAATAAACCAAAACGCTGCAAAGTCCTTGTCACGTGGGTTTATTATTCTATTGGACATACCTACAGAAAGTTGGCTGTTTATTTATTGCTTCTTTCATGTAAAATAATTGAAATAGCTATTTCTGGTGGTTTCTACAAATTTTGGCCCCCAAAACGCGAATTAGGTACTACGCTCCTTTTTTTTTTCAAATTACCTTTGATCATTGATTGCACCATTTAATCGTCTTGATCCACGTGTTGACACTTTTTCTAGTGTTATTATACAAATTGATGGTGATTTCAGACGATTTCGCAGGTTTTTGACTCATAAAAAATCAATTTTGGGAGCTGAACATCTGGTACAACCTCAATTTTCCACTCCTTGGTCAAAATCGACTTCATATTCGGTCTTCTCGTCCCCAAAAACATGGAAAACGATACCTCAAAAGCTCATTTTACTACTATGTTACTAAAACACAAAAAGTACCTATTTTTACACACATTTTCACTCATAACACCCCTGGGTATATTCCGATCGGGCTGAAAAGATTCGGGACACAACTAGGGCCCAAATGGAGCATGTGTGCGAAAGAACGACTTTTTTAGACCGAAAATGAAGCCTGTACACGTCATACGGCGTACGGCGGACGGACATTGCATTTTTGGAATCTATGCACCTTGAAACGGAAAAGAAAAAATTTTGAAGGGGGTGTTATAAAAATTTTTTGGTGAGCGAATACATAGGTGTATTATTCACAGAATAATAAACCAAAAACGCTGCAAAGTCCTTGTCACGTGGGTTTATTATTCTATTGGACATACCTACAGAAAGTTGGCTGTTCATTTATTGTTTCTTTCATATAAAATAATTGAAATAGGTATTTCTGGTGGTTTCCACCAATTTTGGCCCCCAAAACGCGAATTAGGTACGCTCCTTTTTTTTTTTTTTTCAAATTATCTTTGATCATTGATAGTACCATTTAATCGTCTTGATCCACCTGTTGATACTTTTTCTAGTGCTATTCTACAAATTGATGGTGATTTCAGACGGTTTCCCAGGTTTTTGACTCACGAAAAATCAATTTTGGGAGCTGAACATCTGGTACAACCTCAATTTTCCACTCCGTGGTCAAAATCGACTTAATATTCGGTCTTCTCGTCCCCAAAAACATGGAATACGATACCTCAAAATCTCATTTTACTACTATGTTACTAAAACACAAAAAGTACCTATTTTTATACACATTTTCACTCATAACTCCGCTGGATATATTCCGATCGGGCTGAAAAGTTTCGGGACACAACTAGGACCCAAATGGAGTTCGTGTGCGAAAGAACGAATTTTTTAGACCGAAAATGAAGCCTGTACACGTGATACGGCGGACGGCGTACGGCGGACGGACATTGCATTTTTGGAATCTACGCACCTTGAAACGGAAAAGAAAAAATTTTGAAGGGGGTGTTATAAAAATTTTTTGGTGAGCGAATACATAGGTGTATTATTCACAGAATAATAAACCAACACGTTGCAAAGTCCTTGTCACATGGGTTCATTATTCTATTATTTTATTGGTCTACAGAAACGCTGGCTGTTTATTTATTGCTTCTTTCATGTAAAATAATTGAAATAACTATTTCTGGTGGTTTCTACAAATTTTGGCCCCCAAAACGCGAATTAGGTACTACGCTCCTTTTTTTTTTTTTCAAATTACCTTTGATCATTGGTAGTGCCATTTAATCGTCTTGATCCACGTGTTGACACTTTTTCTAGTGTTATTATACAAATTGATGGTGATTTCAGACGATTTCGCAGGTTTTTGACTCATAAAAAATCAATTTTGGGAGCTGAACATCTGGTACAACCTCAATTTTCCACTCCTTGGTCAAAATCGACTTCATATTCGGTATTCTCGTCCCCAAAAACATGGAAAACGATACCTCAAAATCTCATTTTACTACTATGTTACTAAAACACAAAAAGTACCTATTTTTACACACATTTTCACTCACAACACCCCTGGGTATATTCTGATCGGGCTGAAAAGTTTCGGGACACAACTAGGGCCCAAATGGAGCATGTGTGCGAAAGAACGATTTTTTTAGAGCGAAAATGAAGCCTGTACACGTGATACGGCGGACGGCGTACGGCGGACGGCGTACGGCGGACGGACATTGCATTTTTGGAATCTACGCACCTTGAAACGGAAAAGAAAAAAGTTTGAGGGGGGGTTATAAAAATTTTTTGCTGAGCGATTACATAGGTGTATTATTCAGAGAATAATAAACCAAAACGCTGCAAAGTCCTTGTCACATGGGTTTATTATTCTATTGGACATACCTACAGAAAGTTGGCTGTTTATTTATTGCTTCTTTCATGTAAAATAATTGAAATAGCTATTTCTGGTGGTTTCTACAAATTTTGGCCCCCAAAACGCGAATTAGGTACTACGCTCCTTTTTTTTTTTTTTTCAAATTACCTTTGATCATTGATTGCACCATTTAATCGTCTTGATCCACGTGTTGACACTTTTTCTAGTGTTATTATACAAATTGATGGTGATTTCAGACGATTTCGCAGGTTTTTGACTCATAAAAAATCAATTTTGGGAGCTGAACATCTGGTACAACCTCAATTTTCCACTCCTTGGTCAAAATCGACTTAATATTCGGTATTCTCGTCCCCAAAAACATGGAAAACGATACCTCAAAAGCTCATTTTACTACTATGTTACTAAAACACAAAAAGTACCTATTTTTACACACATTTTCACTCATAACACCCCTGGGTATATTCCGATCGGGCTGAAAAGTTTCGGGACACAACTAGGGCCCAAATGGAGCATGTGTGCGAAAGAACGATTTTTTTAGAGCGAAAATGAAGCCTGTACACGTGATACGGCGGACGGCGGACGGACATTGCATTTTGGTTTATTATTCACTGAATAATACACCTATGTATTCGCTCAGCAAAAATTTTTTATAACACCCCCTTCAAACTTTTTTCTTTTCCGTTTCAAGGTGCATAGATTCCAAAAATGCAATGTCCGTCCGCCGTACGCCGTATGACGTGTACAGGCTTCATTTTCGCTCTAAAAAAATCGTTCTTTCGCACACATGCTCCATTTGGGCCCTAGTTGTGTCCCGAAACTTTTCAGCCCGATCAGAATATACCCAGGGGTGTTGTGAGTGAAAATGTGTGTAAAAATAGGTACTCTTTGCGTTTTAGCAACATGTTAGTAACATGAGCTTCTGAGATATCATTTCCCATGTTTTTGGGGACGAGAAGACCGAATATGAAGTCGATTTTGGCCAAGGAGTGGAAAATTGAGGTTGTACCAGATGTTCAGCTCCCAAAATTGATTTTTTATTAGTGAAAAACCTGGGAAATCGTCTGAAATCACCATCATTTTGTATAATAACACTGGAGGGGCCAAAATTAACGGAAACCATCAGAAATAGCTATTTCGATTATTACGCATAAATGAAAAAATAAATGAACAGTCAACGTTTCTGTAGGTATGTCCAATAGAATAATAAACCCATGTGACGACTTTGCAGCGTTTTTGGAATCTAAGCACCTTGAAACGGAAAAGAAAAAATTTTGAAGGGGGTGTTATAAAAATTTTTTGCTGAGCGAATACATAGGTGTATTATTCACAGAATAATAAACCAAAAATTAGAAGAGAAGTGTGCACAAAATGCGTTGATTACCCAACTCCAACTTATGTGTGCATACCTACAAGCTTCAAACGATACCACATGGAAAACTTTTTTAAGTAAAATGTTTTTGTTTCTCAAAAAACTGCTATTTGTTTCTCAAAATAATGCAATAAAATGCTGTAAAAAATTTGCTGTAAATTTGTAAAATACTGTAAAAACGGTTTGGTGTAAAATGCTTTGTTTATTTTTTTTTAAATTCTTTGAAAATAATAACAATGGATAATTTTTATTTTATCTAAAATGCCTCATACAATCGTGTTATGTACGATTATGCTGTGCCCAGGGCAATTCTGGTCTAGCCATACCTGGCATGAATCTCAGAGCAACTCTGTCTGAACAAGAGAGGCCTATTTGCCAGACATATAATCGTGTACTACCAAAAGCTATTGCACATTTGTACTCATGTCTCGGCTATTTTAAATCCGATGACGCACTTTTTTTATATTTACTAGCACCAGACGGGAAAACTCAGAGCACTGTTTATAAAAAAGCGTTTTTTTACATTGTCATGGATCCACAGTAGGTACTTTGATTTATACTTCATGTTTTCCTTTGGGGGTACTAAGAAATATTGAGTCGAACTGATGTGTCGTTAAGGCCTGTCTTTTCCTAAAACGGAGTACCTACACTACCTACCTAAAGGTTTTGGGGTGGGGTTGTCCTGAGGATCGTATACTTCAGTTCTGTATAACGTTAAATGTAGGTTGTGATATGCAGTTTGAACCCATAACAATGTACCTTCAGTTCGCAATTGTAACATTCCTTTAGTGTTAAACACTACACTCCTTAGCCTTTGGTGATGCAGTCCAACGCTTTGTTTGTTTGTGTGTGTGTCATAAAATTCCCAGTTCAACCCATGCTCGTGGCAACAATATAATAAATGTCTTAATTTCTGTTTTAAAAAGTCAGAAGTTCAGCACTGAGTAGTTAGAACAGTGCTTCTACAAATTGATCGACGGAATTGGGAAGTGGTTGAGCAATGATTTCGATATAAGCCGTAGTACTTACATACCTACTGTTATTCATGAAGGTATTTAGAGCCAGTAAATTTATTGGTATCTATTGTTGTGCAACACATTCATCATAATTCCAACATTCTGAGAGTGCCAAAGGTAGTGCAACACCAACCCCACCAATAAATAGCTCAAACAAACACTGAAATGGTAGAACCTTTTCACACTCATCATCTATAATCCTACCAAATGCATGGATTAGTACGATTCCGAAGACCAACCAAGGAGCGTGGGTGTGACCAGAATTCATCTGGTCGGGTTTCAGGTAGGAACCTAAATTACAGTCCAGCCCAAAAGTAGTATTTCTTCGTCTTGGAACTACCAAAATATTATTGGGGTTGGGCCCAATCATGGCTAGACTGCACCTGTAAGAGGATCCATACCTTTTTTGGACCAGTAATCTCCAGATCATGGAAAGATGAGAGCATCGGGTAGGTTCTGGTAGGTTTCTCACAACCATACCGTTTTGGACACTCATCACAAATATGTATAACCAAGGCTAACTACAACCAATCTAGCAAGAAATGACGCACTAACACCAAACCTCTGGCAATAGCAGGTACATCCACATCTTAAATGGGAAGTGGAAATGGGATGTGGTTTGGTTAGTCTGTCTGAATCTCATGTCAGTGTGGGGTATCAAACGCCGGGATTCCGGCAGATATCAATCAAACCATTTTGGGCGAGTTGAATTATTATTATTTTGCGTGTGCAGATGATAGGATGACTAGTGTTTAGGATCCAACACCCCTCATTAAATGCAAATACACATCAAATCAAGTGACATTACTAAAATAATCTTCACCCATGGAATCAGGCATATGTGTCAAACTACCTTACCAAGCCCAGAATGCCAGGACATATATATTATGATGAACGCTTAAGAAAAATATTATATGACCAATGATCAATATTGCTCTTCCTTCCCAGTTCGTTATTTCTATAATTTTAAATATATAATGTGGTGTGGTAGTTTGTCATTCACCTCAGAGGTGGGCCAATAATCAAGATATTAGCATGTACATTTTGCAAGACAAAATTTCTCCTTATTTTCATTAAGTTTTTGATGATGTCTAATGACAGTCAGCACTACTAACTTCAAAATCACCTCGACCCAAATTTACTTTCATTTTTCTCCCTCTCCAAGTCTTTACTGACGAAGAAAAACGGAGTTATCAAAAAATAGTCTATTTGACGATGGTTTGATCACCGAAACCGGTTTTTCGTGTATTAGTGGAAATAGACTATTTTTTCGATAACTCCCGTTTTTCTTTGAAATGGGTTTCCACGATTTCGTCTCGCGAGTGATTTAGTTTGCTTTACTGACGAAGTGAAACGAACAAGCTGTTCACAATAAAAACGTGAGTGGTTCAATGCTTGTCAAGTGCCTACGGATATATTCGTGAACCAGCCGAACATTATGGGTCAGCCTCCAAGTGGGCAACTAACACAACGCTAAACGCGGGATTGTCCTTTTTAGGGGTTTCGATATTAGCGAATGGTGATACAACTTGAAACGAACACTGAAGCCCCACTGTAGAAGCCGTGCGGTTAGGTTGTTTTTTACAAGTCGTTTGTGCATTTTAAAGACTGTTCCATGCATTAAAAAGTAACTTGTGATATCAACTTTTTCTAGTTGTTCTAAATAAAAGATCCTAATTCTCGTTCGATCTCTAGTTGTTTCATACATTTTCCCCTTCATTTTCTCTTTTTATGTACATCCTGTTACTCTTTTCGATATTTTTTATTGCAATTTTCAGTGTTCCTATTCACCTCTGAACACGAAACAATTGGGAAATGTCTGATAAAAGATCGTGGTCCCGATTACCCCCAACCACGAGGGCGAATCGGGACACCCTTAAGCCATTTAAAAAAACGAATTGTGAAAAATTTGATAATCTTGATAAGAGCTGCTGAGATGTAAGGTACCGCAGGAAAAAAATAAGAGTTTCTGTCTCAACATTAGAACGAAAGATATAATTGAAAACTGTGAAATCCGAACCAACTGATCCCGGTTTATATGAGGATCCCAACCACAATGAACCAGGACTTGTTCGTCTTCTCGTGTTTTTGTTCTATTCAACCTTGTCCGACAGCATTTACCAAGTTTAGAAGTTGTGTTCCTTCGTGTTATGAAGTTTCAATATTTAGGTTTATTTATTTTATTTTTTCTCCTACATAAGAAATTGAACGAATAATATTAGGTATCTACTTATTAGAAGACCCTTTTACTGTTACGTTTTAGCGAATTTTCGAAGAAAAGGAAGCTATTGTTCTCGTTCCAAAATTTTTAAAACTCAAATTTCCTAAAGATTTGTATACCAAAATCCGTTTCAGACCATCCTGAATTCACTGCCGAAAGACACCAATATATATATATATATATATATATATATATATATATATATATATATATATATATATATATATATATATATACGGCTTTGCGACAAACGGGCGTCCGAACGTTGATGTTTCACATTTAAATCTGCGTCCGGTGCGAATCGGCGTCCGTATATGGACGCAGAACTGCTGGACCTGTGCATTAGCTTCAAAAAGCTCCCTAGAGTCATTTCTGAACATCTTTCTTTGGACGTCAAACTGACCATTTTGTATAGGTTTAGTCTGCGAAATTTCCGCTTCAGCGCTAGCGTCGACGCGTATAGGTTTTTTCTGAAGACATGACTAGGTAGAATAGAAACCCGTACATGACACAGCGTTCTTTGCGTCCGTCTGGCATTGTCTTTGGTTTCTATTCCGAGTCGGGTGGAGGGAAAAATGGAAATAAGACCCTTTGCGCGGGAAGGTTAAGGTACAAGCGGAGGATTTTGTTTTTGTGGAATGACAACAAGGCCAGTGTCTCCTTTCAGTTTTGTTGTTGCTCTTCATAGGTGAAATAGTGATTGTGCTCCGTGATGTCTTTCGCAGTTGTGTCTTTTGTAGACTACAATTTTTTGCATTTGTGTCGCAAATGCGAAATTTTGAGACGATTGTCTGAAGACGGAATCACCCAATTATTGAAAATTGATGGGGAAAAATACGAGGTGGAAGTTGTTTTTACTGGTGGTAAGTAGACCAAGTATTTTATGTTTACTTTAGATGATTCCTATTTTTATTACTACTATATTCTTATTAACTAGTGTTTAACTCATGTTTAACTTATTAACTAGTGTTTAACTCTATCTTCTTTGTCTTGGAGCGTTAAAAAAAAAAAATCGGAAAAAAAGGCAATTGGCTTTGAAAATTCCTGTTAAATTACGCTTTGTTTTTTCATTAAATTCCGGGTTGGTTGGAGGAGGTAATACAAATAAAAATCGTTGTTTTTTGTGTGTTGGCGATTTCCGAGCTGTGTTGGCGACAGTGTTGGCGATTTCCGAGCTGTTTTTCAGTTGCGATTCGGCCATGGAAGTGGGCACTCTAATCAGTTGTGTGGAGGGTTACCCTTGTTTATGTTACCCTTATCAGGATGTTCTCTGATGTTTTTGTAGAAAACCGAAAACCGCTTCTCATGGTTCCTCTGTCTGTGGTATGGGTGCACATTGTACCTCCTTGGGTGGTGTCTTCCAGGAAGGAGGCCTTCTGCCTCCAAAGCACAAATACATAACACCATTTGATGGTGAAATGCCGCGGCAGCAGCAGCAGACCTCATCGTCGTGGTCGCTTTGAATGCGAGAACAATACTAGAGGACGAAAATGTAATGTTCCCCCTCCAGTCAGAAATCCGCACCCCCAGAAAACCGCTCGGAAATCGCGTACACTGTCAGGTACCCGCTGCAGCGATTTTTCACAGCCAAACCGCGCGATGTTTTACAGCAAAACAGCGCTGAAAAAAACAGCTCGGAAATCGCCAAGACTGTCACCTCACTTAGAGCATTGAAAAAAATCGAAAAAAAACCAATTGACTTCGAAAATTCACATTATATTATGCATTGTCTATGCATTCAATTCCGAGTCAGGTTGAGGGAGGTAATAAAAATAAAAATTGTTGTTATTCGTCTCAGAGCGGGAGAAAAAATCGGGAAAAATGTGGTATAGTCTAAGAAAAATCCTTTGAGATTGCGCATTGTCTTATCATTTGACTTGTGTCAGGTGGTGGGGGAAATGGAAATCGAGAAAATGTTGCCGTTCGTATTAGAGTGGGAGGAAAAATCTGGAAAAAAGTGAGATGCGCTATGTCAGAGGAATTTTCATAGACTAGGTACTCCACTTTTTTCCAGTTTTTTTTCTCTCACTCTAAAACAAACAGCAACGATTTGTCAATTTCAATTTCCCCCTCCACCTGACATGAAATCGAATGAAAAGACAATGGTGATGTCAAAGGAATTTTTATAGACTACTCTACTTTTTTCCATATTTTTTCTCCCACTCTGAAACGAACGGCAACGCTTTCACAATTCCATGGAAATTCTTGTGGGATCTGACATAATTGAGGGGCAACTACATTTAGATGAAAAAACTGCTGACCCTGCCACCTTGAAATTTATTCTGGTTATGCAGGAAGGATGCATAAACAGAATAGAATCATCAAATTCGTTTAACATGCCGTCGGGGGCGGTAGAAAAATTATCTTACAATTTCAGCGGTTTTCACTCATTTTTTTTTTTTTTTATAAAACTCTATTGCTAGAAAAAACTGCTGACCCTGCCACCTTGAAATTTATTCTGGTTATGCAGGAAGGATGCATAAACAGAATAGAATCATCAAATTCGTTTAACATGCCGTCGGGGGCGGTAGAAAAATTATCTTGAAATTTCTGCGGTTTTCACTCGGTTTTTTTTGTATAAAACTCTATTGCTAGAAAAAACTGCTGACCCTGCCACCTTGAAATTTATTCTGGTTATGCAGGAAGGATGCATAAACAGAATAGAATCATCAAATTCGTTTAACATGCCGTCGGGGGCGGTAGAAAAATTATCTTGAAATTTCTGCGGTTTTCACTCGTTTCTTTTTGTATAAAACTCAATTGCTAGAAAAAACTGCTGGTCAGAAAAGGTGGAAGGTTCAGCAGTTTTTTCTAGCAATTGAGTTTTATACAAAAAGAAACGAGTGAAAACCGCAGAAATTTCAAGATAATTTTTCTACCGCCCCCGACGGCATGTTAAACGAATTTGATGATCCTATTCTGTTTATGTATCCTTCAACGCCATCACCCTTTGGAAATCGAAGTTCAGGAGATACTATCCAAACCCAAGAATTCAGTTGAACGTAAGCAACTTATAACGAACATTCGAAAAAAGGGTAACTACCTTTGTTCCACGTTCAGCGGTACTGTGAAACCCGTAAATAAGGGAACCACGATAAAATCCCAAGTGGATTTTCTTCCGTGTCCTCACTGCCTAGGCATGTACAGCAGGAAACAACTCTGGCGCCATCGGAACATTTGCATTGCAAATAAAAACAAAATCAAAGGCCGAGTGCAAGGAAGTAGCCAAAACCTTTTAATAAAATACAACCCATTACTTGACGCCAAGATGAAAGAAAAGGTTTTTCCACGGATGAGGGCAGACGATATTTCGTTGGTAGCCAAGGCGGACAGATTGATATGTGCGTTTGGGGCGCTATACCTGAAAACCCACAAAGAAGATCATTTCATTAATGTTACTTCACGTAAGATGCGAGAGTTGGCACGGTTGTTGATCGAAATGCGAAAAACACATCCACAGTTAAAAAATTTGATCGAGTTCTTGCAACCTCAATATTTTGACACTATCGTCAACGCCGTGAAAGTGGTTGCAAATTTTAATGCTGTAACGGAGACATACTGTGCTCCTACCTATGCTATGAACATAAGTACCTCCATCAAAATGTGCTGTGATATAGCAAAATTGGCTCTTGCTAGGAGACAAGGCAAGTTCTATGGAGTGCAGCTGCAAGACAAGGAATTTAAAGAGAACGTCAATGAGTTACAGGAACTAATATCCTCACAATGGAAGTTCGAAATTTCAACAACTGCGGCCAACGACCTGACATCAAAGAAGTGGAACAAAGTCACAATTATACCTTTCGCAAGTGACATCAAAATTTTAAAAGAATATTTGACAGCGAAAGCCTGTAATGCTGCGGAAGAGCTGAAAGCTAACCCCCAGGATTCCAAAGTTTATCTTGAACTGGTTGAGTTAGTCTATTGCAGAGTTCTACTTCTTAATCGAAGAAGGCCAGGGGAGCTACAAAGACTGCCTCTTCACCTGTATACATCTTCAATCAGCCAGAACCAGTCTTACGAGGAATTTGGGCAGGTAGTCTCAGAGACTGAAAAAATTCTTCTCAAGAGATTCAAAAGAGTGGTTATAAGGGGGAAAAGGGACAAGGGGGTTCCAGTTTTATTGGATGATGACGTTCAACGCCACATCAGCTTGCTTCTATCAGTAAGACAAAACGTAGTTGACAGTTCCGTGTTTCTGTTTGCAAAACCAGGATCAGGGAAACCTCTTGATGGTTACAAAGTACTGGAAAAATATGCGAACAAATGCGGTGCCAAAAACCCCAAAGCTCTAACAGCGACTAAGTTGCGGAAACACCTTGCAACGGTAACCCAAATGTTAAGCATGACCCAAAATGAAATGGAGCAGTTGGCAACTTTTATGGGCCACACTTTGGGTATTCACCAAAAATCATATCGACTTCCAGACGACGTTTTTCAAACGGCTAAACTGTCCAAATTGCTAGTTTTGATGGAGAAAGGAAATGCATCGCAATATAAGGGGAAAAAATTGGATGAAATCGATGTGAATATGGAGAGCGATTTACTAGCTGAAGAAAATACTGGAGTGGACAATATAGGAGAAACGGATTTTGATGATTTTGGCCCACCTTCTGAAGACACGGCAGAAAATGTTGAACAGCCACCATCTCATGAAATTAGCGTGGAACCCCAGCCTTCAACATCTCGTCCCGTTGTGAAATTGCAAGAAAAAGTACCGTGGACTGTAGACCAAAAGCGAGAAGTCGCTCAATACTTCAGGTATCGGACTAGCTCTTTGTCGTATTTACTTTTTTTAATTTGCTAATTATAGTACCCCTGGTTTTTTGCGCCTTAGAAAATCTTGTTTCATAATAAATTTTAGCTTCTGCTTACTCACTACCGAAGTTAGGGAAGCTATTTGTAGTTAGCTAAAAAAATTTTTTGGTCTCTAAAATTAACATTTTCTCTTTTCGCGGAGCCCCCCTTCCCCGTTTGGGTACAGGGGGGGTATTTTATTAGAGCAGCTAGTAAAAGATAATATATGATAAAGGAATAATAAGCCATTGTGTTATAATTGGCAGCGTTTTCATAAACTAATCCTTTACGTCCATTTTACAATCAGTTAGGAAGCTATACTGCCCACCCAAATTGGCAGTCGTTTCTTAACAGTAAAATGAATTTTAAAATGGTTAAATAATTTTTTAATGAAAATTTGGGTTGATTACATTTATAGCATTTTTGACTTTGTCTGATTCTTTTTCTTATAAGGTTTATCTCTTATTCTTCTTAGTTTTCCAATTTATATTTTACGAAACCTACTAAAAGGAATAAAAAGACAGATTAAGACGAAAAAGATTATTAGAACCTGTATTTTATTTCTGAAAATGGATTCTCCGCATTTCCCGAATGGTGCGTTTACAATCGGTTAAATCGATGTTGTGGTCTTCAATTCAATCTTTTTGAATGTTTTCCTCTCTTTTTCAGAAACCACATAAAAAATAAGAAACCGCCCAAAAGACACGAATGTGAAGAACTGAAGGACCGCAGCAAAATTTTGGGGAACAAAGACTGGTTAAAAATAAAAGTATTGGTACAAAATATGTACACCAAAAAATGTAAAGTTTATTGGTAAATTATTAATTTTGGTTATTTACTGGCGTAAAATTTATTGGTAACATAGATTTTTCACTTCCTACTATGTATTTGATATTATGAATATCATTCATTACCCATAATATAATAATTATTCAAATTTTAAATAAAAAAATATGTTTCAGCAGATTTATCTCTTTCTTTTATATCATTTTATCATGTTCAACAAGAACCGGTTATAATCGATTAGAATCGATTACAATAGTGACTGCGTACGTACATTTCAGAAGTTGTATGTAGGTTAAAAAAGAGATTCAAGTCGTAGTATAACATGAATTTTCGAAGACAATTGTTTTTATTTATTTTTTTAACGCTCCAAGACAAAGAACAACGATTTTTAATGCTATTACCCCCTCCACCCAACTTGGAATTGAATGAAAGTCAAGTCGTAGTATAACATGAATTTTCGAAGACAATTGTTTTTTATTTATTTTTTAACGCTCCAAGACAAAGAACAACGATTTTTAATGCTATTAACCCCTCCACCCAACTCGGAATTGAATGGAAAGTCAAGTCGTAATATTATAACATGAATTTTCGAAGACAATTGTTTTATTTTTTTTATTTTATTTTTTATTTTTTTAACACTCCAAGACAAGGAACAACGATTTTTAATGCTATTACCCCCTCCACCCAACTCGGAATTGAATGGAGAGTCAAGTCGTAATAACATAACATGAATTTTCGAAGACAATTGTTTTTTTTTAAATTTTTTAACGCTCCAAGACAAAGAACAACGATTTTTAATGTTATTACCCCCTCCACCCAACTCGGAATTGAATGGAAAGTAAAGTCGTAATATTATAACATGAATTTTCGAAGACAATTGTTTATTTTTATTTTTTTAATTTATTTTTTTAACGCTTCAAGACAAAGAACAACGATTTTTAATGATATTACCCCTCCACCCAACTCGGAATTGAATGGAAAGTCAAGTCGTAATATTATAACATGAATTTTCGAAGACAATTGTTTTTTTTTAATTTTTTTCATTATTTTTTATTTATTTTTTTAACGCTCCAAGACAAAGAACAACGATTTTTAATGCTATTACCCCCTCCACCCAACTCGGAATCGAATGGAAAGTCAAGTCGTAATATTATAACATGAATTTTCGAAGACAATTGTTTATTTTTATTTTTTTAATTTATTTTGCTTCCGAGTCTGCGAAGCAGCGGAAGCCTTGTGTTCACTTTCGTGAGCCAAAAAATTTTTGTCTTCAGAAATCAAAATTTCCACTTGCATTTTGCGTTTCAAAGCCTACTGAACAAATTTGGTTCCGTGTCTGTCGGTCTGTGAGTCTGTGAGTCTGTCCGCATTTCCTTGTTACAGCCATAACTTCCACGATTTTGAATTGATTCAGCTCAAATTTTGAGGGATGGTGCGGATAAGGCCCCTTGAGGTTCCATACAAATTTCAACATGATTGATCCAGCGGTACGCCCTGCGCATGCGCTAACGTTAAATTCAACAAACACGCATAACTTTCACAATTTTGATTCAATTTCGCTCAAATTTTCAAGGGTTGTTTGGACGAGGCCTAGTGAGTTCCAGTATGAATTTCAGCATGATCGGACCCTCGGTGCGCTCTGCGCATGCGCTGGCGTGAAATAGATTCAATTTCCTTGTTACAGCCGTAGTAACCAAAGATTTCACCCAATTTCAATGTAACTCTCAGGGATTAAGCGGGTAGGGCCCATTGAGGTCCCATATAAATTTCAACATGATAGAGCCAGCGGTTCGCCCTGCGCATGCGCTCTGTCTGTCTGTCTGTCCTTCTATGCACGGCCAAACGACTCGACGGATATCGACCAAATTTGGCACGAATATCCAGTAGGCTCTCAAGTTGTGCAACGTCGCATTTTCAATTCCCTGACCATAGCGGAACTATGGTCGACCATGGTCAACTCCTGAATGGCTTGACGGATATCGACCAAATTTGGCACGAATATCCAGTAGGCTCCCAAGTTGTGCAACGTCGCATTTTTAATTCCCTGACCATAGCGGAACTATGGTCGACCATGGTCAACATCGTTAATTGAAATGGTAACCCCTATTTTTTATCGAGTATTCGTAATCTACGTGAAATTCTATCTACGGTCGACCCTTCAGACTACCCCCGCGGTCGACCATAGCGCATCCATGGGCCCCTCCATGGTCGAATCCCGAATTACTCAACGGATATCGACCAAATTTGGCACGAATATCCAGTAGGCTCCCAAGTTGTGCGACGTCACATTTTTAATTCCCTGACCATAGCGGAACTATGGTCGACCATGGTCAACTTCGTTAATTGAAACTGTAACCCCTATTTTTTATCGCGTATTCGTAATCTACGTGAAATTCTATCTACGATCGACCCTTCGGACTACTCCCGCGGTCGACCATAGCGCATCCATGGGCCCCTCCATGGTCGAATCCCGAATTACTCAACGGATATCGACCAAATTTGGCACCAATATCCGGTAGCCTCCCAAGTTGAACGTAGGCGCATTTTTAATTCCCTGACCATAGCGGAAATATGGTCGACCATGGTCAACTCCTGAATGGCTTGACGGATATCGACCAAATTTGGCTCGAATATCCAGTAGGCTCCCAAGTTGTGCAACGTCGCATTTTTAATTCCCTCACCATAGCGGAACTATGGTCGACCATGGTCAACTTCGTTAATTGAAATTGTAACCCCTATTTTTTATCGCGTATTCGTAATCTACGTGAAATTCTATCTACGATCGACCCTTCGGACTACTCCCGCGGTCGACCATAGCGCATCCATGGGCCCCTCCATGGTCGAATCCCGAATTACTCAACGGATATCGACCAAATTTGGCACCAATATCCGGTAGCCTCCCAAGTTGAACGTAGGCGCATTTTTAATTCCCTGACCATAGCGGAAATATGGTCGACCATGGTCAACTCCTGAATGGCTTGACGGATTTTGATAAAATTGGGCACAAATACCCGGTAGGCTATGGGATTTTTCCGTCGTTTGTTGGTTCCACGATACTGCGTACAGCGAATCTCGGATAGCGAGCGAAGCGAGCGGTCTGGCTAGTTATGTATAATGGACGTAATGTATCATGGAAGTCATGTTATGTATAATATGTATATTTCATGTAATGTTATGTAATGTTATGTTATGTAATGTAATGTTATGTAATATGTATATTTAACGTTATGTAATGTTATGTAATGTAATGTAATGTTATGTTATTTTGCTTCCAAGTCTGTTCTATTTTATAATGGGTCACTCTAATTGTGACGAGGAAGCTCCTGTGCCATCACCTTGGCAGTGTATTTTTATTTTTTTAACGCTTCAAGACAAAGAACAACGATTTTTAATGATATTACCCCTCCACCCAACTCGGAATTGAATGAAAGTCAAGTCGTAATATAACATGAATTTTTTAAGTAAATTCCCTTTTTTACCGATTTTTCTCCCACTCCATGACGAAGAACGAGGATTTGTTATTTCTATTTCCCCCTCCACCCGACTCCTATTTGAATATAGTCCGCCCATACGTCTCCCTCCAAACTATCCAAAATGCATGAAAGGCGCGAACTAATCGGCGATGTGTACAATGTATATGAGGATGCAGACTCGTCGTCATTGCGTACGGTCGTACAAGTGATAGGAACGTGGCTGGTGTATATGTTACATGAAGTATATGTGTTTTTTGGGCAGAAATCGACATTTCAATCATACATACGTCTTCTTTAAAGCAATCAAAAGAATTTCCCACAAAGAAAATTGAGAAAAACAATTTCCTTGTGGTTGCCGCCGGAAATATTCATGAGCCGAGCCTCTTAGTACCTACATCTTCATTTTCCTTCAAGTTCGTTATGTGTTATTATGTGTCCTTATATGTGTTAAGTTGTCAAATACGAGGAAGCTCTACCTACCTTTGCCGTTCCCGAACAACTTCTCGGATTTTTGTTGTTTTTTCTCGTTTTTTAAAGCTTGATTGAAATTGATTTTTATTGGTTGATTTAAATCATGTTTTCAGAAGTGTGAAATATTTAGGTCCCTGAACTTAGAAATTTTGTTTGCAAAACACATTTTATGCATGAAGGAACATTCTTGGTTCTATTTCTATGTGTCTCTCTCTGTCTGTGGACAATTTTGTGACTCCTGTATCATCCCTTTCTTTTGGTCCAATTTTGATTAGGTCCAGAGGAAAGCCATATAGACTGCTGGAAGGGTGGTCCCATACGAGAATAATATGTAAATCGCTCCAATGGGAGGGGTGGGAGGATTGAAATTATGTGCTCCACCCTTCTCAGCTCGGTGAGCTGAATTCTCACCTGTTTGCCATGGCCATAACGAATGAAATAGGTCTCCTTCTATTCGTTTTGCTATGACTTTGAAATTTTACTGGCAGCCTCCTTGGGATTTCTGGGTACGCTTAGGATGATAATGCCCACCTTACTTAGCTAGGCTGGGGTTCTTCTATACATCGACTTTTGCGTGAAGCTTTTTGCCACACCCCAACTAGTCGAAGCGTTTTCTCTTGCTAGCCTTCTTCTGACATGGTTGGCTAAATTTTGTGATTTTTATTTTCATTAATAAGCCTTTGTGATCGTATAGCAAACTATTTTTGTAACCCGCCCCCCTCAAACTTTGTAATTTTATGTTTCAAGGTGTTTAGTTCTGCAATGTCCGTCTGCCATACGCCGTTTGCCGTGCGGGCCATAAAAGGCCTTAGAATCCACTTTGAACATCCGTTCTTTCGCACATAGACTCCATTTTGGGTCAAGTAGGTCCTAAGTTCTCGCCAGCTTGATCGCTCCAAAGCCATGGGTGCTTGGGTCAAAAATGGGGATAGGTCATAGATCCGTAGAACTAACCCATAGCAAAAAACCACGGTTTCAGAGGTTAAAAATTAAAAACCACGGAAATTAGTGTATTGGTTTATTATTTTTTCATTTCAATAGGGGTGTCCCGATCGGGGAGAGGGGAGAATTCAAAATAGTAAACCTCTGTGAAATAATTTTCATGGTGAGCAAAAATATCTTCAAAATTTGCTGAGTCAAGGCATTTGGTAAATCTTCCTTAATTTACAGGCAAAAATGACGAGAACCAAGAAAAGTCTAATCTGGTTGGACATGATGAGTGTGATCTGAAGACGGCGACTGCAAATTCAGATATTAGATGGCAAAACCAGACACGACGTCTAGTAAATGTCCCACTCTCTCCAGTCCGTTCATATGATGGTTATGACGAGACAAATCTTGAGACAGCAACGACGCCCCTTGAACGGAGACCCGAATGTGAGTTCTTAGTCTTGCCACTGTGGTTTCATTTTTCCTTAAGCCATAGTTTTTGCCAAAAATTCGGTCATTAATTTTGTAAATCTTTCTCTCTCTGCAGCCAGTCCCAATGATGAACGCGATGAGTCAGATGTGGAGATGGGAGGCAGCCCTGAATGTGAGTTCTCTTGTTGTCATGATGAGCTATCGTTAACCCTCATGAAGTAATTTGCAGCGTTTTTTTAAAGTTATTTTTCAAATAAGAAATCAACCATTGCACGTTTGCACCCATAATGACGTTCATACAACTTGTAATATACTCACATACAATGAGGAGTGCCCGTGGGTCGGAATTTTGCATTTTCGACTTCAGATTCGGATTCAGCACACCCCAAACCCCCTATTACCAATTTTCAGTTCGAAAATCCAAGTAGTTTAGCCGAAAAACGGGAAACCAAAAACGAGTGACGTCATAACTTGTCCACCACGACTTGTCTCGTCGCGTCTCGCTCTTATGCCTCAGTGGGAGTGAGAGGAGAATAGAGCAAGTGGTGAAGTCGCTTGGTTTCGTTCGTCTTTTTGACCCATTTCTCGTCATTTCCGACCCATCAAATCGCACCTTTTTGGAAAGCTCTTGTCATGATCCTTCACTTAAAAAAGAAAAAAAAAGAAAAAAGGCACTTCTCATTCGTAATTGAACTGTGAAAAGCCCAAACCGTGTCTTGTCATATGGCCTTATCCTAGAACAAGATGCCCACTTGTAATCCGATTTGCAGCGTTTTTAAATGGGAACCGTGGCTGCAGCTAAAAATGCAACTTTGAATCGAAATAATCGATTATAATATCGAATGATTAATCGTACGCTAAAATCGATTTGACCAATTAATTGGTATTAAATAATAGATTTTTGATTAATCGGATTTTTTTGCTTAGACAGTTACTAATTACATGAATACTACGATTAGTCGCAGTTAGTAACTAACAGAGCTTGTGGATTTTGAAAGAGGTAGTAACAATCACAACGATAACAATTCATTTTAATTTTGTTTAACGTTTTTGTGTGATTTTCTTTCAATAAATTCCCCATTTATCTACATTGGTCGTGAAATTTAAATTTAGCAAATAAGATTCATTTGATTGAGTGGAAGAGATGAAATTATCACGTTAAGGGGACAAATCTAATTAAATATACGAAGGAGTTCATAGTACGGCCCTAAATAGATAAAATAACATGTTTGACATTTTCACGTCTTTGCTTTGGCACATAAACTCGAAAATCGTCACGAAACCCGTATCAATTTCTGATGCTTTTCACGTACAACCAATAGTTGCTAAGGAAAAATAACTTCCTCATTTTCCACCCCAAAAAAAATTGTTCACCACTCATTGGAAAGCTCTCAAGTTATTAAACATGGTAAATGTCTCTAATATGAATGTAGCTCTACGGAAAGCAGAGTATGACATTTAATAATCAACACACACCAATAAATTGGAAGCAAAAAACGATTAATCAGTATATATCGAGGGACAAAAAGATTAAAAAATTGATTAATTGGAAACAAAAGATCGATTAATCGTTAATCAATTTGCATCCCTAGCTACAGCCAATGCATATTTATTGGTTAATCGAGGCCTTCACATTAGTTTCGAAAATATTGTCCCCCGATTGATTAGTTTTGAACATTTCAGACGCAGGCGAGCCGCCCAAAAAACGTCGCAGGCACAAGAAACATTTCTGCAAATTCTGCTCCTCACTCCGGACCCATTTACGAAGACATCTTATATCGCAGCACATGAATGAGCTTCAAACGGATTATGGGTACTCCACCTCTCTTTCAAAAAAGAAGAAGAACGAACTTTTCACTAAAATTTTTATAGATATGGATGATGTCTACAACCAAGCCCACCCAGACCAACCAATCCCTCTCATAGATGCCAACAACAGAGCTGAGAGATTGAGTTGCACCAAGTGTAAGAAAAGCTTGAGTGTCCATCATTTTGCTGAGCACATGAAACAATGTGATCCTACTTCTGCTGGAGTCTCTGTCAATCAAATTCGTCAGATTGCAACTATACCAGCTTGTGATGAAGTTGAACCAGACGTTTTGAAACTACCAATCACGAAAAAAGAATATCGGCGCGTGATTTTTGAAGATCGGCTGATACTGAAATTCGCTGGTATACTTGTGAGAAAATACCGAGGAGAAAATCAAACTGATCTGATCTGCACGATTTTGAGAGCAATTGCTAAAGTTTATAACAGAATGAAATATCACCCAAAAGCCAATAAGCAGATTGTGCAGTCTCTTGACTGTCTCCAACCTAAATTCTTCGAAGTTTTCCATAAGCAACATGGTTTCCATAAGCAACATGGAGTCTTCACCCCCAAAAAATTCTGAGGTAAGTTTTCCAACCTAATTCATTCAATATTATTCCTTTTTTGTTGTGTTTTTTGTTTACAACCCTAGTATACAACATAACTCATCGAATAAAAGCTAAACCAAGAGTTTTCAACTCTTGTATTTAAAATTATTGTGTTCTTTCAGTAGAGTTTGAGATGAACAATGTTAAGAATACTGCCTTCAGGAGATGCACAATGTTAGACTTTTTTTTCTTGAGATGCACATTGTTGTGCATTTTTTAATTAGGAGAAGCACAATGTTGTCCATCGATTTTAACCGAAGTTTAATAATGCTTTTTTAGTTATTCTTGTGATGTGGAGTCTTTGGATGGTTTTTCTTTTGTATTTTGGCCATCACCTCTGGGTTAGGTGTGGCATTTTGATGTAGTATTGTAGTCCTGTGTTTCGGCTGCTACCCACATCGCTTCTCCTTCATTAAAATAATTTTTGATGGAGTATTTTTGAAGATATTTAGTACTATTTTCTAGAAGTAATGTATGAAGTTTGTAAACGTCAATGCAGTCATTCCTGCGTTTTTTACTTGGGTTTTCTTTTTCAGGCTGATGACAACTCCAGTGAGAATTTTGATAATTCAGATGAGGAAAGAAGCATTGTACCACTAGACGAACTGTACATGAGAGTTGAGAATATCGTGCGATCAGTCTTCCCGCAGTTTGATGCCACACAAGTTTCTGTAAGTTGTAATGAAATTTTGTTGGACTAACCATCGTTTTCTTCAAAATCAGTAGGTAACGGAAGAAAAGTTGTGGCATTTTGATGTACTTAGTATAGTCCTGTGTTTTGGCTGCTACCCAGATCGCTTCTCCTTAATTAGAATAATTTTTGATGGAGTATTTTTGAGGACATTTGGCACTGTTTTCTAGAAATGATTAACTTCAATGCAGACACTCCTGCGTTTTTCACTTGGGTTTTCTTTTTCAGGCTGACGACATCTCGAGTGAGAATTTTTATAATTCTTTAAAATCTGGAATGGAAGAAACAGAAGTTACTCCACAATTGGAAAACGGGTTTGAAATAGAGTCTGCTTGTATTCAAGATGGAAGTTCATTGTTATCAGATAGTTGTTTTGCAGTATTGGAAAATGATTCGTTCAACCTTGAACAAGATAGACAGATGGAGTGTTCATTCAATGCATCAAATTCTCCAGATCCCACACCAGAATTTCCTTCAATGGCGAACTCTCAAGAAGGCAATAATGAAGAACCACACTCAGCTAAACGGAGCCTTAATTTTGCAAGTGATTCTGATGACGAAGTTTCCGACAGTCACCCTGGTCCTACACCATTACTGATTCCTATGTCTCCTGGGTCCAGCCCTGCTCATGCAGCTAATGATGTTGATGATCCTGATTTTGTGATGGATTCTGATGGTATTTCTGAATCTGAGAACGACCATGGAATTAATGAATGCAGTACTTCTTTTGCTTCTTCAACAAGTATTAGGTTCGTTACTGAGGCTAATCACGAAATGGTACTAAAACATAAACTTGTTGATTATGACGAAACAAGTAGCTCTGAGTGCGCAGAAGGAATTCTGGATGATCACCCGATTCAGTTAGTTCCACCATTATCCTCTAAAAGAACTAGGTCAGTCATCGCTAAACCGAAACACTGGACTCGAAATGAAGCGAAGATGAAAAGGTGAACTATGTAGGTTACAGAAGAAAAGTTAAAAACAGTACAAAAATAGTTATTCAAGATACCCCTCGGGATGGAAGGAAAATGGTACCTCGTTGTCAATGCAGAAAAGTGAAGACAAGGAGTTGTAACCTTGTTGGTGAAGCTGCACGCAAGAGATTGTGTGAAGAATTTTGGGGAAAGATGGATTGGGGACAAAAAAAAATGTTTCTTTGTTCTCTGGTTGAAATTCGTGAAGTTAAACAAAGAACCACCAGTACATCACCAAAAAGAAGTATTTCATACTTTTATAACCTTACTGTTGATGATACTAAAATTCCTGTTTGTCAAAAATTGTTTTGTAACACTTTTGGAATCCATCGTAACACCCTCCGATTTTGGCTTAATTCATACAGATGTATTAGCAAACGTCACGAAACAAATAATAATTGTGAGAGGAGCGCAAGCTATGCCGAACAGGTACCAGATGATGATCAAAAAGATTCTTCAACATCTTCGCATGATAATTCACCTCCTGGCGATCATTCTTCTTCTGAATGTTCTTCAACCTTCAAAGAGAGAAATAGCTTTTTGGAAAAGTTCCTGTCAGACATTCCAAAACTCCCATCACATTATTGCCGAAAGTCAAGTGATCGTCTCTACTTGCAAACTGACATCAAATCAATGGCACAACTTTTTGAACTGTACAAGCTAAAATGCCAAGAAGTAGCCTTCAAACCAACGAGCAGATTTGTCTTTGATCGGAAATGTAAGATCAATAAACTGAGCATATATACACACCCAGAAAAGATAGGTGCGACACTTGCATTCAGTTTGAAATAAATAAAACATTATCAAAAGAAGCTTTTGATGCCCATCAAGCAATGAAGGAAATGGCCAGAGTGGAGAAGGAAAACGATAAAGCACTAGTAAAGCAAGGACTCATCCATGTAATTACCTGTGATGTAATGAAAGTAACTTTGCTACCTATCACGAATGCTAGCTCCTCTTATTATAAAATGAAGCTAGCTATGCATAACTTTACCGTTTAGAACTTAGCTAATCACGAAGCTGTACGAGTATGTTACTGGTTTTGTGAAACTGAGGCCAATCTTGTTGCTTCCACCTTTGCCTCCTGCCTGGTGTCTTTTTTGAATGATCTGCTAGCAACGGGGCTCAAAGATGTATCTATTTACTCCGATGGTTGTCCATACCAAAATCGTAACAGTGTGATGTCAAACGCTCTTCTTCACTTGAGTATGGAAAAGAACGTCACCATCAACCAAAAATACCTTGAAAAAGGTCACACCCAGATGGAGGGTGACAGTGTGCATAGCACAATTGAACAAGTTTTAAACAAAACACAGGTATACCTTCCTTATGAACTGATTCAGGTTACACAAAGACCTAGTAAAGGGCTTCCGTACAAGGCCAAACTTCTGTCCTATGACTTTTTCAAGAACTATGCTACCGACTTCATTTATGACTCAATACGTCCAGGAAACAAGCCAAATGACCCTGTTGTGAATGACATTAGGCACATTCAATATGATCCAAAAGGACTAATCAGGTACAGACTCAACTTTGAAACACCATTGCAAGAGCTTCCAAGAAGACCCAACAAACCATCAACCAATTCATTCCAGCAACTATACAAGGAAAGACTACCTATTACCAAAGATAAATATGAGGACCTCAAGTCTATGGAAAAGTGCATACCCAATGAAGCATTTTTATACTACAAAACTCTACCCCATGCAGAGGAAAGTTACCGAAAGAAAAAAGCCATGTTGAAGTCTTCAACAACCAAACGGAGTTCCTAATATGAAAGTGATTTTGAACTATGGTGAATACTATAGAAATCTAGACATATTTTTATTACCATTTTGTGATATACAAATAATTAGTTTAGTTAGGAAAATTCTGTAAGACTGAAATCTTCAAGCCTTAATAAGACTGAAAAGTTTTTTTTATTGAAATTTAATTGTAAAAACAAATTCTTTTCAACCATGTTTGTAAATTATCATGTTTTGGATTGAGAGACGAAAATGTGAGTTGAAAAAGTCTGTAAGACTGAAAGTGCCAAGGGTTCGCATTCCTACTTTTTTGTTTTAAACTCGAGCATAAATTTTTTTACCAAGCAACTTACTTTTTTAAACTTTTGTATAATTTCATTAGATACTCATAGTAACCTACTAAAAGTTTCAAAATGATACATGTGGCGCCCTGCGACCGAATTGGCGAATAAAAACTCGATTTTTTACACGTGTATGTATTTGATACACACTTCATTTTCTGTTGGAATGTAGTTAGAATGTCATAAAATAATGAATATCCGTACATTTTGAGTAGTTTCACCTAGCTGAAATGGGGAAAAGTACTGTGGCGTGGGGGGAAACCCATGGTTTTTAGGCGTGGCGCTTGAAGTGCAGTTATCAACATATTTTGAGAATCTAAAGAATACCATGGACAAATTTCATTTTGGTCCACAACAAATTTACAACATGGATGAATCTGTGTTACAAACAGTGCCCAATAAACTGCCAAAGCATGTGGTTCCAAAAGGTAAAAGGGAAGTCTCAAAAACTGCATCCGCTGAGCAGGGCCAGACTGTCACCGTTGTCTGTGCCATGAATGCGATGGGCCACCATATTCCACCTTTCTTCATTTATAAACGTAAAAAAATAAACCGTCTTCTAATCAAAGGAGGGCCATTGGGATGTGACATGAATGTCACTGATAAAGGATACATGACTACTCCTACGTTCGTGAAGTGGCTCGAACATTTCAAGAAATATTCGTCCACTAATGAGAACAACCCATCTTTGTTGATACTCGACAACCATGTATCGCACACGTCTCTTGAGGCAGTGACCTATGCTCGTGATAACAACATCCACCTTCTCACTTTGCCTCCTCATAGTAGCCATAAAACACAGCCCTTAGATCGAAGTTTCTTTGGGCCAGCCAAAGCATATTACGATGCTGCTGTTGACGATTGGGATAATGCCCATGCAGGTGAAGTTTTCAACATCTCCTGTGTAGCAGCAGCTTTCAAACAAGCTTTTGAGAAGGCAGGCACTATTGAGAATGCCGTAAATGGGTTCAGAGTTACAGGAATTTACCCACTGGATGTCAACAAATTCACAGATTCTGACTTCCTTCCTGCTGCAGTGACAGACCAGGACCCACCGAATTTTGAAGAAGAAGAAGAGTTGGAGGACGAAGATAACCGATTGATGATAGAGTTCAACCAACCATGTCAGAACACGGATGAAATGGATAATGGAAATGTTCTCAATGATGTGCCTCCTGCGTCAAACCCGTCTACATCCTCCATCCATCTATTCGTTGCTGTAGACGGTAATTCTGAAGAAGGTTAAACTCAACTTCTTGCTGTTGAGGCTTCACAGACCGCGTTCTCCCCTGCACCTATTGCCTCTCTGCCCACTACGAGGACTCAGCAACAAGTCAAAAGTCCAGAAGAAATAATTCCTCTTCCCAAAATTCAAATCAGAAGGAAGCGATCTGGGAGAGGACTAAAGTCTGTTCTGTTGACCTCAACTCCCCACAAAGAAAAACTTGAAAAGCAAGTGAACGAAAAAGCAAAAAATGCCGCAGAAAAAGAAAAACGTATGATGGAAAAGAAAATTTAAAAAAACTGTTTCCTCCAGAAAAAAAAGAAAAAAAGCTGAAAAAGGAAGAGTGGTCATGCACCTCAGAGTCTGAGGGTGAAATGTCCCTACACAATAGTGACACCGACCTTGATATTGAATCCTTCATGGCTGGAACTGATTCTGATGAAGAAGACAAGCAAGAAAACATTCGAGAAGAGAAAAATGTGAGTTTGCTGTCAACTAATGACTATGCCATTATTAAAGTTCATGGAAAGTCAAAGGGCTCTTTCCGCCTTTATGTGGGCAAGGTCCTTGTCCCTAGCACTCAAGGGTACGCAGTCATGTTCTTCAAGCGGTATCCTCAAACGTACAAATTCTCAGAAACAGATGAAGAAGCATTCGTCGACAAAAAAGACGTTGTCCTCAAGCTATCTAAGCCAATCGAGTCTCATCATGCCAGGTTCCACAGATTGATAAGTTTCCCAGACGATCTGTCGGATTTCACTCTGTACTGACTTTTTTGTTGCTACATAGGTACCAATTGACCTGCTCAATTATTTCCTTTTTTTACCAAGCCCTAAGTTTCAGTCAAGTTTTTCACTACTCTTGATAGGGATTTCCTAATTTTTTTGTACCGTAAAACCGGCATAATAGGAACGCGGTAGGTAAATAGGAACGCTTGCTAGGGAAAAAGTCAAAAGGGTCGCTAAGGCCACTCAGGTTGCCCGATTTTGTTGATCTTGGGCTCATTCGACAGCCATGGATGTGTCCGACATGCATCCGACGCAAAAAAGGTGAAATGACAAAATGGAGATGAAGGCGAAGAAGAATAAGCGGGTTGACTTTTTTGATAAGATCTGATAAGGCGTTCAAACTTCTCCCAGCCAAAAGCAACAAGTGTTCAGAGGTAAGTGAAACATTTTTTTATTAATTAGCATACTTCTTGTGATTATTTCAAGCTCAACGGGATGTCATAATGTTGCTTAGTTCTAGTCCAGTCATTAGGTGTCCCAAAGTACCGAATCGGGGAAAAAAATGCTGGAGAATTTTTCTCGACGGTTCTGTATGTTTTTTGGGGTGCTGAATCCGAAAATTTAGTTATCTACTAGATCCGGAATCGGCGTCACCATGAAAATGGCCAAAAACCATAAAATTTCGGCACTTGTTTTGGTTTTTCGCCTATAACTCGGAAACTACGCATCCTACGAAAAACCCGCCCATTACAAAAATTAAAGCTGATTAAATTTCCTAAAAAATGAGACCAACCACACCTCCCTAGGGTTTTCCGTTTGGCCGCTAGGGCGCGCTGAAATTTGGCCATATTTTCCGACTTAGCCAAAATCTTCGTATTCCTCACTTCCAAAGCCTGCTGCATGCCACAGTCGGCCCCCCAAACCCCCATATGAGGTACCCTGCCCCCCCCCCCCCCTCGCGCTGACCCCTAGCATCCCCCCCCCCCCCCCGAAACCATCTCCCGTGAATGCAGTTCAAGACTTGTAAATTCAAGTACATAAGTAATTTTGAAATCACGTTCATGGTTATGACACCTCCTCCCCCACCATGACAACTCAACCCCCCCCCCCCCCCCAAAAAAAAGGTCGTACAAGTATTATAAGATTTATTTTCTGTGTTGCCTGGGATATTTGCTTGCCCGCTCAGTGGGCTCCAGGCGTTGACCCTTTTAGAAAAAAAAAAGCCCCCTCAGGTTGGTTTTACGGTACCTTCCGTTTCGTTCTTTTGTCTGGAGGACCGCAGGTGGCCTCTCCCCCACTTTTCGTGCCTCCCCAACTAACACGTCCCAGTCCCCAAAGTCTTCAGTGCACAACCGATAACCGAGTATGTAGCTTTGAACGTGCGGTGTGTTGTTTTTTCTCGAATTTTTCTCCGCCAAAATGCCAAGCGAGGAGTGCGCGCTTTGCGATAAGCCGCTCAAGGATGGAACGGGCATCGTCACAGTGGAGAGAGGGCTGGATGCAATCATAAAAGCGAGCGAGAGGAGGAAAGATGGTAAGATTGTTATATTCAAGAGAGCAAACTCGCTTACTGTTCATGTTTCATGCAGGAAACAATACATTAGGGAAACAAATATTGCTTCTGCTGAAAAGAAGGCTAGAGAGCAGGGTAAGCCACCAGCATTACGCTCATCAAAACCTCTCTTTGCATTCCAGACACATTGTTTCATTTGTGGGGATGAAATTCCAAAAAATTATGCAGAAGAAGACAAGAAGAAGCCTCCATCTTTACGTGATCCTGTTTATGTGGTTAGAACAATGCGTGTAAGAGAGAACATCATGAACCATGCCGCAGCAATCGATGATGATTATGGGCGAGCCATTATACACCGTTTACAACCCATTCAAGACCTTGTTGCTGCTGATGGCCAATACCACTCATCTTGCTTGAAAAATTTATTTGGTCGCCGAGGCACAACCCAGGCCAAAGGCCGCCCTTCAACTGCTCCCGATAAGTTGCAACCAATATACGACTATCTCGAGTCAAATGACGAGGAATGCCAATTCACAGCCAAGACGTTAATGAGTCAAATGAAAGGCGACGATCTTCCTCATTGGAGAACTGTTGCTGGTCATCTCAAAGCTAAGTATGCTGATGACATATTCATTACTCCTAAGAAACCTCACATCGTGTTTCAAAAATACAGGATACAAAATCATAACTGATGCGTGGGATGCTGAACAGAAGGCACCAACAGTAGAAGAAGAAAGACTTCGCATAGTCAAGGCAGCAGCGGCTATAATTGTTGAAGACATTCGGTCTAAAGTCTATAATTTGACAGAGTATCCTCCTCCAGAAGATTTTCTGAAACAGGTGAATGACCCAATACCCGCAACACTGAAAGCGTTTACCGAGGATCTAGTTCTGAACAAAGAGCGAGGGGATTTTACGAAATGGAAAAATAAAGCTACAGCCATTGCTCATGCGTTAATATCAGCCGTTCGACCAAAGTCTTTCCTTTCATCTGTGTTGGTTGGGTTGTCGGCATTCTTATACAAGAAGTTTGGTTCCAAGAAATTGATTGAAATTTTATCTTCACTGGGATTCAGTGCGAGTTATTCGGAAGCTGTTCACTTAGAAACTTCAGCAATAATGAGAGAACCACTGGCTGTTAATGGAAAACCACTGTCCCAACTGGTATATGATAATGCGGATTTCAATATCCAAACAATGGATGGGAGAAACAAATTCCATGTGATGGGTGGCATCGTTTGTGTCACGCCAACAAACTGCATTGTCCCTGGTCGAAAGTTTCCATGATTACAGACTATGCCACCAGCAGAAGAGGTAGCGAAAATTGGAGCAGTTCCTCTAAGAACGTATCACAGGACTAATGACGTGGGATTAGCAGCAATAGAAGTCACAAACCTCATGGAAATGTTCCCAACTGCGAAACAAGTTTCTCCTTCAATTGTTGACATTTTATGGCTTTACAGCATGTACAAAGACGTACCTGTCATACGTGGATGGAACAGCTTTATGGAGGAGGTTACTAGAGACCTACCGTACAAAGTTACTTTTATAGCTTGTCAGCCTTTCATCAATGCTCCCCCTAGCGAATATGACACTATATACTCTTCCCTTCTTTCTGGTGTCCAGAAAACAAAAACATTGAAGCAGGTCACAACAGTTGTCACCTTCGACCAGCCGCTCTATTGGAAAGCTCGTGAGGTGCTGCAAAGCCGAGCGGGGGACCCAGAATTAGAGAACGCTGTCATTCGGCTAGGGGGTTTCCACCTCCTGATGTCCTTTATGGGAGCCATTGGGTTCATCATGGAAGGCAGTGGCTTGCAAGAACTTTTTCAGACTGTGTATGCAGTAAACAGCATCAAAAAGATTATGAATGGGCACAGTTACACTAGGGCTGTTAGGGCGCATTTGCTGACTCATACAGCTTTAGCAAGCATCATTCTGGAATCCATGGAAATCACCTCTGTCGTACACGATAAATTGATGGAGGTTTTGTTCAGTGGTGACATGACCATTGCTCTCTCTGCACATGAGGATGAAATTGTAAGAGGATTCTCAGACCAATTTGCTCAAAAACTTCAACAGCTGGCACAGCAGGGGCCAACTGCAAAGCTGTGGGTGCAATATTTCGAGATGGTTACTCTCATGAAGAGTTTCATTGAAGCTGAAAGAAAAGGTGATTGGAAACTTCATCTTGAAACTATTTACAACATGCTCCCATTCTTCCATGCTAGTGGACATTTTTTGTACGCCAAGAGCAGTCAACTATACCTCCAAGACATGAACAATCTTGAGAATGTTATGACCCCAGAAGAGTATAAAGCTTTTACCATTGATGGAGCATTCACCATTCGTCGAACTGATAAGGTCTGGTGTGGAACATGGAGTGATATGACCATCGAGAGCTCCCTTATGAAATATATGAAAAGTGACGGTGGATTGAGTCGGCTTAGAGGCTTCAGTCCTGCAATTTTGGCGAGATGGACTCAGGCAATGCCAGCACTGCGCCACGTATGTGAGGTGATAGAGGGCTTCTGCGGTGTCAATGTGAGCACTTCAGAACAGCACGTCGACAGTCGAGACTCAAGAGTTGCACGGGACAAAGCTGACAGGAAAACAATGTTGGCATGGTTCAAAGAGCATCCTCCTTTCCCAGCAGCACCTGACTTAGTGTCCCTCAGTTCAGGGCTTGTCGGAGATGACAAAACCAACTGTCATTTGGCCAGAGAAGTAGGGTGTGAAGGTATGCTTCGGATGGTAGCTAAGAACTTTGGCCAGCTTAAATTTAAACGGGATGACAGGGTCCGATCACTCGCATCCATAAAAAACACTATAACAGTGCACAATCAACCTGTTGTCATACACCGGACTGTTCTATTCCACAGAATGGCAATAGTGAAGGAATCGGATGAAGAACTTCGAGAATTCTTGAGTTATGAGCTCACCCCCTATCCCATGTCCCTCTTCGATGACGGAGGCATGAGAAAAGGCACGAAGTCACTGCTATACAAGTCCTTCAAAATAGGAACACTGTATAGAATATAACTTGGTTATCTTTTATATTTCAGATGAGCAGCCTCCCACAAAGAGGGCGAAGTTGTAACAATAAGATTCAACTACCAATACGTTTCACCCGTTATAAGTTTAAGTGCCAGTAAATATTTACCAAGTACATACATGCATTTTTTTTAGTACCTACAGCCTTACTTGTTTTCATTCGTACACTTGCCTTCTTTATATATAATATATATATATATATATTCTTAGGCTGCTTAAGGCTGTGTTGTGGTGGGGGGAGGTATTTTTAGGTGGGGGGGGGGGGATGCTAGGGGTCAGCGTGAGGGGGGGTCAAGAAAGTAAGGGTATCTCACCAAGTGCTTAATGAGTGCATAATAAGGTGCACCTTGGATTTGCGAGGCGATTAGGGGGGGTACAGTGAGGGGGGGTAACGGGGGGGGGGGGGGGGGGGCAGGGTACCTCATATGGGGGTTTGGGGGACCGACTGTGGCGTGCAAAAGGCTTTGGAAGTGAGGAATACGAAGATTTTGGCTAAGTCGGAAAATATGGCCAAATTTCAGCGCGCTCTAGCGGCCAAACGGAAAATCCTAGGGAGGTGTGGTTGGTCTCATTTTTTAGGAAATTTAATCAGCTTTAATTTTTTTAATGGGTGGGTTTTTCGTAGGATGCGTAGTTTCCGAGTTATAGGCGAAAAACCAAAACAAGTGCCGAAATTTTATGGTTCTTGGCCATTTTCATGGTGACGCCTAGGTCCTATCTAGTAGGTAACTAAATTTTCGGATTCAGCACCCCCAAAAAAAATACAGAACCGTCGAGAAAAATTCTCCAGCATTTTTTTCCA
Source organism: Leptopterna dolabrata (assembly GCA_954871275.1). NCBI lineage: Eukaryota > Metazoa > Arthropoda > Insecta > Hemiptera > Miridae > Leptopterna > Leptopterna dolabrata. The sequence goes on along the minus strand of OX940977.1, from coordinate 61,934,963 downwards.
CTCCAAACTACCTAATGACTGGACTATTCCGTCACAATGATTTTTTGAGTGAAAATTGTCACTTTTTGATATGAGAATCGGTTAAATGGGAACACTACTAGAATCCTCTTTTAGCGCCTTTCTTTTTATAATAGTTCATGTCTCCAATGTTTTTTTCGGTGGGTTTTCGTTGTTATCGTTTAGTATATCGTGTTTGGAATTGTTCCAGATGCCACCGAAAAAAAATATGTCAAATACCAGGACGACGAAGGTCGAATGAAAGCAGCTCTGGACCTGCTGCGTTCGGGAAGAAGTTTTCGTGAGGTGTCCAAGCTCAGCGGAATTCCGATTGGTGTGCTCCATCGACACCGCGCCAATAATAAGAAAGGGGAGCTAACGAGCCAACAAGGACGACCGCCTGTCTTCCACCCCGACGTCGAAGAAATGTTCGCATCTCGGTTGGCAGTAATGGCCAGATGGGGCTACCCGATCGACAAGTATGTACGACCTCAGACTTATAGCCAAGGCTTACGCCGATCGTCGTGGTTTGAACTTGGTTCAATTTAAAGACAATATGCCAGGTAAGGACTGGGTCGAGACATTTTTAAAGCGCCACAAACAAGTGTTGTCTGTCCGACATGCTCAGAACATAAGGCAGTCACGAGCGGCTGTCTCGAGGGAGACTGTTGCTGCATATTTTAATGATTTTAGTTGAGGACACCCTGTGGGGCAAGACGGGATACCAAGCTGTGGGGTAAGATGGGATAGCATCCCGTCTTGCCCATCCCTAGCCTCCTGACTAGGTACAAATTTTTTATTTCTAAATATTTTTCATGTCCAAAAACAATAATTTTTGGTTTTTATATTGTTTCAGGTGAACAATATGCCGCGGAATTATGTTCGGAAGACAGGAAGAGGCAGTTGGTCAGCGGAAAACATGGTCCTGGCCATGAGAAAAGTGATAAACCAGGAAATGGGTTTCTTGAAAGCAGCTAAAACCTATGGAGTTCCACGATCCACGTTGTTAAGGAAGGTGCAGAAGGTTAGAAAGGATGAAGTATCACCCACAAAAGCTTGCCTCTCGAAGTTGGGAAGGTATGAAACTGTTTTTACCAAAGGACAAGAAGAAGAGCTGGTCAAATATATTCTCATGTTGGAGGAACGGCTTTTTGGGTTAACATTGACTGAATTTCGAGGGCTGGCTCATGAACTTGCAGAGAAAAATAATATCCCCCACACATTCAGTAAGGAAAAGCAACGGGCTGGGAAAGATTGGCTGTATGGATTTCGGCAGAGGCACAAACAAATATCCCTGCGCGTTCCTGAGGCCACTTCTTTGGCTAGAGCTAAAGGTTTTAACAAAGTGGCTGTCGGTAAATTCTACGACTTGCTGGATTCTCTAATGATCAAATATAAGTTCACCCCAAACAATATGTACAATGTCGATGAAACAGGCATTTTTACCGTGCCAAATAGAACATCAAAAGTTCTAGCACTTCGGGGTAAGAAACAAGTGGGCGCCATCACCTCGGCTGAGAGGGGTGTGCTAGTGACTGTAGAGACCTGTATGAGTGCGGCTGGATTGTTTATGCCACCCATGTTCGTTTTTCCCAGAAAGAAAAAGAATCCCAGATTTATGATGGGAGCCTCACCTGGATCTTTTGATGCTTATCATGAGAGTGGGTGGATTCAGAAAGACATTTTCATATTCTGGTTCAACAGATTCATCAAATTCGCCAATCCGTCTCCTGAAAACCCAGTTCTTTTGATCTTAGATGGTCATGCATCACACACAAAAAGTCTGGAGCTCGTTAATCTAGCTCGTGAGAACCATGTGCATATTATTTGCCTGCCTCCACACTGCACTCATCGCTTGCAACCCCTTGACGTTTCATTAATGTATCCGCTGAACACATATTACGAGCAGGAGTGCCGTCAATGGATGGTTACAAACCCTGGATGTGCGATAACCATCTACGAAGTGGCTGGGATATTCAAGGACGCCTGGATTCGGGCAGCTACCATGCCCACAGCAATCAATGGATTTCATGCAACGGTAATATATCCATTCAATAGGAACGCTATTCCTGACCACTTCTACGCACCAGCTGAGACGACTGACCATTCACTTCAATTGACGGATGAACAAGCACTTGGAGAAGCAGGATCAGTGCGACAAATCGATGCTCAGTCATGTTCTTCACCTGCAGCACGTGAGACTCCTACGGCTGACCCTTCAACTGCACCATGCTAGACTCCTACGGCCGGCCCATCCAGGCCATCAAGCAGCGTGTCATCGTCATTCCAATTCTCTCCTGAGGAAATCAGGCCTGCTCCGAAGGAAAAGGAAAAGCAGAAGAAGAGATTCAACAGGAACAGGGGAGCCACAGCCATTTTGACCTCATCCCCCTACAAAGCCCAGCTGCAACAGAATGAATCCAATGCAAAGGTAAAACCCAAGGAGAAGAAGAACCACCAGAAGAAAGGAAATCCCAAAGAAGAGGGGGCAGCCCAGAAAAAAAAGAGACCAACGCAGAAAAATAAAAAGGATTCTTCGTCTGAAGGAGAATCAATTGAGGAATAGGTGCCATCGACGGACGACGATGAAGACTGTGGCGATGCCTGCATGTACTGCAATCAGCTGATTGCAGACACAGCAATGACTGAAGATTGTTCAATCTGAGCAATCTGCAAGGAGATATAGCACATGACTCATGCAGCAGCTTTGAAGGAGATGGGCAGTTTGTGTGCGAATTTTGCGCAAACGTAGTCTGGCAAGTCAAATTAAAATGAGTTTTTTGGGCAGAGAATATCAGAAAGATTTTATTTTCATTTGAAGACATGAAATAATGTTTGAAAAATGCATAATTATGAGTTATATAATGATTTATTAATAAAAAATGGTGATTGGGTACGATTTCCTATTCTTTTGCATAGGTATCCCATCTTACCCGCCCCTACCTCAAAAACTGCGAATTCGCATTTTTTCACTAAATTTGATCTGGTAATTAGGAATCGTTAAAATTCATCCAATTCCCAAAGCTTCTCATTAGTCTAGATCTGTACTAAGACAATGGGGTCATTTTTAGATAAATTTTATAAAAATTGAAGTCGCCATCATCAAAAAAAGTTATGGTATTCCGTCTTACCCACCCTTCCCCTACTCGTTTCTGATCTTTGCGGTGAACTCGGATCAACTCGGTGTTGAGGCGATTCAACTTAACTACTTCGAACCGGGGCACACTTTTATGTCCAGTGATTCATTTCACCACTCAGTTGAACTGAAAATGAAACAGATGAAGGATGTTTTCGACTTCCACGACCTCACCAAAGCTGTGCAGACCTGTCGAAACAGCGGCTCAGTCAATGTTAAACAGATGAAACCAGAGGATTTCATCAACTTCCCTGATTTATCATCTTACCATCGACGGAAGACAGCCAACGAGGGAAAACCCGTATTGATGAAAACCATCGTCCAAATTGAGGCTCGTCGTGGGGAAATCACGTTGTACGACAAGACAGATATGAAGGCGCCTGTTTGGAGTAAAATGCAGTTTTTGAAGAAGTCTGTCAAGATCATTGGTTCCCAACAGGTGGTCCGCGGACCAAAGGTGGTCCGCGAGAGCCTTGAAATTGGTCCGCGAGGGACTTAAAAGAAATAAATAATTATTGAGTAAAATGTAATTTAAAAAAAAACTAAATTAAGTTAACAAGTTCGATACGGCGGAGGTAGACGGAATAAGGTAGACCGGTAGAGGTAGACCGGCGTAAGGCCGGTGTGGTGGGAGTGGGATCCAAACTGGTGGGAGTGGGAGCCAAACTGGTGGTGGTGGCAGGGGTAGTCTGCAACTTGCTGTCTTCAGTCGTGAGCGTGAGTCGAATAGGTCAACAACTACACTACATTAACTACAACTTTCTATCCTTTTGAACGTTTTGATTTATGTGCTAAGTTTTATAGTGTTTGTTGAGATTGTTACTATTTGCATTCAGTATGCCTCCAAAGCGGAAATATGATAGTGATTATATTAAATTCGGGTTTACGTCGATTGAAGTGAACAAAGAGGTTAGACCTCAGTGCGTAATTTGTGCAGCCGTTCTCAGCAACGAGGCATTGAAACCCGCAAAATTGGAACGTCATTTGAAGACAAATCATGCAAACCTGAGTGACCGGCCACCTGAATTCTTCGCAGGTAAACTGGAAAATTTAAAGAAAATGAAATTAGGCAAATCTGGGACAGCTTATGAACAGTCAGAAAAACTACTCTCAGCTTCTTTTGAAGTAGCGCACTTGATTGCTAAGGCTAAGAAACCACACACCATCGGCGAAAATCTTCTTAAACCATGTATAATTAAAGCCGTCGAGCAAGTTTTGGGGACTGAAGCTTCCAAAAAAATTGAGGATATCCCCCTATCTAATAATACGATTAAAACACGAATTGGTACAATGAGTAACGACATTAAAGAACAATTAATTGTTGATAAAAAAATCTCCATTTTTCAGTTTGCAATGTGACGAAACTACTGATGTTACGCAGTGCTGTCTATTACTAGTTTTTGTTCGTTATTTGGGCGACAACAGTACGTTCAAGGAAGACCTTTTAATTACTCAAGATTTGGAGACCACATCTAAGGGCAAAGACGTAATGAAAATAATTTGTGATAATTTAGAAAAGTATGGCCTTGACTGGAATAAGCTAGCGGGATTTTGTACAGACAGAGCCCCAGCTATGCTGGGATCACGTTCAGGATTGGCAGCCTTGGTAAAGGAGAAGAACCCTGCTACAGTAACTATGCACTGTATGATCCATCGTCAAGCGTTGGCATCAAAGACACTGCCAGAGAGCCTAAAAAGTGCAATGGAGATGGCCATAAATATGGTCAATGCAGTCAAAAGAAGCTCACTCAACAGTCGTGTTTTCAAGAAGTTGTGTGCAATGTTGGACTCTGAACACGAAACACTTTTCTTTCATACTAAGGTGCGTTGGCTTTCAAAGGGAAATATGCTGGAGCGCTTATTTGAGTTGAGAGAAGAGTTGAAAGTGTTTTTTATTGAAACAAAAATGCAGCGATTCTTGGAGGATTTGTGTGATCCAACTTTTGAGGTACAACTTGCGTACCTAGTAGATGTTTTTGGACATTTGAACCAACTGAACTTGCAGCTTCAAGGATCAGGAAATGACAAGTTGAAGGGTGTTGGTAACATTTTTGTTTTTGAGGACAAACTCCATTCGTTTTTGTGCAAACTTGATCTGTGGATGAAAAAGATTGAAGAGCAAAACTTTCAATCCTTCCCGACTTTGAAACATCTGGCGGACAACAAGAGCTATTCTTCTCATGTGGATAAAATTCTACCAAACATCCTCACACATTTAGGAACGCTTAAAGCAGAATTTTCACGATACTTTCCTGAGTACGACAAAGACACACAGATAATTAAAAAAATGATTCGAAATCCTTTCAGCTGTAAAGTCACAGATGTTCCCGACGATATCCAAGAGGAGTTGATTGAACTGCAAAATAACAATGATTTGAAGGACACATTTGAAAGTGGCACAGATTTGGAAGAGCTGTGGTGTCGAAAGGCCATTTCATACCCATACGTCCGGAAAATAGCACTTAGGTACCTTGTGCTATTTTCAACCACCTACCTGTGCGAGCAAGGTTTTTCAACTTGGCTGTTAATAAAAAATAAACAAAGAAACCGGCTGAGCTTAGGCAGCGACCTGCGACTGCACTGAGCAAGAACCATTCACCGAGAATTCCTGAACTAGTAAAACAGATTCGAGCTCAGAAGTCTCACTAAAATAATTCCTAAGAAATATTTTATGTGCAATGAGAACATTTAATTTCTATTTCAACTAGTATTCTAATGAAAATGTAACTGTTGCTAAAATGTTCTAAAAATAAACAATTTGCTTATGATTAATGTTTTTTTTTTATTGCCTTTGAAACTATATATATATATATATATATCAATGGTGGTCCGTGCTACTATTAATGTCAAGTAAAGTGAATTACCTGTTCAACCTGTTGAAACTGACTGAGTTGTAGGTGTGATTTAAAAGTCCTTCGACATTCAAGCTTCCTTCATTGTTCAATAACATTTTAAGCTTCATGACTTTCTTCTTCTGAGCAAATTTAAAAAAAATCATAGTTACCATTTTCCGAAGTGTCTCTGGTCACCAAATTTTATTTTTATCAAAAAAAATCATACTTACCTTTTTTAAAGTAGATAGGCAAACTCAACACTTCCAGAGTTTAGTCAGAATTTTGGTATTTACGTGTTTTATTCTTGAAGTCCAAATAAATAAAAATATTTCTTTTGACTTCGGCTCTTTTGAATTTAATTTATTATACAATCTAGTTTACATTATTTGAAACAAATTCAAAATGACTCAAATAAACTTTTGTGTTTGTAACTGATGAATTATTATTATATAAGTAGGTCGTATTTCGAATTATTAGGAAGGTTTAATTAATTAATTGTGACTACGATTTCTGTGCTGGTTCCGCAGTTAATGAACAAATTGAAGAGGAATGCAATGCCAAAAAGCAGTTGCATAAATTTTTGAAAATGAAAAACAGTCATTTGTGACGAAGTAAAATTTATACTATGGCAAAAGGCGGAAAAGCAACGATAAAAAACAGTTAACTCAGCTGGCTGTTGTTTAAACACACCCTCAAGCAGCTTGCCACAACGATAAAACACAGTTATGAGTATAATTAACCAACCGTAAAGTACTACGCAGTTAGTGAATATCTACTATAATTTTAGAAGTTCTTAGATCATAGTAGTGAAGTAATGTCATCATGAAACACATTCAATATACAGAAAAATCCCATGAAACTTGCAGCCCATTTTCTCGAAACTTCAAAGCAGCCATTTTGCCTTGATGACTGCTTTTTGGCTTAGCACGGCAGTTTAGCCCTTCTTTGAGCGTATTTGTCTCTCGCACTCGATAAATTTTTTTGTAATTTGTAATTGAAGTATTTTAAAAAAAAGTTAACTTCGTATTCGAGTTATTTAACTGGCGCAGTCGGTAGAGGACCTGCAGAAACGATGTGACATCAAACATATTTGACACAAAACTGTTGTGTGTTTCTACACTTAGCCATAGTGACCCATGTCTAAGTGCGATTTTCGAGACTTTCGATTCATCTACTGAGACCGTCCTCGATTAGAACGCTTCCTGTGAAGACCACCGAACCGAACCTGGAGACCGTCGTCACTTAGGGAGCCTGACGAAGACCACCTGGATATATTGAAATCAAAATGAAGAGGAGACCGTGCTCACCCATCTCGTGAGGATCACCCAATCGATTTGATTATAAACTCTGGAAATTCTACTGTGGAGACAGTGCTAGCACCACCCAGTAGAAATCCGGTGAAGAAATTCGGAGTCCGTACCCGCAAGGAGAGCACCGAATTCGCGCCCAAAACGGCCGACCCATCAGCGAAGCCGTCGAAGGAAGAAGAAGAGGCTGGACAGACTCGCCAAAGCTACACCACAGAGGTAGGTACCCTCCTTTCGGCGACCCACCCAAAAACCCTCGCATGTGGACAGCAATACTATTGTAGTCAGCCAAGAAGATAATTATTCAAATTTAACATTTGATTTGTTGAATAACTGTGCCAATAACAAAATCATGGCCGTTCAAGAACTAAAATCACGTTATTTAGAGATGGTTCCGGAATTTAAAGGCAAACCGGAATTATTAATTCTGAAAGCTACAAAATCGAAGCCAGAACAATGAAACAGGTCAAAGTGAACATTCGAAATGGAGACAGGATAATACCTTATATTAAACTCAAGACTGTAGAAATACCCCAATGCATACTGAAAGTAACAGAATATGAAGCTCACTGTGTCATTATAAATCCTAGCGATAAGAACGTAAAAGTAAAATTAGTAGGTAGGTAGATTCAACACTGAGACGCTAACCAAAGTAGACTCGACCGAAAGCAAAAATTTGAACGTGTGGGTACTCGTACGAAAAATTTAATATGGAAAATACGAAATTGAGACGAGACCATATCTAAACTCCGAGGAAAAACAGGAAATTACCAGATTAATAGAAAACTACGCGGACATATTTCATTCGGACGGAACTCCCCTCCTCCTTCCATTCACTAACCAAGTGAATCATCAAATTAGGACGACTGACGAGACACCGATATACACAAAACCCTACAGGTATTACCAAAAAATATATAAAGACGAAGTACACAACAGATTTCTGACGTGTTAGAGCAAAACATAATAGAGCCCTCGAACTAAAAACTCTTGCAGATACTGATAACAAAGTTGCACAAATAACGTCCTTCTGAATACCAACAGAAATTGCTAAAAATAGAATGCTGGTTTTATTTAGGGATTCCTAAGAACCACTACTACTACAAACTAAAAACCAAGTGTTGAGGTCGGTAAAATAATCCCCTGACATGTGATGTTTAAAAAAAAATTCTTACTAACGATGCGTTTAAGAGAATAGCAGACGACTTTGGTTTAGGCACGTCACAAGTGTCTCAGACTTTAAATATTTGTTTGCCTAAACTAAGTTCCCTTCTGTCTCACCTCATTACATGGCCTTCCAGACGTTCAATTCAAATGTCCATGCCGTTACAATTCAGATAGGTATACCTAGGTTTTTTAATGTACAATATATTACTGATGTTTCGAAATTGAAATAGAAAAACCTACCTCACCGAAACGTCGACCACTCACTTACTTAGTTAGAGTACAAGGAATGCAATACGATTAAAACAGCACTTGACTTCCTGTACTCCGAACGGCCCCATTAATTTTATATCTGAAGAGTATTGGGGGGGGGGGGGGGATTAGCGACAACTTGCTAGTACAAAGAGTTTTCATTACTTTTTCCAATGGAGCGTATGAGCAATTTTTCTTTTCTTTTGTTAACTTGTGCTAATAAAAATGGCACCTATCAATAATAGTACACATCTGCCCAACCTCTTAATTTTTCTTTTCAAATTTTCGTACTCAATTATTAGGTAAGCATTAACAGTAATCATAATCTTTTTTGAACATTCGCAGGAGGCAAATAAAAGTAAAATTAAATTTTACATTTCCGATGACAACGAAATATTGAAACTGGTAGTCGCCGAAAATCCTTTCTTGGACCCAGATAATTATTGGAAAAGGATAGTGGAGGTAAATGTGGGTCATTCCATTGTTGTTTGAACATTTGCTGTCCCTGCCCTTTCAACCAATTTTTTAGTAAGAGTACTTTCTTTTTTTATTTGCGAATGTGAAATGACAGGAATTCTATAGGTTTTTTAACGAGGAATTCAATGGTGTGGTCCAAAATTTTATAATTGTTTTATGTAAAAAAATATTTAATAAAGAAAAGTCAAAATGTTCAGGAATGTTACTGTCCCCTCCAGGAGGATGTTTCACGTGGGTTGAACAGTCCTACAACGTGAAGGAGGGAAAAAAGAAGCAGCTATTCTTCCTTTCTTTCTTTTTTGTCAGGATGTTCTAGTGGACACTAATTTATTTATACAGTTATCAGTGAACTCACAGAAACCAAAAATGAAGCTGTCCCCTAGTTTTACAGAAAACTGTCATCAGGAATGTTACCATAGTTGTGGCAACACTGTTCAACTGAGAAATGGCGGGCAATCATCTGTTATCACTAAACACCTGTTTTCTATTAGTTTGTGTGTAGCACATGGTGTGAAAGGAGCTGGTTGGAGAAGAGGATGATTTTCTTCTGAAAAAATGGTATGTCCCTTTAATTCATAATCAGGACTGTTACCACTGTTTTGTTCCAAATGATTATTGCTAAAATTTCAAATCCATGACCCATAATAAGTATTCTGGTGAACAATTCGTAGAAAGCATTGTTTCCTAACCTATACCTTATGGTAACCTGTTGCATGCTGTCAATACAAAAAATTCAGGAATGTCACCACTCGGGAGTGTTACCAAGTGGAAAGTAACACTCATGAATGAACAGTAACATTCCTGAATCATTGCATGTATTTTACTAAATGATTCCATTCCCTTAAGTATTACTGAAGAAAAATTGGTAATACAGAGCTAACCAGAAGGCAGGTAATTCTACTGGATATTGACAGTGGTACCAAATCAGTTTGTTAGGTTTTTACCTGTAACTACAATGTTGCATATGTATCAGTAAATAAACAGATTTTTTGATACAGATAGGTACCTAATATATTTTTAATTTCTACCTCATGCAGGCCCTATCAGCAGCAGAAAAACAGCGGCGCTACAGAGAGAAGAGGAAGTTGGACAGCAACCGAGACGCCATTTACAGGGAGAAGGAAAAAGTTAGAAATGCACGAAGAAAGAAAATGTCGGAAACTGGACCTCGAGAAGCAAGGAAGAAAAGAAGAGACTGGAGGAAATGGGCTGCTGCCAGTAAAGATAGAAAAAGACGCTTGGAAGCTGTGACAGACACTCCACCTTCTACGCCAACACGTACTGATTGTGACTCACCTTTAGTACCTTTTCTTCCTGGGCCTTCGGGTAACGTGAGAAGAGGGAGAAGGGTTATTGCGAAAAACAAAAAAAATTCATGCTTGAAAATCTCAAATTAAAAAACAAAATTCAAGCTTTGGAAGCACAAAATGCTCTTCTTGTCTCAAAAGCTGAACGGTACAAAAAGAGGTACCAACGAGCTGAGCAAAATGTAAGGCCTCCCAAAACTAATGAACCTACCACACCTAACAGTAAAGCTGTGAAGGCTGTCACAGATAGTGTAGAAAAATCACTCTCTCCTAGGTCAGCCAAAAGAATTAAAAAAAGTCCTGCTGTTAGAGCACTCACTACGCACTACTCATTTCTTGAAGAGCTTAAAAAGGCTGATAAACCAATAAAGCAAAAAATAGGGATATTAAAAATATGGTCTTCTCGGCAAGACCTCCTATGTACAGTACCGCTCCTATAGCATACCTGACACACACGAACGTCAGCGTTCTTTCGTTGTCATTCCACAACGAAATAGGCTCTTTGTTCAACCCTCTGTGAACTAGACTCTTTGTAGAGTAACAACACATATTAATCAAAATAATCCGATGTATAATTATAATCAGATAATCATATAATTACTCAGTACAATAATTATACTCATCTGTAATTTCCGAATATCCGAAACTAGTGACTTCGTATGTGATCAAGTTGGCATATCTGCCAACTCCCTTTGTTCTATTGAGGCTAACGCCATCTTTGCTCACTCTTCTCCGTTCCGCTCGTCTAATAAGACATAGCTCTGTTCAGTGTTTTCATAAAACTCTCATATTATACTTTTCAAGTGATAATCGTCTCTATCTGTGTTTCCGTCATAAATACAAGGATATTTCTGCACTCGTGAAACTCGTCTTTATTGACTTCACCAAATATGTAAGTCTATTTGATTCAGTTATATTCGTTGGGAAACTCCGACCTAAACCTCACTTATCATTCGGTTTGAAACCAATGTTCTGGCACGATATCGTTAGACGTCTTATGAACTAAGTTTCTATAGCAAATTAAAATCGATGTGCGTATAAGCGCCCAAAAGTAAGTCTTGGTCTTAGTGATGAATATGTTAACAATGATTTGGCTTCTCTCCCGGAGTTTTGTCTTGGCTCCCTCCCGAGTTCCGTTTTTGTCAAGGACGCCATCGTGGTTGCAATGACGCGCTACGACAAATGGCGGACATCCGCTTTGTTCATTTTTCGGTCTGATCTCAGACTGATTTTTTTTTTTTTTTCTTGTTTGTATCTCCCTCTGGGCTCCCACGTATTTACTCGAACGTTTCTGACTGGTTTTTAGGGCAAATAAAGGTTCAGAGGGACTTTCTGTTTTCATCACCAAGGTGTTGAGTAGGGGGTGACTGAAACGCTCTGTTCACAGGTTCCGAAACGTCCGATAGAGCTCTCCTGTGAACAAAATCCGATCGATTTCATAATCGAGAGCGTAAACCGTGTGTTGTTTGTTTATATTCCGTCCAATGGAACTCCGGTTCCTTCCGATATCCGTTTGGAATAAGGGTACCTAGATTCCTTCGGATAAAATTTATGCTTTCTGTCTCCTAGCGCCATCCGCATACGGGCGAAGTCGTACAGCATCCTTGGCCCTGAAGGTGGCTGTGCGCACGAGTTTGCGCGATGGTGGTTATGCCACCAGCCCGAGTCAGGAAAGATCGCCACTGCCTTTAGTGCACAGGCTTCCGATTCCGTTCCGCCTAACGATAAATAAGACACGATAAAAGAATGCATTCTTTATAGTACCTATATGGATACTTCGTGAGTGGTCGATTTCAGTGCACATCCGATACTTCTGTTACTCCTGGCGTAAAAGTCAAATCAGACGAGGGTACCCGGTACGTAGCTCCCATGGTGGAACGTCGTTGTACGTTCGCGCCCGGGTCTAATCATAATGCACGTATCTAATGGCGGGCCTATAAAATCAATAGGCCCAAGGGCCGCAACTCAATGGGAAGATCACTGGGCAATAACTTCCTGGAGGTAAAGAATGGTCCGTTGACTTTTATGTCACCGTCGCAGAAAGGTCGCACGTATTCCGTCAGTCACCAGGGAGAGTTTTTCCGATCCGAAAAAGCCTTATCATTGTTGACTAAAAATATGTACAAGGGCCCGAAATGTGTCTTTCCGCTGTCAGTTCACCTGCTATAAAATTTTTTGATGTCCGTATGTATCATGAGAGTTGGATACCTATTTTCGAAATATAATTTCTGTAAATAGTATCAGAAGAGTCAAATCCGTCCGAAACATGTGATTCCTATAAATTACCATACCCCTGATTTCGTATTGAACTGACAGGTTGCCATATCTCCGTCGTAAGCCCGCCAATCTGTGAAGAGAAAAATCTGTAAATTCTTTATAAGAAAAATCCGTAGATTCAGGACTACAAATCCGTAAATCCAAAAAGTCCGTAGACTCAGGTCTAAAAATCCGTAAATCCGAAATGAAAAAGTCCGTAGATTCAAGACTACCAACCGTTGATCTGAAGTAAGAAAAGTCCGTAGATTCAAGACTAAATCTGTAAATCTGTAAATCTGACATAAGAAACTAGAAATATTTGAAGCATATTTGAATAAAGACACATTTCGTAGGACCAAGCCCGCAAAATACCAAGACAAGAAAACGCATATCGAATGCTCGAACAATTTTACCAAGATGAATGCGGTGCACTAATCCGCAATTTGCATTTAGCGATGAGTGAGGTGATTTCTGATCCTTGTTCCGTTATTGAGCTATGTACTAAATGTTTGGACTCCGTTTTTCAGCATCCGTAAGACTGAGGACCTGACTAAATGTCAGACTCAGGTCTTAACTGTCCGTAAGACTCATGTCTTGATAATCCGTATCAAAATCCAGCGCTGGTGTTTTTGATATGTCAATACTGATCAATTTGTCGAACTTATGTAATGTCCAAACAATGTCTGTGTATTGTGTATGTCCCGTATGTGATACTGCTTTCTGGTTGCAGATTTTTTTTGCTCCCATCCGAACATCCGATTCTCGTCATGAGTGACCAATCCCACGACGAATTCTCCATCGCGGACGATCTCGAAGAGATGGCCCGCGCGAGATTCGCTGATCCGATACCAGACGCAGTTCTGGGACAACCTGGCGACTCTGCTCCGATTCCGACCTCCGACCCGTCCGTCTCAGTCTCTGACCCGTCCATAGAACAGCTGAGGCTTCAGGCCGCCAGGTCATCCGACGAGATACTGGCGAGGTATCTCGAAACATTTAAACATTCCGTGTTTCCGTGCTTTGGAAAATTTACTGAAAAATTATCTAAACTGGACAATAAGATAAATTACTTAGCTGGCCAAGTCCAGAACCCTCCGACCTCTGTGGCTCCCGTTGAACATCCGGTGGCAAATGCCACTAATCCTTCTCCAACCGTTTCCGCTATTCCGATGGAAGTAGATGGAAACGCTTCATCTACTCCCTTTATACCTCCAAGTTTGAATGTTCAGTTGTCCGGCCATGCGAGAAACCCTTATGGGGTCAGAAAAATTGATTCCGTTCATTTGACGCCTGTGGCGAAGTTAAAAGACGCTGACCAGTTTAAATATTGGCGCCGTAGTGTGGTGGGTCAGCTGGAGATGACTGAGTGTTCCTTTGTCCTGGATCCGCAGGAACCGGCTCCGTCCGCCTTTTCCGAGGACGAGCTGGTTACTGTTCGGAGAAAGGTCAGGTACTTCATTCAGGAGTCTCTAGACACCTACTACCAGGATCTTGTGCAAGATCTTTCCGATCCGAAACTGATATTAGAAAAACTCCAGAGGGTGTGTGATCCGTCATCCACCTTCCAATTAAAACGCCTCGTGACTGCCTTCAATACTCTTCGTTTTGATCCGGCGGCGGAAAGAGCTGTTGAGTTTCTTGGTCGTTTCGACGACCTTCAAAAGAAATTGTTTGCTATCAGTCCAGGGATGCTCACGCCGGAATACGTCAAACAAATCTTCGAGATGGCAATTGAAGGGACCTTGAAGTATTCCAAAGCTGAGCTTCAGGGGTTCCGATTTACCATCTCAGAATTAAGAGACCTCTTGCTCGAAGATGAGCTCCGAGGGGATCAAGTAGCCCCAACATCCGGTGACAGTTCACATGTTTTCCGACAAAGAGTAGCCTCCACTAGAGGTAGGGGCGGGCAGTCCGGGCGGGGAGGTGGTCCGAACAAATATTCGAATCGGGGGATTCCGGGAAAGGATTTGACTCTTCACAAATCCTCTCCACCGTCACACACTATTAAATCTTCGGTTGTGTGCGCCTACTGTAAAAAGAAGGGCCATAACAAATCGACTTGCTTCAGGGCTAAGAAATTATGCTTTAACTGTGGCAAGTCTTCCGCTCACCGGGCATCAAATTGCCCTTATCCGAGTGTGCTGACAAAACCCCCTTCCGCAACAAGTAAGCCTCCCTCTGGGGCCATTCCGAAAACTGGTCAGACGTCTACTTCCTTCCGTTCCAATCCGAAAAATAGGTACTCACAACTTCCGAAACCTAAACAAAGTCCCAAATATGCTGGGACCAGTCACTCTGGTCCGGGTCCCCGTTTATATACGATGCCCGCTGGGCAAGCTAAACTTCTTGAGCGGGTTTTCGGGCAGCATTCTGATGCTGTCTTCTCCGTGGTCCAACCCTCCCTAGCCGTCTCTGAGGATGATTCTGATGTGTGGGTGTCCATGGGCCCTGAGGAAGCTCAACATGCGAGCTCTCTCAATGTTCTCCATGAAACTCCCGGACCTTCAGGTAATGCGTTATCTTTTGATGAAACCTCTAACTGCTTTACGGCGATAGTGGACTCTGGGTGTACTGAACACATGACAGCCACGAAGGCACATTTGAGTAACTTCCGCCGTTTGCAAAGTACGCGAACTTTCAAGTGCGCTAATGCGTCCAATGACGCAGATCTGTCCGTTGATTTCTGTGGCAACATTGATTTCATTAATAATGGTCAGCCTTCTCAGCTGCAGTGTGTTCTGTACTGTCCCAACTTGTCTAACAATTTATTTTCTGTTCGGAAAATTGCACGGGCTGGCATCACCGTTCTGTTCTCAAAAGATAAAGTCGATTTTATTCGGGCGGACACGGGTGCTGTCATCAAATCAGGCTATTTCCGTGGGGGTCTTTGGTGGGTTGACTTTCCGATCGCCCGCCACTCCGAATCCGCTAATTTTTCGCTATCTGATATATCCGGGGCCAAACGGCCCAAACTTGATGCTACCCTGGCTGCTTCCCATGGACAGCCGTGCACTCCCTCTCGGGTCGGTGCTCGGCTGGGAGGGAGTGATGTGGAAACGCATCCAGGTTCGTCTGGGAGGGAGCATTCCGAATCTAGGGAGCATTCCGAATCTAGGGAGCATTCCGAATCCTGTCCTCCTATGACCTGTGATGACACACCCGTGATAAGCCAAGATTCCATTGACACTAAACTCTCAAATTTTGACAATGAAAATATCAGTAAATTGTACAGTCCACCGCATTGTTCAGATATTTTGTGGCATCTCCGTCTGAACCACGCCTCAAAACAATATTTAAATGCAGCCAAAAAGTTCCTACCAGAACTGAAAGGTATAACATTCTCCGATAATGTCACAATGTGCGAGGACTGTCATCAGGCAAATACTGTCCGCAAATCACATACACAAAGCCGACAGAGAGCCGAAAATCCGTTTGCTACTTTGTTCTCAGATTTAATGGGGCCAGTCAGCCCGGCAAATTTCCGCTCCGGTGATACCTACATAGTAATCTTTGTCTGTAGCTTTTCCCGGTATGTGTTTGCTTACACTCTGAAAAATAAAAAGGAGGTTCACTTGGCTCTCAGAAAGTGTCTTCGTGAAATAGCATCCATAACATCCAAAGACAAAAATGTATTTTGCATAAGTTCAGATAGAGGACTAGAATTTCAGACTTCAGACATGAAGAAACTAATGTCCGATGAGAACATTATCTGGAAGCCAAGCCAACCTCATACTCCGCAACAAAATGGATGTGCGGAGAGAGTTAATCAGGAACTCAAACATAAGATAAGAGTAAACCTACTCTCTGCACGAATGCCATTATCCTTTTGGGGCCATGCGCTCAATTATTCTGTGTTTGTGTATAATCGCATGCCACATTCCTCTAATCTGTTTAAGAGTCCGTTTGAAAAGATGAAAGGATATCCTCCGTCCCTTAAATTTATGAAACGTTTTGGCTGTCTAGTGCACTATGTGGACGTAGGCAGTAAATCTAAGTTTGCTCCGAATGCTAAAAAGGGATATTTGCTTGAATCTTCCGACACCGGTTACGTTATATTTTCCGAACAGCACAAAACTCTGGTAAATTCATGTGATGTGAAATGCATAGAGACCATTGTGTACGGTGACCGCATCCGAGATTATCCTAGATATGGGTGATGACCCAGAATCAAACAATGAATCCGAACATTCCGAAAATATTGTTGCTCTTCAGAAATGTCAAGACAGGGATTCTGAACCGTCTACATACAAAGAAGCTATGGCCTCTCCCGATAAGGACTTTTGGGAGGGAGCTATCCGGGAGGAACTTGAATCCCTGATTGACATGAACACTTGGGAACTCGTACCAAAATCCAGCTTACCCCCTAGGACTAAAGCCATTAAGTCTAGATGGGTTCATAAGAAAAAGCGAGAATCTGATGGGTCAATCCGATACAAGAGTAGATTAGTGATAAAAGGGTTCGCAGATACCAACAAGTATTTGATTTCCGAAACTTTTGCTCCGGTCGCCAGGCTAGGTGACGTCCGCTTATTTTTTTCTGTAGTCAATAGGTACAAATTGCATCTATTCCAATTGGATGTGACTACTGCTTTTCTGCATGGCACTCTGGAAAAACCAGTATACATGGAAATTCCGGAAGGTCTTGTTGAGTTGACTGAGCTGGAACAAGACCCAATTGACCCATTTGTCTGTTGTCTGAAAAGATCATTATATGGTCTTAAAGTATCGCCCAACCTCTGGTATAAGAAATTTAGTGAAGTTCTGTTTAACCTGGGGTTTGAGGCATATCCGTTTCAGTCATGCTTGTTCAAGTGGCATCATGATTCGATTTTCGTTTTGTTGCTTATCTATGTCGATGATTGTCTGCTAGCCACTAACGATAATGAGAAAGCACTTGAGGTCATCCGAAATCTTCAGAAAGAAATTAAAATCAAAAATCTGGGAACACCAAAGAAATTCTTAGGTTTTGAGATTATAAGAGATACGACCAAACAAGTGATTTTCATACATCAAAAATCTGCAATTGAGTCACTGATTGATAAATACCTTTATCCGAAATCAAAAATCAGTGAAATTCCGATGTCACCAACCACTTGTACTCTGGGCGCTCAATTGGAGTCAGCTGGGGATGAGGGCGCGTGTGCGGATCTGCCTTATAGGGAAGTAATAGGGTCACTTCTATATAGGGACCGGGGTAAGTGTAAATGTGGGGTAAGTGGAACCCACGCCTTCATGAGGTACTAAGAGCGCAGATACGATGGCGAACCCTATCACGTTTCATCTGTACTACTTCCTTCTACCTCAAGATCGGGCTTGGAGCGACGTTGAAGCGCGTACGCGTGGTGGTTTATGCATTGTTTCAGTCAGTCTTATTTCCACTCCTGAGTCGAGTTGGTGGTGCCCGTCGTCGTTTTTTTTTCCTCGTCGCCCAGAGAGGCTTACTGACGCGTTTTTTGAGGTAAGGGTATACTACAGGATTGTTTAAAGTGCTGTAAATGTTTTGAAGCCCTATTTATAAGAGGATAGCAGATAGTTGCTAGGTTCCTCTTGCCCCACGTTTTTCATGGTCTGGGGCAAGTGGAACCCAAACAGATGGGGTAAGTGGAACCTATGGGTTCCACTTACCCCACATGGTTTCCACTTACCCCACATGGTTTCCACTTTCCCCAATGTGGAAAAATCATGTTTATCATACATAAATAGTACCTATCTATAAGATACCTATTAAATATATCAAGGATTAGCGTCGTACCTACCTACCTAATTACTTGCTTAATACCTACCTACTTACTTCATTGATACATACATATTTTGTTTTCATGAGCTTGTACCTAACCAACCTAGGTAGGTAGAGGATTCCTGTTCCTGCTGAACTTTTAGTGTCTCCTCCACTATTGTAATGTTGTCACTCTTGTTTCAGTTAGATATGGTGCGCACATATGTTCGTAAAACACACGCGAGCAACTTCGAACTGCAATCGCTTTGGTCACATCTGGTGAGCTTCCTCTCTACAGAGCATGTAAGAATTACAACATTCCCAAGGCTACTTTGTACAAGCATGTTAAGAAGCAGAGAGGTGTCAAAAGTCAAACCATGGGTCGGCCCACAGCTCTCAGCTTCCCTGAAGAAAAAATAATTGCGGATTGTTTAGTAACTATGGAAAAGTGGGGGTTCGGTCTGACAAAAAAAGAAGTGCTGGCGATGATTGGTCAGTATGTGTGTAAAAATGGGATAGCCACACCATTTCGAGATGGTGTACCTGGTGACGATTATTTCAATCGCTTCAAGAAGACATTCAAGTTGAGCATTAAAAAGTCACAAAACGTAGAAGTATCTCGTCAGAAAAGTATTGACCCATTCAACATAGCCGACTATTTTGCATTGTTAAAAACTGTGACCGATGGTGTTCCCCCATCACAGATTTTTAATTTAGACGAAACCAGTTTTTGTGTGGATCCCAAAAAGACCAAGATTGTTGGTAAGAAGGGAGTCGCAGCTCAGAGAGTCACCAGTGGGCCAGGAAGAGAGAACATATCAGTCCTATTTGGAGCAAATGCTATTGGAGAGAAATTACCCCCATTGGTAATATTCAAAGGTAAAAATGTGTGGGATTCATGGATCCCTAAAACAGGTGAATTCACTCAAACCTCATATGCAGCTACGAAAAAAGGTTGGATGGACAACATCACGTTCGAACACTACTTTGTGAATAATTTTATTAAGAACATTCCCTCAACAAGGCCCGTAATCGTAATTTACGATGGGCTTAGTTCTCATGTAACTCTTCCACTAGTTCAGGAAGCAAAGAAACATAATGTGACAATTTTAAAATTACCCCCCCATAGCACTCATATGCTCCAGCCCATGGATTTAAGTGTGTTTAAGCCATTAAAAGATAGGTGGGACGAAGAAGTGGTAAAATGACAAAGACATAACTATGGCTACAAACTTCCAAAATCGGTGTTTGTAAGTTTGTTATCAAAGATTTGGATCGAGCTAGACCCACAAGTGATAAGAAATGGGTTTGGGAAAGCTGGCATAGTGCCATATAGCCCCGATGTAATTCCTGCTAATAAATTTGACCCACACCAGTATCGGAAGTGGTGTGAATTTAATCAGCGAGTACTAACTGCTGTTGCGGAACACCCTTCACAACCCTCCATCTCTCCTCTCCATCCAACACAGCAAACTCATCCGAGTACATCCCAAGCTAATACGCTCGCAATTGATGTAGTGGAAGAGCCTTCACAAACCTACACCTCTCCTCTCCATCTACCACAGGAAACTCACCCTTGTACATCCCAAGAAAATACTGCACCCAACGCAAGTACACCATTTGACACTCCTGGACCATCAACATCCCACACAGCACCTCTGGCAAGAAAGTTTTCATTTGAAGAGTTGCTGTTGGAGAAAATCAAGCAGTCTCCACGAATAAGTACCAAACGGAAGAGGGTTTGCCCAGGAGCTGAGGTAATAACATCTGAAGAAGCTTCACGAAAATTGGAGGAGTTGGCAAAGCAGAAAAAGGATGCCTGTATTAAGAAAAAAAAACAGGGGGGAAGAAGAGCAACAGCAGTGGAAGAAGAGAGCAGTGGGGAAGATTTTGAAGATGTGGAGAGAAGTGGCTCAGAATCGGAAGGGATGGATATGGAAGAGGAATGCCAAGACATAGAAGCCGAAGATAATTTTATGAACATAATGACGAAGAATGTTTCAGAATCAACATTAGGTGATTGGGTTCTTGTCAAGTTACAGTCAGGAAAATTCACGAAAGTGTTTGTTGGACAACTGACAGATGTCTTAAATTGTTTGGAAGCCAAATTCGCCAGGAGGGTCTCCTCTTCCTCAACTTTTCATTGGCCTTACGTGGAAGACAGAAGCATTATTCATCGGGATGAGATTATTAATTTTCTACCAGCCCCAACTTTTCAAAAACGTGGATATTTTAAATTTCCAATGTCTTTTGATTGTTATAATGTTGGCTAAGTTGACTTAAAAAAGAGAAAAACATTCCGTTTTGCACTTGAGTAGGCTAGGTACAATTGTCCTGATCGATTTCTGGTCATAAATAATGATTTAAGTACCTAACAACCTAACCATATCATCTGGTCATACCTATTTTAAGCTGCCTAGTGAGTACCTAGTCGTTTGAACTTACTAGAAAAGCCTCAGTTTCTTTACACTTTTCATAGGTACCTACTACTGTTTTTATACACTACTGTTACGTTCTACAATTCATGACAATGAACGAATCCTACAAAGAAGACTAGTCTCTAATGTACGTAGGTACCTACTTGATTATATAGTTTATTTGATGTTTATTTGAAACAGAAGTGTTACTGCTAGTATATTCTTCGTAGGAGATTTAGAGTTTTATGATTTAAAGTGTTTTCCTATTTTTCATTTGATTTTATCTAGGTAGGTATACTGTCTGCAAGTTATTCTGGTAAGGTTCCGAAAATGTTCAACCTAAAGTATGCCACTAAACATAACCAAGTGCATTATTACATTATTAGGAGGCTTTGTGTGCCAATTTATATCTGGAACAGTTTTTTCAATCATTTTAGAGGCTTTGAGTGCCGATTTTGGTATCCTAAAATTGTTGTCATTTTCATTTCCCCCCCAAGAAAAGTGTTCTTTAAATAAAAAAATTGTTTACTGACATTTCTTTTTGTCTACTTTTCGTTTACGCTTGCCCCGTTCCCATTCCAATGGTTTTAGGGCACAAACGAGGTATGGGTTCCACTTACCCCGATTCAAGGGGCAAGTGGAAATCTTGGACCGCTAAGAAAAAAAGTTTTTCTGTCACGAGTAATGTTAAGCTACTGACCCCAATTTTTCCTAACTAACTGACAGTAAATTTTTAAACATATGCTGAAAATTTGATGCAAATCAGTGCCAAATTGTAGGTTCTAGCAAAGGATGAAGTTGAACTATTGATTTTATGGGTTCCACTTACCCCGGTCCACCCACAGAACTGTACAAGGCCTGATATCTCCTTTTCTGTCAACTTCATGAGCAGGAAACAGGTGGGGTACACTCTCACTGACTGGAACCATGTTATGAAAATTCTGCAATATCTGAAAGGTACTTCCGACTATGGTATTTTGATTTCAGGAAAATCCGAAGATCTCATTGCGTATTCAGACGCATCCCTCGGGACCAGTTCCGCAAACGGTCGCTCAACCACGGGTTACCTGATTAAATGTTTCGGGGACATGGTTGCCTGGAGATCGAAAAAGCAAACTCATGTTGCTTTATCAACCTGTGAATCTGAATATATTGCTATGTCTGATACCTGTAAAGAACTAACCAATATCCGAAGTTTGTGTGAATTTTTGACAGGAACGATGTTGACTCCGACGCTGAAATGTGACTGCGCTCCGGCAATTTCTGTTGCCATGACTAATGATTCCAAAACTCTGAGGCACATCGTGAAGCTGTGCATGCACTATGTGCACGAAAATTACAAAAATAATAAGTTACAAATTGTCTGGGTGCCGACTGAGGACCAGTTGGCAGACATCTTTACCAAAGCTCTGCCTTTGGAAAAGTTTCTCAGATTCCGTGAACAACTGACCTTTCGTAATTAAATTGTTGTTCTTTCTCTGCACTTTCAGGAGCAAAGGAGCCATGGGTGTAACTTCCCCATCGACTCATCACTCCGACTGCTTCGTAACTCTCCGACTCCTCCGTGACTCTCAGACTTCCGCAACTTCTCTGAGACTCTCCGATATTTCCGACTCCTCCGAAATCTCCGATACTTCCGACTTCTCCGAAATCTCCGATACTTCCGACTTCTTCGACATCTCCGATATCTGATATCTGTAAAATCTCCGTTATTCGGACTTGCAATCAGTTTTGATTCTCTTAAATTCTAAATTTTAAATGAAATGAAAATTTGAACCTTAAGTTATTTAAATTTGAAACTTGAATTATTGCCACACTGAATTAGTTAAATACTAAATGAATCAGTGTATGCCTAAGCAATTTGCACTTGCTAGCTTTGGAAATTCAGCTTTTGACTAGTGAATTTAAAACCTGTAATCTAACCTTTGGTTCTCCTTTTGTGCGATTAAGCTATAATGTCACCACAATAAGTCAGATACCGTTCAAGCTAAATTCACTGTTCAACTTAGGAAATTTGTGTTATTTCAATGGTCACTATTCGAATTCATACAAACTGATGTTGTCGTATTGTCTGCTGCGAACATTGTTGTTTCGCTTTTTACTTTTTGGTATCTTGACTGTCGTTCCTCGAAGAGGAGGGAGTATTAAAAATATGGTCTTCTCGGCAAGACCTCCTATGTACAGTACCGCTCCTATAGCATACCTGACACACTACTAGAGGTGTCATTCCACAACGAAATAGGCTCTTTGTTCAACCCTCTGTGAACTAGACTCTTTGTAGAGTAACAACACATATTAATCAAAATAATCCGATGTATAATTATAATCAGATAATCATATAATTACTCAGTACAATAATTATACTCATCTGTAATTTCCGAATATCCGAAACTAGTGACTTCGTATGTGATCAAGTTGGCATATCTGCCAACTCCCTTTGTTCTATTGAGGCTAACGCCATCTTTGCTCACTCTTCTCCGTTCCGCTCGTCTAATAAGACATAGCTCTGTTCAGTGTTTTCATAAAACTCTCATATTATACTTTTCAAGTGATATTCGTCTCTATCTCTGTTTCCGTCATAAATACAAGGATATTTCTGCACTCGTGAAACTCGTCTTTATTGACTTCACCAAATACGTATGTCTATTTGATTCAGTTATATTCGTTGGGAAACTCCGACCTAAACCTCACTTATCATTGGGTTTGAAACCAATGTTCTGGCAAGGGAATATCATGATTTCTAACAAGAAAGTACAGACTGTTGACTTATGCCAGTAAGGTTGTTGGGCTAGCAGCTCGTCGTCGTGCTGTAGCCAGAGTCCACAAAAAAACTAGCAAAATTAAGTACCTAATAGAGGAATTCTTTCTTTATGACGATGTATCTCGTGCAAGTGCAGGGGTTAAAGAAACTTTAACCCGACATAAAATGAAAAAACAGAAACTATACTTGATGTGCTCAATGAAAAAATTGCATGCAAAGTTTTTAAGAACTAGTGGCATGCGTCTGTCATACAGCACTTTCGCCAAGCATCGCCCTTTCTATGTTTGCAAGCCATCAGTGGACCAAAGAAATACTTGTTTGTGCAAGTATCATGAAAACATTTCACTTTTGTCTTGTAAGATGAAGTTCTAGGCCTGTTGACCACTTCCGATTCTCATCAGCTAGTGCATGAAATTGTTTGCAGTACATCATCATTCAACTGTATGTACAATAGATGCAAGGAATGTAAAAATAATACTGTGGCAGTTTGTGAGGAAAGTAAGCTCAGTGAGATGGTTGAGTGGGAACAATGGGAACAAACCACAGAAATAAGGAGGGTGAAGGGGGAAGATAAAACTAAAAAACTTACAAAGAAAGTCCCTCATATTGGTACAATGCAAAATCTGATGGAAACATTTCATTCGAAAATGAAACACTTTAAAACTCATGTGTACAATGTAAAAATGCAACACATGCAAACAAAATTTAGATGAGACTTCAGCAATGTTACTGATAGATTTTTCAGAGAATTACTCCTGAAAATTGCACAAGGAAGTGCAGTCCTATCATTTTGCTGGAGCCAGACAACAGGCAACTACATACAGGGGTGTTATATCTGACAGGGGTGACCATACCATTCGCATCCATCTCTCCTAGTCTTGAACATGGGCCCAACGCCATTTGGGCTCATCTCTCACCTATTCTGAATTACATCACGGAATACCACCCCGATGTAAACTCAATCCCTTCTTTTCCGATGGGCTGTCGACCCAATACCGACAGAAAAAAATTTTTTGGTTCTTCTGCAACGAGATGACGTTGCGTTCTTTCCAAGCAACTTGGTCTTTTTTTGAATCGGGGCATGGTAAGGGAGCTGCAGACAGTGAGTATAGAAGTAACTAGAGCGGCCTTCGAAAGGGCCGGGGTATGTTCACCTTCCCCCACTCCCTGGTGCCATGCTCTGCGCGTTTCCTTATTCTCAGGTAGAGAATCTCAGCAGTTAGTTGTTGACGCGCCTACTTGTCTGAAGTGTGCTTTGATTTTTAGTCCGTTGAGATTGTTTTTATTGACTGTTATAAGTTTAGTAACTTTTAAAAAGAGAAAATGCCGACTGAGTGTGTCGCGTATGGATGTCAAAACAGTGAGAGAACCAAAACCGTTGGTGATGGCGAGGTTAGGAAGATTTCCTTTCACCGTTTCCCTAAAGCCCCTGAACTCAGAGAAAAATGGGTGCGATCAATAAGAAGGGAAAAATGGAACCCAACCAACCACAGTCGTGTTTGTAGTGACCATTTTAAAGAATCTGATTATGATCATTCATCTCCTTTTCGAAGCTATCTAAAAAAAGATGCCATTCCGTCAATTTTTTCTTCTTTTCCACCTCATTTACAGCCGTCAACTTCCACTTCGAAGATACCGCGGAGAGTTTTGAAGCGGAATTTCTCACCATGTCCATCTCCGGTTCCAGAAAAAATAACAAAAACTGACTTAGAATTAACTTCGGAAAAACTTGAAAAAACCAAACAAAGGCTAATTGCTACAAGGAAAAAGTTGCGAAATGCCAATTTGAAACAGAAGCGGATGAAAGTGAAAGTGGCAAATTTACAAGAGATCGTGAAAGAATTGAAAAATAAGAATTTTATATTGTCGGAACACGGTGATTTATTACACAACATTTCCAAGACATCGTTTTGCCTGATGCAGAGAGAATCTCAGAAAAAAGTGAACCCAAAATTGAAAAATGTATATGATGAGCGTTTGAGGAATTTCGCCATCACTCTACAATTTTTGTCTCCAAAAGCATACAATTTTGTTCGTCACACTTTTCAAACCTGCCTTCCTCACCCACGAACAATAGCCAAGTGGTATTCGTCTATCAATGCTAAACCAGGTTTCAGCACAGAAGTTTTCCAAGTATTGAAAGACAAGTGTCATAACCAAAATGGTCTGGTATGCTCTTTGATGTTTGATGGAATGGCCATTCGACAACATATTGACTGGGACGGTAAATCTTTGTATGGGTACATGGACTTGGGCCGTGGAAATTCTGATGACGGAGCCCCAGTGGCGAGCGAAGTGTTAGTAATACACCTTGTCAGTATCAACGCTTTATGGAAAATTCCGTTGGGTTACTTTTTCATTAAAGAAATCAGCGGTGAACAGATCTACTCACTGACTTCGCAATGCTTGCAACTTCTTTCTGAAGTGAACATCAAAGTTGCCTCTATCACGTGCGATGGTACCTCTTCCAATTTTGCTTCTTTTGCAAGGTTCGGATGTAATCTGAAAGATCCCTACCATCTTCAGACGAATTTCAAGACTGGACCCCATCATGTTCATGTTTTCCTTGATCCATCCCACATGCTTAAATTGGTTCGGAATTCCCTCCATGACTTGAAAGAGCTCAAGGACTCCGATGGCAGGGTGATTAGTTGGATATATTTTGACAAATTATTGTTACTGCAAGAAAAGGAGGGATTGAATCTGGGAAACAAAATTAAAAAACAGCATGTTTACTTCAAGAACCAAATCATGAAAGTAAAATTGGCAGCCCAGCTGTTGAGCACCAGTGTAGCAGATGCCTTGAAATGGTGTAAAATGAAAAAAATTCCTGGCTTTGAAGAATGTGATGGCACTATTGACTTCATAAAAATTTTCAATGATTTATTTGACGTCCTCAATTCAAGAAGTATCAGGGACAAATATCTTAAACAAGCCATCAATGAAAAAAACGAAGTTGAAATTTTTAGCGCGCTAGAGAAGGCAAAAAATTACATCCGTGGTTTAAAAGAAAAGAGTGGCAAACTCGTGATCAATGGCTCCCGAAAAACTGGGTTTATGGGTTTCCTAATATGCATCAACAGTATGATAAGTATGTATGACAAACTGGTAAAACGTGATAGTGTATTAAAGTATGTACCCATGTACAAGATAAGCCAGGATCACTTGGAACGATTGTTTGGGTACATCAGACGGAGAGGAGGCACTAACGACAACCCAAGTGCCTATGAATTTTGCAACTTGTTCCGTAAGATAATTGTGCATAAGCAACTTCATGAAAGTGACAGCCTCAGTGGAAACGCCATCCCACTTGATAAAATTGACCTTCTGGGACTTGGCTACGGGACGAATATAGCCAGTGAAGAAAAAATAAATCTATCCACTCAAAAATCAAGTATGTTGGACTCTGATGTAACACGAGAAGACGACACAATCGGAGACCTGATCGAAGATTGGCCTGAAATATTGGATGAACAAAGTTTTTCAAATTTGGTTTTGGATGTCGTCGAATATATAGCGGGATATGTTGTGCGAGGCCTTGAGAGAAAGATAAAGTGTGAAGAATGTTTACTGGCAATCAACAAGGACGAGAACAGTGCTGTGAATTTGACTACCAATTTAGTCTCAATTAAAAACCGTGGAGGATTGACTCAGCCGTCACCTGATATTACCCGCTTATGCAGGATCTGCGAGAAAATTTTCAAGACGACAGTTTCGAAATACAAAATCAAGAGCAACCTCAATCATTACACCAACAATTTACTTTCCGCTTGCTCAAATATCAACCTCTTCACAGAATCGACCCATCTGTCAACCCAGGGAGAAGACAACCACAAGCAGTGGTTAGTTGAAAGCATCGGCAAAATTTATTTCTCAATCAGAATTAAAAAATATATCCGGGACCAAAACCAGACCATTCAAGAAGAAAGAGTGAGACAGAAGCTCAAAAAAATAACTCATTTTAAAGGGCAATAATATTTTCATGTAACTCATTTGCAACAAAATTTTCTATTATTCGTTTGATTAATAAAGTTTATTGATATTTCAAGTGCATTATTTAAATTTCCTACCTATTATAGGTACTTACATACACCTATTTTTAATGACAATAAATCATCTGTACACAATCTAGAAGGAACCGGTATGAAGATGCACATGCAAGTAAGGTATTTGGCCGTGAGCAGTGGAAGACCCCTGACAGGGCGGGGCATGGCACCAGAGGGTTGGGGGGGCAGAGCATACGCCCGCTCACCTTCCAGCACGGGGAAGGCCGCTCTAGTTACTTCTATACTCACTGGCTGCAGATGGAGTTGGCGGTGTGCTGAAGAGAGCGGCTAATCAGCAGGTTGCAGACGGAAACGACATCCCAGATGCGCTGAACCTTTTCAACACGTTGAATGGTAAATCAAAAATCAAACTTTTCTTCATTTCAGAGAACGATGTCAACAACAAACTGTCAGTGCTTCCTCCCAACGTTAAAGCAGTTCCAGGAACATTGAGAATCCATCAGATAGCGATGATCACACAAAATGAAATGCTGTATAGGGAAGTCTCGTGCTATTGTACCAGGAACACTTTTCTTCAAGGTCGATTTTGTTTGTGTGTATGTGAATGGAAAGCAGCCACACTGCTTGGTGTAAAAATTCGCCCTGAGAGAGCCATCTCCCCAACTTACTCTTCAGATGAAGTTGACGAGGAAGTACCGTATGAAGATGAAGATGCAGGAGAACTGTGCAGTGACGACTTCTGTTCAGATAATGATGAGCCCATAGTACAAGAAGTGAACTACGATGAGATCAAGGCAGGGGTGCACGTCCTAGTCGAGTTTAAAGGGGGTAGTAGGAATAGAACAAAATACAGATATGCAGGTGTTTGTTCGGGGGAAGTAGATGATGAAGATGGGACTGTTTCAGTGAGATTTTTGAATGTTGTAGGCGAAAAGGGATCACTATTTAAAATGAATGAGGATGACGTCGCAGATGTGGATTGGGAACAAATTAAAGGAACCTTGCCTGACCCTAATGTAGTGTTGAAAGGTAACAGAGTGTTTTACAAATTCAGATCATAAATTGAAGTCAACGAAAAAAATGGGGAAAGATTGTAAAATACTTCACCAGCACCAGTTGGTCTCGTGATGCTGTGATACTCAATAAATATTGTTTTGAACGTTTCATTTTAGGTAGGTACTGTAAGATATTGCTCAGGGGAAGGATATGGGCAGACGTTGTCATGACACCATTTGCCATCAGCAAGCTTGGTTGAGCGTAGAAACTGGTTCAGTGGGAGGGCAGATTGAAAGATGGCGACCACCGAACGCAGTCGTCTCGGCTAAGTTTGCAAAATTGCCTTTTATACTCCTTAAGTTTAATAAATTTCTTATATCAGAAGTGGGATAAGTGACCCGCAGATCCACAGAAGCAGTTGAACGCGAAATTTTACCGTGTTGTGACCGAATCCACCGCGATGTGATTTCCCACTTGTTCCAACCCGGCGATGTGACAGATCACATTTTTGTTTCCGACCAAATTTGATTTGTGCGAATTAATTTGTTTGAATAGGCAGGTTTCGGACGATCGCATAATTGAACACAAAATTTTACTGTTTTGTGACCAATCCTTGGCGGTTTTTCGCGAGTGAACCTTAGTTGTTGCCCTGTAACGTTGTGACCACTTCCGTTATTTTAACTTTGCAGTTTTGAAGATGCGCGAGTTATTCTGTTTCAGGAAGTTGGGTTTTGGAAGAGCTGTTTTATTTCGCAAAGTTTGTTGGGAATCTCTGTAAGTATTCGTCGCCATAGGCTTACATAACTATGGATGATCAAGGAAATACTCAAGGAAGTGCTGAAGGAAATGCTCTTGTCGGTGAGTTGATTAAAGCTCTTACAAATCGTTCATTTTCCCAACAACCAATTGAATTACCTACTTTCAATCCTGAGAGAACTGACGCCACAAAATGGTTGGCCCAGGTCGACCAACTTCGTTCCGAATTTCAGTGGACTGATAACTTCATTCTTGCTTCCATTGGGAAGTTTCTTCTCCATAGCTCGCGTATTTGGTTTGAAAACTGGTCCCCTGAGTTCAGGGATTGGGTTCACTTTTCACGTGATTTTAAGGAGGCCTTCCCTCCGAGGCGTAACCTTGGGAAGTTACTAGAGGAGGCGGCATCTTTCACCTCTCTTAGCACTAATACCTATGAGACGAACGTGCACGAAAAATTATCCTACCTTAGGAGCTTACGTGCAAATTGGACAGATGTTGATATGATCGAACTCATTATGCACGGAATTTCTGAACAGGATGTTCGTTCCGCTTGTACCCTACGCAATTGTCAAACTATATCTGATTTGTTGACGTTCCTATCGGGATTTCCTCCTCCAAATCGCCCTTTTCGACCTAGTTACGCAACTGGTAGTACATCAGAAGCTTCGATTCCCTCGACTTCCAGGCTTCTTAGAACGCCAGGATTTCTCAAACGCCCAAGACTTGATTCTGATGAGCGTCCTGCTAGACTATGCCACGACTGTAATGAAGTAGGCCACATAAGGCGTCTTTGCCCTCTTCTGAGGAAAAATGGAAATGAAACACCTACCCCTCATGTGCCCAACGCGCATTCCAATGCATCTCAAGGCTATACCACCCCGCAGGGAACCCCAAAGCCTGTCAGTTTTGCTTCACCTAAGCCAGGGAATAACAATCCATGTGAATTTTGTCTCAAACTTGGCCACAGTATTGAGTCTTGCTTTCTTAAAGCTACTATAGATAAGAGGAGACAAATAAGATTAGTTGCTACTGGACCATCTGAAAGTTCAGTTCCAATTGCGATTGATGGACACCCTTTTTCTTGTCTGATTGACTCGGGAGCTGATATATCTCTCATATCTGCTCGATTTCGACCAGTATTTGAACACAAAGTTGACAGGTGTCATTCAGTAATCCGTGGTATAGTCCCTGGTCAACTAATCGCAGAGTGGTCTTGTAAAGTTAAAGTCCTTGTTATGGGTTTCACCTTTGATTTACGACTCTTTTAACCTGACCCTTCAGGTTTTTGCGATGGGACCCCCCGCCGAAAAGCGACAGGAAAAAGTGAGACCAAATAGTGAGACAAAAGTAGCGCGTATTTTATGAACCGAACGTTGCTAAGGAAATTCACTCTACAAAGCTGTAATTTGGTATGTAGGCTCCTTAGGACTTTAACTTGA
This sequence comes from Leptopterna dolabrata, assembly GCA_954871275.1. Lineage (NCBI taxonomy): Eukaryota > Metazoa > Arthropoda > Insecta > Hemiptera > Miridae > Leptopterna > Leptopterna dolabrata. Next base: position 61,904,141 of record OX940977.1, on the reverse strand, counting down.
CGCTGCCCAGGCCCCGGATCAGCTGAGTTGCTCCTACAGCTAATTTCTATGCTATTCACTGTATGAAGCTGTAATTTGGTAGGTAGCGTCCTTAGGAATTACACTTTAAGCAGCATAGGGCCGTGATCAGCTGAGTGGCTCCAAAAGATAATTTCTATGCGAAGCCCCCGCCGAGGCGCGCAGCGCCGAGTTTTGTACCAGACTCCATATTAGATTATGATGTCCTTCTAGGACGTGACATGTACAGGGATACTGGTATAATGACAATCACTGACCGTACTGGGAGCCAAGTTATTCGCAGGTCCCTGACTGCAGTGAACCGATTCACCACGGCGGCACTATCAGAGGACTTACATGTGCCGGGGGAGCATCACCAGGCCGTTTCAGCATTGCTTGGTTGCTTCCCTGATATGATAACTTCTGGAACACACGTCAGGTGTGTTAATAATGCCAGCCTAACAATTAATTTGGAAAGAGAGGTTGTTATTAATAGACACCCCTATCGTCTATCACATGACGAACGAGCTGCTGTAAGAGACATTATCTCAGACCTTCTTGCAAATGGCATCATTAGAGAAAGCGACTCCCCCTTTGCGAGTCCCATCACTCTTGTTCGGAAAAAAGATGGCTCGCACAGGATGTGTGTTGATTTCCGAGAATTGAACCGTTTCACAATAAAAGACCGCTATCCCCTCCCTCTGATAGAAGACCAGCTTGATAGATTGGGAAACAATAATAGTTACTTCACTTCACTCGATATGGCATCCGGCTTTTTCCAGATCCCCATGGCTGAAGGATCTATTCCAAAGACTGCATTTGTAACTCCCGACGGCCATTTTGAATACTTACGAGTCCCTTTTGGCCTAGCAAACGCTCCAGCAACATTCCAGCGGGCAGTCAACAAGGCCCTTGGTCCACTCCGACATAGCATAGTTATATCTGTGGGACACTTGAGAACGTTTACATGTAGTAGTTCCTTGAACTACCCTTCGACAGCCCGTTCTAAGAGAAATTCGAATAAAAAAAAAAAAAAAAATTCGAATCTCCCGCCAACGGCGAAAAAACAGGGTTGCCCTCTCGCGGGGCGCCTCGTCACCGGCCGCACCGCGGCGCCGGCAACCCTGGCGATGCCCCGATGAAACTTCACTTTTCTTTTGGCTGCCTTCTAGACAGTTCGTTCGTGCCGAGTTTTTTCGAGAGTTTTTTGTGATTGTGCTCGAAATTGGCAAGTAGAAAAACCCGTTTTTTCGTTCGCTGCGTCAAGGTAAGCTGTTGTTTTCAGTTTCCCTTATATTTCAGCGTTCAGGAGATTCGTGAAACATCGTTTTACGATGTTTACCCCGCGGTCCCCCCGGCGTCCTCGTGGTCCGGTTCTCGACGTTCTGGATCCGATTTATGTTGCGCGGAGATCTCGGGAGGATTTCGAATCCGATGAGGATGAACCTCGATATCTCCGAACGCGATTGGATCGGGACGCCGATTATATTTCTACGCGGGGATACCGTGCGCGATCTCGCTCACCCCGGAGACGTGAGGTTAACCTCGTCAAGAGACCGCGCGTTTCTCGTAGAGATACCCGAGGGACATACCGTTTTGATGATTATGGGGAGTTATCAATCGGAGATAGTCGTCACATTCGGAATGTTTACCCAACTTGCGAATTTGGGGAGCATTTCCGTGATGTCAATCGCGAATTGGCACGCGGTTTTCCCGATCGTCTTTCCCCGAGGCCTCACCCAGATCGTGAATCTGGGGGGTCTCTCGTCCGTGATACCGATCGAGAATCGGTACACCGACCTTCCGGCGACGATTCGGATCCCGACGACGCGTGGGGCGAAGGAGGGCCCGCTATTCCGCCCCCGATAGCCCCGGTAACGGGGGACCCGACTAAAGATCGTGCGGGGGCATCAGGCTCGTCGGATTTTGCGGGTTTTACCCCACCGACGGTAGATTCGGCCCCAGATCCCGGTCCTGACGCCGATTTAGATCCCCAGGTGCTTTTGGCCCTGGGAGATAACCCCGCTATTCCGCCGCCCCCAGCTCCGCGAATTCACCCTAGTATCGCGGGTCGATGGGAACACCATTTGCGAAATGGTGTCCCACTAGAGGTATTTAATGCCCTTCGGACTAAATACCCGACCCCCGCGAACTTACCGGCGCTTGCGCCCCCAAAGATGAATCCGGAGATAGCGGCGTCAGTGGGAGGGGGCCATAAATCTGTGGACGCGTACTATGCCGGGATTCAACGGCAGTGCGCCACAGCCATTTCGGCCCTTGGTATGGGCCTCTCGTCGGTCATTGAGAGAGGGGGTGCGGCCGCCTCCGTCATGGGGGACAGCTATGTTAATATGTGCGATGCGGGGCGGGCCATGACGGCCCTATTTTATGATATAAATCGCACCAGACGTCGTCTTTTGTTGGCGGTGTGCTCCCCGGCCCTCGAGCAAATTTCTAAAAATGTCCCGCCATCAGAATGGCTTTTTGGGGATAATTTGGGAGCACGTTATAAAGAATTTCTTGGGATGACCTCCAGTGCTCGGGGCTTAGTGTCCCTTAAAAAACCGCCTCCCGCACCCCCTCGCCCTCAGCAGCCCTCAGGGCCAGTAAGTCTGCAACAGGGAAACGACAGAGGCCGAGCTGCTCGTCGGGGTGGGCAAGCTCACCAACAGGCCAACAGATCCCGAGGGAACCAGTCTTCCAGGTCACAACGCCGGCCATTCAGAGGGTCACACAGCCGGAATTAAAATCGGCGCCCTTACAGGTAATTAATCCTCCCTTAGGGGGTCGATTATTTAGATTTATAGAGAATTGGCGTACTATCACGGAAAATCCCGTAATTTTTTCATGGTTGAACGGGTTTGAGATACCTTTCCACACGAGACCGACCCCCAACCCTTATTTGCGCCCACATTCGTCAGATGAGGCGTTCATCAAACAATTTTCCATTATGCTAGACAGGATGGTGCGGGAGGGGGTCGTGAGGACATGTACCTCCCACCCAGGCCAGGTGGTTTCCCCCTTTTTCCTGGTGGACAAGGCATCAGGGGGAAAACGATTTATATTGAATTTGCGCTATTTAAATTTATTTATAGACGCCCCCCACTTTAAATTGGAGGATCACCGCACTATGCGGGACCTCATTGAGCCTGGGAGTTTTGGGGCGACAATAGATCTCATGGATGCATACTATATGGTGCCTATTGCAGAACAATCTCGAATTTTTCTCAGATTCTGTTTCCAAGATCAATTGTACGAATTTACGTGTTTGCCCATGGGCATGTCGGTTTCACCGTATGTCTTTCATAAGCTCATGCGCCCTATTGTTCAATATCTTCGATTACAGGGTATAAAGTGTGTGAACTACTTAGATGATTTTGGTATCATAGGGTCGTCTCAGGTGGAATGTGCCAGGAATGTCATCATTTTGTCGGACCTTTTACAACATTTAGGTTTTGTCATTAATGACGCCAAGAGTAAATTTTCCCCTTCACAACAATTTGTTTTCTTGGGGTTTTTGTTTGATACGGCGACCCTGACAATTTCGCTTCCGCAGGAGAAGCGTTTACGGATTAAGGAGTCTCTGGATAAATTCCGCAACCCACAAATCTGCTCAATTCGACATTTAGCGGGCCTCATAGGTACACTAGTGGCCGCGATACCAGCAACCCCCTATGGGAAACTATACACTATGCATTTGGAGAGAGTCAAGGTTGAGGCCCTAAGGGAAAATGACCAGAATTTTGACGCAAAAATTCAGTTACCACTATCCATACGGTCAGATATTGAGTGGTGGAGTAGCAACATTATGACGTTGTCTAATAGACTACACAATGACGATTTTTCTCTCACTATTTCCACGGATGCGTCATTATCAGGTTGGGGGGCGACCTCCGGGGAGGCCACAATCAGCGGTTGGTGGTCAGTAGATGAGGCCAACTGGCATATTAACGCACTAGAATTAAGAGCGATTGAATTAGCCTTACATCATTTTTGTGACGTCGAGAGCGACCGCCGTATCCTCATCAGGGCGGATAATACCACGGCCATCAGCTGTGTTAATAGGCAGGGGTCCATGTTGTCCCACCGCCTGTTCGAACTATCTGAACGGATCTGGCGATGGTGTGAGCAGAGGCGTATTGTCATTTTTGCATCCTATGTCGCCTCCAAAGAAAATATAGTGGCCGATGAATGTTCTCGCCGTCTCCCTGGGATAACGGAATGGTCCTTAGGTGAGGAATTTTTTCGGGAGATCGTAAACGTGTGGGGGTGTCCCGACATCGATATATTTGCCTCTGCAGCAAATGCAAAGTGCGATAGGTTCCTCTCTTGGCACCCGGACCCTAGGGCATGGGGTGTCGACGCCTTCACCTTCTCCTGGGAAGGGTGGAGCTTTTATGCTTTTCCGCCGTTTGCGCTGATTCTCAAGGTGTTGCGCAAGATTATTGCGGAGGAATCAACAGGGATAGTGGTTGTATCGGAGTGGCCAGCTCAGCCGTGGTACCCCACCTTTTTTGAATTATTGATCTCCGCGCCCCTGTATTTTGGTCCTAACGATCGCTTATTACATTTGCCTTTCAGGGACCAGACCCACCCGCGAGCGGACACACTACGCTTAATAGCAGGGAGGTTGTCCGGCAGGCGTTCGAGAGGCGAGGGATTAGCGCCCCGGCGGTGAACACTATTTTAGCCGCGCTATCACCCGCGACATATGCCCAGTACCAGGGTTGTCGCGACATATGCCCAGTACCAGGGTTGTTATCGGCGCTGGTGGGAATTTTGTGAAACAAAGGGATTGAGTCCATGGGACCCCAAGCCTCCGGTAGTGGTGCATTTTTTGCAGACTATCCTTCAGCACACATCGGTATCGTATGCTACCTTTAATACTTATAGGTCGGCCTTGTCCCTTATTGCGGTGGAGCCCTCCTTTGGTTCTGACCCCCTTATTCCCCGTTTTCGAAAAGGGGTGTCCCATATTCGTCCTCCGGCTGCGCGATATGACACGACGTGGGACCCACAGAGGGTGTTACAGTGGTTGGAAAGACCCGGTCAAGATTTCCCTTGGATCTCACGTAAATTAGTCACATTGTTATTGTTAGCAACAGGACAGAGGCTCCAAACTATCGCCTCAATAAAGGTGTCGGAAGTGCAGATCCGTCCAGATCAAGGATTGGAGATCCGTGTCGCTGGCCGTTTGAAAACCTCGGCGCCTTATAGGCGGCAACCATGCCTCACGGTGCCGTTTTTTCCGCAACGGCCGCTCCTCTGTGTGGCGTCCCTTATGGCGGAATACCTCCAGGCGTCAGCATCTTTGAGGTCCTCAACCACGGAGGCATTATTTGTTATTACCCGGCACCCATACACGGCGGCGTCCCGCCAGACGATCTCGGGTTGGGTGACGGGGGTGTTGAGAGAAGCAGGAGTGGCGGACTGTTTCACGTCACATTCAACGAGGCACGCTTCGGTGTCAGCTGCAAACAGGGCAGGAGCCTCCTTGGACACAATTTTTAAAGCAGCAGGATGGACGAGGAGTTCGGCGGTGTTCGCCAACTTTTATAATAGGCCCCTAGTGGCCGACGACTCTTTTATTTCCCATGTGTTCCACCCCACACCGGAGTCATAACGGCCCCACCATTGCTCCAGGTGAGGCGGGTATTTTTTGTTTATATTTAATTGAGTCCTGTGCCCTTCCCCCTTTTCTGAATGAGAGTGTTAGATCATCAATCAGATTAGCCTTGGTTTGTGCCTTCTTCCCTTCCTGAAGGGGGGGGGGGTGACGTTAAACCGTGAGAAGACTAACTGAGGCCAAAGAGGGAGCCCAAGGAGGGGTAATTTAGGGGCTCCGGGCCTGGATTACACAGGTCTCACAGACCGTTTTTTCAATTTTTAGTGCCTGGTCTTCTCTCCGGGTGTTGTCTTCCCTAGAGCAACTGCCTATCTTGGTTTGATTCTTTAAACAAACTACATGTAAACGTTCTCAAGTGTCCCACAGATATAATTGATGAATAAACGAACTTGTGAAGTTCATTTATAATTATGTCTAGTGGGACACTTGAGAACGTTTAGGACCCTCCACACCCAGCCCTTTTGTCTTGGATTTGGCTGGCAGTTGCTAATTGTCGTTCTTCAAAGAGTGAAGTTTCATCGGGGCATCGCCAGGGTTGCCGGCGCCGCGGTGCGGCCGGTGACGAGGCGCCCCGCGAGAGGGCAACCCTGTTTTTTCGCCGTTGGCGGGAGATTCGAATTTTTTTTTTTTTTTTTATTCGAATTTCTCTTAGAACGGGCTGTCGAAGGGTAGTTCAAGGAACTACTACATGTAAACGTTCTCAAGTGTCCCACTAGACATAATTATAAATGAACTTCACAAGTTCGTTTATTCATCAATTATTGTTTATCTGGATGACCTCCTGCTCCCTTCCAAGACTGCAGAAGAAGGACTCAATAACCTAAGACAAGTTTTGGAGGCTCTCAATTCTGCAGGATTTTCACTCAACATTAAAAAGTGCAGGTTTTTACAACCATCTGTGGATTATTTAGGCAGGGAGATATCAGTTCAAGGGATTAGACCAGGTTTCCTAAAAATTGAAGCTCTTCAGAAGTCTCCTGTACCCTCCAGTGTCAAACAGGTTCGCCAGTTTATGGGTCTTGCTAACTATTTCCGTAAATTTATCCCAGAGTTTGCCGTTAAAACAGCATGTATCACCGATTTGACTAGAAAGGACCAACCATTTTTGTGGACTCAGAAGCATGATATTGCTAGAGATTATGTTATTACTTGCCTCACCAGTCGTCCCCTACTTGCTGTTTTTGACCATAATCTCCCAACACAACTCCACACTGATGCCAGCAGCCTTGGCTATGGTGCTATTTTATTACAAATGCACGACCAGAGGAAACCCAGGGTTGTTGCTTATTTCAGCCGTCGCACTACCAAGGAAGAAGAACACTATCATTGATACGAGTTGGAGACCCTTGCCATTGTGAATGCTCTTAGGCACTTCCGTGTGTACCTTTTAGGGATCCATTTCAGGCTTGTTACCGATTGTAATGCTGTAAAGGCCACTGCTACCAAAAGAGATATTGTCCCTCGAGTAGCCAGATGGTGGATGTACATGCAGGATTTCAATTTTGAGATAGTAAATCGGAAAGGTAGCGAGCTTTCACATGTGGACTATCTTAGTAGGAACCTTCCTGCAAGCGCTAGTGTACTGCGTGTGAGGCATGACACGTGGTTGTACATTGAACAAAAAGGTAATATAGAGGTCCAAAGGATGCTGACTGCTCTGCGCGAGGGTAAGTTAGACCCCAACCAATATGCGGAAAGGATGGTCTACTTTACTACAAACTCCAGGGAGGTGACGGATCTTCTTCTTTGCACTGGTTCATCCCACGTCAGAGTCGGCTTGGCTTATTGCGCATTTTCCATGACGAGCAATGCCATGTAGGACCAGAAAAGACCTTTTCATCGATTGCAGCACACTTTTGGTTCCCTAAAATGAGGTCTTGTATTTTGAAATATGTTAAGCACTGCCTGGTTTGTGCTATTCACAAAACTAGGACTGGTCCTCGACAGGGGTTCATATTTCCAATTGAGAAACCGAGTGTTCCATTCCATACACTGCATGGAGACTGCCTGGGTCCTCTCCCTATCACCAGCGAAGGTTTCAAGCACCTACTGATTATTGTAGACTCATTCACAAAATACTGCTTCCTACTACCTCTCCGTTCTATCTCTGCCGTTGAAACTAGACAACAGTTTCTCCAGGTGATTGGCTTGTTTGGCACTCCTAAACTATTTGTGACAGATGCAGGTTCAAATTTCAAGAACACCACTTTCCCGAAGTCATTACAAATCGAACATCACTGCGTCACACCTGATGTGCATAGGAGCAACGGACAAGTTGAGAGGTACATGAGAACGATCATGAACCTGATTAGGGTTGAAACAACAGTCTCGTCAGAATGGTCGAGAAATCTTTGGAAAATTCAGTTAGTACTGAATAGTACTGTTCAAAAATCTACCGGGACAACGCCTTTGCAGTTGTTGATCGGCGTGAATGCATCAACCCCACTCCTACAATCGTTACTTCAAAATCTAGACTCCGATATATCCATCCTACGAAACCGAAGGCTTGATCGTGAGCGAATAAGTCAGAAAATGAATTCCGGTCCTAACTCCTCCAATGCCAACAACATGCGGTGGGACACATTGCAATTTTCAGTGGGGGATTTTGTCTTAATGCACAAAGACAAGACTTTGCACAACAGCAAACTGCGCTACAGATTCCTTGGTCCATACGAAATCACCTCATGTTTACCTCGTGGGAGATACGAACTGAAGAAGGTCGGCACCAGATTCACAACAAAAGCCGCTAAAGAGCAGCTCCGCAGATGGCCCGCTGATTGGTCGTTGATGTGTGATACCAAGGACCTTTTGGATTTCATGCAGGAAGACGAAGAAGAAGGAAGGGACTTGGAGCTTGATGACACCAACACTGATATCCTGCGTCAATCTGGTGACCCAACCCCCACCCCTGGTTCTAATGAACTGGACGATTCCACCACAGACATCGCCTCTCAGGAAATTCCGCCTTGCTCCAGCCCACTTTTCTTTGGCTTTGAATGAGACGATCTTACTATTTTTCACGTTATGTTCCTCAGACGTTTTTGTCTAATAATTCACAAACCACCAGTTTGATCTCAAGTAACTATTTGGTGGTGGTCGTTACCAGTTGCAATTTGTTCAAAATAGGATTGAGTTTTTACTACGTTTTACTGCACTTAGTTCAAGATAGAATAGAGTTTTTACAACATTTTACTGCACTTTGTTCAAAATAGAATGCAGTTTTTCAACGTTTTATTGCAAATTTTTTCTCTAGGAATATAAAGTTTTTACAACGTTTCCTGCAATTGGTTCTACAGAGCGTAAGGTTTTTAAGTTTATTGCAATTTGTTCAAATGATAATAAAGTTTTTACAACGTTTTATTGGACTCTCATATAATTTTCTCCTGTGTTGATTCTTATGATTTTTGTTGAACTTTGCCGTTGATTTTTGTGGCTGACCTTTGCCGTTGGTTTTTGTGGCTGAACTTTGCCATTGACTTTTGTGGCTGAACTTTGCCGTTGATATTTGTGGCTGAACTTTGCCATTGATTTTTGTGGCTGAACTTTGCCCTTGATTTTTGTGGCTGACCTTTGCCGTGTAAGATATTGCTGCGTGGATTGAAGCTATTCCATCAATGCGTACGATATTGATGCGTGGATTGAAGCCATTCCGTTGACGTCTGCCAGGTATGTTCTAAATTATTGTTAAGTCTACAGCTTCGAGAACGAAGCTGCTGTCAGAATTGGCCGTGTAAGATATTGCTCAGGGGAAGGATATGGGCAGACGTTGTCATGACACCATTTGCCGTCAGCAAGCTTGGTTGAGCGTAGAAACTGGTTCGGTGGGAGGGCAGATTGAAAGATGGCGACCACCGAACGCAGTCGTCTCGGCTAAGTTTGCAAAATTGCCTTTTATACTCCTTAAGTTTAATAAATTTCTTATAGTACCTACCTATTTCAAGTTTAATGTACTATGTTAATTGTTTGAGATTATCTCCTTATGGCATTTATATTTTAATATCGTTAAAGTTTTAATAATCTAGCTTCTTTTTATTGCGTGTTCTAAGTCATTTGAGGTTGTTTCAGTATGTGAATAGTTCCTGATCTGGTACCTACATGTACCTATGTAGTGATTCGTTTTTTATATTTTGATCAACCTGAAATAATTACCTAGTCAAGTAAGTTGTTTCTGAAAAAGTTTAGTCAAGTTTTGTATGCTGGAGAGGACTGACTTAATACAGATTTTTTATGTAAACTCCACTTCGCATTTTGCAGTCCATTTTCTTCTTCAATTTTAAATATGTTTAATGACTGAATAAATTGTTTTGCAAGTTATACCTTGATTAACGTGCAGTTTCCTTCATGAGTGTTACCGAATTTACCCAACATTCTAGTTCATTTTGACGGTAACATTCCTGAGACCTTGTTATTGTTGAGCTATTTTCAAAAATTAGAAAAAATACAAACAACCCGAAAACTGACAATTAGGTATTGGGAATGTTTTCTACAAAGGTCAAATGGTAGCGCATGGGCAAATTCAGCCACAAAAACCGACATTAATTTTTCCGATTTCTGGCAACCTTGGAGACATCAAATGGTCAAACAATAATGGAATGACCCATGTAGATCAATCCATCATTCTACCTACAGAGCTGCAATTGGTCGCATTCGACGCAGAAATGTATTCTCTAAACGAGAGAGGTTAAAGATATTTTTTGCAGGTCCCATTTTTTTACGTAGGGGACACAAAGTAACGAAAGTGTACAAAATTTTGCACCAAAAAAAATCACGTTTTCAAGTTTTTCTGGCATTTTATCGGTTCAGAAGATCACAATTTAAGGCTACATTCTACCGTAATAAAATATAAATAACATTTGTTTTACTAGGTTCTTGTTGAACGGATCTAAAAGCCCTAATACCTTTGTAATCAATATACCATCTCTCTTCAACAGGTGGCAGCCAGAAGAGCTCTAGGAAAGCATTGGCAGAGAAGGGGAAGAGAATCAGAAACGGCGCTGCTTCAGCTGCTGCTGATGTACCATCAGAACCCGACGTAGCAGAGGCACTCGTGCATTATGTCATGGAAGACATGGATGATCAGTTGGAGGAAGTTGAGGTTTTCACCTAACCACAGGGTTTATCAACGCCTCCTCCGACTGATTCCGTTGAGGTGTTGATACCATCACAGCATAACACAGCATCCAGGAGTTGTTCAGATGTAACTCCTGATGGTCCCGCCACCACCTTTGCTCACTGCCACCGCATCCAACAGCTCTTCGGCTGCTACTCCCCCCACCGTCTCTTCATCCACTGTCACAGCATCCAACAGTTCTTTGGCAATGAGGTCTCGGAGCACCCCTTTGTCCATTTCACGGAAAAGGAAGAGTGAACAAGGTCTCAAATTACAAGTCACGAGGTGAGTGGGAACTGGGGTATATCAGCTTGAATAGTCTAATAAGAATAACTAAGGGCCGGTTCATCAATCAGCTGCATAAACCGGTGGGTAACAATTCAAGGAATAACACTTGCAGTGATCTTCACTTGTGCTGTATACCGGGCAGTCCATCTAGAACTAGCGGTTTCACTGTCCACAGTAACCTTCATTCAAGTTTTACGCAGATTTATTGCAAGAAGAGGTAGACCTACAATACTGTACAGTGATAACGCAAGGAACTTCACAGGTGCTGATGCGGCTTTTGGAAGACTTGATTGGGAAAAGCTAGCGAGGTTTTGCACTGCAGAGAGGATAAATTGGCGTTTCAACCCACAAATAGTACATAAATAGTACATACAACACAAATAGTAGCAGTGTTTATAACTGTTCATCCAACGAAGTTTATTGAACGAATGAGTGTTTGTCGAATAATGTCAGAATCGATTTTTTTGTATCGAGAAGGTGCTATAACCATAGTGTTACCTTCCAGTTTCTGTGAATTCTGAGTAGTTTGTTGTTTAGTTTCTACGTTTGGTGGTTAGTTCGTTGCTACGAAAAAGTTTTAATTTGAAGGAAGAGAACGAGAACACCATAGACAAAGGTAAGTAAATTGATGTTATCCTGGTCGAGTCGCCCTACTCCATGTACAATTATGTACGTAATATTTCAATAAATATTCTGTTTAGCTTTATTCTAGCGAAGCGGCAGAGATCGGCAAATTTTTCAGGGGCTGATTCGAAGCTATTAGTTAAACTGGCGAACCAGTTCAAGCATATCCTTGAAAATAAAAAAACGGACGCGCAAACGAACAAATCGAAAGCAAAGTGCTGGGTTGAGCTAACAAATTTGTACAACGCCAACACAGCAGGCCCTGTAAGTACCTACCTAACAACCTACAACAAGCCAGTTGTAGAATTAGTATACCAAGTAAGTTGGAACGGCGTTAAAAGAAAATTATGAATTATGAATGATTTTTTTCAGGAACGGGAAGCAAAAGTACTGAGGCTGAAGTACGAGTGTATTAAAAAGGCGATTCGTCGGACCACCTGTGGTACGGGTGTTTGGAAGAAGACGGGAGGTGGACCACAAGACGATGTGTTGTCTCCTCTGAATGAGGAGGAAAAAGAACTAAGAGAGTCAATTATCCTGTCGTGCAATGGAATGCAGGTTGTGGAAGGGTGTGATTCAGATTTTGTGGAAGGTCAGGGTGAGTTGCATGCAACTGAGAGGTAAGGGAAAAGGTTGGAAACCGTTTATTGAGAAACCGATGATTAATAACAGTCCTGTTTATTGTGTTTTCATCCAGGAGTAGTAGGAGTCGACCCCAACTTGATTCAATGCGAAGTGATGTCTCAGGAAGAAACAGTGGAGGTGGATTGGGTGGACTACACACCTGCAATGCTGAAGACTCCGATGCATCCCCTTCTCGCAGAGGCATCAACTGCAGGTAAATAACTATCTTTTATCAATACTACAACCTTAGTTACCTCACTCTGATTGTTGTTATATATCCACGATTACTGTTTTTTGTGGACATGAAATCTCCCTCGTTTGCCATCCGCTGGTAGTTAGTTTAATTCATTTATGTTTTAGGTGTCATGTTGGAATCTGATATGGTGCCAACTGCAATGCTGAAGACTCCGATGCAACCCCTTCTCGCAGAGGCATCAAGTGCAGGTAAATAACTATCTTTTTAGGTTAATAATTCTTTGACAATGAAAGCATTAGGGAAGTTGTTACCTACCTATGTAGTTTTTAGCATGGAAGATGCTTTAGCGTTGGACTAACTAGGCAAAAAATGTCACGCGGAAGGGGTGACGCGGGTGCGTCACGAAATTTTCATATGATTTTCACGTACAACCAAGCCGTTTCTAGGGAAATGAAAGTTGTTCAGTTTTCGACGGACAAAAATAGCAAATTGAAACCAGCAGAATGAAGCAAAAATTATCGAAAGGAAAACAGCAACAATTATGCTGTCCTCAAACTCTCCTCTATTCAGTCTGTGACGAATCCTGGAGTTGTTAAATATTGTTTGGTCATGAACCGATCCAGGCCAACGTGCAACTATGTCTAGTATTTTCAGATCTGCCGATGCTATAGTCTGCACGTCAATAGAGAAGTAACCTTTGCGATTTCTGAAGTTCTCTGCATGCGGTCCTCCTGGGGATTGAATTTTCACATGAGTGCAATCCAACGCACCTATCACCCTAGGCATAGAGGCTTTCCTATGGAATTTCACTCGTGCTGCTTGAATTTCACGTCCTTCTGGCATTTTTATGAACTGAGGAGCTAACTGAGCAATTGCTAGCGAAACTTCCTCAACTATTGCGCTTGCTGAGCTTTTGCTCACGCCCACAAAATCACCCACAGAAATTAACATGGTTCCCAAAGCATAAAACCGAAGTGTCAACAGAAGCTTGTTGATGGGTGAAACAGAATTATTTCGATCTGTTCTGCTTTCAATTTTTCTTTCAATTAACGATAGCACGTACAGAACGGTGGGCTTTTTCAAACGAAATCTTACGAAGAAATCCGTGTCATCCAACTCATTAAAATGGTCCACTCGGTTCCTTACTGTATACGGTCGTCTCTGCCAGTTGAGGAACTCGAGCATTTCTTCATCGTCTGAAGACGAATCTGAAGAAGACAGGACTGAATCCATATCAGTCAGTATGAAGGTGCCAACTTATGAGCAGCCGCCCAGAACTTTCGCAGACTTGATGATACACCGCTAACGATACACAAGGAAATCCAACAACTCCACTCAAAGTGCCGCCATTTTGACTCGTCTGTTCGCCGAATAAAGCCTTGTTCGGAGGTTTGAAAGGTCCAATAACTTTATACTCCGAATAAATCCTATTCTCCCAATAACTCAACTTGATGAACAGTCATATAAGATCTATTCGTAGAATACGGCTACTCGCCGAATAAGATGGCGCTATTCGTCGAATAAATGCCATTGATGAACCGGCCCTAAGTGGAATTTTGTAGCCGCTAAGAAAATTATTTTGGTTCCTTGTTGGTAACATCCTAAACGCAACCCTGTGCGTGTAGTCATGCTCCAAGAATGATTTCGATTTTTATGTACAGGTTCATGCAGCAAAGAAACGAAGTAGAAAATGAGCAAAACCGTAGAGCAATGGAGTTGGAGGAGAAAAAAATCGAGACGGAGCAGCAGAGGATTGAATTAGAGAGGAGGAAGCTTGGGGTGGAAGAAGAGGCTTGAATTGGAGGCTAGACGGATAAATGTCGAGGAGAGAACACACATTCTGGAATCGGCTCTGATCACCATGATGAACAAAATGACAGATTTGATGCAAAAATTTATTTCGAAGTAGAAAATTATGATCATGTGCTTTAGCCAGCTGTTAGAATAAATAAATCTGATCTTCTATTTATTCTTGTATGAAATCACAACCTCATTCCTAATGCCAGGTAGACACACCTACCACTCATTTCAGTTGGTTTCCAGCTCAGAGCAAACGTGTTCATTATGTGTGACTCTTAATCAGCGAATTTTCAAAGAACCAACTTTTCAAAAACTTCGTGGCATTAATTGCAACATTTTTGACATAAAAACTGATCAGAATAGTTTGTTGGGAACTAGGTATAATTACTTGGGCATTAATTCATACTATGTGTACCACATGATAGATAATAGTAGAAATTCATAGAAAGTCGAAAAATAGCAAAAATATTGAGGAGCTCAATTTATGTAAGGGTTATGTATGTATCAGAAACCTGAATTTCTGTTTTAGAACCGTTCGAAGATCTCCTTTCAGTAAAACATTCATGACATTCCAAGTCCATGAGGTCCTTAATTGTACAATTTTACTGTTCCAATGTTGTGATTTTGAATTCATATAATAGGGGTATAGGCAATTGAAGAGTTTGAAAACAATGAGTAGGAGTTTAATATCACCATATTCTGTTTACATTCGAGCATAATTATCAAAAAAGTTGCGGTCGTCCAAACAATATTCGAGTTCCCAAGCTGAAGGCAAGTGCGCTGTACTACAAGACGAAACTTGCCGTCCACAATTTTACTGTGCACGACCTCGAAGTCATGATGACATGTGCTACTACTTTGATGAAAACCATACAGATTTGGTTGCTTCGACTGTTGCTACATGCCTAGTTAGTTACACTGAAGAGTTGATTGACGAAAAAGGATCACATCCTACAGTGAATATTTTTTCTGATGGTTGTACATACCAAAACAGGAATGCAGTCATGGCTAATGCTCTCCTTCATTTGAGTATGAAAAAAGGGATCACTATAAACCAGAAATATCTCGAGAAAGGGCATACGCAAATGGAATGCGATAGTGTACACTCCGTGCTAAGGAGCCATGAGAAACAGGGACATAAATTTACCATCTCACCTTGCTGATATTGCCAGAAACACTAGAAAAAAATCCATTCCCTTATCGAGTTTGCTTTTTCGATTACACCTTCTTCAAGGATTATTCAAAAAATATGGTGTATGACACCTTTCGTCCAGGGAAGAAACCTGGAGACCCTGCTGTCACAGTCCTGCGTCGGCTAGCGGCTACAGTACAGATCTGATGGAACTGTTCATAATGCTCTCGATTTTTCAAGCGCTCTTCAACCCCTTCCTTCAAGACCCAAGAAAGCCAAGATTCGAGAAACAGTAATCCTCCTCTAAATAATAATGGTCGCCGCATGATTCCCAAAGACAAGTGGAAGGACCTGCAAGACATTAAGCCCATGCTTCCACACGATTGCCGCCCTTTCTACGACCTCCTACCTCATGCAGATGTTTAACCATCAGAGAGAAGAAGATAAAATCAAAATCAACGAAGCTGATCCCAACTGCGCCGAGTGAGAAGAATGTTATCTAGTTCCAAAATAACAGATTGAATAGAAAGTTGATAGTTGAATAGAAGACTGCTACTGTGATTTCATTTTAAAAAGAAGTCATTTTAACCCTTTCACGCCGGCTGGGACATAAGCTGTCCCAGTATGGAAAATCTCTGAGATTACGGCTGGGACAACATATGTCCCAGTCAATGAAAATATCTAGAAATTAAAAACTGCGTGAACTTGGAGTCTCCTACCTACCTCTGAGGCATCTCCAATGGTTTCTAGCACATTTTTCTCCACCTGATCAAATATGCAACAGCTGCGAAGGCCTTCTGGGCCAATTTACCGATTAATTATTTCTCATTCCTATCTGCTGTCTCTCTGATCCATTTACCCCTTTCCTATTTCCCCTGTACATTTTTTTCTTCACTTCTTTCTCACTTCCTGCTGCAATGAGTCGAAAGAGAGTTTTTGACGACGAAGAATTGAGGGAACTTGCTCTCGAACCCTGGGACTCTTCTGATTCAGAATATCATGAAGAAGATAGCAGCTCAGAAGAAAGCAGCAGCGAAGACGAAACCGACAATGAGGAGGTCGTTCCACCTAACCAACAGGATTTGTTTCCCCAAGATGAAGAGGACCAGAATCCAACATCTTTCAACCAGACTCCATCAACATGTTCATGGTCAAATGTAGTAAGTAAGTGACTTTACTCCACGAATCGCTCTAATTGATTTCATCAAAGGAGAATCAAATATTTCTCTTGATGATGACGCTTCCGAAATGGAAGTTTTCTTCAAGTTATTTCCCAAAAGTTTGTTCATGTACATCGCTCAGTGTACCAACGAAAGGATCAGTACCTATGGTAAATGAAGCAATCAGGGAACGTTCATCAGAAGCAATTCCACAGAGTTCTTCTTCAGACGGGAGTTCTCAGTCAAAAGTCAAAAAGCATCGCGAAACTGACCAATATGAAATTATGACAGTTGTGGGTGTTATGTTGATAATGAGTTATAATCGCGTACCCCAAATGGCCCATTATTGGTCGGTCAATGGTTCCCTGGGAAAGTCTGCAATTCAAAAAGCGATTAGCAGAGATCGCTTCCTCTTTTTGATTTCAAAATTATATTTCAACTCACCAAAGAAACCTGAAATGCTTCAAAATTATATTACATTGAGGAAATAGTTTCCTGTCTGAAATATACTTTTCAGAAAAGTTTCACTGACAGCACTAGACAGTCAGTGGATGAGTCGATGATCAAGATCAAGGGCAGAAGCAGCCTAAAACATTATCAGCCATTGAAACCGGTGAAGAGAGGTATAAAAGTGCGGGAACGCTGCGAAAACAGGGTACGTGTACGACTTTGACGTTTATGCGGGGAAAGAATTGTCTTCGACTGAAGGAACTCTGGGAGAACGCTTAGTCAAAAAGCTTGTCTCAACTGTGAAGATTCCTCGGATCGTACTGTTTCGACCGATTTTTCACATCAGTGAACTTGATGTAAACCATGGTTGTGTCGGCACGTATATCAAAGGTCGAAAAAATACACCAACATTTCCAACTACAAGAAGAACGGAGATTCAACGTGGGGATTCGGTTTTTCAAGGCACGAGCGAGGGCATAATTGCAGTCAAATGGATGGACACCAAAGAAGTTTTTGTCCTGTCCAACTGTCATTCCACTGAGTTGACCACAACAACTAGAACTCTAAAAGATGGTTCCAAGAAGGAATTTCCCTGCCCGATGCTGGTGGCATTTTACAATGAGTATATCGAGGGCTAAGAGACAACATGTGGGAAAAAAATGGGTTTTGAGGTTTTATATGCTATGAATCCAGAATTTCAAGCGGAATCTCGTGGTGTGGTCCAATGTTTCATTGGCAGTACTGGGATATTTTTTATTTCAAGTTAAGCAACACTGGCTATGAACAGATGTTAAGACAACATGTGATATCAAAACGTTTTGCCATCTTGGATGTGAGCCGGCCAGTGTGACTCCTGTGAAAGTAAGTTTTTCTCATTTGAAAATATTTTTCGGCTTATTTTGATGGTTGATTTTGATAACTGATAGTATTTCCTAATAGTAGAAAGATTAATCTGCGTTTCATCTCCAATAGGTACACCCTTCGCAACTTTTTGGGGAAACTTGTGATCTTCATGTCACTAGTTGCTCCAAAATCGTGGTCTTCATATCACATGTTGCCTCTAATCACATTGTGTTTAGTAATGGAAACAAACCTCCAAAATGATCATTCCTAGAATTTTTACAATAATATTTTAACCGATCATAACAGCAAATAATTCCCTTTTTATTATTATTTGATGCACGGAAGGAATAGAGATGAATAGCTAGGCATCATCTGATGACCTTCCTGTATTTCACTGACCTCAAGGTACCTAGTCCACTGGTTGATTCAACAGTTCGTTATTCTTATCATTTTTGTTGAAGTAGGTAATTACCTATATTGTTTCCTAATTTTTCCTCTTCTTTTAGGATTGCATAATCAAGAAATGGAAGAGGAGGTGGAAAGTGACCTATGTTCCCTCGGGCCCAATGAGTTTTTATGTGAATTGGACGAGCTCGTTCGTGGCACTTGCTGCAGCCAACGAGGATTTTTTGAGTTTTCAAGAAGACCCTACAAGCCTCTTGAGTCAGGACATGAACGAGGAATGTAAAGACGTGGAAGTTGAACTGACCAAACAGAAAAAAGCCGAAGATATTGTAAATAGAAATGAGGACATGCAGGTAAACGGTGTTTCTGCTGTTATTACTATAGGGGAAGAGGAAGACAGTAGCACTAATCGATTGGAGGAAGCTCAAAACACGTTGGAGCTGGCCGTGGATTGCAGAGAAATGGATGTGCAACTGGAAGAAGAGAATGGTGTTGCTGCTGTTGTTATAATGACGAGTGGAGAAGGGGAAGAAAATAATAACATAAATTACAAGGAAGTTCAATACAATTTGATGCCCGCAGTGGAATACAGGGATAGTGACTTGCAGCTGGAAGAACAGAATCAAGATGTGCACTTGACCGAAAATGTAGAAGAACTGGACAGGGATATTCTAGGAGATTTTTCTGACGTTAACAACAATGACGAGGTACCAATAAAACAGAAAAGGAATAAGCGGAAACAGGTTTTGTGGAAGAAAGAACAAGCTCGAGTTGCTAGAGAGCTAGGTGACACCTATGTGGGCTTCAGACGAGCAGAAAAGAAAAAAACAAACCGAATCATCCAAGATGTCTCCAAGAATGCGAGGGAAATGGGCTCTAGATGTTCCTCCAAAAAATGCCGCATGTGGTCGACAAGGGAATGCGAATCAATCAGTGAGGAAGAGAGACTTGCCATCTTCAATAAATTTTGGAAAGAGATGACGTGGGATGCTAAACGAATGTATATCTGTACGCTAGTCACTCCAGAAGCCTCAGACGAGGTTAAAAAATTCAACGGGCGACGTTCGTTGTCGTACTTTTATCGCTTAAAAATCGGCGAAAAATTGGTCCCTGTGTGTAAAACAGTGTTTCTTAACACATTTGGTCTAAATAGAGGTTCGGTGAACCGCTGGGTAAAAAATTATTTTCTTACTCACAAGCCTGGGAAAAGACCCTTGCAAATTCAACCCAAGGAAATTATTCGTCGATATCCGGAAGAATCATCAGCTTCTGAGGAAGAATCTTCACCTGATATTGGCCAACCATCTACAAGTACCAAGATGCCTCGCACATACTCGTACAAGGAAACCCAACGCCAAAAACGGAAATTTGCGCGAAAATTTGTGTGCTCATTTCCAGTACTTGAGTCCCATTACACACGTAAAGATACAAATCGGCTGTACCTTCAAGGTGATATTGGATCCATCAAAAAACTGTATTCAATGTACAAAGACGCCTGCACTGAAAGAACTTGTGCTCCAGTAAGTCGTTTCACTTTTGGTGACGTATTAAATGAGCTGAACTTCAGTGTTTTCAAACCTAGGAAAGATCAGTGCGACGTTTGTATAGGGTTCAAAAACAAACAGATTTCGAAGGAAGATTATGAAAAGCATATCTCCAGGAAAGATCGAGCAAGGCAAGAAAAAACCAATGATAAAGAAGCCGCTGAGAGGAAGGAATGTCATACGCTTACTTGTGACTTGATGAACGTCCAGTGTTTGTCAATTCTTCGTGCTAGCAGTGCTTATTACAAGCTTAAATTGACAACACACAATTTCACAGTTTATAATTTAGAAACCCACGACGCCCAAAATTACTGGTTTGATGAAACTGTCACAACACTGGAGGCAGCAACGTTTGCATCTTGCTTATCCCATTATATCAAGGAGCTGCTTTCCAAGGACTTTCGACCAACTGTCATAATATACTCAGACGGGTTTTGAGGAGCTCTCTTCTTCGACAATTTGCTGATGATAAATTTGTATTACATACAAAAGTATTACCTACCTATACTACCTATATTATGCATACATTGAAAAAAACAACAATACATAATAATTATTAGAATAGAATTATTCTAAATACGGCGGACGGACATTGCAGATTCGTAATCTACGCACCCTGGAACGTAAAGTGACAAAGTTTGAGGGGGGTTACAAAAAATTTTTCCGATACGATCACAAAGGGTTATTATTAGGAATAAGAAACCAAAAAGAGGTCAGGATGAGATGGCGTATTGAGGGGGTGGAAGGGGGTAGAAGTGGGGTAATTATTTATGTGGAAGGGTAAATTGGTGAATTTGAGAGTTAGCAATCAACAAAAGTAGCTGCGGGAAAGGTACTGTCCCACCTTTGTTGGCTCTAGCTTTACGGCTGGGACATACCCTGTCTCAAATTTCAGGTGCGCTAGGTTTACGGTGGGACATAATTATACTGTCCCATCAATGAAGCTCGTAAAATCTACAATTTTGTTGTTTGGTTGACATGGGGCAGTTTATACGTCTCCAAGACCGTCAGCCTACTAGCCCGAAAACTTATTTCCTCTTAATAATCACCTAGAGGAGAAATACTAGCATCCGGTAATGAGGCGTCACCAACTGAATTTTTAGCCGTATTGAAAGGGTTAAAAATAACCTGTCAAAAATTATTATAATTAATAATGCAACAAGTTTCGAGATTTTTGTAACGAAAACCCCGAGTTCCCTAACGCTGCAATTTAGTTTTACCAGTTCCTTGATTTTGCTGTTGCAAAAATATTATTTTAACAATGTTGGAGCATTAAACATAAAGAAAAGTATCATGTTTCTATTTCTTTCAGTCCAGTTTTTCCAAACGGGTAGTTTAGACGGGCCATAATAACATAATATTTTTCTCAAGCTCTATAATGGCCTATATCTGTACCTTGGTACAACAACAACCAATGTCAATTTTTTCGATTTTTTTTAACGGTATTTCCTGATGTTTTTGACCCTGGAAAATCGATTGGAACAACAGCCAATGTCCCTAGACTGTCAGAAAGCCTCGATTTTCAAATCTTCTGCACCAATGTCACGAGCGGATCTGGGAGGATCCAATTGCAACAACATCCTATGTCGACATTGGTTACTGTTGCAGCGAGACATCGACTGTAACAATCGATTATCCCAGACCAATGTCACCTTTGGCCGATCTCCGAGTTGCTCCCAACAAAGTGTATTTCGTTGCCTTGTTTATTGCGGCTTTTTCTGTTTTTTACTTTGGGTTTTGCTTTTTCCAATCATGAATCCGAACACCCGTGCTTGGAAAATCTTACAACGATTAAATGAAAACAATCACAACAATCAACAGCGAATGGCGGGTGAGTAAATTTCATTTTTCTTCCGAAAAACGTGTAAATCAAATATGGTTATGTAGAGTTAATTTTACTGTCCTTCGTTTTGATTTTACACAAAAGTAGTTATTGCGAAAGAACGTTTCGGTGAACAAAGTCCTATATTTTTTTCTTCTCTATTCCCCTCGTTCCTGTCATTTCAGACGAAGTTGTGTTGACAAACGAACATCTTGATGAAGAGATTTCAGTGTCCAGCGAATTCATTTCTCTTGAGAGAGTTGAAGATTTCGAAGAAGGGGACGGTAGGTACTTTTAAAAACGGACTAGCCATCAGAACTGGACAGACGTTTTAGTAAAAACTTCTAAGTAAATCGTCGCTTAAGAAGCCACATGTGCTATCTAACATTTTGGCGAAAATGAAGTTTTGGGTGATCCTTATGCGAAATCTTGCGCCCCGTCCGAAAAACAAGTTAGTTTGGTGGCACGACCGCTAGAAAGCACTCAAAAACGATGAAACCTTCACATGTGCTATCTGAAAGTTTTTGGACCACATGTGCTATCTAACTTCTGCCATTCCAGCTACACAGCTCCATCCTACTTTTCGTGGCTTTTTATTTAATTATAGTAAAGTATTATCTGATTTTTTAAAGAATACTATTGTGTTTATTCTGTTCGTTTAAAGTTATAGTATAGTGAATAAAAAGAAGAATCAGTGCGAGAGTGTGGGAAAGAAGTAGAGTGACTGTGTAGGTATGTGTGTGCTGTCTTCGTCAGCTCCGATTTTTTTTCGTGTGGGTAAGTAGGTACCTAAGTAACAATAATGTTTTATCGCATTTTTACCCACTCAATCACTAGAAGGTATTCTTCATAAATTTAGTATAATGATCGGTCATTCACAGGTTGAATGATCATGGCTGCAAGTGAAGATGAAGCTGATGCTAACAGCATACCAAGTGAGGAATCCTTGGAAGAATGTTCTTCCGGTGATTTCTTGCTTTCAACTGAGGAAATAATGGAGACGCTCAGGGTAAATAACAGTGCTCTTCGTTCTTCGGACTGTCGCAAGCAAAGAATTACCCTCGATGATGATGCCCAGGTAGATGCAATTGCTAAGTAAATCTTGGGCATTTTAGACGGGACCACTCCTCAAGAAGATCAACAAAGTCACTACCATGATGGAAACGTTAATGAAGTTACCAATGAAGTTAATGACGTTACCAATAAAGTTATACCAAATACTCAGGATGAAGAAAAAAGCCAAGGGCCAGTACCAGTAATAATAATTGGTGTTGAGACTGACCATGACCAAGTCTGTGATAATGACCTGCCTTCCACCTTCCATTTAGATGGGGCCACTCCTAAAAGCCCTTTTGTTTATGTAAATGATGAAGTTGAGACGAGAAAACTGACAGTGCAATTGAGTGGAATGACGGTAAAATGTATGTTTCTCAGAATGTATTCCTCAGAACAAAAAAGAATGCCACTGTACCACAATGCCTTTGATGATTCACCGTTACAATAAAGGAATGGGAGGAACGTATGGATGAGAATATAAACGTTTACCGCATCAACGTACGCACCAAGAAATGGCGGTAAGGGATTTTTTTCATGGATGATATATATAGATAGATAGAAAAAATGTTTATTAATCATACTTCTTAAATAGGCAATACAAACGACACATGCATGGACTGAATGTCATCTGCACGGAGAGTCGAAGGCACTTTGTAACGCTATAATAATTTATCAATAATTGTAATCCATGGCGTTTACCTAATCAAATCTATCATTAAAAAATTGCATGAATTATTATCTATTAATCGATCAATTCACATTAATTGTTACATTCCTGCTAGAACATTTTTTCACGAAAATTTACACTAACTAATTTTTCAATTGGTGATATATGTTAATTTTTTAGTACGTACATTGAATATTATAACAACAATTAATTCATCCAACTATAAGTAATAATAAATAATAAATATTTAATAATAAATAATAACAATTATAAATAAATAATAACTGTAGTATCAGTGCAAGCGCTCGAAGAAAATGTTCCATACACCTTGAAGACGCATCATGCTGTTAGCAAGTGCGATTCAAAGGAACGAGATATAGAGCGTGCGGATTGCTTTATTCGCATGTCAATGGAAGGCGTTATAGGTGAAGATCTTGCTATGCGGAAATTAAAAGAGGTATCTTCGACCAGGATCCGGGACCGAGATGGATTATATTTTGGTATCACAGATGACTACGCAATAGAAGCAGGTGTCTTTTACGATCCTGTCGGAAAGTATTGGAAGATAAAGGGTTCGAACTTCCGTTGGGGCGGCCCCCGTCGATTCGTGACTCACACGAAAACGAAGGGAAGGTTGGTATTCGCTTACTCATGGGACGGCATGGAGGAGCCAGCACCAATTAAACATTGGAACAGTTATACTGCGGTGCATGGCTATAGAGGTGCGAATTGGGCTTACGCTCATAAAGGCAAAACTGATGCCTATGATGACTCGACACCTAAACAAGACTGCTCCACCTTTCCCCCCCTTCAGTCTCCAATTCGTACATTTGTGTACCCAGCACTCGACTTATCGCTGCTTTAGTCCATTTTGGGTTCCCTTGTCTGTAGTCTCTTGCCCAGACTGCCTCGGTGAGATGCCAGATGGTAGGACACAAGTGATTCAGCCCTACCAACAGTCCATAAGTCAAGCCGGTGACCCGGAATCAGGTGATGGGCCAACACTTCAGGCAACTGTGCCTGAGACAAGCAGAACCTCAACGCCTCGGACCAGTAGAACATCGACTGGTACAGAGACAAGTGACTTCCAGGGGTTCCCCTCGCCGGAAGTAACTCAGCCAAACACCGCAAGGCCTCAGAGGGTCAGACGACAGCCGGATTGGTTCCAACATCAACCATAATTAGCTAATGACCGAGAGATAATTCAATTAAATATTTGTGACTGCATTTCTAGAAGGGTATAGTTACTTTATCATTTTTTTAGAGGGAAGATGTTACGGAGTGAGCTACTTTTGTAATGACGTAGGCACATCAAGTGTAACCTACAACACAGAAGGTTAGGAGTCCCGAGTTTTTTTTCGACAAGTGCAATATTTGACTTGTATTGTTATTCCCAACCACACACTTGATCTCGTGAAGCCCTTGTCTACCGATCAGCGGTGGACCTCCATGTTTAATCACATAGAATGTTAACGTGCATGTTCCTTTCCTGCCTGTAACGTTGGCGGAGAATTTACCAATGGGCACAATTTTATGGCCAATATAGTCACTCAGTTCTATGTCGTTTTTGGTAAGCGGATATTCGTAGAAATGTTTTCTATAGAACGATTCGGCAATCACATTATATAATGACCCAGTGTCTATTTGAAAATCAAAATCTTCATAATTTATTGTGAGATTCATTGTGTAGGGTTTTACTTTCACAGTTTTTTCTTGATTGTATAGGTGAAAAAATGTGTCACCTAACGTTACATCTTGATCATTATCATCACCTTCGTTCAAATATTTGTTCTGTTTATCCTTCTTGTTTTTATTTCTACAGATTGTAGCCAAGTGTCCTTTAATATTACAAACATTACAGCTATACTCTTTATATCTGCAATCCTTACTTGCATGATTCTGACGACCACAATGGGTACATGGTGATTTGCCTTGTTCACTAGTGTTCCGTTCGTTTTTCCAATTCTTCGCCTTAGTTTTCGCGAAGAAAACTTCTTCGGTCTCCTCTTTTACACTAACGCGCGATCGTAGTTTCAACGAATTAGTATAATCTTTCGCCAATGCTATTTGCATGAGTGTAGACATCGTCGTACTGGTTTTTGTTGCGTCCTCCTCGAACACGCGATCTCGCAATGCGCCAGGTCCGAGGCCCACTGCAAAAATGTCTCGCATTATTATGGTCAATTCCGTTCCAAAACCACATCTGCCGGCGATATCACGGACTCGGGCGGCCCACTGCTGGATGGATTCGTTTGTTTGTCTCGTAGCCGTATACAACTCATCCCTCGCCGCAAAATAGGATGCTACCGGTCTGAAATGAGTATCTAATAACGCGAGTAGATCGTTATACGTTACCGTGGCGGTATCAGGTGTATGCGGTACACATAGGCTTGCGAGAAGCTGGAATGAAGACTGAGACAAACATGTTAACAAAACTCGGGACTCCTAACCTTCTGTGTTGTAGGTTACACTTGATGTGCCTACGTCATTACAAAAGTAGCTCACTCCGTAACAATAACAAATGATAAAACCATTATTAGTTCGTTCTTATACATTATGTACTTTCTTTCTTTAAATGAACGAACTAGCCTACAAAATTGAAGTTATGAATGAGGAACAACCCTATATTTTAGCGAATCTTTCAGGAACTTTTGAAGTTTGATGCGGTACCAAATCCAAAATTCCTGGATCCTCTCTAAAAAAAAACTAAATTATGCAACTAAATTTCAGGAGTGTGATTGCAGAAACCTATCTGATAAAGTATCCTGTTTCCAGAAAAAATCCCTTCAGCCAGAGTACTTGATGAAATCAGATTCAACAACAAAGACCATTGGGTGATCCATACTCCAGAGAGAAAAAAGAAGAGATGTGCTGCAGCAAACTGCCAGTCTCAAGTGAGAACAATGTGCCACAAGTGCAAGGTAGGGTTGTGCATAGATTGCTTTGTGCTCTTTCATTCCAAAATGTGAACAATATATAATTCTGTAGTTCAATTTTTTGCGTACCTAGTTGGTTTTTCTGAATAATTTTGTAATAAATACATTTTTATTGTTAATATTATTGTAGTTTTCATTTATTAGCAATCAGTTCCTAGTACAAATCGACGCTTAAGCTGCAACATGACATAAGTCGCATTTTAGAGACTTTGAGTTAAAGGTGGATCTTTATGGAAGTTTTCGCGCTGGATCGATTGGTGAAGTTAGTTTTGCGACGGGCGCTAGTTTCGCTGCAATCGTCATTCTTGCCAACAGGACATAAAGATAGGTTAAGATAACAAGTTCGTCAGTTCACAGTGGCCACCATGGAGGCCGACTCAAGTGAGGTGAGTTCTCCTGGTTTTTATGCATTTTAAAATATTTTTCCTACAGCTTTTTGCATAATTTCACTTTCCCTTTTTCGTAGTTATTTTCCGCTTCAATCTTCTCAAGAAATTGGAATTGATGTTATGCTATGTTGTACGCAAGCCATTAAGCTATGTTGGTGCATGCGACCATTGAACGACTCCTCGAAAAAAGAGAAATCTTCTTACCTCACGAGTTAACTATGGTAACTCAAGAAGCAAGGCGCCAACCATTCCCTTATCGAGCATTTCAGCTCCACCACGACTACTTCCTTGACTACTCCTCAAAAAATGACATGAGGTACGAGTCTATCCGACCTGGCAATAAAAAAAACGACCCTTATGTCACTGATATCCATTGGATTAAGTACATGCCCGAGGGGAAAATCCATTTCAAACTTAAATTTGACGAAGAGTTCCAAGAATTACCACGACGTCCGAAGAATATCTTCCCCCAACAATTTCCTCCTCTCCACAAGGGGCCTATTCCTATTGCTAAAGATAAATGGGACGATCTTCAACATTTGAAAAAATTCATGCCTCGCGAATGCCATTCCTATTACGACGGCCTCACTCATGCAGACATTAGCATCAGGAAGAGCAAGCGACGAACTTCTTGAGTTGCCTACTTAATTATGCTGTACAATAATTTTTTTACTTCGTTACCTTAAGAAACTATTTTTTTCTGTTATTCGCTTCGTACTTCTTAATTTATTGTTCGAAAAAAATATTTTGTGATTTCTCTATGTCAATTGAACAAGCTAGTTCAAATTTGTGAATTTCAAGTGCCTTTTGAACTTGTCTTCCACTATCGTTACCGTAATAATGCGTTCTTGGTGATATATTGATGTTACTTAATTTTTGTGATCTCATTCTAAAGACTGACTTAGTTGGCTCCACAGTTTTAAATTAGGCTAAACCCTCAGGCTGTGAGTACCACATTGGCACTCAACTACGATTCTGACTTTAACCGCTTTTGCCGCTTTACGAGGCCATTTTTGGAACTAGTGCATGTGTCTTGAAAGGTGTGTTAGCATCTAAATGCTGTGCCTAGCGTGTTAGGTTTTTTATCAAGGCCAGGCTGAGATAGCGTTTTCTGGTAGTCTGCTTTCCAGAATCTGCTGTTGTCAGAGTATTTTGTTTGTGTTTTTGAATTAGTTTGATACCATAACCAAGTTAGTGTTGATATGCAATTTGCGAAATGAAATTCGACACTATTTGGGTGTACAGAGTGAATAGTTTCCATAATGGATGACGCGGAAATCGAGGCGTATTTACTTGAGCTTGAAGATGAAGATCGAGCTCGAAATTACAGTGATTCTGAAGATAATGGAAGCGATGACGAATATGACGAGTACAAGGCCGATGATAATGATAGTACATATAATCGTCGCTGTCAGAGAAACCTTGCGTATCTCATTTTTTTCAGTTTTGAGGTTTTGGTATCACTGGATTCGAATTTTCAAGCCCGAATCGAAGGCGCAATTAGTTTTTAAAAAGCTCAACAGAATTCGTGTCGATCGTTGCTAAGGTAACGTTGCTTATCTCAAAGCTGTTGCTAATGGTTTATCTCATTCTTCCTTCCTTCGTTTCAACGCGTGTGTGCGCGCAGTCTCCAGTAATCCGAGTTTCCAGTCGACTGGTAAGTAAAAAACTTAACTTATTTCATTAATATCGTACTGAAAGTGGAGTACACACTAAGAGAATTCAATATTGAATACATTTTCTGGGTTTCTACTGATCGCAAGCTGATTATTTCACGTCCAAAACATAGTCCGTGAGATACATCATGTTGTCTCACAGTAATTCTCGGATTTCTCCGAGATAGGCTTTGTTGAATGAGGCTGTTTCTATAGCTAAAAAATCGAAGAGTTTTAAAACAAACATGAATAGGTATCTATAGGTAACTCCTACTTCTTGATTTATCATTGCCATTCCATCAATTAATGTTATTAAATATTAGGTAATGTTTTTATTTTCGTTCTCTTCTCTTTAGTGCAGAAACAAGCAATTCTGGAGGATATTGCTGTTACCCTCTCCTCTTCTAATCACGTTCTTATGGATTCATTAGATTTAGAAGATGTTGATAGTACTAGTAATATAGGACTATTAGACGAAAATACGGCACACGGAGATGATACAGAAATAGGCGGTATAGTAGGAGTGGAAGTTACTGTCTCAGCAAGCGACACTGTGATGAGTGAGATAATAGGAGGTAGTCAAGATGAGACACATGGGCATAGTGAGGATGGTGATTCACCTGGAAAAATGTTTTTGAACACTTTCGATTTGAGACACAACACAGTTCGTGGCTGGGTTCTTGACTACAATGGCATAAAGAAAAACACAGAAAACCAGGAAAAACCAAAGGCAACAACCCAAGAAAATGTGTACAACAACCATGAAGAAGGTGCGAGAGGACCTAACGAAATTGCTGACCATCAAATCATTCTTTACGGTAGATCGGTCAAAGCCATGCAGCTGAAATGGAATCATTTAAGAGAATTCATCGATGGTTTCCCTAAATTGCCATCGCACTATTTCAGGACGTCATCTACAAAGCTTTACCTGCAAACTGATATCAATCAATTCCATGAGGCAGTTCCTGAGAGTTTACAGAGAAAAATGTAAATGGGATAAATACGAGCCTCTCGGTCGGTTCGCATTCTTGAAAGGATGTAAACAAAAATATGTGACAATTTATAAACCCCGCAAGGATCAATGTGACGTATGCTGTGCATATAAGGTCAAAAATGTATCGCTCAGTGACTACAAACGGCGTCATGAACTTAAATTGAAGGCAAGAGCTGAAAAAACACTTGATAAAGAAAGAGCCCTCAACAATGAAATTGATACGATTTGCTGCGACCTGATGGCAGTCCAAGTCGTCCCAATGTTGCACACCAGTGCTGCTTACTACAAGCTGAAGCTTACCTGCCACAATTTTACTGTATACAATCTGGCTACACATGACGCCAAATGTTACTGGTTCAATGAGAGTACAGCATCGCTGGATGCATCAACATATCGATACCTCATTCTAATACCACGTATCATCAATTTTGGCCAAATTGAGTTTTTGATGGATCCTACAGTATTTTTCAACGCCGGATCGAATGGCGCTATCGCCAAGGTGATAGGAGAATCGCATATGGGAGAAATAGCCAATTTTCCAATAACCTGTATCAGTTTTATTTGTTTACTTCGTCTAATACCTCGTATCAAACCTCAGTGTCAAGAGATCCAATACCACGTATCAGAATTAAGATCAATTGGCGTTCGAATAACTCGTATCATCAATTTCCATAGTTGTGCTTCAACAGATGGGAGCTCCCACTATGTATGTTTTGACCCCCTTTTCAATTTGGACAGCTGTGGCACTCCGAAACA
Organism: Leptopterna dolabrata; assembly: GCA_954871275.1. Lineage (NCBI taxonomy): Eukaryota > Metazoa > Arthropoda > Insecta > Hemiptera > Miridae > Leptopterna > Leptopterna dolabrata. Next base: position 61,874,067 of record OX940977.1, on the reverse strand, counting down.
ATGCTATTTTGCTTTGTTCAACCCCCGTCATATTATTTCATTAGGTAGCTGTTTTTCTTTCTCATACCTACATCTTCCCGTCGAGTCGCATTTCGTCGGTTAAGTACCTACTGATACAGCCTAATCCAAATTTTTGCCAAAATGAGGTTATTGTGGTTTCCGATTCAAAATTGCGCGCCAGAGTGACTGAAAATATCAAGATTGAAAAAGGCCCAACAGAAAGCGCGTAAATCACCAAAATGTCGATACCGCCTAATCAGTTTCTTGTGGTTAGCTGGGCAATACCGCCTAATCCACACGCACACGTGCTACAGCTTGTCGACGCTCGAGAAACAATGCCGCCTATCTCGCATTTTTCCGCAAAATAAGATTTTGGTGTCAACGTGCACAGCGGCCTCTTGCGCATCGCCTCGTTCATTTAGTTCACGAGAAAGTCAACAGATAGGGCAGTTACAGCTCAGGAACTGATACCGCCCATCTTCTCAAGAATGAAAATACCGCCATTCTACTCAGTGATAAGGTGGTTGTGATAGTGCTCGGACGATCAGCGTGGTAAGTCAGCCCATTTTATCATTTCTCCAGATTTTTTGTAGCTCAATTACATTGAAAATTGTTATTTAACTAGCCCAGTAGGTGATTATTCGCTGCATGTTGGATTTTCTGCGAGAAATCCCTTGGGAATTGAGTTAACTGAACGTAAATTGGGGGGCCGCACGTAGGCGGTATTTTTCTAGAAACAGAGCCCCATGGTGCCGTAGATAGGCGGAATTGTCCGTGGATTTATATCGATCTTGATTGATTCCTGATCTGTCAGGGGTTGATTATTATCGGTTGATTTTATTGAATTGATTCTCGTGTAAAACTGAAAGGCAGAAAGACTTTCTGTTTCAATGAGGCATTGCATTCCTTTAGCGTTGGATAATTTCAGAGGCAATTTTTTTCTTACGAAGGCAATGATTAAGTTACTATTAAATTAAACTGTTAAATAAAATTAAACTAAATAAACTATTAAATTCTGAAGAATTTTCGTTCGTTCCTTGGCTTTTCTGTTTACTCATTCTTCTCTTTCCTTTTAGACTAAAATGGAGGAGGTTGATGATGGAACCACCCTCAACGAACTTTGTATTGCTATCGAGGACGAGATCCTGGCAGTCTTGGAGGAAGATCTTTCCCACGACGATGCCAAAGGCAGCTGTGACAACAATGAAGCGTATGTCCCGGTACATTATGAACCCCTTGATACGCACTTGCTTGCTGAAAATTTCGTCGCTGAAGTCAAACGGCATGAAGAAGTGGGTGTCGTCAAAGAGGAAGTAGTAGCGGTAGCTCTCAACGATCAGGGCATTAATGACCTAGACGTCGATAGCACTGGAGGCTGCAACAGCGACCCCGAATATTCCCCGTCATCTGGAACTGAAGAGGATGAGAATGACGGAGCGATCCAGACCACCCCAGAGGAAATCCAGGTACCAGAAGTAGTAGGGAACGAACCTGATGAAGTGCCCCCAAAAAAGCGGAAGAAGGATACAGAGCGTTGGAAAAAAAATCAGGCTAAGGCACAGAGAGAAATCGGGGAACCATACCTTGGTTACAGGAGGGGAAGAGACAAAAAAGTTTTTCACGACACACCAAGACCAGGGAGGAACATTGGCCCAACGTGCAGCTCAAAAGCTTGTAAGAAGTCATTTAAAAGACACTGTGGTCAGATAACTGAAAAGCAGAGACAGACGATTTTCAAAGAATACTGGAAAGGGATGTCAGATGAGCAACGAAAGGTCTATTTAGCAGCAATGATTGAGAAGGTGGCTGTTTGTCGAAGAACCCAAGGTGCGGACCACGAATCCAGGAGAGATGAGACCTTGAAATATTTCTTGGAGGTTAATGATTCCAAACTTCAGGTGTGTCAAAAGATGTTCCTAAACACCTTGGGTCTAAAAAAATGGTCCATAAGATACTGGGTGAGCGGAGATGGCGTTGCTAGGAAAACTGGTGCCTCGCTGGATGAATCTCTCCAAGCCAAAAGTCATGGCATGGCAATGAAGAACAAAAAAACTCGACCTTCAACAAGGGATAAACTAAAGAAGGAGGAAGCCGTGAAATTCGCTCTTTCCTTTTTGGAAACAATTCCCAAACTCCCGTCGCACTATTGTAGGATGACCACAAGCCGACTGTACTTGGAGCCAATCTTAACTAGCTTTAGTCAGCTTTATGAGATGTATTCTGCCAAATGTGAAAAGCTCCAGTCACTTTCACCAGAGGGAGGGAACTTGAAACTATCTACTTTCACATTAAGGCAGCTGTTTGAGGAAAAGAACCTCTCGCTATTTCAACCAAAAAAAGACCAGTGTGACACCTGCTGCGGGTACACAACGAAAAACATTTCAGAGGAAGAATACAACGAACACACGACCATGAAGAACAGAGCGAGGGAAGAAAAGCAGGCAGATAAAAATAAAGCACAAGAGGGTTCACTGCATGTTTTCACGTCTGACTTGCAATCTGTCAAACTAATTCCTCACATACAGGCAAGTGCGTTGTACTATAAGCTCAAACTATGTGTCCACAACTTCACAATGTACAACCTTGCTACCAAAGATGTCCAGTGTTTTTGTTTGACGAAACTGCAGCCGATCTGAGTGCCTCTACGTTCACTTCTTGCGTCATTCACCACCTTCGCGAAACACTCTTAGCCGATCCAAAAAGCATCGTCCTCTGGTCTGACGGTTGTGGGTATCAAAATAGGAATGCTATATTTTCAAACGCTCTTCTGCATCTCGCCATAGAATTTCAAGTAGTGATTGAACAAAAATTCTTGGTCAAGGGTCACACTCAAATGGAGTGTGACTCAGCTCATGCCACAATTGAGAGGGCTTTAAAAAATAAAGAGATCTACCTCCCCTCGCAATATCATGCGGTTAGCAAGGAAGCTAGAGCCTCAAAACCCTATTCTTCAATGTTTCTTTCGCACGAATTTTTCAAAAATTATTCAGACCCCAAACTGATGTTCTATCACTCCATCCGGCCAGGGAAACGCGTAGGTGATCCCACCGTAAACCAAATTGTAGCTTTGAGATACCTCCCACAGGGGGAAATTTAATACAAGCTGAACTTTGACGTTGATTACTCATCCCTCCCAAAGAGACCGAAAAAATTGACCTACCAGTGGGGTTTCCTCCATCATTCAGCAGCAGACTGAAAATCAGCTACAAAAAATACCGTGACCTACAGGATTTGAAATCCGTACTCCCCCAAGACTGCCATGGATTTTACGACGGTCTCCCTCACCACGAAAAGAAAAAGAAAAGTGCTCATGATTAGAAAAATAATTATGTTGAGTGTTTACCAGTGAGCCCTCCCACCCCCTCGGGCAAAACGCGTATCCAGCCTGTGTATGAAACTCTGCACAAATTTTATTTCCAAGACTGATATTTGAGACTGATATTTGAGACTGATATTTTTAAATATCTCTGAATTTTGCTTTAAATAAAAATTTAAGATTTTTGTGATTTTTGAAAAGTATCTAAGTACCTAGGTATTTTAATCTGGAGTTACCCTTGTGAATCTGCCTTCGCAATTTTGACTGTATTATTAACCCAGTTCCTTGTGCAACTATTTTCTGTGATGTTGTAGAGAAGAAGAAGTTTTATTAAAAACCTTTCTTGAAAAAACTGTGTTCTGCTGGATCTTGCCTGCCGTTTATTGATAATATATGGTCAATACCGCCTTTCTTCATTTTCAAACTGAACCATACCGCCTATCTTCCCTGAATAAAAAGTTTCGGAGGGCTAATGGTGAGGAACACCTGGAATGCTAAGATGAACCCTCCAGTTACATTAATAGTTTGTTTTAGCTCGAGTGTTCGTTGACAAAATCATGATTCAGTTTTTTGTTCCCCCTGTAAAATTCTAAAATTATCAGATAGGCGGTATTGTTTCTCGAGCGTCGTTATAATGGATGAGGGGTTTAACTACGCCGCCCATACAGCGTAGTTTCCCCCTCTCCATCCTCTAGAAAGGTAGGGAGGCAGTGTGACAGCTGCCCCCGGAGACAATGGTTAGATTATAACGCAATGCCTCCAGGAGTTGACGATTCGTTTCCGCGAATCGACCGCCCCTTCAGCCGCGTGTCAAAAAGATCGGGAAGAGCCCGCCGCATCCAAGATGGACGGGATTCCCATATACCGTCACACTCCTCCCCTTAAAAACATACTTCTTTGAAGAAGAAGTATGTGAAGTTAGACACGGGACTGAAAAGTAGTATGGAGTTCTGATTCAGGAAGTTTCATCTGAAAAACTCCAAAGCTGATAGCTTCCATCGTAATGGTACTACTGAGAATTGTTACTGGTGGAGAACTTAGCTCCTTATCAATATATCACTCGGCGGATTTGGACAAAAAGGAAAGAAAAAAAAGGTCGTTGTCAGAGGTTCTGGTTCAGCAAAGTTCATCTGAACAACCTCTAGGTGGCTAACCCCCATCATAAGATGGAACAACTGGAATATAAAAACGTATAAATGAAAGTAGTTGTCAGAGGTTTTGGTTCAGGAAAGTTCATCTGAACAACCTCTGGGTGACTAACCCCCATCATAAGATGGAACAACTGGGAAAACAAGGGGAAAAATTGGCATTGAACGCCAGGCATTGAGCGCCTTGAGAATAATAATCAAGTTTGATAATAATAATAAGTTTGATTTGATGAAAAAAGAAAATTCAATGGCCGAAGTGTATATTGATTAACAAAGGGGTTATTAAAAAGAGAAGATATCATTATTATTATTATTATTATTATTTATTATTATTGATTATTATTTCAGAAGAAGTAGTACAGATTCGTAGAGTCGGTGTAGGCATTTTTATTGTGGCATGTTTACTCTCAGAGATTGCTTTTCATGGGTATGTTTTTGTTGGGTTTCCTTGGTTCATATAGTATGTCGGCTTTTCTTTGCCATTGCTTATTTCGTATTGAAACGGATTTTTGAATTTCTTTTTCTATTCCTTGGTATATTATGTTTTGCTTTCTTTGTAATGTATATTGTTCACAGCCATCTGAGTGTGGCTACGCTCGGATGGCAAAATCTAGTCTCGAAGAATGCGGCATTGTCATCACGTATGAATCTAATAGAAGCGAAAACTGGTTGAGATCCTATCCTCCCTCAGGACCTAGTGTTTTTTATTATATCTCACATGAATTGACTCAGGATGACGTTGATTGGTTGATGGGCGTCGGATGCGACTTTATCGCCTGCCAGCATTGTAACTTTTCTTTTACGACCGCAAAGTTAATTGTTCTACCAGGGTCATCTTTAACTAAATTTGGAAAGGCTTTTTCCTTATTGGTTCAACCTCAGATAGTTCAGTCCGCGAGAGTTGGTGTTCGTTACGCTCGTGAGTTATTATTATCCAATTATCCGAATTATGTCTTTGGCGTTCACAAGGTCACTCTTACTGGTTTGCCTTATTTACCTTTTTCTTTTTCATGCTTAAATATGTCTCATAATCATGTATCTATTCAGGAGTTAGTTCCCCGTGGTTATCCTATTAATCTTGAAGAGGGACAGAACAAATTATATACGATTATAAACAATGTATGGCGATATTATGAGAATTTAGTCTATGTAGGATGCTCGCCGGGGGAGAATATTTTCGAGGTTTTGACTAGGAAAAAGTATATTCGATCAAAGATTTTTGTTATGTTGATCGATCCACGAGACATCTCCGCCTCACTTCGTAATTATATTCTTTCAAATTCTGATTTTTGTTTTTCTTCCTTTTCTCAATGTCATGATTTCCTAAGGAACAATTCTCTTCAAGAAGTTAAATTGATTTTTATACGTCAAGCGCTCAATTTCTGCGATTTCCCCGTCTTTTTATCATGTCTCAGTTTGTTATTATCCAGAGATTATTCTCGTCACGTCACTTTCATATCCGACATTCGATCGGATGATGGTAATTTTATTGATTTTATTACTGAAGATTACCTTGGGATATTATACGCTATAAGGCTTACTTTTCCTATATCCATTAAATATTGCTTGAAACGTAAAATTATTGGTAATGAAGCTATAGTGTTTTTCAATGAGTCTGATTTGCTTCCTAGTCCATCACTGCGCTTGATTTATGAATGTCGTGAAGTGGGAGTATTTACATCCACAGCACCTGACATAATCCAGCGTAATTTTCCTGAAGTGACAACATTATTAGAGCTAGTAAGTTTACTTAACGATACAGGATCTCAAGTACGTTTAGTTACAATCCCTGATGTTCTTCTTTCTCAAATGCAAGGATTGAAATTCTCCATAGCTATTACTAATTTTCGTTATTGCTTGAATTACGATGTGATCCCCGTTGATTGTTTAAGTGATCTTCAACCCAGTATTGATTTGTTTTATTTAACAAATCAGCGTAATCTGCCGTACATCGATAAGGTTATAACCAAAGTTATGTCGACTTCCATTTTTTCCACCTTATGGGTGGGTTCAGAAGGCTCGTTTGCGATTTTCGTCCTCGGACTGCTTTCCACAAGTATCGTGTTTTTCCGTGGTTCTCTTTTCCTTGTGCCCTCGTGGCAACTACCCGATTTTTTCCATTTCAGTTTTTCTCAGTTCTTTCTTTTGAATTTATTTAAATTCAGTGTGTCACAGGTTTGGTTCTTTTATTCTTTACTATTTGCCCTTGTTTTCATTTTCATTATTCCAGAGAATCATTCCTTTGTTCTTTTCTATATTTCTCCCACCCCCAGCAGAGAGGAGGTTTTCATTTTCTTAAATATTTTGCCAGTATATTTCTTTTCCCTTTACCTCTTCGTTTTGATTTCTACCTTAATTCCTATCTTCATAGGGTTTGTTGGGACTAGCCCTTATTTTAAATAGTCCCTGGTAGCAGAGAATTTTTCATAGCGTGCTTTGATATTTCCGGAGGAAATACCTAATAGCTCAGCGTAGTTTCCCCCTCTCCATCCTCTAGAAAGGTAGGGAGGCAGTGTGACAGCTGCCCCCGGAGACAATGGTTAGATTATATAACGCAATGCCTCCAGGAGTTGACGATTCGTTTCCGCGAATCGACCGCCCCTTCAGCCGCGTGTCAAAAAGATCGGGAAGAGCCCGCCGCATCCAAGATGGACGGGATTCCCATATACCGTCACAAGCTGTACGCCACTGACGCGTCTCCGGCGAGCTTATTTTTCGTTCCTGGGACGTTGCGGCGAACGTAAGTATTCCTTTTGACTTATTTCGTCTTTAATACGTTGCTTAATGTCGATTTTATGAATAGGTATTTGGTGAGAATGGTTCGGGGAATGTGACTGAACCTTTCAAACTTTCGGTGGAAGTTGTTCCTTACCTACCACTGTTTCCTTCACTACCCACTTACCATCGATCCTATGTTCATAGTTACTAATAATAAACCATTATGGAAGGCGAGATTTGGCTTGAGAAGATAAATTTTTGATGGGTGTAGGTGGTAGCAGGTACCTATCTACCTACCTATTGTTTTCCTGATTGAAATAAATTATGGAGTTTTGGGTGGTTTTCAGGTGTGCAATGGACAGTGATGACGAGTATCAACCAGCTTCGGATGACTCCATTAGCAGCGACGAATCCAGCCAAAATGTGTACAGCACTGACAACATCTGTGATACATTGAAAGATGAAGGTACCACAATAATCAAGCCGGTGATATCATTATTTGATCAAATTTCTAGCTGTAAGGAACCTAGTCCCATTTTGGTCAATGTTCAGCCAGAATGCTGTGAAGAACCCTCTGAAGTGGTACCAACTGACTTTAACACCACTGTCTTACAAAAAAATGGAGAGATGACGATCATTCTGGAAGTTCCTGTTCTTGATCAAGCTCCAGAGGGCTTTATCCCAATGACTGAGGAAGTTCCAGCTTTATCCCCTCCAGCACCTCAAGTTGAAGTACCTTCTGGTTCTGGAAGTACTGTTAACTCATCAGAAAGAGTTCGTAGAAGCCGCAGCTCAGTCGCCAACCCCAAGGAGTGGACGAAAAACACAGAAAAAACTAATCGGATGTTAGGCAAGACGTACATGGGCTTCAGGGTTGAAAAGGGTAAAAAAAGAAAAGTCACCCAAGATAGTCCCAAGGAAGCAAGAGTGATGGGACCCCCATGTAAATCTGAATTGTGCCAGAAATGGCAATCGAGGCTTTGTGGACAAGTAGAGGAGGCTGAGAGGAGGGAACTTTTCCAATCATACTGGAACATGTCATGGGACACGAAAAGGATGTTTGTGTGTTCTACTGTCGTTATAGCCCCTCCTAAGCGACAATACTCGGAGAACTCCAGAATGTCCACATACTCCTACTTTCTGCTGGTTAATGGGGAAAGAATACGAGTTTGCCAGTTCATGTACTTAAGCACCCTGGATTTGAAGCGCTCCGAAGTACGCTACTGGCTCGAGAATTATCGAGCTTACAATGTGCCTGATCTTAAAACTCTGAACAAGGAGAATCATGAGAGTAACGGAAATTGTGAACCATGTTCTTCCATGAATCCTGAAGCAATAGCTGACGTTGCTAATCCTCAACCTCTGCAACAAGATGATTCACTTTCCACTTCTAAAAAACAGAAGAAAAAAACCTTGACTGCATTTTTCAACCGCTTGGTTTTTATGCCTTCACATTACTGCAGAAAAGATTCCAAAAGAAATTACCTGCAAACTGACGTCAGAAGCTGGAGCCAGTTTTTCAGAATGTACCAAACTTACTGCAAGGAACTAGGGGAAGTGTCTGTCAGCAGGTGGGCTTTCGACCGTGAGAGAAAACGGACCAATTTGTCGATATTTTCACCCAAGAAGGATTGCTGTGACACGTGTCTCAGTTATGAATCTGGGCATGTGAGTGATGACACTTACCGATCCCACATCGCAAAGAAAACTGAAGCGCAAAATGAAAAGACAAAAGACAAGGAAGCTGCTGAAAATGGCGAAGTGTGGTTAATATGCTTTTGATCTCATGAACGTCCAAACGGTGCCTAAAATTAGAGCCAGCAGCGCCTTTTACAAATTGAAATTAACTCTCCATAACTTTTCGGTCTACAATTTGGCGACTCATGAGGCAACCCTGTATTGGTTTGATGAGTCTGAAGCGAACTTGGGTGCACCCACTTTCGCGTCTTGCATTGTCGACTCTGTTCTGAACCTTATACAAAAGAAAAAAACCCGTGGTTTTATTTAGTGATGGATGTTCATTAGGGTGGTCACAAGGCAATAGGCAAAATTTTTTTGTTGAGAAAATCACTTCTGGCAACCCCCTAAAAGGTGCCATTTGACTAGAAAATGAGATTCCCAAAGTTTTAGGTCGATCGGATAACGTTAACCCGTGACGCCTTGAGGTTGAAGATCAGAAAAACTCACCTTGTTTCATAAAAATACTCTTCTTTTCCTCATAACATATTAACCATTTGTCCTAGAGACTTGAAATTGGTCTCATTTTATTTAAAATGTTATCTTCTTCAACTTTTACTTCCATAATTTTTTCGCTGCATCCTGTAGATTTTATGCTATTCAGCTTTTCCCATCTCAAAACGTGGTCCGTTTCAGCAAAAATGTGCCTTTTTACGCATACCCCTTAAAAACCACACTCCAGTCAATGAAATCGACCTCCAGGCGATTTGACACTTCTTTATCACTCTGGTTTATTGAAAATGAGTATGTTTCAGGTATAACTGTAAAGGTTGAGGCTGTAATAAGGGGGGGGGGGGGGGATCTAGGTAACTACCAGCTACCAGATATCTTGAAAAATGAAAACGTAGAAAGAGTAGCGATCTTGACTAGTTGTGGAGATGAGGAACAGTTGATCGGAGTTCCTCAACTCGAAAATAGTACTGGACTCTTGCAAGCCCAGGCGGTATTTGAAGCCATGCAAGAGTGGGGTGCAGCAGACAAAATTCAAGCAATGTGCTTTGACACCACAACTGCAAAAAAAATACTGGTCGGGTTAGGGGGGCTTGTGTTTTGCTGGAGCAATTATTGCAAAAAGAACTTTTGTAATTAGCATGCCGTCATCATATTTTGGAAATTATTTTGAAAGCCGTGTTTGATAGCAAGATAGGCTCGACCACTGGTCCTGAACCTAGCGTTTTCAAAAAATTTCAAGTTGGGTGGCCTAAGTTCGACCAAACTAAATACAAAACTAGTCTACATGATGATAATACGAGTATTAGATGCAAAATTAGTAACATTAATCAAGTTTCACTTTTTTTAATGGAACATTTGGAAACCCTGCAGCCCAGAGAGGATTACAAAGAGTTTCTTCAACTTTGTTTAGTGTTTATAGGGCTTCCTCCCCAAAACTTTTCTTTTAAAGCACCTGGTGCAATTCATCACGCCAGGTGGATGGCCAAAGCAATTTACTGCCTCAAAATTTATCTTTTTAGAGATCAATTGTTATTAACTCAAAAAGAAATGAAAGGAATAGAAGAAATTTGTGTTTTTATAATAAATATTTACGCCAAGGCAAGGTTCAATGCCCCCAAACCTGCTTTGGCCCCTAAACAAGATCTGGAAATGTTGAAAGCATTAGTAGAGTATAGGAAAATTGACACAGAAATAGCAGATAAGGCTTTGTCAAAATTTGTAAACCATCTGTGGTACCTCAGCTCAGAGAAAATAGCGTTCTCGTTTTTCGACCACACTTTAGACGACAACATTTAAAAAAGTATGGCCATGAAATCATTTTCCCTAGGTGAACCCGGTAGGGATAGAAAAGCGATTTTAGATTTTGCACATGTAGAGCAAATTTTGGATAAGCAACTTGATTTTTTTGTCAACTCTCAAACCTTGAATTTTTTCATGCGGTTTTCCATAGAGACAGATTTTTTAAACACCGATACACGCTTATGGAACAAAAATCCTCATTATTTGCATGCTAAAAACATAGTGAACGGTTTAAGGGTAGTCAACGACACTGCTGAAAGAGGAGTGAAATTGATACAAGACTTCTTCTCTTGCTTGACAAAAGACGAAGAACAGCGCCAATTTTTATTACAAGTTGTGTCAGAATGTAGGAAAATTTACCCTGATGTCGATAAAGCCTCACTGTCTAAGCCATTAATGTAGTTCTAAATTCAGTGGTGTTGGAATAGATATATTGTGTTGTAAAATAAGTTCCAGGCTATTATTTTCTATACAAAAAACTTTCAATTTGTATTATTAAAACACTTTTTACATAATTTTTATTGTTTTTTGTGCATTTCATAGCACCCACCAACCCCCCATCTCCCCCTACCCCCTCCATATATTATTATATTAGATTCAAATGTATCAATTTTCAATATACCAGAGTGATAAAGAAGTATCAAATTGCCTAGAGGTCGATTTCATTGACTGGAGTGTGGTTTTTAGGGGTATGCGTAAAAAGGCACATTTGCTGAAACGGACCACGTTTTGAGATGGGAAAAGCTGAATAACATAAAATCTATAGGATCTAGCGAAAAAATTATCGGAGTAAAAGTTGAAGAAGATAACATTTCAAATAAAATAAGACCAATTTCAAGTCTCTAGGACAAATGGTTACTATGTTATGAGGAAAGAAATAATATTTTTATGAAAAAAAAGTGAGTTTTTCTAAACTTCAACCTCGATGCGGCACGGGTTAATGTTATCCGATCGACCTAAAACTTTGGGAATCTCATCTTCTAGTCAAATGGCACCTTTTAGGGGGTTGCCACGATTGAATTTTGGAAAGTTGACTTTTTGTGACCACTCTAATGTTCATATCAGAACCGAAATTCGATTTTGGCCAATGCCCTCCTCCATGTTGCAGTGGTAACTCAAGTACCCATCACTCATAAATATTTAGAGAAGGGACATACCCATATGGAGGGTGATTCGGTCCGTAGTGTTGTTGAGAGGTACATTGAAGACATCGATATTTATTTGCCCAGTCAGTACGTCACGCTGTCCCAGGAAGAATCCAATGCCATACGAGGCAAGGTACGTTGACCATACTTTTTTTAAGAATTATGGCTTTGAAGAGTACCTGGCATACTCAAGTATACGCCCAGGCAAGAAGAAGGGGGATCCAACGGTCACTGATCTAAGAGTTTTGGAGTACAACCCAAATGGCAAAATTTGTTATAAACTCAATTTCGGTGACATTTCCCAAGAAATCCCAACCAGACCAAAGCCTGTGAATCATACTCTGGATTTTCCCAATCTGTTCACCTCTCGTCAAACGATCCCTAACCCCTAACGTCCCATGGTAGCACATAAATATGCTACCTCAGTTTTTACGATTTCTGCCAATGTGGAAGGTTAATTTGTCCTTCATTTCTCCCTTGTGTTGGTTTGTTCCCTTATTCTTCTTCAACTTTGAATGGTCAAAGTGGAAGTAGAAGTTGATTAGTTATCATAGTTTTGTAAATAAGCTGGTGGTGTCACAGTTTTCTACGCATCGTGAGCAGCAACAGGAACGTTGTAAGTTTATGCACTTGTTTTACGTATTTTCTTTGTATTCCGAGAATTCAAAAAATTGTATTTGTTTAGTTTGAAACATTGTAATCATGCAGAACTCAATTGAAAATGTTTTCATTCCATATTTGGTCTCAAAAAGCTCAAAATCTCCAGGTAGCACATGTGCTACTTCAGGAAGTTGAGGATGTAGTTGAAAGTTACTGCACACCACCTTCTCAGACAATTCTCTGACATTACTAAAACTTTTCTTTCTTTGATTTGCAGATGTTCAGGTCTCGGGCCGAGAAAATACTTAGCCTGATACCTAAATCAGGTGCTTTATCAGATGATGAGGAGGAAGAAAATGTTACTGATGAAATTATTGAACAAAGAATAAATGATTTATTTGATATTGTTGAGCTGAACGAAGATGGACTGGAACCAGATAAAACCAATACTGATGGTAAGTGTAAATATTTTTGTGCACTAATATGAAGAAATTTATATAAAACTGTTTGCATACTAATCTAAATTCACTTCTAATGTTTTGAAAAAAAAACCTATTTTGTGATTTTAGAACCTCAAGTCACTGATAATGAAATGGTTGAAGTTGTAGCTACTTCTGTCGCTACTTCTCCTGAAATACCTGGGCCATCTAACTTTTCCCAATTCAGACGAACAACACGCCGCTCAAATGGCAAGGGCAATTTTCCAGAAGTTGACAGATTGCGGAATACAAGAAAGAAAGGGGTCATAAAAAAGAAAATTCACAACTTCAGGTCAGTGATGGGTTCTTGGGGTAGGTGTAGTACATAGGTACTTATGACCATGGAAAATTATCGCTGTTTGCCTACAACTTGCTCAGTTTACCTAATTAGTAATCCATATGGGTGCCTACATACTTTATCTATTCACGTTTTAGATGGCGTAAAGGAGATCTGGAGTCTGGTGGCATCCAACTACCTCCGTCTACACTATTCAGTCCTTCTTCAGAGCCTGGTGAACCAGCGGACTACTTTTACGAGTTTTTTGACGAGGACATTGTGGCACTGATAGTCAATCAAACAAGGCTTTTCGCCATGCAGAAATCGGGTAAACCCTTTCCTTTTACTAGAGAAGAGTGGTTCATATGCCTGCGTATCGAGATTATTGGTCAAATCAGCTGCGATATGATAAAATTGCCAATATTATGTCTAGGCAAAAATATGAGAAGATTAGAGCCTTCTTACATTTCAATAACAACGAGGAAGCGAATGATGATAAATATTTTAAAGTTAGACCACTGATTGATCACATCAGGAAAGTCTGTCAAAATATAGATGTTGGTGAAAAAAAATTTGCAATCGATGAGTCCATGATACCCTACAAAGGCAAAAAGGCAGGCGCTCTTCGTCCATATATGAAAGACAAACCCACAAAGTGGGGGTTCAAGTTTTTCGTCCGTAGCGGAACTACAGGGATTGTGTATGACTTCCTTCCATACTGTGGGAGTCAAACATTCAGGAACACTATATTTACTGGAAAACAAGAGGGCTTCCCATTTACTGAGAAGGTGGTTATTGCTCTAGTAAAATCAATCTCAAATCCGACTCTAACTGCAGTATATTTTGACAACTTTTACTCCTCTCCTCGTCTGATGAGCTACCTGAGATTTGCATTTGGTATCCTGTCTTTGGGAACCATTCGTGCTAACAGGACAGCTGGGGCAAATCTTCTCCTTTCTGATGATAAAGTACTGGTCGGAAAAGGTCGAGGATCATATGATCAAGTGGTGAATGGATCTGGGAAAGTCACCATCATCCAATGGGTTGACAACAAAGTTGTGCGTGTGGGATCAACTTATGTTGGCGCAAAGCCGACAGGAACAGTGCAAAGATGGGATAAAGAGGCCAATAGTAAAGTACCTGTCCCATGCCCCAATGCCATTTTGGAGTACAACTCCTTCATGGGTGGGGTTGATCTAAGTGACATGTACTGTTCATTATACAGGACTCCTCTTCGTACTCACAAATACTATTCCGCTATATTTTGTTGGGTGTTGGATATTTCGTGTGTCAACGCACACCAACTTTATAAGAAGAACCATCCTGACGTGGCAATGACGTTGAAGGATTTCAAGCTTCAAGTTGCCGACCAGCTTCTTCTTTACAGAAGACCAAGAAAGGGACGTCCAAGCAACTCCCGATCTCCAACTCCTCCACCAAATCGGAAAGTGAAAGTGGACCATATTGTTGCCTGCATCATGAAAGATGGAGTTGGGCATATCCCAATTCATAAGGACCGCGGCAAATGTAGGCTCTGCCATACAGGCTTTACATTCATACAATGCGAGAAATGTAAATTACGATTTTGCCTCAGTTCAAAAAGAAATTGTTTTGCGCAAGCCCACCGCAAATGAGCAGCAGATTTTAATGTGATTTTATATTCTTATATTCTTTTATATTTTATTGTGAATGTTTTTCTTCTAATAATAAATTGATTTTTTTTTCAAATAAAGTAGGTATGATTTGAAATTATTCAATTCCTTGTTCTACTCCATGTTCCTGAAGTAGCATATGTGCTACCATACGTGATAACGTCATTTTCACCGTATCTACCTGAAGTAGCACATATGCTACCATACCACTAATTTTTATAATAATGAATTAAATTTAAAAAAAAAATTATTTTTAGTTATTTGGACCTAAAAAAAGGTGAAAACAACCATCTAACATTTTTTTTTCGGTGGTATATGTTGGTGGGACGTTAGGGGCTAAGGATAAATCCCAAGATCTCCAGTCATTGAAGCCGTTTCTACCTGCCGATGCTCATGCGTTTTACGATGGCCTGTGCCACGAGGATGTCAGCCGTCGTCAAGAAAATCGTTCTCGTACTACAAAAAAAGCCCAGGGACAGAAAAGGAAAGCAGATGACCGTTGATATTGTGATAGTGAGTGTGGTGCATAGGTACCTGTCTGCGTAGGTTACCAATATTTTTATCACAATTTGTGTTCCTTTCTTCATCCAAGAGTGAAAATTTTTGACAAGAATAATGCTACCAAAAAGTTCCTATACATATTTATATATAACAAGAGTAGCATTAAGGGTTTCAAGACTGATGAAAGCGTTTATTCAATGTTTTTTCCAATTCAAAGTTTAGAAAATAAATGTTTTTTTGTTAAAATGAAAATTGGTTTGTCTCATCAATACCACCTTATCCACAAAGTCGCTTGGGAGCAATACCACCTAACCCACAAAATAAACTATAAGCGATACCACCTAATCCACAAAACCAAACGGCAAAACCGCCTAACCCACACAATTTTCCTAATTTCGATTATTTTTGTTTAAATTATAATTAAGTACTGGTGCGGAGCCACCAAAACAATGAAACTACCCACTTTTGGGTGATACAAGTAGCAGTTTAAAAAAGAACAGGTTTATTGTGTCTCCTGAAAAATGATTAAATGTGGATTAGGCTGTATCAGTACTTAACCGACGATTTTATCTACCTCGTGAATTTTTCGAATTTTTTATAGTTTTACTGCTCATAATTTTTATCCCATTACCTATACCATTAGAGTTTGCTAAGTGCCCGAGCATTGAGATGCCGCATCCCCGGATCAGGTTTCTCGAAGATTTGAGGCGAATCGCTTTGAACGGTGTGGAGTCAGCGTCCTCTGCGCCATCGACTTTTTTCGAGGTAGCCCTCTTGCGAACCGCTCTCTGACCACAATCCGAACTCTTTGGTAGAGGTGCCAAGTACTACTGGGGGCCTGCTCACTGACAACAACGTGCTCGATGATGACTCCTATCAGGAATACAACCAAATCGATGAATCCTGTGAACCCCCTTTGGATAATGATCAAGAAGGCGGTTATTGTGATCTTGAGTCCAGCAGTGTTCAACACGAAGATCGTGATCGCACCGACCATGGTGACCATGACTACATCGATGTAGAGGTGCGTACCACTCAGCAGCTTAACATTAGTTAGGTAGGTACGTATAAGTGCGTCCTACATAATACCTAAGTACCTACCTATTTCATATAGCTGTATAAGAAATTATGAAATACTACCAACCTGTTCTAATACCTTTCTGCCTTCTGCCTATACTTCATTTTTTTCCATTATTTTTTTCCTGTATTTTTTCAGGTTCCTGATGTTATACCATTCGAGGTAGCAGATGATGATACAGGTAGCTACAATAGTATTGTACTTCCACCGGACAACCTCACAGCATCACACTCTCGGCAGTCTGAAGATGAACTTCAACAAGTTCCCGAAAAGAGGAAAAGAAACAAAAGGACAGCCCCCGAAGAATGTGACCAAAAATGCAAGAATGAAAGGCGAGAAGTTCGCTGGTTACAACCGAAGCAAAGAGGGGAAAGTAAGTAGAGCACCCGGTCGTAAAGCACGTAGCATGGGGCCCATTTGCGATTCTCCAAAATGCCTCAAATATTCCGGACGGTATTGCTACGATTTCCCAGATTCAGGGAGAAGAGCGATTTTCGAACATTTCTGGAAACACCTGAATTGGGGAGAAAAAAAGGTTCTAGTCACCTCTTTGGTCGACAAGGTCGCTACCGCAAAGACTTCATTGAAAGCAGGACAGATGTCTCGCCGCTCAACATCCTACATCTATTACCGCGAATTGAATGATCAAAAGAAGATCGTGTGTAAAAAAAAACCTTCTTAAATACACTAGGCATCAAAGAATGGATGGTTCACCATTGGGTCAACGGGCAGACTCCAAACAATGTCGAAGAAGCAGAAGAATCCCAGCCAAGTTCCAGTCAGGGGAAGAGCAGAACCAAGGGCAACAAACGAGCAAGGCAAGAGGATGGTTATCAAGCCAAACAGAAAGTAACCACTGACCATATCCAAGCATTCTTCGAGAGCATCCCTAAACTACCCAGCCATTACTGTAGGCAGCGAACATCTAAATTGTACCTACAACCGACTTTCTCTTCGAAGAAACAACTCTATGACTGTTATGTAGAAAAGTGTACCAATGACCAAATAAGCCCTGCTTGCCAAACTAAATTCTTCATGAAATTTGATGAAATGAATTTGTCATTGTTTTCCCCTCGTAAAGACAGATGCGACACTTGCTGCTCATTTGAAACCAAAAACATAAGTGAGGCGGAGTGGCAAACCCACATGAACAAAAAGAATAGGGCAAGGGAGGAGAAAAATGTGGACAAACAGAATGCGATAGATGGAAAGTACTACGTCCTGACAATGGATTTACAGGCTGTCAAGTTAGCCCCAATGACCAAAGCTGGAGCTTTTTACTACAAAACTAAATTATGCTCACATAACTTCACCGTTTACAACGTTGCAACCCATCACTGCACCAACTTCTGGTGGAATGAAACACAAGCCGATTTGACAGCCTCGTCCTTCGTGTCTTGTTTGATCGACTACTTGAAGGAACACTGTACGGGGTTAAGTAAGAAAATAATAATTTACAGTGACGGTTGTACGTACCAAAATAGAAATGTGACCCTAGCGAATGCCTTGCTGCACTACGCTACAAAAAACAAAGTTGTCATTGAGCAAAAGTATTTGGTGAAGGGCCATACGGAAATGGAATGTGATTCTGTGCATGCCACAATAGAGAGGAAACTAAAAAATCGCGATATTTTCCTGCCAGCCGATTATGCGACAGTAACTCGCAGTGCTAGAAAGCAGCCCTTCCCTTACGATGTCAAGTACCTAACATACGACTTCTTCAAAAATTATACTGCGAAAGAATTGCAATTTTATGATTCAATCCGCCCCGGCAAAAAATCTGGCGATCTTGTCGTCACGGATATCGTTGCGCTTCGCTATAGTGATGCTCAAATCTCCTTCAAAACCGATTTCGACGACGATTACCAGTATTTACCGAGAAGACCTTCCAATCTGAAAATCAACTGCCAACCTCCGAGAATGTACGACAACTGCCTTCCCGTGCCATTTTCAAAATGGAAACACCTACAAGAGTTGAAGAGTGTTATCCCCCAAGATTACCATACCTTCTACGACAACTTGCCGCACCTGCCTCCAGAGGGAACGAAAGGAAAGAAGAAGAACAAGAGAGAGGGAAAAATAATTACGAATGAAAAACAGTGAAAAAGTGTAGGACAAGAGCCTTCAAGTTTGATTTTAATTTTTCAGCTTTTATTTCATTAGGAACGGGACATTCTATTTTCCTTTGTAAATATAAAAATAATACTGCAATAATAAAAGATTTTGAAAATGAACATTATTTTTCCTTTGAATTTTGTTGCAATAGTCTCAAATTGTCTACTAATTGCATCATTTTCATGCTGACACGATTTTTTTTTAAATCAGAAAGACAACTTTAACTAGGAACTAAACTTTTTTTGCTCTCCTGAAAATTTGGAAATTTTTTGATACGTAGTTTTAGAATGAGGGTATCGATATGCTACTTGCTTGATTGACTACATAGAGGAACTTCTAAGTGCCATAATTTATTTACTCGGATGGCTGCACTGCCCAAAATTGCAATGCCATACTTGCCAATACGCTGCTCCACCTCAGCGTTAAGCATGGTGTCACAATAATTCAAAAGTACCTTGAGAAACGTCATACGCAAATGGAACAGGACAGAAATGGACAGTGTGCATGGTAACATCGAGAAAAGGATGAAAAATAAAGAGATTTATCTCCCCAGTCAATTTTCGACATTGACTAAAGAAGAACTTGACTCCGAGTTAGTTAATGGTAAAAGAAATATTTTTTATGACTACTTTTGTCATGACGCGATAAACCCCATAGTATTTTTCATAATGTGATAATTTCAAGCTTAGTTCCTTTTTAAATTAAAAATCTGTACCTAATTATATACTGTTTTTACATTAAAAAGAAAAAATATATTCTTGTGGGTTGTTATCTGAATTAAAGTTGTTGGTTCTACTAAAATAAATGACGGATTTTATTTAGTTATATTTCCCCCTCCCCCCATGAATGTTTTCAAACCTACACTAATACAACACTATGAACATTATAATAACTAACATCGAGTTCGGTTGCGGAAATTCGATCAATCCAGTCCATAGTTCAACACAGTGTATCTCATAAAATTTTACAGCATTTTCGTGTATCTCAATAGTTTCTGGTTTGAAGTTACCTACAAATGAATATCGCTGATATTTCGCCATCAGATATAATCAGTCAGCTCTGGTGAGTTTCAACGTCTTAAGTTGAAAAACAAGTTAAAATTCAGTTTTCTGGCTCTCCTGAAAAGCTGGAGAAAATGAGATACACATGGTTGCTCCGACAACGACGGAATTCTGATTGGACAATGGTCAAATTCTGACTGGACAATGGTCGTCGAACGAATTTAGCGTATATTTCTGTATCGGCACTGTGAAAAAAAATTCTCTCTCTCTCTCTCTCTCTCTCTCTCTCTCTCTCTCTCTCTCTCTCGTTCTGAGGTACTTGAAAAGTACACCTAATTTTGGACTTATGTACTCAGGTAATGATGAAACCTTGGACTGTTGTGTTGATGCTTCCCTAGGGCTAAACGACGAAACAGGCAGGTCAACTAAACTAGTGGATATATAATTAAATTATTTGGTGACTCAATTTGCTGGAGAAGCAAAAAGCAAAATCATGTAGCTTTGTCGTCTGCTGAGAGTGAGTATGTGGCTATGAGCCTTGCTTGCAGAGAATTACCTAATATTCGTGTAATGTGCCGAAGCATCATAGAAAAAACCTTTTAGTTCCGATAATTTATGAAAATAATAAGGCAGCTACATCTGATTCATTTGTGCTACCATTATGTGCGTGACGAGGTCAGACAGAATAACGTTAAAATTCAGTGGACTAGGGCGACCTGTTCACTAAGGCTTTGCCACCTAATAAATTCAGCGACGCAATTGTGTCAAATCTTGAAAGATGATTATTTTTCATTATAGAACGATGGCGGTGAATAGCTGATCCTGACGCAGAAAGGAAAGGCGGAAATAACAGCGTGGTACGATGAAATCCTCAAAGGTATTTTGAAGGACGTTGTGGCCAACTGACACCAAGTCTCACGAGTCATTCCTTCAGAAATGGAGGGAGTGTGAAGAAAACCTTCGCGCTTAATTTCCTCGGAATCACTCCGAACGTTAACTTCAGTCGATGCTTCTTTCTCATTACTGGAACATCTGTTCAAGACTGCTGATTTTTCGCTGACGTGGGTTTTTTTCACTTCTTTTGTGCGTTCTGATTCTCATACTTATTTTTATTATATTCAACTAAAAGTTGTGAATACAGTTGAGGAGGTGAGGAGCAAAACTCGCTCGTTCCATTTTTTCCCGAAAATGAGGTATAGATGCTTTCTGAAAGATTTTTTCTCGCTCTATTCGAATCTGGAGTCAGATTTGAGGTAAACGCACTCCTTCATAATGATTTTAGCCCTTGAAAACAGCTGCTTGTTGCAAAACTGGCTCGTTCCATCAGCTGATGTGCAGCAAAACTCGCTCCTTACCAATTTTGTAGAAAAACTCGCTCGTTCCAATTCCAACGCCGGTAGACCATTCATTTTCCTGTTTGTCCTCTGTAATTCATCCGACCATTAAACAATATTATTCCTGACCTGCGAGGATTATTTTTATTTTGTGATTTCTTTTTATTACCCCCTATTATTTATGGCTCCGAGCAGGAAAAAACTAGTCGATCGGGAGAAGTGGAAACGCACGATTAGCCAGAAGAAAAAGTAAGTCTATTTTTTTGTTTACCTAACCTTGTACTGCAATAATTATTATTAATGATAGGAATTTACCACAGGACCTCACCATTTTTCGTTTTTTATTCAGGCACGCCCCAAAACGTCCACCTTCGCTGCCTACATGTCGCCACCCCAAAATGAAAACTGCGTTCCTCTGCGAAACCTTAACAATGCAAGAAGTGAGACGTTTCCACGAGGGATTTTACAGAACGACCAATAAGATTGATCAGGACCATTTCATACTCAAGCATACGGTTCAGAAAGTTCCCGAAAGGAGAAGGACGCGCCCAGGAAACGAGGGAAGAAGGGAGAGGAGAATGCAGGTGACTATTTTGTATTATGTGGGGACTCGACTACGAGGGCAGGTTCAAGTATGCTCAAAAGCATTCCTCAGCATTTTAGGGATTTCCAAGTTCCGGGTGCAAAACATCTCGCGTAAATACCTCATCACCGGTGATTCCCCAAAAGAGAGGAGAGGGGGTGACTATAAGACGGCCAAGTACGAGCCCATTCGAGCATCCGTGAAGCGTTACTTGCAGTCTCTGAGCTTCGTCGAGTCTCATTATACCAGAGAGAGGAGTATCAGGCAGTACCTCCCTAGTGACTGCTCAGCCTCTAAGCTTTGGAAAAATTACAATGAAAGTGTGCCTCCAGAAATGCAATGCAAATATTGGCTCTTCATGAGGGTTTTTAATTATGATTTTAACATAAGTTTTAAATCACCGGCTACAGATGCCTGTTCCGAGTGCATTCGTTTGAAATCTCAAATTTCTGTGATGCAAACGGGAAGAGCTAAAGAAGAACTGATGGCAAAATTCACCGTCCACAAAATGAGGGCGGCAGCGTTTTATGGTCTACTAAAAAAGGAGGAGGACCCAACTATCCTGAAGCTGTCCTTCGACTGTCAGAAAAACCAAGTTCTGCCCCGTGTGCCAGACCAAGCCGCTTACTACAGCAGGCAGCTGTACGTTTATAATTTTACCATCTGCGAAGGACACTCTTTGAACCACCAAAACACCGAAACCGTTTTCATCTACACTTGGCTGGAACACGAAAGAATGAAAGGGTCAAATGAGATATCATCAATCGTGTACCACCACCTGAAAAATAAAGATCTCGGAATGATCAACGAGATAAAGCTCTTCTGTGATGGGTGCCCTGGACAAAACAAAAATATAACTATGATTGGCATGTTGGCCAAATTTTTATCCGAAGCACCCCGCGTCCAAAAATTCACAATAACGTATCCAGTGGTCGGTCATTCATTCCTCCCTGCCGACCGTGTTTTTGGTCGGATTGAGAAACAAATCAAGAAAATCGACACCATCATCGACCCTCAGGTTTATTTTGATCTGTTTTCACAGTTCGGGACTGTCCGTCGAATTGGTGTAGATGTGCAAATTTCTGACTGGAAAACCGCAGTAGCGTCAGTGGTGAAACCACCTGCCCAGCTGCATTTCAAGTTTGCTCCCTCGAAGCGCATTACACTCGAAAGAACTGGTCGAGAGCGGATTTTCTTGAAAGGGGACTCAGTTTATCGAATTGACGTGGGAGAGTTGCGACCGTTCTTAAAAAAAGGAAAATCTCTGCGCCAAATCCAGCCTCAGCCCTTACCGATCGGAGTCATAATCAAATCGGAAAAGCTAAAGGACGTCAACAACTTGCTCACCCAGCACTTCGGTAGCGAGTGGAGGTGTATGGGAGCGTTGGACTTTTACCAGAGGATTGTAGATGATGGGGTTTCTGCCACCGTCGATGGGAATCCAGAGGAAGAAGGAGAACCTGTGGACTTGACTGAAGAAGATAATGGTCTGAGCGTATGAGCAGCGTTCGCACAGGACTGGTGTTTTCATTATCAAAAGGCTGTTTTTAGAAGAGTGAACCCAAGTTCCTTATTTTAATCAACTTGAAGTTACCAGAATTTTTTCAAGTCACCGTTAATAAAAACTTTCAGAGCTTACGACTACTTTTTTTTAACATTACGTACCTCGAAAAACATCCTTGGAACACAATTTTCATCGTTATTGAGGGAAAGCTGACATTGCAATAGTAGGAAAACTGTCGTCGACATTCTCATGCTTAGTGAAGCAAAACTTGCTCGTTCCACGATATCTTGCAGCAAAAATGTCTCCTGGCAACGTTTTGTAGCAAAACTCGCTCGTTCCAAACTTTCAACTCATTTATCCCGGTTACCATTATATCAACATTTCTCACACTAGGCTTGATTCTCCAGGGTGACTAGAGCTTCGAATTGGAAAAAGAATAATTTGGAAAAGACCATTCAGTAAGTTGCAGGACGTTTTTTGCGTTTCCTGAACATTTCGCTCGCATGGAACGAGCGAGTTTTGCTCCTCACCTCCTCAGTTTAATAACAGTTATCTACAGACCCATGAGTAATGATAACTAGTACAACGTTTAGGTATGCTTTCATTTCAGTTAACCCAACATCTCTATAACAACTGCTAGCTCCGAATTAGATTTTGCCAGCATTTCCAGAAGAACACAAAAATTATAAAAGTTTTCAATTTTAAGTATTCCACTGGGAACATCACAGTGCAGTACTAGGCCCCTAGATAAGCATACACACCCTTTAGGCCCCTAGGTAAGCACATACACACCCTTCAAAGTGTTGAGATCGAAGATTATTATTATCATCAAGAACCAACACACATATGGTTCTGTTAGAAACACAGTTTCTATGAAATAAAAAGTGCATTCATTCGTGTTTGAGGACTCCGATTTGTAAGTGCTAGAAGTTCAAAAACAAAGGCCCAAAGTCCAAAGCCAAAGTTCAATACTACAAAAGGTTATAGGTTTAGCGTAATAAAACTGTAAACATTAAAAATTTTGGTCTCAAGTTTTTGAAATTCCTTTTATAGTTGGGCAAAAATTCATTCCAAATGGATCTGTTCAAGCGCCGATTTGGACTTGTAGAAGGGAAACAAAAATGGTAGCTACAAAAACTGATGTCTATCATTCACTGAACTGCTGAATTATCTCAAGTGAAAAATGATGACTGTCGCCAAAGGACGAGTTGAATCGGTAGAATTAAAGGGAAGGCACAACAGTGGAAAGAGGGGCGACAGTAACACCAACTAGTAGGTACTTCCCGAACCAATTAGGTAAAATAGGAAGGCATACTCTAATCAAGAGGAGGAGTAGCAGTTCGGACGCGCTAGTTTTAAGACCAGTAGATCAGTATGTACATGTAGTCAATCCTTTAACTTATCTTGTATTCGTTGTTTGTCAATGATTAATTTACATGATTACTAATGATGTTGATGTCATTATTATGTATTATGCAGGAGAAACTTTCTGTAGAGTTCACCTGTTTCTTGTGACAGGTGAACATTACCTTGGGGCTGTACACAGTTGAGCTCAACACACAGTTCCGCTCCAGCGATAAACTTCAGGCTTACCTTTGCCACAGGTTGAGCTCATAAACAGCCAGTGTTTCCATACAGATGGATTCATTACACAAAAGGACCAGCTCCAAGGCATACAGTCGGGGTCCAGAAATCTATACAGCTAGAATCCACAAATGGACTATACAGTCGGAGTCCAGAAATGGATTATACAGTCAGAGTCCAGAAATGGAGCATTCGGAGTCCAGAAAAGGACTATAAAGACGGTGTCCAAGACCATACAGTCAGTGCCCTGATACTGAGTAGGTACAGTACAATTTGGATGGATAGGGACCGCTGTAAGGGGATGTTGGAGACCGTCGGGGTGTAGCCTCATACAGGATAGGGATGGAATAAATTCTCGTATACAGGACAGAAAATTAGCTCACCCAATCAAGAAGTTCGAGCAAAATCAGACAAGGCAATATGCAGTCAATACTATCGTTTTCACTAGATAGGTACGATTTAGTACATAGTTATGATTTTCGAAACAGTTGGTAAATGAGACCATTTTTTTTCTACAATGACTGACAAAAGTTTAGATATTTCATCGCCTGCCCCTATAACGATAGTAGTCAATGAAGATGAACATCCTCATTACTTCCAAAGTAGGTAATGGGAGGAAGGTACTTACATGATCCTTAGAGGTGAGGGTAACAGGAAATCAATCGCTGCAACATCAGGGTTCTGAGCATCTACTACGTCGGATATAGACATCGCCTCGAAATTCAACTACATGGCTCCCGCAAAGTGGCGAAACATTTGGTGACCAGGCCCCAGTCCATAATCCCCGTGTACGGTAAATGTAGAGCTTTGATACCCTGAAAAATTAACGTAGGAAAATTATTCAACAGCACTAGACTGGATAACGAAGGCCTAACGACTATACCTACCTGCCCAATTACTTGGCTGGGGCAGCAGGATGATCCTGTAGATGCGAACAAATATGATTTACCCTTCCATCGCAACCCACAACCTTACAAGCCAGACAGGCAGTCAAGTAGGCAGGTACCTGAGCATATTCTTACACAAATCCCAAAATGTATCAAAAGAAAAGATCAGATTTGTCGTTATGACACCGTCACTAACCAATCACATGTTACTGAGGACAACTAACCATTCACATGTTACTGACGACAGTAATTAGTGGGTTTCTAGTAGAAATAACCAGTCAAATAGTACATAATAGAATCTATCCAATATTGAACCTACAAACCATTGAGGCCATCACTGTGAAGTACCATTACTTCACATCCAAGTGGTAGCAGTTATAAACATGAAATTTGCCATCACACTTTTTGCTGCAGGTGCGTGGTTTTTGATAGACCTTTCACAGATGGCTAAATGTAGTCTGGGGTGAGGAGACCACAATAGATCTCGTCACTGTGACTAACTGCTATTATTTAAAATATAACAATAACAAAGTATTTCATAATTTTTTTGGATTAAATAATACTACACAACGTAACTATTAGAATAGCTGAAATTTTCTGTTTTATAGAAAACCCAAAAAAATCTGTCAAGTAATGATATCATGGGGCATAGTTACCAAGCAAAGGAGGTATGTACCTCTTTTCTGTCCAACTATCTCTTTTGGCAAAGATTTTTTTTAAACAGTGTCCATAACAGTGTTATTTAGTAACTTCTAAAAGAGATAGTTCGTGTCCATCTTGGCATTGTTCTATCTCTTTCAAAGGAGATAGAAAACTATCTTCTTGGAGGAGATAGTATCTTTCTCAGTTGTTTGATACAGATCCATCCTTCATCGTTTATCATCCTTCCTTCAACCACTACCACATCATCCTTCTTCGTTTATCATCCTTCCTTCAACCACTACCACACTGGTCATTTTTCTATCATCCATCGTTCATATTGATAGTGTATCTTTTTTCATATCAAAGGTAAGTCGATGCTCATTAAAAATATACATATTATCGATTCATGAGTAAAAACGACTAGGTACGGGTTGAGGAAGGAAGGCAGAGTGGGCGTTAATTATAGATATAATACAAGCATTATGCCGCCTAATTCGACTTTTTCTGTTCACAATTGAAATTTTTTATTTTCCACTTCACATAATCTTTTTTTCCGATTCATGCGTAACAACGTCCAAGTAAGAGTTGAGGTAGGTAACCTCTTTTTCAAGGTTACGGGAGCTATATTCAGTAAACGTGGTAACCTATTTCGTTATCTCTGTGGCCCCCAGGAACTCAATTTCCTTAGCAGGTAGGTAACTAGGAAACAATGAGAAACACCAGTGTAAATAAATAAGGAGCTTCGGTAGCAGGTGCCCCCTTCCTCTATGAATATATGTATTTTTTTTTAATAATACCTACAACTACAAATATCATATTCCACTTTGGTTTATTATTCTGAGAATAATACACCTGATGTATTCGCTCAGCAAAAATGTTTTGTAATACTCCCTCAAAATTTTTTCTTTTACGTTTCAAGGTGTGTAGATTCCAAAAATGCTGCAAAGTCCTTGTCACATGGGTTTATTATTCTATCGGTTATTCTATTGGACATACCGACAGAAATGTTGTCTGTTCATTTATTGTTGCCTTTATGTGTCTTTCATGCGAATTAACTGGAAGTTATTTTTTATGGATACCATAAATTCTGCCCCCCCCCCCCCCCCACCCCACGCCACCACCCCAAAAAAACACGAATTATCTTCGGCATTTAAGTGTTTCTTAAATTGTTTTCCCTGCTAATACTACTTTTACTGTTATCATACAATATTATGACGGTTTCAGACGATTTCCTAGGTTGTTGATTCATAAGAAATTAATTTTGGGAGCTGAATCTTCGTTACAACCTCATATCAACCCTTCACCCTTTGGTAAATATCAACTTCATATTCGGTCTTCTCGCCCTAAAAAACATGGAAAACGATACCTCACAAGCTCATGTTCACTAAAAACCTTAAAAATACCTCCTCGAAAAACCCTATTTCTACCCCCCATTTGCCTCCCACAACACCCCTAGGTGTATTCCGATCCGGATGTCGAGCTTCGGAGCACAACTACGACTCAAATGTGTGCAGAAGAACGATTTTAGACCAAAATTTAACGTAAATTTAAGCCTGAAACTTCGTTAGAACCTCAATTTTTTCACTCTCTGGTCGAAATCTACTTCATATTTGGTCTCCTCGCCCGAAAAACAATAGCTCAAGTTACTGTGAAATTGTCTGAAATCAGCATAAATTTGTAAAACAACACTGGAAGTAGTATCAACAGGTGAATCAAGACAATTGAATGACACTATCAATGAACAAGCGTATTTGTAAAAAAAATTTGGAACCTAATTCCTGCTTTTGAGGGCCAAAATTGGTGGAAACCATCAATAATAACTTTTTCAATGATTGCACATGAAAGAAACAATAAATGAACATACAACCTGTAGGTATGTCCAATAGAAAAATAAACCCTTGTGACAAAGATGCAGCATTTTTGGAATCTACGCACCCTGAAACGTAAAAGAAAACTGTTGTGATCAGCTGCTCCTCCACAACCTACATAATGTATGAACATGCTGTATCTCAGAGTGGGGACCCCCCCGACCCCCCTCTGATCAGGTCAGGGGGCTATAAAAGAGCCAAGTGCCACCGATTAAACAACCATTCTCAATCAAAGCGATCGACTCGTCTGTTCAACTCCTCAATCACTACACTGGTGACATCCGACGTGTTCAACGCCGCTCAGCGCCCGCCGTTCGTCTGCGTCGAGCACCGCCTCCGCAGCAACGATCCCCACCACGCTCGGCACACGCTCCCCCTCCGACGCCGCGCCACGCCCCTACGCCCCTCCGCCTCGCTGTTTTCCGGCACTTACACAGGATGACGCACCCCGGGATAAAAGCCACAACCGCCCTAATCCGGGCACGATACTACTGGCCGAACATGACATCATCAATTCGCCTATTCACGCGCGCCTGCCCGAGTTGCAACCGTGCGAAAACGACGCGACACATAAGGGCCCCCCTCGGCGAATTTCCCGACGCAGCACCACTGGAACACGTCCACATAGACCTCTTTGGCCCACTCCCACCTTCGGCCACGAAAAAATATATATTATCGATGATCGACCGCGCCACCGGCTGGTTTGAATGTGCCCCCCTATCGACCATTTCCGCCGACGCAGTGATTACGGCCCTACACACCCACTGGATCGCGCGATACGGCTCCCCCGCCCACATCACCACCGACCAGGGCACGCAGTTCACCTCCGCCGACTTCCTCAAATACTGTACATCAATGGGCACGGAGGTACATCATACCAACACGTATCATCCCCAAGCAAACGGCCTCGTCGAGCGACTACACCGCATCCTCAAAGACGCAATTATCGCAACCGCCACGTCCCGCACTTGGGCCACTCACCTCACCGGCCTCCTCCTCGGCCTACGGAACCGCCCAGGCCCCGACGGCTATTCACCGGCTCAACGCCTCTTCTCAGCCACCCCTCGCCTCCCGGGGGATTTATTCACTCAGCCGCCACCGACAACCGTACCCCTCCGCACGAACGAGTCTTACCGCCACTACACACAGTCTTACATGCCATCTACCCTGCGCACAGCGACCCATGTGTACGTACGCGTCGACACACCGCGGGGGAAACTAGAGCCACCATACACCGGCCCTCATCAAATCCTCACAAATGACGGCAAAACCCTCACATATCTCACGGACGACCAAAAAACACCGTCAGTGTCCGTCGACCGGTGTAAGCCGGCCCCCTCTCCCACACACACCATGGGCTCCGCTACCACGCCGCCAACCACCCCCCACCTAACAGCTGCGGCTATAAAATCGCACGCCCAACAGCAACGACAACCACTACAAAGCAATGTCGCCGAAGCCGTCAACAGCCGCCCAGATCCTTCGCGATCTCGCCCTGACGCCGCCACCGGCGGCCCCGACGAAGCGGAAGCAAACCCGGCCAAAGCCGCCCAGCCGCCACGGCCCGATACCCATCCGTCAGGCAATGGCCATTTCCCGAGCCGGCGCGATGCCCATCCACGCTCGGCCCCGGAAGGACACGGTGCTGCAGCGCCCGCCACCCCACCGACAGCCACCGCCGGGTATCCGCCCGCTCACCCCGCAACCGTCAACGGCGACACCAGGCACCCCCGTGCTAACCGTCACCACCCCCCCGCACCACACAGTCACGCTGCAGCTCCCGCCGTACGCCGGCACCTGCAGCGACTGCTGCATCCACGGGGTACGACGACCCCCCCAGCACACTGTAGAAGTGCAGGCCTCGCCCGACACCTCTACCAAGGCCACCTACGCCCGGCACTTGGCGAAGGCACACTTAGCCACAACGGAGCGCGGCACACAGACCGACCCCCCCGGCACGTCACCCACAGCCACGCCTACGGCACGGCCGACGTCGCCAATGCCGCTACCCGCCGCACAGCCGCCCACGCATGCCGCCGCCCCGCTACCGCATGGCCCGCATCCACCACCGTCGCGACAACACCGGCGCAACCGCCGCTAAACGGACACGACGCCCCCCCCCCCCCCCCCCCCCGACAACGACCCTCGCATCCACCCGGACAGCCCCACAGGACCAACACACGCAGCCTCCCACGCACGCCACCGAACCGGCACACCAACAACAATTTAAAAACATGCGTTACTTAAATTCTGGGGGGAGCCGTGTTGTGATCAGCTGCTCCTCCACAACCTACATAATGTATGAACATGCTGTATCTCAGAGTGGGGACCCCCCGACCCCCCTCTGATCATGTCAGGGGGCTATAAAAGAGCCAAGTGCCACCGATTAAACAACCATTCTCAATCAAAGCGATCGACTCGTCTGTTCAACTCCTCAATCACTACAAAAACATTGTGAGGGGGTGTTAAAATTTTTTTGCTGACCAAACACTGTATTATTCACAGAAAAATCAACGAAACGGGATATCTTGAAGTAAGATAACCACCAAACAGGAGAACAAATATTATATGCATTATATTTTATACAGCTAAAGCGGCCCACAGACGCGCGATATAAGGTGCAGTAGCGCAATATCTGGGTTTGTGCAGTAAAATCAATCGTGCGTTGTCGAAATTTTAGTCCTGTGAAATATACCTAAGTACGAAATCAAGAAAGAAAGAAAGTTTGACATTTATTGCGCAACATGGAAAATATTGCGTCGTGTACGGGTAACACTGGTTAACATAGTGCAACATCACGTCAGTTGGTATCAACAAGTGCTGGAGAGCGTGTCTTGATGGCTTAGGAAATCTAAGAGAAGCAAAGGAGGGAGGGGGGGATGTGAAATGTATCGAATTAGGTATATACCAACCTACCTATTACACTTCCAGCAATGAGGGACATTAAGAGCAAATATTATAGGTAGTAATTATACAAAAATGGGAACAATGCGACATGCGTAGAAAGTTTCAAAAATCATTTGGCTCACACATTCCCAGTTCTTTGAGTAATGTTTCATAAGTGCTTTTCTCGGTCTTGTAACCACTGTTTGGCCCACTTCCTATCTTTTCGTTTCTTCTTCTTCTCCTTCTCTTTCGCACTTTCGCCCATGGCGACCGAAATGCAGCAAACTTCAGTGTCAATCATCATGTTCACCACAAGAAATACGAGAAGGGACAGGGAGACCCATATTGCAAGTCTGCCCGCCTTGCACAATACATTGCACAACCATCAATATAACTACCCAATCCAACATCAATATAACACGACCCAATTTAATTGCACAAACCCGACTGATGAACAACAATATTGCACGTCTAAGGGCCGCCTTCAATTTTATTGAACAGTCCACCTGCACACTAATATTGCACGTCTATGCCAGATTACCAAACCAATAGACGTATTATAAAATGCACTACAAAAGGACGGGATGTTTGCAAAGGAATCCTTTTGGAAACCTTTAGGCTTATCCTTCTGGTAAGACCACAAAGTGGTTATGGTGAATTACTCAGCGCATAAAACCAAAATTATTAGAATTTCTGAAGGAAGTGTACACGTCGTGAAAGCTACTAACCAAAGCTACTAGGCTAGAATTATTCATTTTAGCGAGTTTTCAGAGAAAATGAAGCTATTGCAAAATTTATATGTACATAAATGTATAATACATATATGTGTATCACTCCAGACGATATCTGTCCTTGGTTACATGAAAAAAAAATCGAATTTTGCCACACAAAAAAGATGAGTGTGAAGAGAAGCAATTTTCAAAAATTCTAGGGGAGTCAATCTTGAGTTTTTACAGATCAAAAATCGGTACAAACGCTGCCAAGTTCATGTCACATGGGTTTATTACTCTATTGACTTACCTGCAGAAATGTTGAATGTTCATTTATTGTTTCTCAAAAACGCGAATTAGGCTCCTTTTTTTTGCAAAAATTATCTTTGACCATTGGTAGTGCCATTCAATTGTCTTCATTCACCTGTTGATTATACAAAATGATTATTATACAACCTGTTGATTAAACGAACTTGTCGATTCACCTGTTGATTATACAAACTGATTATTATACAACCTGTTACTATACAAACTGATGGGGATTTCAGATAACTACTCAAGAGTTTTGACCCATCAAAAACGAATTATGGGAGCTTCTTCATTCTTCTGTCAAAATCAACTTCATATTCGGTCTCTCGCCCTCAAGAAACATGGAAAACGATACCTCAGAAGCTCATGTTCACTAAAAATCCCCCAAAAAACTTCGAAACCCCCTATTTGTACACCCATTTTTCCCCTAAAATACCCCTGGGTGCGTTCGGACCGGGTAGCCGAGCTTCGGAGCACAACTAGGAACCAAATGTGTTTCAGAATTTGGAACCAAACCGTGGCGGAAGAATGACGATTTTAGACCAAAATTTCCTTTCCGTCCGACATATCAAGCATATCTCCTTTATTTACGGCCCAAAAAAATCGTTCTCTCGCACACAGGCTCTATTTGTGCCTTAGTTGTTTCTCGAAACTTTGCAGCCCGATCGGAATGTTATGGGTGAAAAATAGGGGTAACAAATTTTTTTTTGGTGTTTTGGTAACATGAGCTTGTGAGCTATCGTTTTCTATGTTTTTTAGGACGAGGAGACCAAATATGAAGCACATTTTGACCAAATATTGGAAAACTGAGGTTCTAACGAAGTTTCAGCGTTAAATTTACGTTAAATTTTGGTCTAAAATCGACGTACTTCCGCACGCAGTTTAGGTCCTCATTTGGGAACGCATACCTACACTGGGTCCTAGTTGTGCTCCGAAGCTCGGCTGCCCGATCGGCATACACCCAGGGGTGTTATGGGGGAAAATGGGTGTAAAAATAGAGGTTTTCGAGGTTTTACTTAACATGAGCTTGGAGAGGTATTGTTTTCCATGTTTTGGGATCGACGCACGTTGGAACGTAAAAGAAAAAATTTTGAGGGGGTGTTATACAAATTGTTTCCTGAGCGAATACGTACAAGTGTAGTATTCACAGAATAATAAACCAAAATTGTGATTTCAATCACTCGATGCTGTCTGAACGTGCTAAAACTACTCGCAATCGATTCAGCGAACAAAAAAACATGGTAAACGACACCTCACATGCCCACATAAAAAACAGGCATTTTTTTGGATTTCGGATTACAATTTTGTAACTTTAGTTCGCTGGGTGCGCATGATCGGATTGAGACTAGCTGCAAGCGATTCAGCGCCCCAAGATAAAATTGATTGACAACACCTCGCATGGCTATGTTACTAAATTCCTTTTGGTTTATTATTCTGGGAATAGTACCTAAGTACACCTATAGATTCATAAGGTGCATTGATTCCAAAAATCCGTCCGCTGTATCACGCATAACTACATCATATTCGGTCTAAAAAATTCGTTCTTTCGCACACAGGCTCCATTTGGGCCCTAAGTAGTTGTGTCCCGAAACTTTGCAGCCCGATCGGAATATACCCAGGGGTATTATGGGTGAAAAGGGGTGTAAAAATAGGGTTTTTTGGGGTTTTAGTAAAATGAGCTTTTGAGGTATCTTTTTCCAAGTTTTTTAGCGCGAGAATACCGAATATGAAGTCGATTTTGACCAAATAGTAAAGAATTGTGGTTGTAACGAAGGTTCAGCTCCCGAAATTGATTTTTTATGAGTGAAAAACGTGGGAAATTGTCTGAAATCACCATCAATTTGTATAATCATCAGAGCCCTTCACAATATGGCACTTATTTTTGTGAAATAGGGCCCTAAAAATATGGCAATATGGCACTTATTTTGGCCCAAATATGGCACTTATTTCCCTCAATATGGCACTTATTTTTTAACCCTCTCCGACCACCCCAGCTATTCTGAGACGATAATATCTCAACATACAAGTTACTTATATATGCTAAATAATTATTTAGCATTAAATAATTATTTATTTTATTTACAAAGCTTTATACAAATAATTAATTATTATTATTATTATTAAATAACAACATCAGGTGTGTTGCAACGCTTTCCATTGAAAATCCCAGCCGTCGATCACTCAGAAGGTATTTCATTTTTGAGAAAGTCCTCTCCACATCAGCTGATGTTGCCGGGGCGTATTTCATAGAGAGGACATCAGCAGGTTCCCAGCCTTCCTTCAGAGTGGCTTCCTCACCAGACAGAGTGGCGACCCGTGGAAGCACCCCATTCCAAAAGGGTTAGAGGCATTAGTAATCCCTCTACACTAATGGCCTCAGGGTTCGAGAAACCTCTTGTCATTCAGAATTTTCACTTCAATTTTTATTTTTTTATTTTATTTATTTTTTATTTTTTTTTTAAAGGAGTTTGGCGAAAAAAAGGCAAAACATGGCACAAACATGGCATTTTCCCAAAAATCGGCCGAATATGGCATTTTACGAAAAAATCGGCAGAATATGGCATTTTTGTATGGCGCCATGGCAATATGGCATTTGAAGGGCTCTGATAATCACAGTAGGAAAAGTGTCAACAGGTGTATCAAGACAATTAAATGGCACTATCAATGATCAAAGATAAATTGAAGGAAAAAAAAAGGAACGTAACTCGTGTTTTTGGGGGCCAAAATTTGTGGAAACCAGAAATAGCTTTTTCAATTATTGCACATGAAAGATAAAATAAATGAACAGCCAGCATTTCTGTAGGTGTGTCATGTGAATAATAAACCCATGTGACAAGGACTTTGCCGCGTTTTTTATTCCGCTTGGCACAGTGCGAACTCTTTACTCTTTCTGGGACGGATTTTTCTGCACACGAATGAATTTTTTACCTTGGAAAAAGGAACGACACATTAAATACGAAAAGTGAAAAATCTATCATGTGGATCACCGAAGGACGAAACGGATTTTTGAAGGGTTTCCGGCTCACAGGGATCATCTAGCTACAATATTGGGAAGAGCCACATTATCTTTGAGGATTCACGAGCTTTAGCAAAAAATGCTGCTGGTCGTCACTCGTCAAACATCACACAAGAAAGGACTACTCACGTTGCTTGTTGCTCTGTCGGAAGTAATTTAACGTTGAAATTGAAAACGAACGTCGTGGCTTGAGCAAACTCCGGTAGCTGGTGAACGAAGCCGTTTTCATCCTAGGCCTAAATTTCTTGAGGTTTTCATTACTTATCGTAAATATCTAATACCTTACTACGAAAGGGTCATTATATTAGCAAATGCCGAAATGCGAAAAACGAAATTAATAAAGAACGTAAAAACAAAAACCACGAGACCAGGCCGTTCTGTTCACAGAAAACACTACACTTCCACTCTCCTCTGTTGCACGAATAAACGTTATTGTTGTTGTTGTTCTTCTTCTTCTTCTTGAGAACCTCAAAGAAACTCCAAGCCGACCACGGAGCTGTTGAGCCTTCTTCTTCTTTTAGTTTTGCTGCCTGACCTGATATGGGTTGAGAAAGAGTTGTTGCCTCAACAATGTATGACTGAGTAGTAGTGTTGATGATTGTACTGGGGTCTGCTTACGTATTTATTTATTTATTTTTTTTAAATGAAAGTAGATTCCATCCTGAGAATGTTGAGACCAACTGCACTGTCCTACGGTAAGCAGTTCTTTTTCCCTGATTTTTCAAAGATTCCATAGGTTCCTAGGTCTGGGCGGGACACCGACTACCGTCTGGAAACTTCGAAAAATCATATAAAAAGAACTACTTTGAACTTTACTTTCTTTATTTACACTGTTTTAGGGCAGGGCCCCAGTAGGCATTAAAATAGAAATGAAATGCGATGGCATAACCCATAACCAGAGCCCTTCAAATGCCATATTGCCATGGCGCCATACAAAAATGCCATATTCTGCCGATTTTTTCGTAAAATGCCATATTCGGCCGATTTTTGGGAAAATGCCATGTTTTGCCTTTTTTTCGCCAAACTCCTTTAAAAAAAAAATAAAATAAAAATAAAATAAAAAAATAAAAATTGAAGTGAAAATTCTGAATGACAAGAGGTTTCTCGAACCCTGAGGCCATTAGTGAAGAGGGATTACTAATGCCTCTAACCCTTTTGGAATGGGGTGCTTCCACGGGTCGCCACTCTGTCTGGTGAGGAAGCCACTCTGAAGGAAGGCTGGGAACCTGCTGATGTCCTCTCTATGAAATACGCCCCGGCAACATCAGCTGATGTGGAGAGGACTTTCTCAAAAATGAAATACCTTCTGAGTGATCGACGGCTGGGATTTTCAATGGAAAGCGTTGCAACACACCTGATGTTGTTATTTAATAATAATAATAATAATTAATTATTTGTATAAAGCTTTGTAAATAAAATAAATAATTATTTAATGCTAAATAATTATTTAGCATATATAAGTAACTTGTATGTTGAGATATTATCGTCTCAGAATAGCTGGGGTGGTCGGAGAGGGTTAAAAAATAAGTGCCATATTGAGGGAAATAAGTGCCATATTTGGGCCAAAATAAGTGCCATATTGCCATATTTTTAGGGCCCTATTTCACAAAAATAAGTGCCATATTGTGAAGGGCTCTGCCCATAACCCAACTACTAATCCTAGGACACTGCGGTTAGTGTCAATCTTAGTGTTCTGAGAATGGAATGCAGTTCAGTTAAAAAATAAAATAAACTGCTTTTGTGACCCATGCGTATACCCCAAGCAGAGACCGAGGAATGAAGTAGGTAGTACATTTTTACAGCCATGTTTCATCTCCAACAGTACGTTCAGTACAGTTGCTGAGATACCGTCCTCAAAGATAGTTCACACTTTTTTTGCGAGACTTTGGAAATCCTTTTTTGGTTTATTATTTTCAATAATGAATCATTGGAATCGAGCATGAAAAAAAATTCTTACCCCCCCCCCCCCCTCAAAATATGATGGTTTTTTTATGAGAGATGGAAGATTCCTTATTTTTATGAGGCTGAAACGGTTTCCAAAGCCCTGGCCACAGTGATCAACCAACTTTTGATCTGATTTTTGCAATGTACTTACCCAGTACAAACGTAGAATTTAAGTGACACTAAACATTTTCATGAAAATTTGAACAGCAAGGCTAAATTTGAAGTTGATTTTGACCGAGGACTGAAGAACTGAGGTTGTAACGAAGGTTCAGCTCCCAAAATTCATTTTTTATGACTCAAAAACCTGGGAAGTTGTCTGATATCACCATGAATGTGTATAGACACATGGCAAGTTAAACTGGATTCACATGGTTCATGGAGATAGGGTTCATTTTGCTTTGAAACGGTAAAATTAAAGAAACACAGAGGGTACCTACAAGAACTTCAAATTAACGATGATGATTAAATATTATAGGTACCTATTTTAAACTGACTGATTATTAAACTATCTATTTCACTTAAATATTAATATGTAAAATAACTCAATCATGTAAGTAGGTACATTCCAATAGGTATCATCGGCTTCTTCCTTTTTGTTGAATATACATACCTCCTTTTGTTGTATATAGGCTCTTGCTTTCACAACATTTAATATTATGCGGTCACGGATGCACTGTATAAATTTATCCGTAACCTCTGTATTGTTGAAGGATCGTCAACGGAAACACCCGTGGTTTCCGTGGTGTACTATTTAGGCAAAATCAACGGATGGTCATTTTCACGGAAGCGCCCCGAAAATCCCCGTAAAAGCGTAGCGATTTCCGCGTTAATCCTTCAACGTTCCGTCGCACGCCGGTGGTTTTACCGTGACTTTGTACGGATCGTCATAGCCCCACCCTTGGACAATAGAGAGTTCCTAGTGCCCCGATACGGCGTGCTTTATCGTCGATAAGTCGATTTATCGCCGATAAGTCTGACCTTATTGCGATAAGGCATCCTATCGTGCCCTAACGATAAGGATCCCTATCGCGATACAGCCTGACTTATCGTGTGGTTCCTTATCTTTCATAACCTGTCGTGCCGATAACCGCGTTGCATTTCCAAGCTCTTGGTGTCTGTCACAAAAGTTCCGAGGACAGTGAAAACGGACACTCAAACACTCAACTCTTGAACGCCAACTGACTTGCAGGTTTTCTCTTTCTGTTTTCTGTTTAGTTGTGGATGGTGGCGTTCTAGGAAGGATTCGAACGCCAAAAGCATGTCATCCGCAGACAACAAATCATTCAAGTACAACTCGGCGAATTCGTCCAACTCTGACATGACTGGTTCTAATAAGAACCTTTGAAATAAAGAATTATAAAATAGAAAGTAAAAAATAATAATAAAATTATAAAATAGAAAAGAATGATAAAATAGTAAAAATAGAACGGGAAAACGAGAAAAACGATAGCTCTTAAAACGAGGGCGAAACTAATAGTGGTATAATATAAAATAGAGAACTGTAGACAAGATAGCAGTAGACTTCTTCTTCTTCAGTTTCGGAGTTTTTTTTTTGCCCTGACCTCAGTCATCATGCCGGAGTGGATGCAGCACTTAACGTTTCGCGTCACTTCTAGATAAAACTTCTAGATTTGCGTCACTTCAACATAGAGTTAATTACTTACATCATTATCAGTTAGCATCTCGTTTGCTCTCCCTAACTGCCCACGATACAGAAAACCTTATTGTGGTGACCTTATCTACTAGGAACTCTCTAATCCCGTAAAGCTAGGTTCACATGGAGACGCAATTCCGGACGGCAATCCGGCACGGCAACGCATTTGCCGGAATTTTTGCCGCAGAGGCGTTCACATGGCAGCGCAGTCATAACAAAATGCAATCGCAAAAAACAAACAATTGCTCGAACTCGAAACCGCAATATCAACCACATAAATGTCGAATTTCAATATGGCTGAACAACCAAACAAGAGAGGTGTGCGCAGTAACCTCCGCGCAGATCCGGCAACGCATCCGACAGCGGAAAATATCTGGAGATTTTGATATAGTATCCAAGGCACTGCGTTGAAATAATCCATTTTGCGTTGGCCAATAGCATTGCAGAACGCATAGCCGTGCCGGGCTACCGTCCGGAATTGCGTCTCATGTGAACCTAGCTTAACACTCCTTCGCCATCCCCGTAGCCCATCCATGATTTTCCCGTGAGCTCTCCCTAGATTTTCTCCAACCCACCTTTGACTGTCCGCGCCCTTCCTTCACACCTTCACTGACTCAGCGTTGATTCTTCCGTGGAGCATCACTAACGATCCATTGATTGTCCTTGAAGTTTCGGTAACCCATGAGACTCCCGTAACTATCCGTGGACTCTCCCTAGATGTAGGTACTGTAGCCCACCCTTCACTGGCGGTGCCCTTCCTTCACACCTTAAAGGCCGAATTCATAGTCCTAACTTAAGTAAAAATAATACTTTATTTCTGAAAGTAAAATAATTTCTTAAGGAAATGCTTTATCTGATTTTGTTTTCATAGACATTACTCTGTGAAGTAAAGAAAAATCTTTACTCAAGTCAAAATTATTGCAGTATCACAGAATTGCAGTTTCATAAAAATGCGCGGGATTCAATAATTCAGTCATTAATTATTTG
This sequence comes from Leptopterna dolabrata, assembly GCA_954871275.1. Taxonomy (NCBI): domain Eukaryota; kingdom Metazoa; phylum Arthropoda; class Insecta; order Hemiptera; family Miridae; genus Leptopterna; species Leptopterna dolabrata. The sequence goes on along the minus strand of OX940977.1, from coordinate 61,834,640 downwards.
TAGTTATTCACGAAGCGTAAGGTAAACTTGTGTAATAAACCGTTGTGTAATAATCTACCAGTATAGATCCGCGTAGATCACCGTTTCCTGTGGTCAGTACCTACCCTCGTGCCCCCCCCCCCCCCCCCACCCACCACAGGAAAGCCCTAAATTGAGTATTGGAGCCAGCCCGGGAATTACATTTCATAAAAATGCGCGGGATTCAATAATTCAGTCATTAATTATTTGTAGTTATTCACGAAGCGTAAGGTAAACTTGTGTAATAAACCGTTGTGTAATAATCTACCAGTATAGATCCGCGTAGATCACCGTTTCCTGTGGTCAGTACCTACCCTCGTGCCCCCCCCCCCCCCCCCCCCACCCACCACAGGAAAGCCCTAAATTGAGTATTGGAGCCAGCCCGGGAATTACATTTCATAAAAATGCGTGGGATTAAATAATTCGATCATTAATTATTTGTTGTTATTCGTGATGCATAACGTTTGTTCAAGTTCCAAAAGTAGGTAGGTACCTACCAACAAAATCAAAAGATCCACAATTTTTCGAATGAAATAACATGACAGAACAGCCAACTCGACTTGATTATAATCAGGTGATCCCTAGCAATGATATCTGGGCCGGATTTATACCGTTTCATCACGATCATGGTGACGAAGGTTTTCGGTTTCATTGACGAGCGGCTGGTCATGCAATGCTCAGGGTGGTCTCAAAAAATGCTTTGGTTCAACATCAATTTAAAACGTAAAAAAACCATACCCTTCTATTGGAACTTTTCGAACTACGGCGTTCTGAAAATTTCAACTCCTATTTTGAACCCCTTAGAGATGACTGACAGTAACGCCGAGCTTCGAGGACCAATTAGAGCCCAAACGGGACCTACAAACCAAATTTCATTAATTTTGGTTCGTGGTAACTAAGGAAAGGGCGAAGTACGGCGTACGGACAGTAATTTCTTATTGCATTTTTGGATTCTACGTACCTTGAAATTGAAACCTTAAAATGCTGAGGGTGGTGGTGAGGGGGGGGGGGGTTAACTGGGTTTTTTTTTTTCATGCTGGATTCTAATGGTTCATTATCGAAAATAATAAACGAAAAAGAGGGGTTATCTGCAAAGGTCGGGTAGTTCTGGATTGTTGATATTATGCTCCGCGGGCGCAGCCATCTTGAGAAAATCGTCGATTTTCGGTAACTGTTTCGGTTTTTGGCCTATAACTCCTTTCCGACGCATTATTTCGCTCTTTGGCTCCGTATGCAAAGTAGCAGAGTATTTGGTAACCCATCGTATCAAAATAAAAAACCCGGAATACTTGGGAAAAGAAACGAAAATGCCGACACTGAAAAGATGACAGAAATGAAAAGAGAACAGTGCAAACTATCAATAAGGAAATGCTCACGGTACCTTTCGACGTACCTCGGTTTTGGTTTATTATTCTGTGAATAATACACCTATGTATTCGCTCAGCAAAAAATTTTTATAACACCCCCTCAAACTTTTTTCTTTTCCGCTTCAAGGTGCATAGATTCCAAAAATGCAATGTCCGTACGCCGTCCGCCGTACGCCGTCCGCCGTATCACGTGTACAGGCTTCATTTTCGGTCTAAAAAAATCGTTCTTTCGCACACATGCTCCATTTGGGCCCTAGTTGTGTCCCGAAACTTTTCAGCCCGATCGGAATATACCCAGGGGTGTTATGAGTGAAAATGTGTTTAAAAATAGGTACTTTTTACGTTTTAGCAACATACTGGTAACATGAGCTTCTGAGATATCGTTTTCTATGTTTTTGGGGACGAGAAGACCGAATATGAAGTCGATTTTGACCAAAGAGTGGAAAATTGAGTTCTACCAAATGTTCAGCTCCCAGAATTGATTTTTTATGAGAGAAAAACCTGGGAAATCGTCTGAAATCACCATCAGTTTGTATAATAACACTGGAAAAAGTGTCAAGACGTGGTTCAGGACGATTAAATGGCACCACCAATGATCAAAGATAGTTAAAAAAAAAAAGAAAAAAAAAGAGCGTACCTAATTTGTGTTTTGGGGGCCAAAATTAATGGAAACCATCAAAGGTAGCTATTTCGATTATTACGCATGAAAGAAACAATAAATGAACAGCCAACCTTTCTGTAGGTATGTCCAATAGAATAATAAACCCATGTGACAAGGACTTTGCAGCGTTTTTTCTAGGTACTTATTTTGGCTCGAAAATAAAGATTTTACTTTACTTATTTTCTATGAAATAGGAATAAAGGAAATGCTTAAGGACGGCTTAAGCATTTGCTTTATCACTGACTATGAATAGCCCAAGTGGCCATTGCTTCCTTATTTGTACAGTTAAGCATTTACTTTTAATAAAGTGAGGACTATGAATACCGCCCTAAGTGACTTACTGGTGATTCTTCCGTGGATTGTCTGTAGCCCACCCTTCACTATCCTTAATGCTTCCGTGCCCTTCCTTCAATGATCCGTGGATTACTCCGTAACACATTTGACTGATGGCGGATGGTTAACGGACAGGCTAAGGAAGCACAACCCTCCATTGCCTTTCCGTTGAGGATGCCCCTGTAGAAACATACGAGCCCTTTATGAACGAGCAGTGGAGAGACGTGTACCTACCACATTCACCTCCCCGTCAACCGTTTAACGGAGACGCGAGGCAGTGGACGTCTCTCCCTCAACGTCCGTAAAGGGTCCGTAACCACCTACCGAGAACCCTTTACGGACGAGCGGCTGATGATGACGGAGAGACGTCCACTGCCTCAACGGCTCCACTAACCGATCGCCAGAGCGGTTAAAGAAGCACACGTCTCCCCGTCGCCCAGCCTAATTACACCTACCGAGTAGCTGGGCCGAGTAGTCGGTGGAGTACTCGGCCCAGCTACTTCGATGGGGCGAGTAGGTGATTACATTTCAGCTGGGCAGAGACGAGACAGCTGCGTCGTGTAGTGTTCCGCGTCGACATAGCACAGTGAAGGAAAAACGCTGCAAAGTCCTTGTCACATGGGTTTATTATTCTATTGGACATACCTACAGAAACTTTGGTTGTTCATTTATTGTTTCTTTCATGTGGAATGATTGAATTAGCTATTTCTGGTGGTTTCCACCAATTTTGGCCCCCAAAACATGAAATAGGTACGCTTTTTTTTCTTTTTTTTTAGATCATCTTTGATCATTGGTAGTGGCATTTAATGGTCTTGATTCACCTGTTTACACTTTTTCCAATGTTATTGTACACATTGATGGTGATTTCAGACAGTTTTCAAGGTTTTTGACTCATAAAAAACCAATTTTGGGTGCTGAACATCTCGTACAACCTCAATTTCCGCGTCTTTGGTCAAAATCGACCTCATATTCGGTCTTCTCATCCCCAAAAACATGGAAAACGATACCTCAAAAGCTCATTTTACTAACACGTTGCTAAAACACAAAAAGTACCTATTTTTACACACATTTTCACTCATAACACCCCTGGGTATATTCCCATCGGGCTGAAAAGTTTCGGGACACAACTAGGGCCCAAATGGAGCATGTGTGCGAAAGAACGAATTTTTTAGACCGAAAATGAAGCCTGTACACGTGATACGGCGTACGGCGGACGGCGTCCGGCGTACGGCGGACGGCGTACGGCGGACGGACATTGAATTTTTGGAATCTACGCACCTTGAAATGGAAAAGAAAAACGCTGCAAAGTCCTTGTCACATGGGGTTTATTATTCTACAGAAATGTTGGCTGTACATTTATTGTTTGTTTCATGTGAAATAATTGAAATAGCTATTTCTGATGGTTTCCACCAATTTTGGCCCCCAAAACACAAATTAGGTAGGTAGGTACCATCTTTTTTTTTTTTTTTTCAAATTATCTTTGATCATTGCTATTGCCATTTAATCGTCTTGATCCACGTGTTGACACTTTTTCCAGTGTTATTATACAAATTGATGGTGATTTCAGACGATTTCGCAGGTTTTTGACTCATAAAAAATCAATTTTGGGAGCTGAACATCTCGTACAACCTCAATTTTCCACTCCTTGGCCAAAATCGACCTCATATTCGGTCTTCTCGTCCCCAAAAACATGGAAAACGATACCTCAAAAGCTCATGTTACTAACATGTTGCTAAAACACAAAAAGTACCTATTTTTACACACATTTTCACTCACAACACCCCTGGGTATATTCCGATCGGGCTGAAAAGTTTCGGGAAACAACTAGGGCCCAAATGGAGCATGTGTGCGAAAGAACGACTTTTTTAGATCGAAAATGAAGCCTGTAGACGTGATACGGCGGACGGCGGACGGACATTGCATTTTTGGAATCTACGCACCTTGAAACGGAAAAGAAAAAATTTTGAGGGGGTGTTATAAAAATTTTTTGCTGAGCGAATTCATAGGTGTATTATTCAGAGAATAATAAACCAAGAGAAAAACGCTGCAAAGTCCTTGTCACATGGGTTTATTATTCTATTGGAGTTCTAGAGATTTTTGTTGGCAGTTAAATTTATTGTTTCTTTCATGTGGAATGATTGAAATAGCTATTTCTGATGATTTCCACCAATTTTGGCCCCCAAAACATGAAATAGGTACGCTTTTTTTTTTTTTTTTTTTTTTAAATCATCTTTGATCATTGGTAGTGGCATTTAATGGTCTTGATTCACCTGTTTACACTTTTCCAATGTTATTATACACATTGATGGTGATTTCAGACAGTTTTCCAGGTTTTTGACGCATAAAAAACCAATTTTGGGAGCTGAACCTTTGGTAAAACCTCAATTTCCGCGTCTTTGGTCAAAATCGACTTCATATTCGGTCTTCTCGTCCCCAAAAACATGGAAAAAGATACCTCAAAAGCTCATTTTACTAACATGTTGCTAAAACGCAAAAAGTACCTATTTTTATACACATTTTCACTCATAACATCCCTGGGTATATTCCGATCGGGCTGAAACGTTTCGGGACACAACTAGGGCCCAAATGGAGCATGTGTGCGAAAGAACGATTTTTTTAGATCGAAAATGAAGCCGGTACACGTGATACGGCGGACGGCGTACGGCGGACGGCGGACGGACATTGCATTTTTGGAATCTACGCACCTTGAAACGGAAAAGAAAAAAGTTTGAGGGGGTGTTATAAAAATTTTTTGCTGAGCGAATACATAGGTGTATTATTCACAGAATAATAAACCAAATGGGTAAAAAAGTACAGTAGGTATTTTTGCTTCCGAGTCTGCGAAGCAGCGGAAGCCTTGTGTTCACTTTCGTGAGCCAAAAAATTTTTGTCTTCAGAAATCAAAATTTCCACTTGCATTTTGCGTTTCAAAGCCTACTGAACAAATTTGGTTCCGTGTCTGTGAGTCTGTGAGTCTGTGAGTCTGTCCGCATTTCCTTGTTACAGCCATAACTTCCACGATTTTGAATTGATTCAGCTCAAATTTTGAGGGATGGTGCGGATAAGGCCCCTTGAGGTTCCATAAAAATTTCAACATGGTTGATCCAGCGGTACGCCCTGCGCATGCGCTAACGTTAAATTCAACAAACACGCATAACTTTCACAATTTTGATTCAATTTCGCTCAAATTTTCAAGGGTTGTTTGGACAAGGCCTAGTGAGTTCCAGTATGAATTTCAGCATGATCGGACCCTAGGTGCGCTCTGCGCATGCGCTGGCGTGAAATAGATTCAATTTCCTTGTTACAGCCGTAGTAACCAAAGATTTCACCCAATTTCAATGTAATTCTCAGGGATTAGCGGGTAGGGCCCATTGAGGTCCCATATAAATTTCAACATGATAGAGACAGCGGTTCGCCCTGCGCATGCGCTCTGTCTGTCTGTCTGTCCTTCTATGCACGGCCAAACGGCTCGACGGATATCGACCAAATTTGGCACGAATATCCAGTAGGCTCCCAAGTTGTGCGACGTCGCATTTTTAATTCCCTCACCATAGCGGAACTATGGTCGACCATGGTCAACTCCTGAATGGCTTGACGGATATCGACCAAATTTGGCACGAATATCCAGTAGGCTCCCAAGTTGTGCAACGTCGCATTTTTAATTCCCTGACCATAGCGGAACTATGGTCGACCATGGTCAACTTCGTTAATTGAAATGGTAACCCCTATTTTTTATCGCGTATTCGTAATCTACGTGAAATTCTATCTACGATCGACCCTTCGGACTACCCCCGCGGTCGACCATAGCGCATCCATGGGCCCCTCCATGGTCGAATCCCGAATTGCTCGACGGATATCGACCAAATTTGGCACCAATATCCGGTAGCCTCCCAAGTTGAACGTAGGCGCATTTTTAATTCCCTGACCATAGTGGAACTATGGTCGACCATGGTCAACTCCTGAATGGCTTGACGGATTTTGATAAAATTGGGCACAAATACCCGGTAGGGTATGGGATTTTTCCGTCGTTTGTTGGTTCCACGATACTGCGTACAGCGAATCTCGGATAGCGAGCGGTCAGGCTAGTTATGTATAATGGACGTAATGTATTATGGAAGTCATGTTATGTATAATATGTATATTTCATGTAATGTTATGTAATGTTATGTTATGTAATGTAATGTTATGTAATATGTATATTTAACGTTATGTAATGTTATGTAATGTAATGTAATGTAATGTAATGTAATGTTATGTTATGTTATGTTATTTTGCTTCCGAGTCTGTTCTATTTTATAATGGGTCACTCTGATTGTGACGAGGAAGCTCCTGTGCCATCACCTTGGCAGTGTATTTGTGTTTTGGTTTATTATTCTGAGAATAATACACCTATGTATTCGCTCAGCAAAAATTTTTTATAACACCCCCTCAAAATTTTTTCTCTTACGTTTCAAGGTGCGTAGATTCAGAAAATGCAATGTCCGTCCGCCGCATCATGCGTAACTACCTACTTCATTTATGGTCTAAAAAATTCGTTCTTTCGCACACATGCTCCATTTGGGCCCTAGTTGTGTCCAGAAACTATTCAGCCCGATCGGAATATATCCAAGAGTGAGAAATGGGTATAAAATAGGTATTTTTTGTGTTTTTTGAGTTTTAGTAACATGCGCTTTTGAGGTATCGTTTTCCATGTTTTTTGGGACGAGATGACCGAATATGAAGTCGATTTTGACCAAAGAGTGGAAAATTGAGGTTCTAACGAAGGTTCAGCTTCCAAAATTCATTTTTTTTAATTTGTCAAAAACCTCGGAAAACTGTCTGAAATGACCACCAATTTCTTTAATAACACTAGAAAAGGTGTCAACAGGTGAATCAAGACAATGGCACTAGCAATGATCAAAGATGATGTTTTTAAAAGAAAAGCCGAGCCTAATTCGTGTTTTGGGGGCCAAAATTGGTGGAAACCATCACAGCTACCTATTTTAATTACGGCACATGGAAGAAACAATAAATGAACAGCCAGCATTTCTATAGGTACGTCCAGCAGAATAATAAATCCATGTGACAAGGACTTTGCAGCGTTTTTTGTCTTTCATCCACGAAAGACGCAGGTTGTCCTCTAGTAACGTTGACAGTTTCAGATTCACTGAGCGTTCGTAGTGTTGCGGAATTCGGAACCCCTTTCAGAACCTGAGGCGGCCATTTTCCAGAACTCCTCGAGTTCGGAACAGAGTCGCGATTTGTACTGCGAACGAACCTCGATGTATCGATACGATATATATCTCGATACTTTTTAAGTACCTATCGGACATCCCTAGTCCCTACCTTCTAATACTGTAATAATAGGAGAGAGAGAGAGAGAGTTAAAGCGTATTTATTCACTTCGTGACAATGTCAATATTACATAGTGGGTACCATTTACCTATTACATTAATATTTTATTATTTGAACAGGCGCTTATACTGCTGGTCTTATTCGACCGTCGCAGGGAAATCCGCTGAGAGTACTTATTAATCTAGTTGGTCCATGACCAAATGCCACTGGATCTCCATCGACCTTTGCTACCTTACTTATTTTTAACTACCTACTATCATAATTTACCCTTGCAGCCAATATTAATCCTATATACATTACACTTCCTCCGTGAACGTTTATTGACTAGCTACTCATTCCCAACTAAATCAGCGCAGCACCGACTCAACACCGCTATCCAGTACCTACTACTATAAACACATATTATATTCGTATATTTCTTTGGTACTTTTCTTCTTTCAGATAACTGATTAATCTTTCAAAACTCTCTTTACTCATAAACATAATCTTGGGTAACTACCTACTATTGTTACATTCAGATAACTACAGATATATTCAACAACTGTTATTCCACGCACAACAAACCATTTCAAACAATAACAACCTCTGAAAATACAATCATGCTCTTGTAACGTTTATATGTATACACTTTTTTTATATTGATATTTACATTTAATTTATAGACTATTTTCATGCTTAAATTTATCCACAGCCAACACATGAATTTGTTCCAATACAATTTCATAACGGTAACGATCATTGACCTCATCTTATAGCATGCTGTTTCGCCAACGGTTCTACTCTCTTTGGTCGTAGTTGAACTCGTCCACCAAGAATTTCCTATATCTGCCCGCCTCTCTTAAAAATTTTGCCACCTTATGGATACTGGCGCTCCTTCCATCCAGAATATCCACCATCTCCGCCTCGCTTACTCGTGCCTTCCCCAGGCACCCCACTCTAAACTCATTCAACACGGGGCATACAGCCATGAAATGCAACGGTGTCTCGTCAGCTCGGAGGTTGCACAGAGAGCACTTATTGGCAGCTCCTTCTCTCCACCACCGATAATTCACCGTCAGCATTCCCGTACGGGCCCTACATATCATCCTGACTTTGGACAGATCAGTCACTTCCATATACGCTCGCCCACCTTCCTGGGTCCTGTCCAACTTGGCGTATAGCTGATGGTGAGCCGAGTTCGTGACCTCGTTGTTCAGCCTACTCAACCATTCTCCTTTCACTTTCTCAATCAGCCCCCTCGAATCACTCCTCCAATTGGCTCTCGTCAACGCGCACCCCAGTCTGCCCGCCAACTCACTGTACTCCGCCCACCATGACACACTCTCCTGTATAACCCAATCTGCCACAACTCTGGGATACCTATTTTCCTTGTACACCAGCACCTTATTTACATAGTCTGTCTGCAATTTCATAGTATGGAAATGCATCAAATGAAACCCACTCTCTGCATAAACTATATAGTTAGGGGTATTTTGTGGCAAGGATAGAACTTTCTTTATGTAGTACCTTTGAAGTTTCTCCACCTGCTCATTCTGCTGGAAACCCCAAACCTGTGCCCCGTAACATACCAGCGACCTAGTTGTTGCTGCGAATACCTTGTGTTTCACTCTCAGTGGGACACGTCTTTTCCGAATCATGGTTCCCCATACCACACTCATCCCATGTTTCGCCTCACTCACCTTTCTGCTAAAGTGAGCTCCCAGGTCCAGAGATGGGGTAACTGTTACACCTAAGTATTTATACTCTGCCACCACCTCTATACCCTCGCCCTGGTATTTCCACGTCTCATTCTTGGCCCTTCTCCCGCGACCCCTCCCCAGTATCATGACTTGCGATTTTGAGCAGTTTATTGTCAAATTCCAGTGCTGCATGTACTCTCCAACCTCGCCAATCATCATCTGGAGTGCCGCAGGACTGTCCGCTAACAGTGCAATATCGTCCGCGTACATTAGGCACTTTATTTTCGTATTACCCACTCTTATTCCTCCACCCAAGTGCTCCGGCAAGTCATTCACAAAGAGGGAGAACGCCAGAGGACTAAGCACACACCCCTGCTTCAGACCCACTCCCGTGCTGAAATATTCCGACAGCCTTCCCTCACTCCATACCGCCATTTTTGTGTCTCTATACAGTCCCTCTAGCATGTTGATAAACTTTGTAGATACACCATAATTCGACAACTTGAAAAATAACGCGCTTCTCGAGATATGGTCATATGCCGCTTTAAGGTCAATGAAGAATACGTATGTTTTCAATCCTTTCTTTTTCCTTAATTCTACAATGTTAAACAGTGTAAACAAATAGTCTGTGGTGGAGTATCCTGCTCGAAAACCTGCCTGGGACTCACTCAGAATTCCTCTTCCCTCAACCCATGCTGATAGCCTTTCCAACATCATCCCCGCGAAAATTTTCGCCATAGTGTTCATGAAGGCCAGTCCACGGAAGTTTCCCGGGTCCGCCGTATCCCCTTTTTTGTGCAGTGGAAATAGAATTGCTTCCCTAAAAGACTCGGGCGCTATTCCTTTCCTGTATATTTTGTTGAAGACCTTCAACATGTGGACTTTCATTATTTCTGGGGCGTTCAGAAAGAATTCATTTGTTATCCGGTCGGGTCCTGGTGCCTTATTTGTTTTCAATTTCCTTATCATATTGTTCAGCTCGGCCATTGCCAAGTCTCGATCCAGCTCTTCATCACTGACGTGTGGAAGGGCATACGCCACGTCGAGCTCCACGGGTGGGTTCAGGAGGCCCCTGAAATGCTCGACTAACACCCTCAGCTCTACCTTGGGTGCGCGGAAGGGTGACTTTCCTTTGATGCGGTCGACTAATTTCCAAAATCCTTTGGAATCACTCACGATACCCAAGTCCCTGTCGGTAGTTTCGTAAAATTCTTTCTCTTTGAACACGCACATGCTTTTATACTCTCTCCACTTCTCTAAATACTTTTCCTTATTCTCCTCATTTTCCGCTTTTCTGAGTATTTTTAGCTGAACCATACTCTTATTCCTGGCCTTTAAACAGTCGAAATCATACCACGGTTTTTTAAATGTCGGTTGCCTCTCCGCCACGTGATTTCCCCTATCTGCCGCCCTCCTTACACACTCAGTTAGCCATACCGTGTCTGCTTCCTCCTCACTTGCTCCCTTTCCATCAACTTTGACGCCCTGAATCACTTTTTTGAGTTTAGCTTCAAAGAACTGCGTATCCTTTTTGCTCCATTGTAATTTTGGCAGCAGCGGTGTGGTCTCACAATCCTCGTCGTTAAGATTCAGTGCTAGCGTCACCTTCTAATACTGTAATAATAGGTAGGTAGCAAGTAGCAAACCGGCGTGGTTTGAATTAAATTCAGCGGGCTCCGCCCCTAGTGAACAGCGCTGTCTTGCCCCTAGCGAAGGTCTGACGAACCCGGGCCGGGCCGGCTTCTGTCGCTATGGTCGAGTCTCTCTCCAGTAGGGATGGGATATCGAAAGAAAATGTCGATATTGACATCAATTGATATATCAAATGGAAAAATCGACATCAATGTAATTTCGGTTGAAAAATATCGATATCCGATATTATCGAAAGAAATATCGAAAAATAGAAATACCACATTACACATTAAATAATTTAAAAAATGTAAGACACACATTGTTATATTAATTAGGTTTACATTTGGTAAGCCGAAGTCAGTAAACGGAGAAACCAAGCAGAAACATACTTACTGGTGAGACGATGAATAAACTTCTCTTCCTTCGTTCACTGGGAGAAGAATTCTTTTTTAACTTTTATACAATTTTTTCTTTCTTTTTGAAGTTATTTGCGGGCTTTGTTCAAATTGCATTCAATTTTTTTTGTACAAAAAAAATTAATGAATAATTTTCGAATTTTGTGCAAATTGTGGTAGGTAGGTATTCAATTTGTTTTTTACTTACCTATAGTACATACAATCATTATGAAAATAAAGTAGTTTTGAAGTTTTGTTCAAATAACATTCAGTTTGTTTTGTACCTACCTACATGTTGTGAAAATGAAATATCTTCACATTTGGGTTCATTCCGTACGTCTTCAAAAGTTTAAAACCAAATTTGAGGATTTTTCTCTTTATAAAAAAAAAACCGGTAATATCGGAGGTAAATATCGATATTCCGATATTGTTGAAGTGAAAATATCGATATAAAAATATCGGATTTCGGAAGGAAAATATCGATGTTTCGATCATATTGACATCGATATCCCAGCCATACCCTCCAGGCCTCCATTAAAGTGAGACGTTTAGTCATGGACGTCGTTTCGTCGGTTGTTTCGTGTTTGTGTAGTGATTTGTTTCCCGTAAACCTGAGACAATTGTTTCATGGTAGGTACTGTAGTGTCCACATTTTTCAGCTCATTATTTTTATTAATCTTGTATGATCGGTGATTTTATGATCAGTTCGTTAATATCCCGAGTTCTCAAGCCTCCCCGCATCTCGCTATCTTGATGAATATTTCATCATCCCAGTAATCAACTGTTGATTGTACTTGCTTTCTGGGCCCTGTTTCACAATATTTTAGTATCTATTATTACGAGAAATACAATGGTAACTTGTAAACTCTGTTTCACAATAGGTTTTTACGAGTGCCGGAAGTAATAGTGAATGCCCTTGTAATATTACGAGGCTATAACGGCAACATCGCACTTCTCCAGTTTCATAACTTTACAGGAGTGAGAAAAAACTGATTGAAAGGGGTCTGCCAGCTCTGATAAACAAATAAGTTTCAAAGTCTTGGGTATACTATTGCATGAGTTGATAACGTTAAGTGATAGTTTTGCCTGCTAGGTACCTACCATTCTGATTTTTTTGTAATCGCGAATGTTCAGGTCTGTTTTTTGGTTTATTATTTTCAATAATGAACCATTGGAATCGAGCATGAAAAAAAAAATTCTTACCCCCCCTCAAAATTTGATGGTTTACGTTTCAAGGTATGTAGAATCCAAAACTGCAATAAAAATATTTCTGTCTGTCCGCCGTACGCCGTACGCCGTACGGGCCACTTTTCTTAGTTACCATGAAAAAAAAATTGATGAAATTCGGGTTATAGGTTCCGTTCGGCGTCTAGTTGGTCCTCGAAGCTCGACGTTACTGTGAGTCATCTCTAAGGGGTTCAAAATAGGGGTTGAAATTTTCAAAACGCCTATACCATTTTTTTACGTAAATATTTTTACGGTTTTAAATAGTTCTTGAACTTGCGAGTTTTTTAAGACCATCCGGAGCATCGTACGTCCAGCCGTTCGTTCACAGTAAGGCCCCGAAGTTTGCACCGACAGGCATTTTCGACTCCAGTGTGAATGAAATTGTATACAATTCAAACCAAATCTCGTAACCAGAGACGCGCCCACAAAAGGAATTTGTGAATACGGCCAATCATTGGTAGGGATCACCTGATTATATTGGCGGAGTATGAAGTCGAGTTGGTTGTTCTGTGATATTATTTAATTTGAAAAATGATGGCTCTTTTGGAGTTTGTTGGTAGGTAGTGAAACTTGAACAAACGTTGAAGTATTATTGATGGGTAAATTATTACTAGGGTAAATCAACGGTAAATTATTACACAACGGTTCATTATACCATCTACGTAGAAGGGGCTGGAGTTTGTTGGTAGGTACTTTTGCAACTTTTTTCACTCCTCATCAACAATTTCTTTTCAGAACTTCATTATGTGTGTTTCTTTTTGTTAGGTACTGTTTGTCATCGGCTGAATTATTTTAGCAACATTTAACTCGTGATTTAGGTAGGTACCTAGTAACGAGTACGGGGTTAGGTACTAACCTACGGAGGGTCTGCGATCTACATAATATGCATATAATAGAATAGTACATATCATATTATAGAGACGGGTTATCTATACAGAGAGCTGTGATCTGTAACAGAAGGGTATTCTATACAAAATAATAAACCGTTGTGCAGGGATTTGCAGCGTTTTTAATGACTGGTTTCGCGGTAACTTTTTTCTTGGTGAGACAAAGATTCATAAAAATGAAAACAATCTCTAGGGATTAAATCTTTCATGGACAAAAGGTCCAAGTACTTGTCTTTGGGAATAGGTAGAGGCCGCTGGTACAGCTTGGGTACTTCCCCCTGCACTGTCTTCGGTCTTCTGGGTAATACCAATACCAATTCGTCATCAAAGTTCAGTTTATAACGTATGGTCCCGCTTGGATCATACTGGACGCATCTTATGTCTGTAACCATGGGATCTCCACTCTTATAGCCAGGTCGAATTGAGTCGTACCGGTTCACACTCGAGTCACAGTAGTTGAGAAAGAAATTGTAGTCCAGAAGTGCAGCTCTGTATGGTCCAAAAGCGTTTCTTCTTGCATTTTTTGTAATTTGGAGAAGCTGACTGGGCAGGAAGATATCTTTGTCTTTCATTTCCCCCTCAATCGCACTATGAACGCTGTCAACTTCCATATCGTCGCTTAAGGCGCAGCATCACACATCTGACATTTCCCGACTTTTCAGGAGAGACAAAAAACTGTTTTGTACGTTAACCAATCGTGTTTGTTTGTATTTCGGTAGCCTACCCAACACATTGCAACCCGTTGCAATGTATATCTGGGCCATTCCACCGAAAGCGTCAAATCGGACTCCCTTTTCACTTCATTTTTAAAAGTTGTCTGAGCTCTGAGCTGCTCAAATTGTTTACTGTAGGTTCCTCTGATACTACTTGACCACATATGACCGTTAGTCGCGCTAAAATAATATTGGTAGTTATAATATTAATGTTTTTTCAAATCGTAAAAATGAAGTAATGACACCCAGTGAAGGAATGATCCCAACGGTAGTGAAGTTATGATTTTCAAATGAAGTAATGATTTTGAGGTACAAGTATGTTATAGCCCCGCCAATATCGATTGTATCGATTATCTCAAATACATCGATCCTTGTGCTATCGATGACGTGTATCAGACAAGACGGTGGGTGTACAAGAAGTTTAGTTCCCACTCCGCCGCTCGCATTGTCAAGCGATCTGGATGCTCGCTAGCGCTCGCATCTCAAAAAAGATAAACAATCCCAGAAACTATCCCGTGAATGAGCAGGTTGTTTGGGACTTCTGACTTCTGAATAGATGGTACAAGTATGTTATAGTCACTCTTATTTTTTGGTGTCCTTACAATGGTCTTCCCGTATTCATTTTGAAAGTTGATATCGGCACCCGGGATGTAGGCATCGGGACGCCATATTGAGCCGTCATCGATACCACAAGGATCGATGTATTTGAGATAATCGATACAATCGATATTGGCGGGGCTATAACATACTAGTACCGATTTTGACATTTTCATGTCTTTGCCCTGGCACATAGCACAAAAAACGGTACAAGTATGTTATAGCCCCGCCAATATCGATTGTATCGATTATCTCAAATACATCGATCCTTGTGGTATCGATGACGGCTCAATATGGCGTCCCGAGTCCCGATGCCTTCATCCCGGGTGCTGATATCAACTTTCAAAATGAATACGGGAAGACCATTGTAAGGACACCAAAAAATAAGAGTGACTATAACATACTTGTACCATCTATTCAGAAGTCCCAAACAACCTGCTCATTCACGGGATAGTTTCTGGGATTGTTTATCTTTTTTGAGATGCGAGCGCTAGAGAGCATCCAGATCGCTTGACAATGCTACCAGCGGAATGGGAACTAAACTTCTTGTACACCCACCTTCTTGTCTGATACACGTTATCGATATCACAAGGATCGATGTATTTGAGATAATCGATACAATCGATATTGGTGGGGCTATAACATACTTGTACCCAAAAAACTGTCACGAAATTGCGTAACGAAATTGTGTTACAGTGCCTTTATAATGATTTCCGCTTACAACGACCCCGTTGTTAGGTTTGTTCATTTTCTACACTTTTTAACCCACAAAAATCGTTCACCACTCGTTGGAAAGCTCTCGATTTAACGAACATTTTCATGTTCTCCATAACATATTTACTATACGAATAGCGGAGCTATGGGCATAACTGTTCTCATATTTTGTTTACAAACTAATGATCGTGAGTGTAGAAGATAATTAATCCGGAATCGTCTATTTTATTGAAATTAGGTACCTACCTCTTAATATTAATTATGTCAAAAGCAATAGGTAAAGACATGAAAATCCAATGCGTTGCAGACTCGTATGCAAGCGTTTTTTACCCAAAATATCACTTTAGGTCTAAAAAATTCGTTCTTTCGCACGCATGCTCCATTTGGGCCCTAGTTGTGTCTGGAACCTTTGCAGTCCGATCGTAATATACCCAAGGGTGTTATGGGTGAAAAATGGTTGTAAAAATAGGGTTTTTTGCGTGATTTAGTTTTGAGATGGTACCAAAATTCTAAGATTCCTCAAAACAACGTGAAGTTTCACTAGTTTCTTGTATTTTTTTCATCAAACATTTCATTTTAACTCTTGGCACACACAACCTGGGACTACCTAGTTGGCATATTAGGTCAAAAATAAAAAACAATTCAGTTAATATTGTGAAAAGAAACAAAATATATTTTTAATGTAAGTAGTTGACTGGAAAGTGAAATGTCACATAAAGGTGACCAGAACAGAATTAAATCTCTCATATTTTCAATATAAAAATCTTATCCAAATATTGCTAAATAAAAAATTGCTAAACAATCCAGTTAATATTGTGAAAAGAAACAAAATATATTTTTAATGTAAGTAATTAACTGGAAAGCGAAATGTCACGTAAAGGTGACCAGAACAGAATTATATCACTTATATTTTCAGTATAAAAATCTTATCACATTTTTACATTCTTCATCACAAAGTAACTTCCGGATCAATAAAAACAAGCATTGCCAAGCCGTGAACTTTAGCATAGAATAGAATCAAAACATTTAGAGCAACAAAAAACTCCAGTACTGCTATAATTGGTAACAGGCACGCATTCGTCGTGGAAACACGTAAAGTAGCAAATTTCACATTTTACTCCCGTACGTTTTTCACTGATACTCCCACCACAAGTGTAACACAAACCACTCGTGCACAAATTCTGAATTTCAACGGTCTGGAAGGTCAAAAGTTCGGTAGGCACACTTTCATTCATAGGCTCTCTTTGGATGAATTCTTCATCAGTTCTCACACGTTGCTGCTGAGTTTCGGTTTGAGTGAATCCGTTGAGTGTCAATTGTCAAGTCTCGCTGCACAGGTTCACTTCGAATGAATTCATCAAGGCTCACCGCATCAAAGCTGTTAAAGATTTCAGGCGTATTGGCTCCCAAGGATGTCTGAAAATAAATAAGCGTTAATTCATCAGAAAAATGGCCTTAGGCAACGACACTCGCACTACTGCAAGTCCATAATCAAGCATTTTTGTTCTCACCTACTAGTACTTACCCCGAAATCGAGCTTTTGTAGTGCTGCTGGGGTTTGTATTGGCGTAAATTCGATAATTTCAGTCGGATTTCCGTTGTCATCTTCTAGACAATCTTCTGATTCCTCATTGCTGTCTAAAGTTGAGGAGTGAGTTCCCATGTGGAAATATTTGCAGTTCGTGAGGCATGATGTACAACTGAATTCATTCATGTGCAGCTGTGTTTTCTCTTTCTTCCAAACCACTTGATGGACCATCATTGTCCCTCTGAAGGGGAGGATCTTCACAGGAATCGATTTGTTCATTTTCAGAATGGCAGAACTGTCAACAAGGTATAGTTTTATATATGTCAGTTTCTCTGCCATAACACTTAAAAAGGTGTTGATATCTGTGATGTCCTTTCCCTGGGCAACTGTTCTGTCCGCCGTTCTTTTAGGCCCGGTTCAAAAAAAATCTGTAACCATGACAGTTACCTAACCCTGGGGCTACTTTCGATTTTTCGGTAACCCTGGGGTTCGCAGCAGGAGCGTTCAAAAAAGTTTTCTAAGGTAAGGTTACCTTGATAGAATCGATTATTTGGGTAACCCTGGTAACTTCAATTTTAGCCATGGATACTTCACGAGAAATCTACGTCAAACCGCTCATGGACGCTATAAATCCATGAAGTTTGATTCATAAAGCAACTTTTAGGCAACACTGTTGCCCATTCTAACCTAGAAACCAATATCCCGTGACTTCATCGTAGCATGATATTTATTAATAAATCCGTACTCTTCAAGTGCTGTAGTAATCGATCCTAGCAACAAATATTGCCTTTACAAAATACTTTCTATGTTTTTTAATTGCATGATTTGTAGCAACTCCTAGGTGTACGTTTATTCGGCGTTGCACCTGTTTGATGGAAATTTAAACGGGGGTAAACAAGGATAATGTGGGGATCACACAGACGTGTTAGGAACAAGGATACCTATATTTATATTCACTACGTAATGGTTCAAAATATGCGATGAATCTTGAACGAAAGTCTTCACGCCCTTCAACTCTGCCACGTTCCCCAGGGTTATTAAACATAGTTTCATCCAAGAGATGCTGAGTACCGTCGTCAACAGCAGGTAGTTATTCCTTTTAACATGATTGCGATGTTGTGGAGAACTGCCTGCATTGTGCCGTAGATATTTGAGGGCGTATTTCTTCGAGAACAAACGCGACTCTTCCTTCGACAACCTGAAGCGATCGAAAAATTCCTTCTCACTCCAGGCGTCGAAGTTGGGATGTCTCGCTCTGATCCGATATCTTCTTGGTTCTACGACTAGCCCTAGTTCGACGAAGACGTCATCATCCTCATCGCTCGCATAATAGTTATAAGTTATAACGGTTCATTATTACCACAATAACGCAAAATAGGACGGGATCTGAGCAGTGCAGCGCAAATAGGAAAACCAAAAACAATGAGCAGCCATCTTCGTTTTGAGACGTTTTGAGAGAGTAACCATGGTAAACTTCTTGTAACCCCTCGAATAGCTGGGGTTACGTACCCATGGTAAAGTTTTCGATACATCGCACTAATGATCGATTACTGAATTTTTTTGAACGCCACTTTCGTTACCATGGTTGGGAAACCTTAAGGTAAACTTCAACCCCAGGGTTACACTCTTTTTTGAACCGGGCCTTAATGGTGGCTCCCACCCCATCAGGGGCACCTTTGCCGTGGCCTGCCTCATGGTAGTTCCAGGTGGCAGTAGTCAAAGCAGGAAAAATGGAGTGAAGTTTTCTCTGAAAGAGGTAAAAGATGGTTTTGTTTTTATATTGGCTTGATGGACCATCAGAGAGAATGTGGACCTGCGTTATTTTATATGCAGCAGAAGTTTTAATCTCTTCAAAAACAGGTTGGAAATGTGCCCAAATACCACCTGGCCCGTGGTCTAAATTTTCAGATAACGTGCAAAAACACTTCGGAGTGACGGGAGAAAATTCACAGTCTTTTGAATAAACTACAACTGTATGTAGGGAAATATTTATGCGATTGCCACCAAAATGAATCGATTGAATCTCACTGTTGTACTTTAGTGAGTAATTTTCGGAGAAGTCACAGTGGAAGAGAATTTCTCCAACTCCAAGCGATGACTTGAGTTCCTTTATATGACGATGCTGGTTAATTATGTTCCCTTCATGTCGCAGAAATGCGGTAGAAGATATCTCAGTTTCGCGTATGTGCTGAATCAGTGTCTTGTTTTGGAGTTCTTTGAACGTGCGATTTGTAGTTTTGTTCTTCTTTGTTTTAGGATCCTTGTATTGGACCTTTTTGGTGACCCATTGCTCTACACAAAGTGGCTGTGAGCCATCGAATTCTCCAATGTAAAAAATTGAATTATCTTCACATGAACGACACTTCCTCTGAAAGCAAGCGAGAGTAGGTAGGTTGCAGCACAATTGTTCTTCAATGTCACCACTCCTAGCACTTTTCAATAATCCACATTTGTAGAGAGCTTTAAGGCGCATTTCGAAATTACTGTGTATCTTACATAGGCACGTGTCTCTCTCAGAAACTTTTGGGAAGACTACCCAAAAAGGTCGAAACTGACAAAATAGAGAATAGCTGATTTCATGATCGGTGGTTTCCAAGAATTTTTTGTGAAGATCAATGAGATCTCCTTGGAGCGATCGCTTTTGTTTCTTAACGCCCTTCTTAGTGATGTAGTCCTTTTTCCCAGGTTGCACTTTCGAATTCTCATCATCCTCCAAGAAATTAATCACAATCTGCTCCAACTTATCCCGTGCTACAGAACGACTAGGCGAATCTTTGGGTTTCTTGGTCACAACATTTCTTATTTGTCTTGGAGAAATCAGCTCTTCGCACATATGAAGAATTCCATACTTCTTGTAATCCGTCCCATCACCTACTATCACATCAGTTATCTCCCGCATTGTTGAGAGATTTTGACCAATGTTCTTTGTCACCTCGTTAGTCATAACCTGGTGGAATAGCAGACGTTTTCTGATTTCAGGCTCGTTTTTTTCGGCAATCAAGAGAGAGACGAGTTTACCTGGGGATTCAGGTATGTTGGTTGCTAATCCAGCACTGATTGTCGGCGAAGCTGAGTTTGTCTTCTCCAGTTTCCTCTTCAGGCTCCTATTACGATTTTTAAGTTTCTTGGCAAGTCTTCTTAATTTATCATTTCTTTTGTTGAGTACTGAGTCCGTCCTTTTAATCCTTTTCCTCGCAAGTTTTGCTTGGTAAGATTCGGCAGGAGCCGAGGAGGGACCCAAAGAAGTTCCTGGCGTGTTGATAGTGTCCGGTCCATCACCTGCGCATGCTTGGATTGCCAATTTTTTTCGTTGACGGTATGCTGCAGAATTTGTCTTCCAAATTACACGAATTGCCTTTTGGTCTCTGCGAGTCATTTGCGAGGCCAGTTTTACCTGGCCCTTTTCTTTCTTCTTCAAATAGTTTTTGTGCTGCTGAACTTTGAGGAGTCTGGCAGACTCTGGATTGTTTTTTTTTCTTCATAACGTTTTCTTTTGTTTTTTTTTTCTTTATAACGTCAATTTTTCTCTTCATAACGTTGCTTGTCATACAATTTTTTTATCAGCTTCTTTCTACTGATCTCTTCTGGCTTGAGCTTCTTTGGAGCCATGTTCTCAGGATCTGCTCACAGAACAACGGAACGTAAATTTAGTTTTGAGATTAAGTACCTAATCAACTGAGAGTTCTCATCAAAATATTTCTGATCTATATGCAGAAGATGCTACTTCAAATTGAAATTGGCAAAACACACTAAAGACAAAAATGAAATCAACTTTTGTTATCAAATTGCTTCGTTCGTCATTACTTCATTCAGCTCGTCATTACTACTTCATAACCTCGGTAAAAACAGGGAAGTGAAGTAATGACGAGTGAAGTAATGACGAACAGTTGGTTTTTGAAACTTATTTTTTTAAACAGCAACGATTTTCATAAAACTGATATTCCAATCAACTCACGTTCACTCAAGGTACTTCAATAATGATAAATAATGTAAAAATAATTACAAAAACTTACCGAAATATTGCAGCGTGAAGGAATGAAAATCAGAAAAATACTCCCACGTTTCACCATACACATTACCTCTCTGACTGCCTACACAGCACTGGAGACCCTATGAAACTGATCACGTGGCATTCTGTGGTTGTTATTAGTTACTTTGAACCCCCAAACGTCCCGTTTGGAGTGCAGACTGTGTCTGAATGGCGGTATAAACCAAAATATGTGTAGCAATGACGGAAATTCTAGTGACACGCCTATAATTTTCATTAAAGTTAAATGTTTGATAACTATTGAACAATCCACTCATGATTTTCGATCTTTATAGTATGAAGAACAAATCCTGGTAGTAGAAATTGAAAAATAATGTGTGATGCAAGGGCAATGGTTGTTCAAAGTTGACAAAGTCGAAGTGTACCACGATGAAGTTATGACGATTGGACCAGTTTTATCGATTTTTCTCAATAAAAGATTGCATTTACACTAAAAAATGGTCACGCCACAATTAGAGCACACAAATATCTACAATTGAAAAAAGAAAGAGAGTTTAAAAGATGGGTCCTTCTACGACCAAATGGCAGGAACATGCGATTTGACACTTTCGGTGGAATGGCGCATCTCATGAAATTTTGTTATAGATGAATTAGGATAAAAAGTACCGTACATATGCTATGCAGTCATAATTTTACCTTCACATGTGCTATGCTGATTATTATCGACCTTGTAGTTGTGCTATGCTGTAGTTTGTACGATTTGTAGTTGTGCTATTATACTACTGTGGTGGTAGGTAATAGGTGAGTAATTTAAAAGTTGCTCATTTCAATGTCATGATTTTATTATACAAATGTTTAAAAAAATTAGGTTACTTTAGTAAACTTTAGTTGACTCAAAGTGCATTAAGTAAACTTTGTATGTCAAAGCGCTCCAATCACAGATCAATAGTAAAAAACTTGAAATAATTATTCAAACTAAATTCGTCCCTGTTTGGAAAATAAGGCATAGGCACAATATTTTGCTCTATCACAAATCACTGAAATAAAATAAATTACTTTTTTCCTTTCATTCTTCTTCAAAATCACAGAAATACTCATATTACAAAAGTTTGTATTCTCAATAAAATAATAATCTGGTTTGACTAAAAACTTGACTAAAAGATAATTTCAATATAATTATGACTTAAAATTCGAACAATCACAAAGAATACCTACATCACAAGCAAAGGAACTGTTTCATTATCAATTTTCATCTTTCAAATTGAGTAGGCATAAATAATCACAGAAACTGTCTCCAAAATCAGGTTATAAAATAAAATCAGTCTCTTATTTCCCATCCTTCTTCTTTGGTTTTTCGGGCCAGAAGGTCTTGCAGCTGGCCAAGGAACGGCTATCTTCTACATTAGCCTTCTTCTTAGCTTTCTTCGAGCCCGAAGGCTCTGCTGTCGACGAAGATAATACGCAGCCTTTATCAACTGCCTTCTTCTTATTAATTCTCAAGCCTGAAGGTCCTGAGGTCGATGGCAATAAAAGAGTGTTTCCCTTTCTCTTCTTTTTTTCTTAACTGGCTAACAGTTTTCTTGTAGCTCACATCCAGGTGAGGCAATTGGTCGTAGAACTGGTGGCAGTCTCTCGGAATAAACTCCATTAAAGACTGGAGGTCATCCCATTTATTTTTGGGGATAGGAAGTTGTCCTTCAAACAGTGCAGGAAAGTTGAGGGGAACTACATTCTTCGGTCTCCTAGGCATCGGCTGGTACTCTTCATCATATCGTAATTTATAAAAAATCAATCCTTCTGGGGTGTACTTCAGACATCTGATGTCAATCACCACAGGATCATTCGCCTTGTTGCCTGGCCTTATAGAGGAATACCTCAGTTTGGCGTCAATATTGTAATTCATGAAGTCGGTGTGGTACACCATTTTTGATCTGTAAGGCATCAGAAGTTTCCTTGCTTCCTTGGTTATTCCAACCATTTCGTGTGGGAGATAAATCCCATCTTTCTTCTTCAATGCAGTTTCTATGACGCTATGGACACTGTCTCCTTCCATTTGCGTGTGGCCGCGCTCAAGAAACTTTTGGTGGATAGTAACATTCCTCATCATACTGATGGACAAGAGGGCGTTCGACAGTACTGTATTTCTGTTCTGGTACCCACATCCATCGCTGTAGATAATTACATCCATTAGATTCCTGTCCAAAAGACGATTGATTTCTTCAACCAAACAAGTAGCAAAAACAGATGACTGCAAGTTACATTCATTTTCCGTGAACCAAAAACAATTTGCATCGTGATCAGCTAGATTGTATACCGTATAATTGTGTATGGCCAATTTCATTTTGTAATAGGCTACACTGGTCTGAATACAAGGTAACAGCTTAACTGCCATCATGTCACAACAGAGTACGTGGGCTTCCCCATTCTCAGCTCGAGCCTTATCAGAATCCTTTTCTTCCCTTCCTTGTTTTTTCAACAG
Organism: Leptopterna dolabrata; assembly: GCA_954871275.1. Taxonomy (NCBI): domain Eukaryota; kingdom Metazoa; phylum Arthropoda; class Insecta; order Hemiptera; family Miridae; genus Leptopterna; species Leptopterna dolabrata. The sequence goes on along the minus strand of OX940977.1, from coordinate 61,811,088 downwards.
AATGTGTTTTTCAAACTTTTCTTCGGACACATTTTTATGTTTGAAACCGGTGCAAATATCGCATTGGTCTTTTTTAGGGTGGAAAATACTCAACCTCTCAGCTTTACAATTCTTATCGAAGCAGGTCCTTGACAGTGGCTTCACCTGTCTCTCTCTACAATACTCCTTGTACAAGCAAAACAGTTGAGACCAGGAAGTTATGTCCGTCTGGAAGTACAATCGTTTGGTTGATGCCCTGCAGTAGTGTGATGGCATTTTAGGAATTTGGTTCAGGAACTGCATCAGCAGCTCTATCCTTTCTGAAGTCCCAGAGTGTGTTGGCTCTCCATTGCCATTGACTGAATTGATGTTGGAGTCAACTTCGTCAACTTGTACGTCTTTTTTCTTGATACTCATATTATGCCAATAATCAGCAGTCCAGTACCTCACTGTAGACATTTTGAGGCCAAACGTATTCAAGAAGGTTGTTGAACACACTTGTTGTTTTATATTATCAATTAGCAGGAAATAAGAGTACGAAACGCTCTTGGGTTTAAGTTTCTTCTGTACTGTGTCTCCATTTCCTGTACTTTTACGTTTAGGGTCTTTGGCGTGAACTAGGGAGGCAATAAACATCTTTTTTTGGCCCCAGTCCATCTCCTTCCAGAATTTATTGAAGAGGATTTCCCTCTGAGACTCATCAATCTGGTGACATAATCTGTTGGACCATTTGGCACATTTGCTGGTTAGAGGGCATACAGCGCCCATCGCCCTAGCTTCCTTGGGAGTATCATGAATCATAATTTTTTGAGTTTTTTTATCCTTCCTACGATACCCCATGTACTTCTCCCCTTGCATTCGCTGCATCTTAGTCTCTTCCCTGGCCCAAATTTTTGGGTCCGGAATCACATTACGAGTGCGAATAACACGACTTTTTTGGGGGTCCTTTTGGAGGTCTTGGTCGTGGCAAGTGAAAGAAAGTTGGGCAGTGGGGACAGATTGGGATTCAGGAATGAAGGTATCTCCAGGGTCGGAATCAACCAATGCGTTCAAAGATGTGGAAACGTGATTGTTATTGCTGCAATCGAGGTAGCAGAGAAAATCTTCAGCTTCGAGTTCAGCAATGTCTCTCTTGCCTAATGCAGCTGCTTCTGACTGATAGGAAGGGGTAGGCCGAACTTCTACCGTGGTGTTAAATGACTGAAAGATATTCAGATTGTTATCAAATGGATCACCTGGAATTGTAGCTTCCAATGTCGTTGTGTCAATGATTGGGATCTCCACTTTTTTCTTTGGCAGGCGGATGACAGCATCACCAGCTAAATCAACGAGTTCATCCAGTGGAACAACATGGCTATTCTGGCTGTCGTCCTCCTCTTCATTTGTCATATTGAATTCCTGGAAGTAGTTAAATAGTATATAATATGTGCCTACATAATATCAATAATAGATTAATAATAATGAAATGAAAAACGGGTGGTATTATTTAGTAACATTCACATAAAACAGCACAGCACTTCTAACACAAACAGAGCTTCCAGCATAGCACATCTACAGCTCTAACCTAACTGATCACATATTTTCCCAATAACACTGACAAATTTTGGTATTCCTTCTGCTCAAATTAAGCATTAGACTCTACGTAAACACACAGAAACTTAATTTCGTATAAGGCAATTCAAAATAGAATAAGAAAAACATTACTTACCTCGCTTCCTGTTGTGCTCATCTTTTCCACGTGTTTTTGTGTAGATGTGTGATGCTGACGGGTGGTTCTTGATATGCTATGCTAACTAAATCGTGAATGGCAGCGCTGCGAGTGGTCAGATCCAAAAACTGATCACGCGAATCGCTCAGGCGCGAAATTTTGAATGAGAAACCATGTCAAACTCAATTTCGCCAAAATGTTAGATGTGTGATGCTGCGCCTTAAGCGACGATATATACGTATGGCCTTTCTCGAGGTATTTTTGCTGAATAATTACGTTCCTCCTCACAGCTAAGTCGAGAAGGGCATTGGCCATCATCACATTTCTATTCTGGTAGGTACACCCATCAGAAAATATGACTACTTCTTTGACTTCTTCATTCAGGGCTTCCTCGACAGATTTGACTAAGCATGTTGCGAATGTTGAAGCAAGAGATTAGCTTCAGTTTCTGGGAACCAGTAGTTCATCGCATCATGAGTTTGGAGGTTGAACACCGAGAAATTATGAATGGCCAATTTCATTTTATAGTAGGCGATGCTGGCATTAATATGTGGTAGCAATTTAACAGCCATCATATCACAAGCAAAGAGATGAATTTCTCTCCTTTCAGTCCTCAACTTATCACTTTTTTTTTCTCCAATTGAGCCCTATTCTTTCGAGAAATATGTTCATCGTAATCAGCTTGAGAAATATTCTTGAGTTTGAATTTGCAGCAGGTATCGCATTGGTCTTTCCGAGGTTGATAGTCGCTCAATTTTTGAATTTTCGTTTCTCGGTGGAAGAGGCACCAACTGACAGGTTGCATACTGGATTCAATTATTGCTTTGTCGCAGTACAAACGGTAAAGTTGCTTGAGTGAAACTATGTCCGTTTGGAGATACAGACGTTCAGAGTCGGCTCTACAATAATGAGATGGTAAAAATACAAGTAAGGTGAAAGCACCAGTAGTGGGCATAGTTAAGAAATTTGACACTTCTTTTTCTCATAAAAATTATACTAGTCCAAAATATTTGATTTTTTACTGTCCAGCTGGTAGTGCAAATGTTTCTGAACAATTTCCACTTGCTAAATAATATTTTCAAAGCATTATTATTGGGAAAAAAGGCAAAAAACCATTGAAATGTACCAGTTGAGGACACCTGAAAAAGGAAGTGTTGAAAAGGCGGACACCTGGTGTGCCAAAAGCGGACAGGATGTTCTATTCAGGACATACCAATTCAAGTTGAACTAAAACTAAGGCACCTTCTTAAATAGGTATTAATCAAGGCTTCAAATGTTTAAAAACGTTTAATCATGCCAAAATATTTTTAAAATAATCGTAGGTAGGCATATAAGGCACCCATTTGGTCTGTCATTCTTATATAATTTTAAGTAATCAGTCTTCCAATTGACACCTGTTGCTATCACAATGCTAAGTTTATACTTTAGCTCAATCTGCATTCCTTCTTATTAATATATTAGTCAGTCTTCCAATTGTTGATATCGCTATACTAAGTATGTTTACTAACTTTGGGTAGCTCACTCAGCATTCTTGACTAGCATTCAGCAATCAATGACTTAGAACATTCGAGAATACAAAATACTTGGCTCGGTAACATAAAAAATAACTACTTAACGTACTAATGAGATCAAAAGACAGAAACTTGGAATGGCGAGATTGGGAACTGTACCCTCTCGTTTCTCTGGGAACCGAAGTGTAAAGGTTTAAGAAGGTCTTTCAAAATTTGACCTTTTGAGATATTATGAACTTGATAGTTCGGGCATTACACATTTCCTACCCTAGAAATTTGGTTCATTACCACAACAGCTGCACATTCATCAGGTAATTTACTAACGATTTTACAAACACAAGGTAACTTCTGTTTTCGTTTCAAATGCACCAGAACATAACTTCCTTCTGTAGCATCATGTTCTTTTTCATTCTCGTCTCTACTTGTACCAGCTCTCTCAAAGTTTTCAGATCCGCTTCTCTTCTCCTCTGCTTTCTCTGCACCATTCTTCTGCTTTTCTCCTCCATTCTCTCCAACAGCTGTGATTAGCTGTGGTTTAACTTCATCTAATTTTCCTTCTTCATCATCTGCTTCTTTTGGGCCATCCATTCTTTGTTCATCAATTTTGCTGTCTGTTTCTTGTTCCTTTCCATCCTTGTTCAATTCTGATCTTTCCATGATTCATTTTTCCCTATTGCCTTCTTTCTGATCAAATAGCTGAGGTACGTTGGCCTCTGAAGTGTATTGTTCTGTTCTAATATCCAACCCATCGAGAACCCACATTTGCTTAATGATGTCATCTCCTTCAGATCTTAGCACAGCTTCATATCCGACCTGCTCTATGAATTCAGCTGGTTGTAGTTCAGAATCATGAAGTAGAACGGGAATATCAAGAGAGATATTCGCTGGGGGATGGTTGTCAGCTCCGCTCAGCATGACACCAGTAAAGGCTGTCTCATCAGCAAATGTACTTCGGAAGTTCTCACATCGGGTTCCGAATCAGAACTGACAGATTCCCCATCACTTTCCTTAGGTCCCCTCTCCTCAGGTTCACCATCCGAGGGCACTCATTCCTCACTTTCAGAAGAGGGTTCAGCATATCGACAGTGAATCTGTTAAACCGTCTTAAGTTGAATATCACAAATTGTTCAGCAGGCCAAAAAAACTTCATAAATCACGTAAATCCTACCTAACATGACTCCAGGCTCGGTATGATTAATGTTGATACCTAATAAAGTCATAAAAGCCAAAAATTCCAAAATATTCGACGAACACAGGTTTTTTTGTGCACTTTTTAACAACTTACACGGTTTTACCACCCGTTATCAGAACTCTGAAAACTTAGACGGTTTTTAATGCAAACTTAAGAGGGGTTCTACGCTTTGAAAAATAAAAAATAATTCTTATTTAAGAACAATGTTTATTGACTTTGTTATCACAACTTGACTACTCACAGCCACTTGACTTAGTGTGGTAACCTAGTTAAAACTTCACGAACCTTTTAAAATGACATGTAAAAATCTTGAAGTAAAATAAGTACAACAAATAATTCTAACTTTAATAATTAGGAAAGGTATTGAAAATATTTATAATATTGAAAATATTTTCATTAAAGCTGTGTCCATAGAACAGTCTTATGGTTTGATACCTATCTAAATCACAATGAATTTCGTCGTTATAAAAGATTTTAGAAAAAACATTCACAGTTTATAAACTTAGCAGCAGAGGAAAGTCAAATAAGACATCAGATGATCTAGTGGCGAAGATTATCATAGAAATAATGGAAATCTTTCGGTATCAGTTCCTTCAGTTGTTGTAGGTGGGTATATTTGTCAGGATTTATGTGTAGGAATTGCTGTACAAGGGTTCGATCACTCCTTCCGACGAAGAGCTGGCGCATGACCTCCTTTCCCTCTGTTAAAAAAGGCTCCAATTATTATCAAAAGAAAGCTTGAAGACCATTTCTCCTGTGGGAGTGTATTTAACCGCGCGAATGTCATTCACTCGAGGATCCCCAGGTTTGTTCCCTGGTCGAATTGATTTCATAGGTCCCAACTTCGAGAAATCCTTGAAAGCACTGTGATCCAGGTAATGCACGTCATAGGGCCCAGGATTTTTTTGTGCTGTTCGCATGATTTCAATATAATCCGCCGGAGTATTGATTGTTTTATTTTTAAGTTTCCTTTCGATTTGGGCGTGAACTGAGTCACACTCCATTTGTGTGTGTCCAACTTCCAAGTATTTTTGGATTATGTTGGCGTTAATTGTTGGCTCAAGTTCAAGCGAGCCATGGATAAATTAATATTCCGATTTTGATAGCTAGCCCCGTCACTCCATAACACGATGTCCTGTCCTGCCTCCAAACGTTGCTCCTGAATGTAGATTGTTATGAGGCTGGCAAATTCGTTAGAGGTGATTCCTCCCTCCTCTTCGTGCCACACGTAGCACTTGACGTCATGTGTCTTATTGTTATACACGGTGAGGTGAAGTTGTGCACACACAATTTCATCTTATAGTACATCAAAGAAGCATTCATACGTGGGCATAAGAGGACTCCCTGGAGGTCCATTGTTGCCACTAAATTTGGACCTTGGTTATCAACTTCTTTTTCTCTCCTTGCAGCTTTCTTTCTTTCTTGATGCCGTTGGTATTTTTCTACTGGACAGTTTCCGGCTGCGTAACTTACACAAGCGTCGCAAAGGTCCTTGAGCGGTATATAAATTGAGAGATTCAATGGGTCGAATTCGAGATAGAACGTTTGAAGAGCAACAATCGCAGGACCACCAGGCTTATCGACCTCTGCCTCGTATACATTATAGAAGTCAGTTTTGTTTTGGTACAGCGGCTCGAGATAGAGCTTTTTTGTGTTTTGACGACAACAATGGGATTCCATTTTAGGCAAGGCGTTCAGAAAATTTCCAGAGCGTCCATTTTCTTCCGGTTTCGATCCTTGACAGCCCATTTTGATCACAGAAAGAACTTGTGTGAAAACTTAAATGTGAGGAGTGCCCGTCGATAAATAAAATAACTGGGCGTGTCACATTTTGTTCAATAAGCCAGGGAAGGAAAACATTGGCAACAAACTCATAAAATGGAGCCCTCGTCATCCAGCCAGAATCAGACTTGCCTGTCCCCCAATGAGACGGAATACTGTGACGATTTCTTCCGGAATTCTTTCATACTTGAAAACCACATGGGGTGGAGCCAACCGCCCATCGGCACTTGCTGTAATGAGAACCATAATCTTTTTCATCAGGATTAACTTGCTGATACACGGTTTTGTCTGTTTTGCATGCCAAAACACTCAGCCCTTTTGGGTTCAGGAAAAACGCGGTCTCATCAGCATTGAACACTCGTGACGGTTCTTCAAGAATTGATGCATGCTGGTTCTCAGTTAAGTAGGAATGGATTGAACTGAACCAGGCTTTAATGTCCGCAAACGAAACCGCACTTCTAGATAATGTCAGGTTTTGTGACACTCTGGAGGATAACGTAGGATTCCTTCGGAGAAATCCTCTGTACCAGGAACAGAGCCTTTCCAGCACTCTCCAATAGCTGGTTTTTTGTTACTGGAAAACCTGAGCGTGAAGAAGAGATTATCCAGTCTACCAATAGTTTCTCCTCATCTTCAATAAATTCCGAATTCGGGCCCATTTTCGTTGAGACAGGGCGAAGACCTTTGGACTTATAATGAAGTGATACTCTGGGTACATTGTTTTTTCTTGCAGCTGCAGCAACTGCCTTACCTCCTTTCACGTCTTCAATTGCTTTTAGCATCTGCTATTCTGAATATTGCAAAATTTTCTTAACAACCCTGCCTCGTTTCAGTTTTGGCTTACACTTCTTTTCTGGCCTAGGGGAGAAAACATAAAGAAAATGACATCACTCAGAACTAATAGAGGACACCTTCAGGTCTAGTGAAGGACACCAAGAACTAGTAGAGGACACGATAAACGCCAGTGTAGGACACCCTGTCCGCTTTTAGTTCTACCCGTTCTACACCAGTGAGAGTAAATTTACTAAGCCCACAGTAGATGAAGCAATCTATTACAATAAAAAAATAGAACAACCCCAAAAATGGATTTTGAATGAGAAGCGGACAGGGGTGGACTTATAGGTATTTTAGCGTACCAGAAGAGGACATGCTCGTGTACTTGAATCGGTGGATCAAATAGAGTAAAACATATGTTTTTCCTTGAAAAATACTATATCCTAGTGATACGAAACCAAAACAATTTGGGTTTATTAAAAAACACAGAAAGAAATCCTTAAAACTCACCTAGATCTCCTTGCCATTTTCACTAAGCATCAGGCTGAAATCACCAGTTTGAATAACACGGTTTCTTTGAATAACCTCAAACTGTCTCTACCGGCTTTATTCTTCTTCATCTTGCTCTTGCTTGGTTAGAAAGACGTGCTGTACTACAGCCATGCAGAAACAAATCCCTAACTTGGCTGGTACCCTTATTTTTTTAAGTTTTAGGGGAACTGTCCACAACCGGACCCCCTGTCCGTTTCTGGTACTTTCACCTTAAACGCTTGTAAAAATTTTACTATCCTTCAGTCACCTATAATTTTGTTTTTACGTGAGTCGGTATGGCAATGCTTGGTGATTTGTTTGGTTTTTATGACGACGAGCTTCAAGGGAACGAGAATCACCCACATGGAGCTCTTTCCCTACAATGAGCCCAATGGACTGGGCATACATACCCTATGGATTTCTCTCCACGCAGCATTCTTGTCCACTTAGTTTATCAGTGAACCCCCCCAAAAAGCGCGTCTTTTCTCAATTTAATTTTTTCGAGGACACAAACTTGTAGCTGTCTTTTTTCCTCTCTTGCCCATATTAATAATAACAATAAATTAATAACTAGGAACGTAACGCCAACGTGAGACAACAAAAGTGAACGACGCGAAAAAAAAAAAAAAAAATGCGATAGTGGGAATGGTGATTGCACTTGATTTATCTATAAATATATATAGGTACCTAAATAAAAATGTAAGAACAAAAAGTGAATGCAAAAGTAAAGGTTACAGTGACGCGAGAAAAATGCGGGAGAGGGAAAATGGCGTTGGCCGGCCGGCTTGTAAATTTTCATCAGCTGGGCTTGTATTTTCATAACTTGCTGGTGAAATAATCTTATAATACAAGTCGGAGGCATCTCATTTTGAAACAAAAATTACAAGAACTCGTAATACCAGCACTTGTAGACTTGTACATTTGACTAGTATTCCAAGCTTAATGTGAAAGAGGGCCCTGAACAGTCATTCAGCTGTTTAGTCGGCTTAGCTGCTGTGCCGATTTACAATGAGGGATCGGATTTACCTATTTTGTGGTTTCCCATGAAAACATCGTGAACGCCGAGTCATTGTACTATCAGTCATAAGTAAGTGCTTTCAAGTAGTCAATTCAGTTTGATAGTAGCGTTTATTTCTGTCCAGAATATCCAGAATATTTTCAACCTTTCTTTTGGGTATTTCAGAATTTCTTATCAGTGTGATGACCTGCCACCTTCCGATGCCTAAAATTTTCTTCAATATGTAAGTATATAAATTTGGTATATAAATTTGTTGTATGCCCGTTTGACGGCCGACCACTCATCTGTGGTAGTTTATTGGTCACAAACTTGCTGTATTTACCTATGTTATAATTGATTGCGCTAGGTGTCGAATCCTGTTTGGTTCCACCAATTTCTATCAGGAAAATTTTTTAACCCCCCCCCCCCCCCTCATTATTTTATGGTTCATGTTTCAAGATATGCAGAATCCGGAAATGCAATAAAAAAATTCTGTCTGTACGCCGTTAGCACTTTTCTTAGTTAGCATGAACCAAAATTAATGAAATTTGGTTTACAGGTCCCGTTAGGTGTCTAGAATGTCAGTCATCTCTAAGGAGTAAAAAATAGGGGTTGCAATTTTCAGAACACCGTAGCTCGAAAATTTTCCATAGTAGGTCTGTTTTTTTACGTTTCTAAATTGATCTTGAACTAAAGAATGTTTTGAGACCACCTGGAGCTTTATACAACCAGCCATTCGTTTGCACTGGAAAGCTTCGTCAACGTGATCATGAATCGAACTGTATAAATCCGGCCCAGGTATCGCCAGGGAACGCCTGATTATAATCACAGATGGCTGTACGTATGAAGTCGAGTTGGTTGTTCTGTGATATTATTTCATTTGAAAAATGATGGATCTTTGGGAATTTGTTGATAGGTACTTTTGCCACTTGAACAAACGTTGAAGTATTATTGGGTAAATTATTACACATCGTTAAATTATTACACAACGGTAAATTATTACACGATGGTTTATTTATTATACTATCTACGTAGAAGGGGCACCTGTAAATTATTACACAACGGTTTATTATTAATGATTGAATTATTGAATCCCGCGCATTTGTATGCGCTCCACTACTCGATTTAGGGCTTTCCTGGGTGGAGCTCGAGGCATTGACCACAGAATACAGTGATCTTCGCAGATGGGGCATCTATACATGTAAATAATAAACCGTTGTGTAATAATTTGCAGCGTTTTTTTCTTTGTTGCATTAATTAAATGCAGTCGCAAATTTTGTGATTGTTGATACTGGTTTCCGTAAAAGATTGTACATATAAATATTGTTTATTATTGGTGTTTTTTTTTCATTTCGTTTCCTACCTGCTTTAAATTTTTTTTAATTAAAAAATCGATTCATTTCCTTTGCCAATATATGATTATTTTTTATTGATCCATTTACCTTGAAATTTTTCCTAATTTTAATTCGCAGTTTTGTGTTGCAGATACTCAAGTATTCACTGGCCTAGTGGGTGAGTTTTTTTTACATGTTATATGTCACGTGAACGTGCGCATCATAGTGGTACCCCGTGTTTAAATGTGTTCGCGATGGCTGTCACGGCTTATCCGTTCACCACCGTTTGCTAAGGTTATTTTCTGTCCACTGAGCTTATTTTCGAAATATGGATGTTGTAATTAGTGAGAGTTTTTTTACGAGTCGGCGTGGAAACAAAGTGATTGTTGTTGATGGTTTCGAATATTCACAGTTTCTTACATTGTTAGATGGGAGTGTAAAATTTCGGTGCTGTAATCGGCGGTGTAGTTGAAAATATCGAGCGTAAAGAGTGGGCCCAGTTGCCTCACATTGTACGACGAAACCAGAGTTCATTCTTTCCAAAATCCCCACACAGCAAGCACATCACTGTGTCAGCAGCTCCCCATTCAAATGCATTGTCATCACATCATCCTTTTCATCTAACTCCTGTTTGGTCAACATCAAGTTTTCTTTTGCTTTTTTCCCTTTTTCGATCTTTTGCCTTTAGAAACTACTTTTTTTGCCTTTTTCCTTTGATTTATTTTTTCCCATGTCTGAGCCTTTTCTCTCTTGACCATTTTCTTTTTGTTTTTTCGTTTAAATCCCTTTTCTCCTTTGCAGTTTTAAGGATTTCTTTCATTGGGGTGGCGGTCAAAATATTATTGAGTGCTGCTTCCTATCTTTCTGCACTTCAACAGAGTTTTTCTTTTGGTTCTGGCAGTGGAGAAATTTCCTTAATACTTAAAAAAAAGAAGATAACCCAGGTTGGGGGATTTGAATATAAATCAGTTAGCCAAAAATTTGAAATGCGTTTAACCAGGAAGAGGTTGCAAATTAACGGAGTTTACCGCTCACTGTGTTTCACCAGAGCTCTGCACGAGTTTAAACTTCACTGAGGCAGCTCGAGTTTAAACGACCGAAATCCAGTGTTAACGTCGCTAATCTCCGTTAGCCGTGAGATCCAATATGGCCGCCTAGCTTACAGCTGATTTTCGGTTTTGTTGTTATACGGTTGTGATGTCTCGATAAAAATGAATTCGTGCGAGTTGGCATTGGCTTTTATATTTGACTCGTCAGACGAGGACGGTGTCCCAAGAAGACGGCCAAGAAACACCAGGGAACGAATACCGCATTTCGAGGAAATGGATGATATGGAGTTTCGACGGAGATTCCGGCTCTCAAAACCAATGGTACTCCAAGTCCTCGGACTCATCGACACTCGCCTGGAGTTCCCGTCGGACAAGTAAGTTGAGAATGGAATTTATAATAGCTTGAAAACTTGAGTGTAATACCTACAGTGGTACATACCTAATTTTCTGGTGGTAGGTGTTCGTTGGTAGTCGGTACCTCTCCAGAAAGATGGCAACAACCAATATGCTGGTTCCTCGTAATGCGATCCGTGGCATTTTATCTCTTGACAATGAGAAAAAAACGTTATTTTAATAAAACAATACAGCAAGCTCTAGACTGAAGTAGAAGGAGCCTCATCACTGCTCACTCACCAGCTAATCATGGGGCCACAGACACACACACACCCTGACCCCTTTTTAGCAGCCAATCATATAGGATGATAGGAAAATGACGTATGATGGATGATGATAATGATGACATATTATGATGATGAATAGCAAGCCCTTGTAATAGAGAAGGTACCTATGTAGAAACTATATAAAACTTACCAATTTTGTGCACAAAATTTCTACTGTAGCCCTTGATATTCAGAAATATTCTTATTTGATTTTTTTTCCTTTCAGAAATGATGCCGTATCTCCATGAACCAGTTGCTGCTTACGTTGAGGTGTTTTGCAACTGGGAACACTCAACTGAGCTGTGCTGACTTCAGCGGGGTCAGCAAGCCGACAACCCACAGGATAATACACAGGTATCTACGTATACCTATGTATATACACAAGTAATCAACCAAGACACTGTTTACACGACAAGACAAGTTGGGGTTTTGGACCCCCCTGCAGCTCGGCCCCCTGGCGGTCACGGGTGTTGATTTTTCGTACACCCATTCTCGAGCGGCCCATGAGGACGTGTACCAAATTTCAATCATCAGGGCCATCAGGTGTCGGAACTATAGAAGTATGAAAATCGGGTATTACAAGTTTTCGTGTTCTCGTTCTTTGACAGGGCTACAACCTAGCAGACATAACGGATCGAGCTGAAGTTTGGCACACACGTTCGTTGTACCCCAAGGGTGTGCCTTTTTTGCATTTTTTTTGCCCTCCCCCTTTTTTCCCTCCATTTGGGGGGAAAATACATTTTCAAATGCTTCCAAGTTCCTTGAAAAACGGTATTTTTCAGATTTTCTTTTTGCGTTTTGTTCAGCACGTTGAACTCTTCAATTTGAAATGAAAACGAGCTTTTTAAATGGAAAAACAAAGTTATACCGATTTTTCGATTTTTAACGGTGAATGCCGTAAAAATTGACCAGAATTGCTGCGATTAGTCCCAAAATGTCCGCTAGGATGTCTAAATCATGTTTATCGATTTTGAACTCGATCACATTCGATTTGGCTAATTGACCGCAGAAAATATGAAAATATGGAAAATTTTCAAGGTTCACTAGTTTCCGAAAACTTAAAATTTGAACGCTGGTCAGAAAAATGGTCCTACAGTGGCGTCTACATAACGACGGATAGGAAATTTAATGAGCTGTCGAATGGTTTCCATCCACTTTGCCACTTTTCCCATCGTTTTACGAGTTATTCGCGATTTTTGATTAAAAAAAACATGGGTTTTGGGTTCTGTTAACCGAAAGGGAAACAGGGAAACACTGATGGTTAGGGGGGAAGGATGCCACGGAGCATACTACTTTGGCGGGCAAAATGGATATCAATACTTTTTGCGGCTGAGGAGGTTCTCTTGGCGGGTATGTGTTTACAACAGGGTTGTTTTTTGGGGGGTTTGGTTGACAATGCACCCCTCACAATTACCTGAGGTATACCGCTGGCGATTACCTCTTTTTTTGTTCCTAGGGTGAAACAGGCGTTGGCAACACTATCCCGCCAATTCATTCATTTTCCCAGGACAAGAGCAGACATAGTGAACCAATTGGAATTCCACACAGTCTCAGCATTTCCGCGGGTGATAGGAGCCGTTGATTGCACCCACGTTATAATTATTAATCCTTGTAAGTATTTAACTTTTATATGAAATATGTTGATAAATCGACGCTGCTTTTTCGTTGAATAGTACCTGCCATGTCTGCAAATTATTTTGTACCTACCAAAATTGAATGCAATGTGAAATTTGATCACTGTTATTTGCAGGCGGTGATAATGCGGAATACTACCGCAATCAAAAAGGATATTTCTCCTTGAATGTTCAAGTTATCTCCAGTACCAACTTGGAGATAATGGATATAGTGGCACGCTGGCCTGGGAGCACCCATGATCAGACGATCTTCGACCAATCGAGAATCCGAGCTCGGCTCGAGAATGATGAATTCCAAAATTCCATCGTTTTGGGAGATCGGGGCTATGCCAACAGGGCATAACTCATGACACCTCTGGAAAATCCTACCTGTAGGTGAGGAGGTCACCTAAAATGAGGCCCAAATAAGATATGCCACATCATTAATATAACCACCACTTGGGATTTACCCCGGAACCTGTATATTACAACAATAGTTCTTATGTACATTGTACCAAAAATAATCAACTGTTTCTCTTCTAGAACGAGGAATCCAGTGGATTGGACATTTGGAGGGTGGAAGAGGAGATTTCCCATACTTTCGCTCGGCGTAAATGTTAGACTTCGAAAAGCTGTGCCGATCATTGTGGCTGCCGCCGTCCTCCATAATATTGCCATTGGAGGTGGCGATCCCGTGCCTCCCAATGACCATGAGGTCCAACTGCCAGTGCCATGGGAACAGTTGATGGAGCTCGGGCGCATTGGTCCACAGCCGGAGAGGCCATTAACTAGGAACGAAACGAATGACATCCTCAGAGCCCCTAATAGATAGAAGAGCTCTGATAAACTAATATTTCAGATTTTTGCCATAATTGACATTTTTTTAATACAACTACGAAAACCACATCTATTAACAACCATTTAAAACACACTTATTAAATAACACGAGAGGAAGGAGGGCCTTTCTAGTAACATTTTTTTAAATCTTTTTTTCAATTTTCTCCCAATTCCTCCTCTTCAGCAATCCCTTCTTCTCGCCTTTTTCTATACAGTTCTAATTTTAATAACTCCAGCTCGACTTGTTTTTATTTGTTGTCTACCTCCTGTCCTTCTCTCAACGCCTTGGTGAGTTTTTTCTATCACCAATTCGTCGCTGAGGAACAGCTTTGGCTTCCGCCTCTTGAGTAGTTTGGCCATTTGCTCCTCTTGTGCCAACTTCGAGGTCTGTTGTGCCGCACGCTTGAGAGTGGGATGTTTACGGGTGTAAAGCATTCTTGGGACGACGTCCCTCCATGCATTCCAGTTTTCCAGCAACCCCTGAAAATTTTAGACAGTAATATTGTCGATTCAGAAAGTACGATTATTACACTTACTATACAAATTCATAATAACTTGATTCAACCTTCCTATCGATCTTAAACATGGTAGCTACCTGATTTGGAGGAGTATACTTCTTTTATTCATTCCCGCAACAACATTTCTTAATAATTACTTGGTATAAATTCATCAAATTCAAATTCATTGTTTGAAAGTTGGGGAAAAAATTAAGTTGGTGAGGGAGGGTGGGGTAGGAAGTTAGCTGGTGGAAGGGAGAGGGTGGGTGCCATAGTCTTGATGAATGGGGGAATTGGCAACCCTGCGCATCCCCAAATTAGAATCGAACCAAAATTAGGTCTACTTATTTGAAGAACATGCTTATGTCAGACGAATCTTCTTTCTGTTCGGAACCCCCAACTGGTACTAGAACTTCTTGTTCGTACTGGTAGTGCAATGGAAAAGGGCTACAATATCGTGCAAACAAAGATATTCGCGTTTGACACACCTCACCCCACCTCTCACCATCAACATGGGTTCATTTCTCACGATTTTTCGTCTAGATTAATTAATTTTGTCATGCGCAATGGGATACCTAGTAAATAGATGGGTACCAATAATTTGTTTGTTCCCAACCTTCTGGAGAAATGTCAAGTTCTGTTCAACAGTCCTTATTGATGTGTGCAGAGGCAAATAGTGATCATGCTCACATTCGTAAGTGTTCATGATTCGTCATGTGATCGGCAAGTTCCTGGCCAGGTAAAGCTCCGACAGCTCTACCTAGTTTTTTCATGTATTTGTATACTAAGTGCCAACTTACAATTATGAGTTTCATTTGATATGGAAAGGAATTTTTTCAGCTGCATGCACACCACATACAACGTTAGTCACTGCGCATTATAATATAGGTGAGAGTGCAGTTATAAATTCTACATTACAACTACTTACCGGTACAATAGAAAACTTTGGCTCTCATGCTCTTCAAGCTATCATGCCACTCGTCCATACTTACAGAATTGAAAGTCATGTGAACGATCGCGATCTTTATCTGCCAAATAAAGAGCAAATAATGTGTCTGGAAATGTTAGTTGATATACCTAAATGGCCAAACCTAACCTGTGATAAGATTTCTAACAATAGCCGTCATGATTCGTGTCTGCTAGACAAATTATAGAATAAATTGGGAAAAGAGTTGTAACCTGTAGGATGTACAGTCGGTGTCTGTACTTACACATGTTTCCTGACTAGTTGCCACCTCGATTCGAGGCATGGCTGGAGGCCTGGCAGGAGGCATGGTTGGAACATCATTCACATCATCTGGAGAAGAAAAAACAGGGTAGGAACCTGTGAAAGCAATCTGATATAGGTATGTATGGGCATATCAATTTTACGGGGTGAGTTTATCCCAATCAAACTGAACATTATTTCTCAATCAAATTTAACATTTTCCGATACAAATACATGGAAAATGTTGAATTTGATTGGGAAATGTTGAATTTGATTAGATTTGATGGTCACTATAGATATACCAGCAACAAAGAGCAAATCTCGCTGGAGAACTGTGGATACATTCTAAAAATTTTCTTTTTCTCGAATAAAAATTCTTTTGCATACCTGCATCTCCATCAAATCCGTTGTCTAGCCCTGTCGCGGTGACACCTATAACACTCAGCACCGCCTCGTCAACGTGGCAAATGGGGTGAGCCTTTGAAACCCCACCTCCTTAACCCATCGTCGACCACGTGGGAGCAAGAAACACAGTCGCACACGCATAATTTTCTGGTGAAAGTGGGCCTAAGCAGTTCGATTTCTTTTGATCTTCAAAATCTTCACGAGATGGTGGTTCATTGTTGACGATGGAATGAATCTACTATACGAGTGTGGTTCTCAGCAGCAGCGGGGGCATTAAGCCCATTGGTAGACAACAGTAGCTTGATTTTCCATGGAAGTTGATGTCATAGCCTTCTTCGAGGATAAAGGTATCCTCGACGACTATCTGTTCAACAACAGAATGGGCCGGTGGGTCTTTGAAAAATTCTACATACTTACTTCAAATCCTGAAACTGCTTTTTTCTGAGGTGGTCACCCTTAAATAGGCTTTGCTAAAAATTGAGGCGATATAAGGAATTATTTTCTGGTGATCATTTGTTTTCATTAAATAATCACACTCATTAACCTTTTAACCCTTTCGTGTACAAAATTCTCTGGTAATTTTTTTCTCTCAACGCGCGGGTAGACGTCGTCGGTCACCCGTGTGGACCTGAAAAGCACCGTTGCGAAGCCGGGGTCGGATCGCAGGAGGCGAGAAGCCGAGTTGGTAGCAAAGGCCGCGGCGAAGGTGCGTGAGCGTGGCTGAACGTCGGTAGTCACCAGTGTAGTGATCCAGCGGGAGCTGAGGATGAATGAAGTACACGAGACGCTAGGTAGTTCGGTTTGTGACTTGAGTAGTTTATTAAGGAAATTACAGCTTCTTTTATACCCCTGGTACAGGACCCAGAGGGGGGTCTGGGGTCCCCGCTCTGGGAGGTCGATTAGACTCAGCCGGTTATCAGATAAGATTGTATCAGGGGAGCAGCCGATCACCACAAATAGCTTCCTCAAATTTGGTTCAGGTAAATTCTTTTCCATTTCGGGAAACTCTTTACAGAGTCCAACTAGCTTTTCTAAAGAAGCAGGCAAAAACCTGAATGAATCTAAGAATCTACACCATAGTTTACATGCAGCAAAACGAATGGAAAAGCTAATATATTTGTCCTCTGTCTGAGGGATAACTTCAACTTGTAAATTAAATGAATGAATTTTTTTAATGATAAAATGAGCAACGTACCCTGACAAATTATGGAAAAAATAGGTACAAAATTAGGTTTTTGCAACTTTTTTAAATTACAATAACTACAACAACTGAAGCGATATTCACCATTTCCATGGTCATGGTCTGCACATTTTACATTTTTATCATCAAACTCTTTACCACACAACTCACAATGTGTTGCTTCTTCATGCTTTTGTTTTTGTGCTTTGGTCATAAAACGGAGGACATTAATGTTATAGCATTTTTCGATCTCGAAAACTAATTCTTTAATTTTAGCTGAAAATTCGTAAATGCAATTTTCTATGGAAAATATTGCTGTTTGATCCTCCATTAATTCAGGATAATATGACTTTAAATGCAAACCTACACACATTGGTTCATGCCGTTCTTTAGGTATAGTACTGGAGACGTTTTTTGTAGAAGTTTCTTCATTATTGTCCACCTCATCTGTTTTGTTTAATTCGGAAAAGTGTGGCTTTAACAAACACTCCAAGACCCCATACATAACAAACCCCACTTTAGTCATGAATTGGTAGTCGTCAAATTCAACAAAAGACATTCGTGGAAATTCGTATCTGCATGGTTTAAATTTATTACAAAATATTTCGTGATCTTTAAGTCGTTCTTCAGCTGTTTGTTCTGTTACATAAACTCTGGATTTGTGGTACACTTTAAAACATCTTCTACACATAATGATGGAGTTGTGTGGTGCTTTGAACATTTGAGGTTTAACAAGGGATGGGAGATTCGATATATAACAATAATGAGAGTTTGAAGTATTTTCCAAATAGAGTAAATCTATAGTTGGAAAACCAAAATTTACTCTGCTAGAAATTTTAAGAGGATAGATTTTATCATCGTTATCTATCGCATAAATATTTATACATACAGAATTATGGTTTTCGAACCACACTACATCTTTGAAAGTTGCAGGAATGTACTCCTTTAAAATTAAATGGGTGAGCCAATGTAGTGTACTTAGATACACGTTGTAAATTTCTTTGAGGAGCATTATTAATTTGATTGGTTTTTAAGTACCAGCTCAAAATTGCATACTTAAAACAAAGATTATCTTGATTTTGCGCATTGATTATTGATTTGGATTTTCTAAGATGATCATTTATTGGGTAAAAACATTTTCCTGAGAGAGGAGTGTATTTTGTGATTCTAATTAAAATGCCATAAACAGATTTTAACATCCAACCAGATCCTTTGAGTTCAAAGTTGTCCATTTCCATTATAATTTGGTTGAAACTGTTCAATAAATATTTCTCTAAGTCTGTTGTTAATGCTAATTCTTCATTTTTGGTTTTGAAATTTGCATCAGTTACTTCTTCAACAACTACTTGATTTCTCATATCCCCATTTATCCTATTTTTATAGAAAGTACACTCTAAAAGTAAATTCACCTTAATATTTCTCCATTCGTTCAAGTATTCATTTAAGACGGACATTAATTTATGCTGAGAGATGAGTAAAAAACTTTCTGGAAGATTAAAGCCGTTTAAATTTTTGAAATATATATCAATTGCGGAGTTGGCTACTTTTCCTGTAACTTTCCCATCATGTAGTGGGACAGCGAATAATCTCATCAATTATTGTGAACCATCTCTGTTTGTTCATTGACCCTTTTTCGTGAAGAAATTGAGCTGGAAGTTGACAGTGTACTACTACTACCTGAAGACATTGAACCACTTGAGCTGGGAGTTGACAATGTACTACCTGAAGACATTGAACCACTTGAGCTGGGAGTTGACAATGTACTAAACGTAGATCCTAAACAACTATGATTTAAATGACTAAATTTTGTAGTACGTAAATTGCATTTTGTCGAAGGGTGTCTGAGCTATCATTTCCAGTACTTTTCATATTTTTAAATTTGCATTTAATATTAAAAAATAAAAAATAAAATGTTGTTTGTCCCAAGTTAGGAGCAGGTCACCTAACTTGGGACAGTGGATATTTTGCTTCATAATCTTGTTTTTACCAACCTGGAAACCAACTTGGGACACATTCTTTCTTTTTAAAAATGTTCTAGGTAAAAAAAAGAAAGAGAAAGTTTGAAAACAATTTATTCATCACATGCATATCACTTTTCAGTCTTATTTTGGCTCAGAATAATCTTGAAGAGAAAGCCTTAACTGGCCATATTCTAAAAATCTCACTGCTTTTCATTACATACAGTCAAGGGTATAAAATGCAAAATAAAAAAAACGAGAAATTTTGTCTAAGAAAAAATTCGAATTTGTGTCATTCCCAAAAAAAGTGGCGAACCAATAATGCCTTGAAAATACGAAAAAATGCACCATATGTACAACCAATTTGAAAGCCAGAAAATCTAGCGAGGATTACAATGAAGCACATCAGAGCATAATTTTTATGCTTGAGGCTGTAAAATAAAATAAAAATAAAACTGAGCTGTTCCTCTCCCACCAAGAATTGTCCTTGCTTATATGAAATCACATCATGAAAGTATAGTGACCTCGTTTGGTGCTCACTGGTTTCACAATTCTCTTTATTTCAGTTAAAGCAACTTCGTCGACGTCATCAACGTCTGGAAAAATGAAAATCTCTCCTCCGTCCCGAGCGGTATTTCTTTTTAAGAACTGGATGGTGAAGACTTCGCCATCATGGCTAGAATTTTTGACTAGACCGATGTGATTTTTAACGTTCTCTCGCCTTGTGCCAGCATCATATAAGTAATGGACGACCACAAAGTCACCGGGCGCTGGGCGATTAAGCAAAGATGTTCCACTTGTTGAAGGTTCTTCAAACGTTGGAAAAGCTTGGCAGGGATTCGGCATTCCAGTTTCTTGGTCTGGATCGTCGCTCATCTCGTCTGGATCAGAAGACTCGTCATCCAGTGGAATGGCTAGCTCCTCTTCAGATGATTCACTTTCACTCACTCTTCGACGCAGCTTCACATTTCTCTTGGGTGGTGGTGGTGGCAGCAGCTCCTCTTCGGTGTCATCATGATCTTGCCCATCTTCTTCACTCTGCTTCCCCTTTTTCTTGCTCCCCTTTTTGTTTTGAGCGGCACCATTCTGCAGCTGATCCAATATTTCTTCGCATGCCACACTTTTCCCGGGGGTGACATTTAGTTTCTTCCTCCTTGGGTTTGTGGCAGTTTCTCGTTCCCTTGAATCCTTTAGGAAGCCCTCGAATGCTGAAGCCCACTCGGCCCCTCGTTGTAAAACGTCCACAGGTTCACGTGGCTTGGGGAGATGTTTTAAAACTTTTTGTTTGTCGATGAGAAATATTCCGCTGGCGGCGAAGCCAGCTCTGATGTTTTCTGAAGTTCTGTCTCCCATTGCATTCATTGTTTTCTTCAGAAGTGCTGGAAAATAATCTTTTCGCAGTGGGCCCCTATTTTTTGTTTTCCATTGGAGAAGAACTTGTCTCCATGCTGTTTTTAAAGGGCTGAAAAAAGCAAGATCAAGTGGTTGGCACAGGTGTGTACTGTTGGGTGGCAGCAATATGAATTCAATATTATTTTCCATGCAGAGCTGCAGGACCCTCACGGAAATGTGACTAGCGAGGTTGTCGCCAATTATGGCTTTCTTGCAGTCATTTCTCAGCCCCCGGAAATAAGGCAAGGCTACTGACACGAACCAATCTTCGAAAATTGTCGACTCAAACCAACCTGATTTTGAGTGATTGTACCTTGTGTTCGGTGGGCCTCCGACTACCCAAGAACTGTGAACTCTTAGCGATTTGTAAACAACATATGGCGGGAGGCAGGTCCCATCGGCTGCACCAGCAAACATCACGCTGATGTTGGTTTTAGACGAGTCTAATATTCGGTCTGGATTCTTGCACTTACGACGGACTATAATCTTTTCCGATCCTGGATCATGCTGCATGCTCGTCTCGTCGTAGTTGATTATTGCCTCAGGGGGAATGCCTCTCAAAGAGGCTTCCAGTTCAGCAAAATATGCTTTGACCACAGCAGGTGTGACAGCTGCCCTGTTACGTTTTATGTTGTGGCTTAGACGAAGTTTTAGGGATTCAGATTGTTGGTTCAAGAAAGCTTTCATCCATGACCTTCCAGGGATGTTATTTTGAAAACGAGGCTCTTCTATACCTTTTGAATCCAGAAAACGTTCGATGACCAGCTTCACATCTCGTTTGGTTAAGGGAAAGCCCCATTCTGCGGCCAACCCCAAACACCGTACCACCAGACCTTCTTCTTCTGCAGTGAAGACTGTGGGCCTACCTGGCGATGACTGATGCTGCCCTTTCAGGTAACGTTGGATCGTGGACTTCGGCACATGATAAGTTCCAGCAGCATCCCGAAGACTTTTCCCTCTTCTCACCGCATGCGCAGCTCTCTGAAGGTCCTTCAAGGAGAAATTCCCATACGGCCTCGTCATGGAGGAAGTTCTGGAAAAACGGGCACATTGTTACCACTAGAAGTTACTTATGTACCTACCTACATACTCTAATGATGAAGGTATGAAGGCATGTACTTCACAAAAACACTAAAACTATGTATGTAGTCCAATCTCAACGGTGATTCAAACTTGGGACAAGTGTATCCAACTTGGGACACTGGCCCAAGTTACGAACCCTTCCTTATAATTTCACTAAAACAAGGCTCAAAAGAAATAGAGTAGAAATACAGAGACAATTTCAACCGGATTTGCAAGCTTTTACCTTGCCTGAGGTGAGGTCCTGTGGAAGTACAGACCTCCATAGTTTGAATGGGAGTTTTGGGCAGACCTTAGAAGTACGAGTAAAAAACTTACCGATTTTTCGTGGAAACGTAAATATTCCTCCACACCGCCAAGCTTCGACGCTCCCACCCAAAAACTGCCTGAAAACTGATTGTCAACACCACGAGAGTTGAATAACCTACTTCAGAGATAACAGGCAACAGTACACAAGGCTACCAACACACTAATCCAAAACTTCCCTTCTTGTCCCAAGTTACCCTCGCGTCCCAAGTTACGTGCTTTGACGTAAATAATTTGTTGCACGAGGGGCAACTCAGTTTTTTTTTACTTCTTTTATTCGAATGGTGTTTGTTCGAATTTAACTTTATTTTCTGATCTTTGTTACCCGCAGCAGGAGTAGTGGCATCACCTTCATCTCTTCATCATCATCACAATCCCGCGATCTCAAGTCAAATGATAACTCAAATGATTTGTCACTCTTCTGTCCGAGGTATTTCATGCTGAGTGAATTGGTTGTTGGAACGGGAAAACCAGGAAAGCGCCAATTGCCTAAACATATAGTAGGAAAGCGCCAGTTCTGGCTTTTAAAAGTTATAGGAATGCGCCAGGTGAAGTTCAAGGACAGCTCCAAGCAAATATCACTGTTATGCTAGTTTAATAAATGTAATAATTAGAAGAATATTGTACATCGGTCGTCACAAACTTAATGTCTATATTGGGTTCGGTAATAACATCCTACCAACTTTCAGAAATTCAAGTATGGTGATGTTGCCGTTCTTGTATTCTTCGTATTTACTTTGGATGCAGTCAATTTGAAGCGCCTTTTTTTTAGTTACTTTTCTTCCTTTTGTGCCCTTCATTTTTAGGTAGGTTTCACTCTGAAGTTTTGTGAGTGTTATTATTAATGTGTGTATTGAGGGCTTTGGGCTGTAAAACATGTCGTTCAGGTGTCGATGGTAGCTCTCAGCTGCGTTTGTTGTCCTCGGATCGTGTGAGTCTGATACAGGTGCACTCCAAATCGCCGGTGGGAAGGCAGCTTCTTCCGAAATATAATTATCGAAGACGTAATCAGCGAATTTCAAAATCGGTGTTCCTACTACGTCAGGTGCTTCAGAGATGAGATCACAAAATGCATCCTCAACCTCGGAATAATGTAGGAACGGCAGTGAAAAAAATAATTTCATCCACACACTTTTTTCAGAATCTTTCTGTTCGTATTCTCTTTTCAGCCCCAGTTCAACAATTTTCCTGTGCCATGCTTGGCCAAGGTGGAATCGGCAACCTTTTATGATACACCCTGGAAATACCCGTACAGACTTGTGCGCAGCCGCTTCAAAGTCCAAGATAATCGTTTCCGGGCGTAAGTCCTTATTCAACATTGAACGAGACATTGACCGTATTTGGTTCCACATTTTCTCGTAACACTCAGCTGTTTTTGAAGGTAAAAAGCAGAACACTAATGGTAAATATGCTGAACCAGTGAACGAATGGATTGTATATAACTGGTAAAAATGTTTCGGGGCAACATAAAATGTACCATCAGCAAGCATGATTTTGTGTGAGGACAAAAAGTCCAAGTTTTGAGTAGTCGTCAAAATTACAATGTTCTCATGAACGTAACAAAACTGTTCCCCCGTATTCGTTAATATGTGAGCATCACGAAGATATGACAGGGCTTCCTCAACGTTTTTGGGGTTTTTAGGGAGTTTTTTGCGACGTGTTTCGTACATAGCTTGACGTACACTTGGCACAACCTCGTGTGTAAGAGATTGGTTGGAAGTATCGTGTAATACTTGCCTTGTGATTTTTGCCGGTTTCACTTCCAACATTTCCATTGCCTTGCGCTTGCAGGTTTTCCGCAGTTCATTTCTGTCGATCTGTCGGTTAGAGAGCTCGTCGTGAGAATGAGAGTGTACTTCCTTCACTACGCTATTTACACCGGAATCTGTATAAATTGTACATGAACACTGTCGACGCGTGCACCGCCAACGAACGTTTCCGTCTTGCAGGTCGCGAACTCGCCTAAACGTAAAATTACAGTATAGCAAACCATCGTTGTCTTTGTTGGTTGATATTCTCTTCAACTCCATAACCAAAAACCTCCGGCCGACTACTCTGTTAAACAACTAATCTCACGAGCACGTTTATCGACTAACTGACCTTATCGAATTTCTTGTTTTGACAAGTGCGGAGTGAGTCCGGAGTTTGACCGTCGTTATCTCACTGGCGCTTTCCTATAACGTTAGCTGGCGCTTTCCTTACACTTCATATTGGTAAATTTCAAGGGATTGGCGCTTTCCTATTTCAGCCGTTGGAACAAGAGCAACAAAGAAATTATAAATATTGATTGATTGATTTTTTTATGCATACGTATTTTATTTATATGGATTTTACAGTAATGTGGTTGCAGAGCGGTTTTGATAAAGTCAAGTTGAGAACTAACCACATTTTATATTAGCATAGTTTGTTGATCTGAGCCTCACCACATCAAACCCCTCATAACACACCACCGAAATATTTGCCCTATTCTCGATTTAACCATCAATTCATCAATTTTGTGGCTTTTTTTTAAAATCTATTTTGTTACACTTTAACTTTATATTCCTTCGTTGATTGAATAAGTGGTTCTCCATAACGTCTTGGGAGCCACACGTTTTCCGTTCGGCCGGTCACTTCGCTCCTTAATTGGGCGACCACCGCCTCCCCAAACCTGGTCCTAACTTTTCGAATTCTATTGATCATGAATACTTCTTGTATGGGGAGTTCCGTCACGGAAATCGTTTTGTGATGGTGGCCCTCCCTTTCCACCGCTTTCAAGTTGTTTAGTAGCTACTCCATTTTTCTCCTAAAACATAGCGAATGTTATTTCTCCTAAATGAAGGAAAAGTGTACATTTTTTTCCCTTCAGAAGTGTATGAGTGAAACTCATTTGATGCACATGTACTTTTATTTGAAAATCATCAACACTGTGTGAATAGCGAGGAAATTTGAATATTGAAGAAATGAAGTAAAATCGTTCAAGGGTCATGTCAAAAAACAGAAAATTCATAGGCTTGATGTACACCACCTGAAATAAAATTAAGATAATGTGAATAAATTGTATCTATGTTGGGTAGATATCAATTGTGCTTCAATATCTGTGAAACATCAACACTAGATATTTACCAGTATACATGCATCAGAACCAAACGTTTTCAAATGAATTTAAACAAAGTTTAATAAATGTTGGAAACGTGGTGACATCACGAAACGGAAAGATGTTAAAAATTTTGAATACGTTGAAGAAGAAGAGAAAAAGTATCTTAAAGCTAGGACCGAGAGTACCAGTACCTCGGTTCTAGTTATTCATACATCTCTTGGTCGCTCTCATAATCTAAGGGATTAAAACCTAATGGTAATTGCTCATATTCTATCAAATATGAGTTTCTTTCCGCTTCAGTACTTTCATACTTCAGTGAGTCATTACACGCATCACAACTTGAAACGAATTGGCATTTATAAAGGTTATCATCACATTCATAACAGGTCTCTGTCAAAATAGAACCAAATTCCATTGAATTTCTGGGAAGTAACAAATGTTTAAAATGTGAGTTTCTCTTACGTTCTTCAAAGCTAAATCTGTCATTAGTGTAGCGTGTTGAATTCCTAAATTCCCTACTTATAATTTGGATGGCGAAGCTAGTGGGCGAGATAATTAATGGCGGAATCCACACACGTTCATTTGTTACCTGATTTGTAGGAGGCAGTTGGCCTCGAGACAGCTTTGCACAGTACTGGCTCGAGTTCAGGAGACACGTTGCTGAAAGAGAAATTTAAAACTAGGCTTCCAGCAAGGTAAGCAATGACTGAAGGTCCTGGGAGAGTGATGCAATGAACTAATTGAACAAGAGAATTTATTAAATGAAACAAACGACAAGGTTGAGGGGTTCCACGGGGTGCGGCAATTTAGAGACAGGCTTTCAGAGAAATGACGTTCGCGAAATAACGGGACTCGATATAAGGCAAAGGGACTGAATTTAAGATAATTTACTAGATCTGTGAAATGTGTTGAACGAATGTTGTAGGGTGTATGGTAGCACCAGAGTCGGGTGCAATGCTCCTGAAGGGGTGAAGTACGGGGTGCTGGGGGTACGACTGCACGTGGTAGAGGGGTGCAACGTTAGGCTCAGGCTCGGGGGTTGCAAGTTCTACCTGTAGGGGTTGTGCAACAGAACGGAAGAATCCCTCTGTTACTTCTGGCAAAATGCCGTGAATTATTGGACACCTGAAGGGCACTGCTACGTGATAGTTGCAAAATGGATCGTAAGGATTAAGGGTGTAAGTCCTACCTCCTCCTGGGAACCTGGCAGGAACTCGTCCGGGCAACCTCCTGGCGGCTGGCTTCGGGCTCGTGCGGTCCACTGCTTCGGCGTCAACCCCAATGGCGAACAGGTATCGCCTGAAACAGGATACTTCCGCGGTAGTACAACGGTTACAACTCAGCGTTGTACCCCTGTGCTTCCTGGCTGGCCTCCACTCTTCTCCTCTCGCGGTCGTCGTACAAATCAGTATTCCAGAAGGGAAAGCAAAAGGAAAGGTCCGGTTCAACAACAATACTCGCACAGAATAATCCCTAATTAATCGCTGAAGGCTCTGACTCAACTCTACTGTCTCAATCTCAACTAAAGCTCAAAACTCTCAAAGGAAAAGTCGCAGGTCTGGTCTCGGAGAAGTCTCAGTCTCTTGTGTAGTGTCATGGCGGCTGCAATCGGTTATATGCACCACCCCTCCCTTCGCGAATCCGCCCCTTCGTGGCGTGGGGAAGTGGCGCAGAAGGCTCCTGCGCCGACGGTTCTGCCGGATGATATTGATCGCGTATCGATCGAGGACTGCCCGGATCAAAAATGTAAGATGGCGCGTTTTGAACATCTTACACCAGCACAAGAATGACAATATGAAAAGCCATCTAATTTTAAAAAGTTTCATTTGATGCAAATATAAAGTTTATCAAAATTCATGTAGTGGCACTTATGCGTGCTGAGTGCGAAGGTAACAACGTTGAAGTGACGTTGAACTGAGTTCACGAGAAGTGATGCAGCTAAATTGTAGTCATCGGCTTTTATATGCCTAGGGCTGGTATCTCACCAGACTTGTGAAAATTGAAAAACAAAAAAGTAAGTGCATTCGAGCTTGAGTACGTTGAACCTATTAGTTGTCTTTCAAACAGATGGCCAATCCTTTTTATGAGCTGCATCTGCGAAAAATAAATGGAGCTGTATCACCCCAATCATCTGGATCCAGTTTTTCTACTCATCTTCTCTCGCCTGAGCCTGAGTGCATTGAACCTATTAGTTTCAAGGCTGTGCTAGAATCCCCCGTTTATACCTACTAACAACTTACTCCTGGAGCCGACTTTCGCAGCTCAGCGCGTCTTTAAAAAAAGAGTAAGGGATGAGTTTTACAAATTCTTCAACACCTCTAGGGCAGTTCCGTGGCAAAACAATTGCCTGAACTAAATTTATCTAATAGCACCTACCTAATGAAGTACCAACCTAGTACCTACGTACTTCAAAATGTCATAGGAGTATGCTATGCAGTTACAGTTAATGAAACAATGTATTAGTGTTAATTACTCTGTTATGGTTCAAAATTTAAATAAACAGCATTGAAATAAACATAAACATAATGCTCACGTCTGGATGTGTAGTTGTTGCGATTTCAGTCTGATCTTTGATGAACAAAATGTAGTAATACCATAGGGAAGGTTCTGGGATGTCATCGGCCGACGTTCCTGACACTTTTCCCCCCTCAATTAACCTATATTCTCTGTTAAAATTACCGCAGACTATTAATTTTTTCTTCAATTCATCAAGTGTGTAGCCCGGTTTAAACGTTCTCAATGCTGTCAACATTTTGTCCCAAGCTGTGCTTTTTTTATTCCGATTGAAATAACCTTTGTCCTTTACTTTCCACAACACTGGTTGATCACGGTATAATTGAACTCTACCAGCAGTAGATGGCGTTTTTTTTGCGCTTATTATACGTCGGGTTAGAGGTAAAAGTGAACAAGTGCATTTTGAAGATTTTACAGGGCACCTGATCAGTTTCAGAAACTTCGGAACGCCAACTGTGGCCATGTACTTGATTTATCGTGAAATATGTTTTTATAAAACGGTTCTCTGTCAATTCAGGTTCAATTATTCAAAGGATTGGGATTCAAAAACTAAGCTGAACTTGCGATTTTATTGAATTAAGTGCAAAAAGAGCACTTGTTCATGTTTACCTCAACAACTCTCACCTGGAGACCTGTTCACCCGTTTTAAATTCTATAAATCGATGAATATTGAATCATAATCGATCTATTTTCCCCGTTAGATTGATATTATTCCCATTTTGATGTTACAAAACTGAGAGATCATGGCAAATCGTTGTTTTTTATCCTCTCATCGCTCCAATTGTGACTTATTCATTTTTACCTGATCGACGAAGGCAAGCCAAACCATACCAACTTCATAACTCTTCTTCGTCGGATGGTAAAGGGCCTAGAGCTCTGTCCTTCACCGTTTTGCCCGACGACGATGGAATGTCCTGATACCATTGGTGGAGATGACGGGGAATGATTCCTTTTTTACAAAGGGCAAGCAGATCGTTTTTCTTTGCCGTCGTTACTGGAAGTTGCTTTTTATATAGCTTATTCAGAGGGGCAAATGGCTGGCGGACTCCCTTTTTTCGAACAACCATTGCCCGATATTCACCGGTAAAATCCTCGCTTACGAATATTACTTCCGGTTCATCTTTTTGGTACCTGAACCGTTTGATCTTGAGCCAATTCACTTTTCGGTTCTCGGTGTCAAAATTCTTGTTTGTCATCAGCTTGTTTGAAAGAGCTCTCAAATAAAAAAAGTCAGTGTAATTTAATTCTTGTATGTGATACGGCTTCAATGAGGAGTTTTTTCTGTTGGAACGTGCGACTCTCATTATGGTCAGCCAATCTTGCATTGTGTACACAGGGACGTACTTCCTGGCTGACTCAGTCGCACTGTGCATGGAGTCTGCCTCCATGTGCTAATGACCACTCTCTAGAAATTTGTGCTCGATTGCGTTTATGTGCTCGAAAGTGCTGACAATGAACAGGAGGAGACTTGCTATAAATTAGTTCCTGTTTTGTCCCCCACAACTGTCTGAAAACAGGGAGACCTCATGTACACTTTCGGGGAGCGTTCCAAACCATTGGTATAGAGCTGAGCCAATCTCGCAGCTACCTCTTGCACCATTTACCTCGGTCCAACAATAGCAAAAACCTCGGTTGTGCTTGGCTCCATCACAAATCGTTAAATTATACACATTTGATTTCCTGCTGTAGTATAATTTGGATGCATCGCCAGAAGGGATCTGGAGGACACTTTGTAGGTCAAAAGTGACCATACGGAATGAGCTGTCGAAAGCAGCACGCAATTTGTCCGCGTTCTTGGCTTCCATAGCTTCATTTTTTCGAAGGATGTGGCTGATGGACTGCGTTTTGAGCACACCTGCCTTCTTCAGATCCGCCATCTCTTGGCCCGTCCCCCACTACTGATACTGCTGATACCTATTCTACATTTTTACTCTCGCCGTGCTCTCTCTCGTATCGTCATCATACCGTCTACCTTTTCTGTAAGTAAGGTCAGTGGTTTCTGAGGTTCCTGCGGCGCCCAGAGAAGATCTGCCAGTCGTCGCTGAAGTCGAGTTTGAAGTACATTTGTCAATCTGGGCAATATTTTATGGCTTTCAATGAGTTGACGGTTGGGTCCCCAGCTTTGTAACCAGGGCGAATCGATGAGAACATTTTCAATACGGTAAAATCTTTGAAAAATGTGTGGTCCACGTAATTGACAGTGAAAGGTCTTGGGTTGGATCGAGCACTTTTAATTATATCGACGTAGCCAGATGGAGTGTAAATTGTTTCATTTTTTATCTTTCTCTCAACCAATGAATGGATTGCGTCACACTCCATCTGCGTGTGGCCTTTAGTTAGATATTTCTGTATAATAGTAACGTTCAACTTGTTACTCAAGTACAGCGATGCATTCGATAGATTGACGTTCCTGTTCTGATAGCCGCAGCCGTCACTCCACAAAATGATGAATTGGCCAGGCTGGATATTTTGGTCAGTTAGGAAACTGACTATAAGAGATACTAACTCGTTTGATGTAACTCCTCCTTTCCCCCTCATGCCAAATATAGCAACAAGCATCCTTTGTACGTTTGTTGTAAATCATAAAATTGTGTACCTACACAAAGTTTCATTTTGTAGTAGAGAGCTGAAGCTTTTAGATGCGGGCAAAGGAGAACACCCTGCAAGTCCATAGTGAAAACTGAATTATTAGGTTCACACTCATCCGTTTCCTTCTCGTGCCGAGCCTGCATTTTTTGTCTTTGATGAACTTCATACTTTTCATTCGTGACATTTCCTTCTTTATGGCCTACGCATGTGTCACATTGGTCCTTTCTGGGCCTGTATATTGAAAGATTCAGTTCATCAAAGATTTCGTAGAATGTCTTCAAAGTTGCAGCAGGGAGGTTGTTCTTGGTGCAGTAGGCTTTGTATTCTTCATGCACCTCCGTCTCTGGTCCAGGGATGACTTCTGGGCTCTGGTACTGCTTCGCCGGCGGCTCGTTCGCCTGCAATTAGTACTCCACAGCAGTATGGGTTCACGCACCCTGGGTTCTGCTGTGCCTCCTGGTGGGTGCTTACTATCTCCCTCTCTGGCTCGACTTTTATAAAGGATGTTCCAGTCGTAGTCTTTCAGCCGTCTGCAGACTTGATCTGACACCAGATCATCATCTGAATAGGCTGGTCCAAGAAAGAATAGACCCAGTGCAATCAATAGTTCATCACCATTGCCTCCTCCATCCAGTGAGAACCCTCCAATCATCTCTGTCCTAGCGGTGATGCTCTCTTTTACATACTGGACTTTATTTATCTGGGGTGGTAGATGGTCCTTAACATCAGGGCCATCGCGTGGTGTGGCGGCGCCCGGGGCGAGATTCTGTCAAGCGCGCCCCCCCCCCCCCCCCCCCCGGCGACCGCACCACAACTTACACTCAAAACCAAACACAATGCGAGCGGCAGGTGTTTACAGGAATACAGGAATCCGGAATCACCCAATAACAACTAACATATTTGTTTTTAACATTATTCACAATCCACGTACAGTATTGTTGAAAATATTCAAACCAAGATAATATACATATACATATGTACCTACGAATGTTAAAGTTGTAAGGAAATAAACAGAGGCACTAAACACTGAACGGCATTCGGCTGGCTTTTGCATGAGCAAATTTCATGAGCACATCCTTAAAATCTATTTTTCTCGCCAGTTCGTTTTCAATAGATAAGATGGCTAGTGAATTTAGTCTTTCCTGTGACATTGTTGACCGTAAATACGTTTTTATAAGCTTTAGCTTGCTAAAGCTTCGCTCCGCACTGGCGACTGAACCTGGCGTGGTTAACAATACTCTTAAGGCAATCCAAAGATTCATAAACAAGTCTTTGCTGCCTGTTCTCTTGATTGTTCACAAGACTTCGATGGGATGAACTTGAGGTTCTGTCAGTTCCAAGATGGTGTGGTGCGTGTGGATATGTTGCAGTTCACAAAAAAGTTCATTGCCATTAATGTCTGAAGCGCCGTCAGTATTTTTTAACGTAGATTCAAGATTCAAACAATTTTGTTTCAGCACGTCCTTTGCTGGGAGGTTAGCCACATTGTACAAGAAGCCCCACAACAGTACCTTATGGTTTTCAATTGCAGTTGACCTACTTTTCACTGACGTGCTAACTG
The DNA here is from genome assembly GCA_954871275.1 of Leptopterna dolabrata. Lineage (NCBI taxonomy): Eukaryota > Metazoa > Arthropoda > Insecta > Hemiptera > Miridae > Leptopterna > Leptopterna dolabrata. The sequence goes on along the minus strand of OX940977.1, from coordinate 61,779,354 downwards.
TGTCCACCAGTGGATAAAATACCTCCCTCTTGAATGTCTCTGTTGCAGATGCTTGCACTTCCTCTTCGTCTTCCTCATTATTTTCATACAAAAATAATCGTTTCTTTTTTCGTATTCTTTTTTCTTGGAAGACTGGTTCGATTTCTAGCTCTTCTGCTATATCTTTCGCGGTAATTACCGCGTCAACGAATCCACTTTCCCGAAATTTATCCAAGAAGTCTAAACAATTACTGATCTTCTTACCAGCATCACTTACACTCTTAGCCTTCCCTTGAAGAGTTTTGCTGATTATGTTGATTTCGAACAGCAAGTCATGCCATATGACTAAGCACACTAAGAAAGAAAAATCCTCCATCTGCTTGACCAAAGAAAGTGCTTCACTTGCGGTCTTAGGGTCATCCGTCTTCTCGTTCAGTTCGATCAAAGCATCCCGGACTTCGACGTATTGATAACGAAGAGCTTGAACTGCAGATATGCGGGCTTCCCAACGTGTCACATTCACATAGTTGTTTCACAGTGAGATTCGTGACATGTTCACTGATCACACACCAACGCTTCGTAGAGCCCGCAAATATGGTATAAATACGCTGAAGAACTCCAAATAGTGATGTTGACTTTACGGAGGATTTTGCTCCATCAGCAATGACCAGGTTGAGGCTATGACAACTACAAGGCATGAAAAAGGCCAGAGGAGAGTCTTCAAGCACACGTGTTTGAACTCCTTTATGTATGCCTGCCATGTTGGCGCCATTATCATAGCCTTGCCCCCGACAGTCTTTCATATTGAGTCCACACTCTGCGATTATCTCAAATATAAGGTCAGTGAGCGCTTCTCCGGTGGTTTCAGATGCTGCTCGGTATGCTATGAAGCTCTCTCCTCTATGTTTAAATCGTCGTTTTCCTCGTTCACATAACGAATTGTGGTGTTCTCTTCGAGAACTACCGTTCCTACTCAAGGAATAATTTAAAGAAACTAAACGGGTAATAGGTAATTTAGGAAAAAACAGGTAGTGGTCTTTCTACGGTGTATTGCTCACACAAGGATAGCTCCACGCACACAGCCTACAGAACCGTGACACGGGTCCTCTTCCTTTCTCCACATTGCTTATCAGCCGGGTGACGTCGCCTTCCGGATCGTCATCTCCTTACGAGCCACAGTGTTGTCTGCCCACAACATCTCCTCCGGCTTAAATGCCAAGTACGGCCTCGTGCTGGCCACACCCAGGTTGTCCTTGTCTCTTGAGGACATCGCACGCTGTGGGGCAGGAAGGCATCTGGGGTTGCTGCTGTGGATGACAGGCAACTTCCTTCCGGTGGGTACAGAATCATTTGCAGGGTGGCACTCGTAAGGAGAATCTGTCCCATTCGGCTCTGCTCACCCAGCCCTGTGTGGACAAGTTCAGGAGGGACGGCTGCCCGGGTACCCTGGAACGGAAAAGTTTAAGAATTTTGCTCCACAGATGGCCAAAATGGGTCCCTATGGCTTGTGTGGGGTAAATTTTCTTAAACTTTTCCGTTACTTTTTGATGGTGACAGTTTTAAGCCAAGAACATGAAAAAGGATCATCTTCAGCGAAATAGTTGTTATAACTGACACTCCTGTCACCACTTGATATCCAAAACTTGGATTTTTTGACTGCCTTTTTGTAAAGCAAGGGGTCGATTTCTGAAATTGGAATATCTTCTGATACCTCAATTTTCTTGTCTTTTGTCCCCCAAAAGTTGGTGTAACAACTTATTGTTGATATTGAGGTTGTAAGTAGGATTCCTTGAACCATTGGTTCTCCCAGGTCAGGATAGTACATCTTCACCTGGATAAAATTGACATCATTCTCTTTGTTGATGGTGGTATGTAGTAGTTGGTTGAGCTGATGGGACAGGGCCAGGCCCAGGAACTTGCCCAAGACCTTGACTTGCTGAAGGCACAGAGGACCCACTAGCTGTATAGCTGGATGGGAATACGTCCTCCCCAAATGTGACCCTCCTACTTCTAGCAGCTGGGGTGCTTTGCCCCCTACCCCCCTCATGTGCACCCAGCACCGTAGGTGTGGGTCCCCTGTCCTCAGGGGGTGCTGCACAGGGGTCAGGATGTCTGCCAGCCTCATGTGCAAAGAGATTGTTGGGTGCGGAAGTGCCTGGGAATGAATGACTGGGAGGTGCGGGGGGAGGCAGGCTGGCATCATCCTCCTCATCAGCACCCATCACCTCTCGGATCTCCTTAATTTCGGCTGACAAAGCTTGAACATGGCTAGACACGCCAGTCACAGCATCAGAAAAGAAGTCTAGTGTCCGAGTGGCGATGCGATGGTTGGACTGGACCTCCTCATGCATAGCTACGACCTCCTCCCTAAGAGATCCCTGACTGGACCGGACTTCCTCCCGCAGAGCCGCGATCTCCTCCCTCAGATACCCCTGATTGGACTGGATGGTACCCATTAGTTTAAGGACGGCCACCATCCTCCGCTGCATGTCATGCACCGCCATCATGACATCACCACAAGCCGGGCCACAACCACTGGCATCAGCAGGCTGGCTGGGCCGTAAGGGAGTGTCAGAACTGGCAGCTTCAACATCCGGAGGCGTCTGCAAAATCCCAGAGAGACCAGCATAAACCAAGGGGTCTACCCTATCAGGTCGCGGAGTCGAGAAAACTCCCTCCCGGTCGACACCCTGATGGAAGTTGGTGGCCTGGGGGGGCAGCTGCGATAGCTGACCCCCACCCTCCTGCCCAGGCAGAGGCTGGTAGCCGGGTGGAGGTGGAGGTGGAGGAGTACTTGGCTGCTGCAACCGGTGACTAGCAAGGTTACTTTTAGGACTCTGATTCACTCCCATCATTGCCCCAAAGGCATCCAACAGTGCTGCTGTGCCCTTTTTACCGGTCCGACTAGATCCACCAGTGTGCTTGGGTGCCACTTGCTCATCCCTACTTTCCTCCTCCATGATGGAAGGGCGAAAGAAAAGTGCAAAGGTATAAAAACCTATAGAGCCTGAAAATACTGGTCGGAGGAGCTCTCTACTTCTTCCCTATGGATTAGTACTGTTCTGAGATGTAGTTAGGTAGCTATTATTTAATTAGGAAAAAAACGGGAAAAACAAATGGCATATAATGAATTCGAATCTGGAGAAAAACTTTTGATGGTAAGATAGTAGTCAGGGAACAACCGAGATAACAGCAAGTACTCCCAAAAGAAATGAAGAAGGTGGTTACCTACCTACACTACAGGTGTGCAATAAGGCATGCACGCTTGTCAAAAAACCTCTGTCATTCATAGCGAAGTGCTATGAATGACACACTAACAAAAGGCAAAATGTTCAGTTGTTAAGAAAAACTCTCCACTCCAACTAACTCCACCACAATCAACCAACAACCAATATCGAGAACGTGGAGGACATGAAATGTGGAAGGTGAAGAAGAAGAAGGCAGCTATCTTATCTTCACACGTGACGTGGGAAGCTGTTGCGATGTAACCTACCAGTAATGCGGTCGCAGAAATAACACCGCAGAAAGAGGTCGTGCAAAAATTAATAGAAAAGAGGGGAAATAGACGCTTTGGAAAGAAGGAAGAAACAAGGAAAGGCCGGACAGAAAAAGACATAATAACAGGGGGAACTTAAAAAAATGGGTTGTGAGAGGCACGTTTTCCTCCTGTTATAATTGATACAAGAAAGACCGGCAGAGAAGGAAAGGAAGCAAGAAAAAAAAGGAAGAAAGTCAATCGTAACTAGGGACCAACGAAACGCTAGGTAAGTGAAGGAAGTACGCAAGTAAGGTACTTGAGTAAGTTTTGAATGAAGGTATGGAGGTACTTACGAGCAAGTTGCGAAGCAGATTTTCAACTTTCTCTACAGTAGATCCGAGCCGAGGACTGCGCCAACTATGGTGTTCTCTTCGAGAACTACCGTTCCTACTCAAGGAATAATTTAAAGAAACTAAACGGGTAATAGGTAATTTAGGAAAAAACAGGTAGTGGTCTTTCTACGGTGTATTGCTCACACAAGGATAGCTCCACGCACACAGCCTACAGAACCGCGACACGGGTCCGTCCCCCTCCTCTTCCTTTCCTTCCACGTCGCTTATCAGCCTTATCAGCCTTCCGGATCGTCATCTCCTTACGAGCCACAGTGTTGTCTGCCCACAACAGAATCGTCAGACGTTTGCTCCTTATGGCTAATATCTGGAGTGCAGTCAAAAATTATTGAAAAATATTAGGCATTCTTTATTTTCGTAAGGATTGTTCCGTTACTTTTTGATGGTGACAGTTTTAAGCCAAGAACATGAAAAAGGATCATCTTCAGCGAAATAGTTGTTATAACTGACACTCCTGTCACCACTTGATATCCAAAACTTGGATTTTTTGACTGCCTTTTTGTAAAGCAAGGGGTCGATTTCTGAAATTGGAATATCTTCTGATACCTCAATTTTCTTGTCTTTTGTCCCCCAAAAGTTGGTGTAACAACTTATTGTTGATATTGAGGTTGTAAGTAGGATTCCTTGAACCATTGGTTCTCCCAGGTCAGGATAGTACATCTTCACCTGGATAAAATTGACATCATTCTCTTTGTTGATGGTGGTATGTAGTAGTTGGTTGAGCTGATGGGACAGGGCCAGGCCCAGGAACTTGCCCAAGACCTTGACTTGCTGAAGGCACAGAGGACCCACTAGCTGTATAGCTGGATGGGAATACGTCCTCCCCAAATGTGACCCTCCTACTTCTAGCAGCTGGGGTGCTTTGCCCCCTACCCCCCTCATGTGCACCCAGCACCGTAGGTGTGGGTCCCCTGTCCTCAGGGGGTGCTGCACAGGGGTCAGGATGTCTGCCAGCCTCATGTGCAAAGAGATTGTTGGGTGCGGAAGTGCCTGGGAATGAATGACTGGGAGGTGCGGGGGGAGGCAGGCTGGCATCATCCTCCTCATCAGCACCCATCACCTCTCGGAAGGATTGTGTCCTTTACAGAGTTCTAACAGGTTAATAATTTCATTCTGACTTGATACACTTAATAAGTGAAACTTACTTTCATGGTTAGATATTCCACGTAAGTGTTCCATTAAAACAGCATCAAATTTCCCTAAAAGTTGAACTAGGCCGAGAAAGTTACCATTGTTTTTTGTAAACAATTTGGAAGAGGAGCCTCGGAACGCTATATTATTTTCTGCTGAATACAAGGTGATTTCAACTAACCGCCGTAATACCTCTTCAGAGCGTTGTGCTTCCGTGTTTATTTGATTGATTATTTCCTGGTTAATTGAAGTTCCCCCTTTAAGCCTTTTTTCAGCTGTACACCACTCGGCCATGCATTTGAAATGATCTGGTGACATTTCATGGGATTTCAACCTCTCTGTCATGTGTTTCCAATTATTGAAACCAATTTTTTGTCCAAACTGTGATTTTGACGATGGATCAAAAATCCTACAGCAAAAGCAGTAAGCCGAATCATTTTTTTTGGAGTAAAGTAACCAGCGTCTCAATACTTTTTCGCCGTTTTCAGCGAAACGAAATCGTAAACTATTTTAAAAATGCCTGTTGTTTGAATTTCTTGGATACTGATGATCTTCTTTTGAAAAATTAGCTTGGAAGTTCAAAATTAGGTTATCACGCTGTTCCTTTAAGATTAACTCAGGCCATGTTCCTGGGTCGTACGATAAAGCCAAACTGTCACAATTTACGTTGGTGTCACATTCAAACTCTAAAATAAGATTTACCTGTTGGTTATCATCTCGTCCTACTTCAAGCGAGATATTCAGGAGAGGAGGTTGGCCAATGAGCAGAGAATTGCGGAAGCTATAGAAAAGAAAAATTTGTTGGCCGAGAAAAAAATAGCGCTCCTCGAAATACTGCTCACCCGTTAATAAGGACGTTATTAAATAACGTTTTTTGTTAGCAATATGTAACCTTTTGCAAGTCTCTGATCGGCACAACTGCCTTTACCAATACTGTTTTGCAGTGTCGCGTTCTTGACCGCAACTCCGAATACACAAGTATTTACTCTTGAGAGTCGGTCGGGTTCTAAGGAAAGCAGGCAGTTTTTGAATTTCTTACAAATATTTTCCAATTCATTTTTGTATGGGTGATTAGAGTTCATGAGACAATTCGTGCATTTGACATTTTCTACTATGTGTGAAGGAAGTATCTTAGCAGTTCTACATCTTAACCGACCGACTCTCAAGAGTAAATACTTTTGTAATACTGTTTTGCTTATTTCCTTCTAAGTATGGTTTTTAGAGCTATTTTTTGGATATAATCGGCCCAACATTGCTAGTCTCCACTAAATATCATTCTGTTATAACGTTTTTGTTGTAATGTAATAGTCTGATTTTTTCTCCAATGTAATAGTCTGAATGCAATGCAATAGTCCGACCTCACTATTGTATGATATGGTAGTTTTTTTTAAATGTAATACCCCTAACATTGTTATAAGTCTGCACTGAATATCATTCTGTGATAAGATAGTAGTACTCCCCCGCTTGGGTTACGTTCCTTTTAGTATTTGAGTATGACTAATTTACTGCATCAAAAAAATATTATTCATTTTAAAAATTTTAATGTAAACGTAGAAGTGTAATATCCTACAATGTAAGTACCGCTTTGACTTGTATTTTTTTTTTTTTTTTAAATTTAAAAAACAACATGCTCCACATGAGTACTACATGTTATGTGGTACACAATAAATTAAAATAATAAAACTAAATATCATACCATTAATGAAAGAAGAACAAATAAACTAAATGAGTGATTTTGCCACAAAGTAAGAAATTAATAAAATCATAAATAAAGTTCAATTGGAATGTCCAAGCAGTCGAAATTCACGATGAACCTCCGCAGAGGCTTCATGTATAAAGCGAGGAGGTCACGATCCGACGGAGGCCAATGTCCGCCCGTTGTGACGACATCCCTGATGAAGGGTGCGCGATACTGCTCCAAAAGGTGGCAGTCGAAAAGCAGGTGCGAGAAGGTTTGTGGTGTCGAGTCATCGCACAAACATGCTGGCGTAGAAATTATGCCAAAACGGTGGAGATAATGCCTGCTGCGACCATGGCCCGACAAGATTTGCGTGAGTCGGTAATCATCTGGGATGGTTACTCGCTGCCGCGACTCGATTGATGGGAAAAATCGTTTGGTTTGCTCACCCTTCGTCGTTGCATTCCAACGAATCTCCCACCTCCTCACTCCATCGCCTGCCAAGTGGTGCTTCAGGGCTGTTTTCGGGAAGAGACAGTATGAGCTGATCCTAACGAGCTCGAGCGACGCCTCCTTTGCCAACATATCCGCCCGTTCATTCCCAACATCACCCGCGTGCGCCTTCACCCACCGCACACTCAGGGGCAACAGCGCCGTGTGAAGCTCCGATATGAGTCTCCTCGCTGCTTCGACTAGTTGGCTATGACAGTTCGGATTTCTGAGGGACTCAAGGCACACCTTACTGTCTGTGAATACCGCGAATCCAGTATCTTCGAAGTGTCGATAAACGTCCCTTATCCACTCCAAAGCCTTCACAAGAGCCAATGCCTCCGCCTGGTTGTTGGAACAGGAGCCATCCAGCCTGAACTTCGCCTGCTCCAACTCCCGGCCCTCACAGTACACCACAAAGGCGCACCCGACCGAAGCTGCTGTTTTGCTGCCGTCAGTATACACTAAGAGGACCCTCCGTTGTGCAAGTTCCCGCACATCCAACACCGCAGCCACATTTCCCACCGAGGGGTGGTTCCAATCCGATGGTTTCACTGGTGCATCAAAGCGCAATCCTCTCCAAGACTCCCCATGTGTCTTCTCGTACTCCTCCTTCATTAAGCATACTTTTATAGGTATCGGCAGAATATTAGCGATTACGAACGCTGCTTCATAAGAGAGAGTGCGGAAAGCTCTTACCATTCGCAGAGCCATCAAACGCTGAGGACGCTCCAGTATCGACGCATTAGCCTTGGTTGTAGCCGCATTCGCCCAAACCGGTGCTGCATATGTAATTATAGGAACAAAAACCCCACCGTATATGAGTCTCACGGCCTGACGGCCCAAACCCCAGTGCACCCTGACACTGCGTGAGAGAATGTTCACGATTTTCATTGACCGATCTGCCAGATATTTCAAATGTGATTTCCACGTAAATCGAGAGTTCAGGACCACGCCCAGGTACTTGAGTTCCTCAACCTCCGGTAGAACAGTCCCATCCATGCATATCGTCACTTGTTCTCTTCGCTGCCTCGATGAAACATGGAGTAGCTTCGACTTGCCTTTACTAAATCTCAAATTTGCTCGTTCAGACCAGATAATAACGTCCCGTAGCGCCCTATTTCCTATGGTCTGGAGGCTGATGTAATCGTCAGCTTTCACCATCAATAAAAAATCATCTGCAAATGCAATTGATTGGCAACCATCAGGTAATGCCATCTTGAGCAGGGAGTCGAATAGGATGTCCCAGTATCCGGGACCACAGCATGAACCCTGAGGGCAGCCCTTTGTAACAGACATTTCTACCGTGTCCGAGCCCGTTTCCGCGATCGCCCTACGGCAGCTAAAGTAATCCCTGGTAAGCCAATACAAATTCGATGGACAACCAAACGAGCGCAACCGATCCAAGATCCCCGGCCACCAAGCTGCATTGAAAGCTCCCTCGACGTCCAAGGCAAATAGCAGGACTTCTTGTTTTTCCGATAGTGCACCTTGAACGAAATTTTTCACTTTCATAACTGCGTCTGTAGTGCATCGTTGTGGCCTAAACCCAAATTGATTATCACTCAATAAGTGACGGGACCTTAAAAAATGGTTGATACGGTTGATGAGAAGTTTTTCCAAGATTTTAGCACCAACTCGAAGTTTACTGATCGGTCTTAGACTTCCCACCGTCTGTTCGTTTTCTTTTCCAGGCTTTGGTAGAAAAATCACCGAAGCCACCTTCCAGGACACAGGGAAAACCCCTCTGGACAGACACTGGTTAAATAGAGTGGTAATCAATAGAGGAAATAAGTTGAACGCACTATAATATATTTCGCGAACCAACCCATCTGAACCTGGTGCTTTATTTTTGTTAAGACTCACTATTGCGCTTTTGATTTCATCACGAGAAAATTCAATATCGTTATCATTTGCATAGGGAGAGTCCATATTGCGGCGCACCCGACTCTGATGCGGGCTATCCTCTTCAGGATTGTCTGATGGAAAACATGTCTTCATCACGTACTCTAAAGTTCCCCGTAGACCGTCCGTAAATGTTCCATCCTCCTTTTTGATTGTAGACCAGGCTAAGGGACCTCCAAACTTTCTACATATAACTTTGTAAATCTTGTTCCATACGTCGAATCCATCCACTCCATTACAGGTCTCTCGCCAGGACTCAATTTTCCTCTCATCCAATCTGCTCCTATAAATTTTCTTCCAATGTAAGTAATCCGTTTCCCTCGTGGCCCGCAGTTCTCTAGCCCTGGTTCGTTGGTAGACCCGCCTTTTATGATTGACAAGAAGCCTTAAATCTGTGAGTTCCTTCGTCCAAAACTTTACGCTACGGTGTCCATCGCGGGCGACACGAGAATTAGAAGTCGGCATAGAACCCATGCAAGCTCTCTTTATGGCATCCTCTATCGCATCTACAGCTTGCGACAAATCGTTACAATTTTCTAAAAACGTGCATAAATCCGACTCCAAACCCCCCACCGCCCGCTGACCAGCCAAAGACGACATCAGCCAATTGTCACGTATTTCAGCAAGATTAGCAGATAGAAGCCTTGAAAACTCTGACCAATTAGCTTTTTTGTATATAAATCGAATTCCATGATTATAATCACTGATGTCAGAATGTCGCTGTAGGAGAATGTCAAAAGTCAGAAGTTTGTGGTCTGATGCACTCTCATCAACTCTATTCGTCCAGTCAACCACGTATGGAGTAAAACTAGAATTGGTGACAGTAAGATCGATCACACTTGATCCTCTAGAGGATTCAAAAGTAGGTACACCGTTCATCTCGTTGATGATCATTAGGTCATGAGATGATAGAAAAAGTTCTAGGTCTCTTCCTCGATTGTTTGTGACTATATCCGACCAGTTCGATGATCTAGCATTGCTGTCAACTGCCAATAGAAATTTTTGGTTTCCAATAAATTCCAACAAATTGTCCAACCTCTGTAAATCATGTTGAATGTCCCTATAATAATCAAAGTAGGCAGATACCCCCAAGAATTTGTTATTTCCGCACTGAATCACCACTGCGATAAAATCCTCACTAGAATATTGTGTCAATAAAATAACATCTAGACTTCTGTTCATTACTATAATTCCAGCTCTTTTCCTATCAGGTCCAATTTGGAAAACCCGACAATCTGTAAACCCTTGAATGGAATTTTCCTTTGTCAAGGGCTCTTGAATGAAAACGATATCTATATTGTTTCGTTTAGCGAACTCAAGCGCGTTGGAGGTACCCGAACGTGACCTCTGAAGATTTATTTGTAAACACCTAAGTTTGTTTTGAAATACGTGTGAAGGGTCGGGGTTAGAATTCATATTGGATGTTACTACGTATGCGCTCCAGATGTCTTATCAATGATGGGCAGTTCGGATCCAACGCTCTGTGATTACAACTCCGTTTGTTATTCTCTGCGGCATAGTTATTACTTTCCGTGCAATTAATACATAAGTATGACGATTCGGTGCGCAATGTGCATTCTTTTAGGGTATGATTCTGGGCGCAAACAGGACATGTTATCTTTTCGGGGTTTTTACAGTGCTTTGATGTGTGGCCCAAACGGGAACAAACAAAACAACGGAGGACGTGCAAGTGATCATCGCAGGTGCACATAGAAAAGCCCAACTTTAATTTATGTTTGAGCAGCACCCCGCGCAAGGTAGGTGTTACTTCGATCACGATGTTTTTCTTATCCCTGAAATTCTTGTTGCTCCAGATGTATACCACCTTCAGATCCTCTTTTTTAACATTCAATTCCCTATTTTGATGTTGAAGTGCTTCTAGGAAATTATCTTTGTTAATTTCTTCTGGGACTCCTCGAACAATCATTCGTGGACTGAGTTTTTTTGAAGGTTCAGCCCTCATATCTGAGGAATGATTTGTGTTGATATCAGAACAGATTTTTTCAATGTCTTGTTTACTATCAGACTCGATTAGGAGGGCGCCCCTTGTCACCATCTTTATTTTACTCACTCCCACCTGAAGTTTGATGGGATTCACCTTCGTTTTGAACATGGTTTTGGTTTCCGCACTAGTAATAGCTGCATTAGTAGGTTTGATCAGGGCTTTATAAGTTACCGGAATAGGAGCACTTACCCCTTTCGATGCAACTGCTGAGTATGAACGAACATCCCCTGCACCAATGGCCCCCGAGGGGCTACCGTTCTTCGACTCGAAATCAGCAATTCTTGAAATCAGACGCGAATTTTCCATTTTAAGCGAATTATATACCTTAGTGAAATCACCCACGGCCTGCTTTGCCTTCTGGCGCAAATCCGAGCTCAAGTTCATTTTAGTTTTAACAAACTCGTCTAAAACTTTGAGACAGTTTTGAAAGAGATTCTCATTGTCCGCCATCTTGAACTTGAGCTTGACTTGTATTGTGGAGAGTGGTTTCTGTCGACTTTCTGTCGCTGTTTGAACAGTCGTATTGCAACAGTCTGCACTGACTATCATCCTATTCATTCTGTCTGCATTCTGTGATAAGCTAGTTTTTTGTATTTCGTATGTAATTATACCCTCAACATTGTTATAAGTCTGCACTGAATATCTTTCTGTGATAAGGTAGTAGTAGTCACCCGCATGGGTTACGCTCCTTTTTGTATTTTAGTATGACTAATTTACTACTTAAAAAAATATTATTTGTTTTAGAAATGTTAATGTTAATGAAAAACTGTAATATCCTACTACCTTGTAATACGTAACTACCGCTTTGACTTGTATTGTGAACTACAATACGGTACGAATATTTCTAATGTAAAAGGCATTTAAGTCAATAAATACAATGTTTGTTTCAAATTTTGATTGTGTAAAATATTTAAAACGCTAATAACTTCTATAATAATGTCATAATGTTTTCAAATTTTTATGAGCGATCAAGAATATCAGTGTGAAGAATATTTATGAGGTTCAGAAAAATCGGTAGTCAAATTCTTCCTGCGCATGCGCGAGCCAAAAACCGTTCCAAATTTCTCATAACTTCCGTAATATTAGGAGTAGAAACCTGAAATTTTGAGAAAACTTGCGGACTCGAACATAGAATGTACAATTGGAATATCATCAAAATCGTACAATAATTGTCGCCTGCGCATGCGCAAATGTGAAATATTTGAAACGCCTATAACTTCTCTAAAAATCGTCCGAATGATTCGAAATTTTTATGAGAGATCAAAAATATCATTGTGAAGAACATTTATGAGTTTCAGAAAAATCGGTAGTCAAATTCTTCCTGCGCATGCGCGAACCCAAAACCGTTCCAAATTTCTCATAACTTCCGTAAAACTAGGAGTCTGCTCTTTTCATAAATGGTGATGGTATGTCCCAATGAATAATAAACCCATGTGACTTTGCAGCGTTTTATTATCATAATATTATTACACAATAGATTAACATTTTAGTCGAAGGTGCTATATGTGAGAACGTGAGCTCTGTATTGAACGCCGTCAGCACCCTCATCATCCTCGTGCTCTTCATCCATCTCCATGAAATCGTCGTCGATAGCAATGTTGTGAAGTACACAGCAGGCGCGAATGAAATGGACAATATCCTCCACAGAACGCAGTTTGCAATGGTACAGTTTCCGAAATTTTTGTTTCAGCAACCCAAAGCAATGCTCCACGATGCTCCTGCAGCTGCTCAACTTTTTGTTGTACCTCTTTTGACGGGCATTAAGCCTTCCTGCAACAAATAAGTAGAAAGCATATTCGTTGTGTGGCGGCGCAACACCATAATATGGGTAGGAACATAATTATGTTCCTACCAATACAAATTACCCTATCAAAGTGAGAGTTGGTAATAGTATTACGAACGCCTGCCAAAAACCATAGTGGCGAAACTCGAGAAAAGCTGTTCTGAGATATTTGCGTTTGAAGTTTTGCAAAAACTGAACTCCTATAACGACTCTTTAGATACGCATTTTTAAAATTTTTTCTTTTTCATGTGTGCATCATTTTCTTCACTTTAACTAGTAGAATAGTTTTCGAGCTGGAAATTCCATTTTTTAAGATTTTTTTTAGAGTTTCGCCACTATTGCATCACTGTTTCGGATTTTGCATTTTGCATACACAACAGACTAACATACTGTTTTATTCAATAATAACAAAGGCAATAAAACAAATTAAAATTGAATTTAGTTGCAAATATCTTTAAGGACTTCTAACATCAACAGGTCCTTCATTACTTACTTTAAGCAGTGTCGCATTGATTTTTTTTAAAATTAGTCTCACTTTGACAAAAAAATCACAAATTTTTCAAGTCTATCTAGTAGAATTTTTTCCCTTTCAATCCTAACTTACGAAGATGTAGGTACCAATTATATTACAACGACAAATAAAACGTCACACACACTAACAGTATAATAAGCTGTGTTAGAGCAAGTCTAATAAACAATGTATGAGTTACTGAAGAAAACAATCTCAACTTTTTTCAGTCTTTCAATTGTCAGTGATTTTTTTGTCGAAGTATTGCCTACTGTGAAAAAAAAGTGATACTGCTTAAAGGACTGTTGATGTTAGAAGTCCTTAAAGATATTTGTAACTAAATACAATTTTAATTTGTTTTATAGCCTTTGTTATTATTGAATAAAACAGTATGTTGGTCTGTTATTGTGTATTTACGTCACCACCGAATCCTACAAAATGACAAACAGTTATGCAATAGTGGCAAAACTCTGAAAAAAAACAAGTTAGAAAATGGAATTTCTAGCTCGAAAGCTATTAGTTAGAAAGCTACTAGTTAGAGTGAAGAAAATGGAAGCAACTATGGTTTTCGGCAGGCGATATAACCGTAGGTTGGCATGGGTGTCATAAAATTTCATGTGCGTTATTCAGTGCAACTCATTGTTTGCAAAACGCTGTTTTTGTCTTCTGATGGTATCACTAACGCAAGCTTACCTGTGTCTCTGAATGGAGTCAACACGTTCCGTAAACAGGGGTAGGCACTGTCTGCCAGAATTACGTATTCCCCACATTTCTCCTGCAGGTTTCTCCCCAATTTCGATCTTCTGAATACGCGAGCATCGTGGACTGAACCCGGGAAGCCAACGAAAAGGCTTGTTATTTTCAAACGGTCATAACAAGTAGCTTGCATCTAAAAAGGACAAAAACAACAATCTATCAAAGAGAAAAATTGCAAACATGGTGAAAAATGGGATCTTATCCGTTAAACTTAGCGACCCCTCTTCCTAAACTTCTAACCAATTTTAACCTACCCAGTCCGTGCGCGTCCCAAGGCTGTAGGCACTACGAAACGTTTCATTCAGTGTACTTGTACCTCTTAAAATTGGCCCAATTTGAAAATGTTGGTACTTATTGAACTTTCAAGTTAATGCACTACAAATTTTTGTTTTTTCTTCTCTGGTTCTTGATCTGAAACGTAATTGCAGAAATTATAAGCTGACAATTGGCTAAGCCATTCCATGGATGGGGCAAAGGCCCTCATACTCTCCCAACCAAATTCAAACGTTGACAAAAACCTCAATAAAATGGTTTCTTCTTCTTTATTTCAACAGCCAACACACGTTTGAACATCGGTGATTCTAGTAGAGTAAAAATTGAAAAATCAAAAAGTTAAAACTGTAACTCAAGTACCCAACTTACTTTCGTCACCATCAGGAACATTTCTGGCAAAACCAATTTCGACTTCATCTGCTGATTCTGATGAGCTACAGCTGTAATCTACTAGCCCACTCAATCGAGCATTGCTTCCTACCAAACCAAAATGCCTTTTTCTGTTCATTAAACCGTTCTCTGCAACAAAAAATTACCCATTCATGAAAATTGTGATTACAAGTTTTAAATCGATTTTACTTCAAATCAATGTTCATCTATTCACATTGAATGAACAAGCCATGTCAAAGAATCTACCTAATTGCAATGGAATTAGTACGGCCCTCACCTTCACAAGTAGTGGTTGATGGTTCGGAGTCATCAGATAAAATATTATTGTCGTCCACGTTATCAATTTTGGGTTCAGGATCGTTGAGGCTGATGATACCCTGCTCTTTCCGAAGAGTTGAGAGAGCTGATGAATGATGGCTGTAATCGATTATTGGACCCGAATTATAGTTGATTTCTGTAAAATATGCTGAGAGATTCTTGCTCACCTTTGGTCTTGTTTCTGAACCAAAACATTACACCCCATAAAATATTCAAGTCTACCTCAATCAAAAAATGAAAGAAAGAAGAATAAACCAAACAAATCAGATTAGTTTTGAAACCAAAAAGAAGTAAAACAGTTCTGAATCTCACTTCTACATTTAGTTTCGGCCTCTGACTCCTCTGATACGGCTGATAGATCGTCCTCCGGGTCGTATTCAGGATCAGATGTTGAATCGAGACTGTCAATTCCATACACCTTGGCAGTTGCCGAATATGATTCTTCAAAATCCTCAGGTGAATCAGAAGAAATGTCACATTGCTGGGCCATGGTTTCTTGTCCAAATAATGGTTTCTTGCCTGTGTTTAAATTTCAAAATTTAAAAAATGCAGAATTCTGAGCCACTGACATTAGCCACTGGCTGAAAATCTCAATAACTCAAAGTAAAGGGGAGTTTCCTATAATCTGAAGAAAGGCACAATAACAAAAACCTCATCAGTTTGCAGTTTGATAAAGGCACAACTTGATGAAATGAAACAAAATTACTTACCTTGTTAGAATGAAAAGGGCACAAATTGAAAGGTGCCTGTGTCATTGAACGCTACCCACAAGGCTGCTCGTGCAAGTGTGCAAGACTGGATAGTGCCCTTCTACTTCTTTGCTCACGAAAGGCTTGCCGGAGCGGGGAGCCTACTTCCTCAAACCTCCGCTCGAGCGCTGCGCCTCACTCTGATCAGTCCCTTCATCTACTTAGGAGGGGCTGGCCCTGGGGTAGAATTGCCACTTCGCGATTCGAACTTTTTCTCTAGTAAATTCAGATTGAAATGGAAAGATGCTTTTGGCAATTCTACCCCAGGGGCAGCCTCTCATCACCCACTTCGCCTTGCATTTTTGAAGCTGGAAACGAAACAAATAAAAAATAGTCCCAATCAAATAGTCACCCAAATCGGTCCGACCAAACATAAAAAATATGCTCATTTGTTTTATTTTAAATCACTGTAGTAGTAAGGTCAGAAAGACCAACTACCACCTGCAAATTTTTCACACTGTCAATCACAAATGAGCTGGTAAGCATTAACGATTCCATGATGGTACACTGAAAGTTCCTTATAGCTGCCTCATCATATATAATAATCAACAGTGTTCCCCCTCCCACATACTTAAGGTCCTGACGTCATTTTCTTCTTAGGTTCAAAGTGTTTAGTTGCATATGACAATGTAATCAAATCATGAGGAGAACTAGGCTCCCCCGTGGTAATGAGGTGGTAAGATCCAAAATGTAGAGTTCGTGCTCGATCATTTCTTATGAATGGTAGGGAGCCCTGTGTTACAGCGTCTGAAGCGTTTACTCCCGGTTTTAGATTAATCAATCGTTTTTCGTTGAAATCAACTACATTCGGCTTTGCTGTGATTATGTTCTTTTTTATAATTAATTCTTCTAATGCAACATCCAATTCTTTTGCAATTAGCTCCCTCACTAAGTCGTGCAAGTTGTTTGGCTCTGTTGAGCGAGGGGAAGATATGTTAGGTTGAGATCCAAATCTACTGATAGCTGTCATGTTAATGATCATCAAGTGATTATGTTCAACTCTTTTAATTCCTCAATTATGGAGAATATTTCAGGGTTATGGGATGTATTTCCAGCCTGTTTTGACGCAAACAGCAACCGTAGACGATCGACTAATTCATTTGGGTCATCAAAGTAGACGTAACGTGGTCGTCTTCAAGCACACGTGTTTGAACTCCTTTATGTATGCCTGCCATGTTGGCGCCATTATCATAGCCTTGCCCCCGACAGTCTTTCATATTGAGTCCACACTCTGCGATGTCTGAAGCGCCGTCAGTATTTTTTAACGTAGATTCAAGATTCAAACAATTTTGTTTCAGCACGTCCTTTGCTGGGAGGTTAGCCACATTGTACAAGAAGCCCCACAACAGTACCTTATGGTTTTCAATTGCAGTTGACCTACTTTTCACTGACGTGCTAACTGTGTCCACCAGTGGATAAAATACCTCCCTCTTGAATGTCTCTGTTGCAGATGCTTGCACTTCCTCTTCGTCTTCCTCATTATTTTCATACAAAAATAATCGTTTCTTTTTTCGTATTCTTTTTTCTTGGAAGACTGGTTCGATTTCTAGCTCTTCTGCTATATCTTTCGCGGTAATTACCGCGTCAACGAATCCACTTTCCCGAAATTTATCCAAGAAGTCTAAACAATTACTGATCTTCTTACCAGCATCACTTACACTCTTAGCCTTCCCTTGAAGAGTTTTGCTGATTATGTTGATTTCGAACAGCAAGTCATGCCATATGACTAAGCACACTAAGAAAGAAAAATCCTCCATCTGCTTGACCAAAGAAAGTGCTTCACTTGCGGTCTTAGGGTCATCCGTCTTCTCGTTCAGTTCGATCAAAGCATCCCGGACTTCGACGTATTGATAACGAAGAGCTTGAACTGCAGATATGCGGGCTTCCCAACGTGTCACATTCACATAGTTGTTT
The DNA here is from genome assembly GCA_954871275.1 of Leptopterna dolabrata. NCBI lineage: Eukaryota > Metazoa > Arthropoda > Insecta > Hemiptera > Miridae > Leptopterna > Leptopterna dolabrata. The sequence continues at coordinate 61,761,588 of OX940977.1, read as the reverse complement.
CACAGTGAGATTCGTGACATGTTCACTGATCACACACCAACGCTTCGTAGAGCCCGCAAATATGGTATAAATACGCTGAAGAACTCCAAATAGTGATGTTGACTTTACGGAGGATTTTGCTCCATCAGCAATGACCAGGTTGAGGCTATGACAACTACAAGGCATGAAAAAGGCCAGAGGAGAGTCTTCAAGCACACGTGTTTGAACTCCTTTATGTATGCCTGCCATGTTGGCGCCATTATCATAGCCTTGCCCCCGACAGTCTTTCATATTGAGTCCACACTCTGCGATTATCTCAAATATAAGGTCAGTGAGCGCTTCTCCGGTGGTTTCAGATGCTGCTCGGTATGCTATGAAGCTCTCTCCTCTATGTTTAAATCGTCGTTTTCCTCGTTCACATAACGAATTGTGGTGTTCTCTTCGAGAACTACCGTTCCTACTCAAGGAATAATTTAAAGAAACTAAACGGGTAATAGGTAATTTAGGAAAAAACAGGTAGTGGTCTTTCTACGGTGTATTGCTCACACAAGGATAGCTCCACGCACACAGCCTACAGAACCGTGACACGGGTCCTCTTCCTTTCTCCACATTGCTTATCAGCCGGGTGACGTCGCCTTCCGGATCGTCATCTCCTTACGAGCCACAGTGTTGTCTGCCCACAACATCTCCTCCGGCTTAAATGCCAAGTACGGCCTCGTGCTGGCCACACCCAGGTTGTCCTTGCCTCTTGAGGACATCGCACGCTGTGGGGCAGGAAGGCATCTGGGGTTGCTGCTGTGGATGACAGGCAACTTCCTTCCGGTGGGTACAGAATCATTTGCAGGGTGGCACTCGTAAGGAGAATCTGTCCCATTCGGCTCTGCTCACCCAGCCCTGTGTGGACAAGTTCAGGAGGGACGGCTGCCCGGGTACCCTGGAACGGAAAAGTTTAAGAATTTTGCTCCACAGATGGCCAAAATGGGTCCCTATGGCTTGTGTGGGGTAAATTTTCTTAAACTTTTCCGTTACTTTTTGATGGTGACAGTTTTAAGCCAAGAACATGAAAAAGGATCATCTTCAGCGAAATAGTTGTTATAACTGACACTCCTGTCACCACTTGATATCCAAAACTTGGATTTTTTGACTGCCTTTTTGTAAAGCAAGGGGTCGATTTCTGAAATTGGAATATCTTCTGATACCTCAATTTTCTTGTCTTTTGTCCCCCAAAAGTTGGTGTAACAACTTATTGTTGATATTGAGGTTGTAAGTAGGATTCCTTGAACCATTGGTTCTCCCAGGTCAGGATAGTACATCTTCACCTGGATAAAATTGACATCATTCTCTTTGTTGATGGTGGTATGTAGTAGTTGGTTGAGCTGATGGGACAGGGCCAGGCCCAGGAACTTGCCCAAGACCTTGACTTGCTGAAGGCACAGAGGACCCACTAGCTGTATAGCTGGATGGGAATACGTCCTCCCCAAATGTGACCCTCCTACTTCTAGCAGCTGGGGTGCTTTGCCCCCTACCCCCCTCATGTGCACCCAGCACCGTAGGTGTGGGTCCCCTGTCCTCAGGGGGTGCTGCACAGGGGTCAGGATGTCTGCCAGCCTCATGTGCAAAGAGATTGTTGGGTGCGGAAGTGCCTGGGAATGAATGACTGGGAGGTGCGGGGGGAGGCAGGCTGGCATCATCCTCCTCATCAGCACCCATCACCTCTCGGAAGGATTGTGTCCTTTACAGAGTTCTAACAGGTTAATAATTTCATTCTGACTTGATACACTTAATAAGTGAAACTTACTTTCATGGTTAGATATTCCACGTAAGTGTTCCATTAAAACAGCATCAAATTTCCCTAAAAGTTGAACTAGGCCGAGAAAGTTACCATTGTTTTTTGTAAACAATTTGGAAGAGGAGCCTCGGAACGCTATATTATTTTCTGCTGAATACAAGGTGATTTCAACTAACCGCCGTAATACCTCTTCAGAGCGTTGTGCTTCCGTGTTTATTTGATTGATTATTTCCTGGTTAATTGAAGTTCCCCCTTTAAGCCTTTTTTCAGCTGTACACCACTCGGCCATGCATTTGAAATGATCTGGTGACATTTCATGGGATTTCAACCTCTCTGTCATGTGTTTCCAATTATTGAAACCAATTTTTTGTCCAAACTGTGATTTTGACGATGGATCAAAAATCCTACAGCAAAAGCAGTAAGCCGAATCATTTTTTTCGGAGTAAAGTAACCAGCGTCTCAATACTTTTTCGCCGTTTTCAGCGAAACGAAATCGTAAACTATTTTAAAAATGCCTGTTGTTTGAATTTCTTGGATACTGATGATCTTCTTTTGAAAAATTAGCTTGGAAGTTCAAAATTAGGTTATCACGCTGTTCCTTTAAGATTAACTCAGGCCATGTTCCTGGGTCGTACGATAAAGCCAAACTGTCACAATTTACGTTGGTGTCACATTCAAACTCTAAAATAAGATTTACCTGTTGGTTATCATCTCGTCCTACTTCAAGCGAGATATTCAGGAGAGGAGGTTGGCCAATGAGCAGAGAATTGCGGAAGCTATAGAAAAGAAAAATTTGTTGGCCGAGAAAAAAATAGCGCTCCTCGAAATACTGCTCACCCGTTAATAAGGACGTTATTAAATAACGTTTTTTGTTAGCAATATGTAACCTTTTGCAAGTCTCTGATCGGCACAACTGCCTTTACCAATACTGTTTTGCAGTGTCGCGTTCTTGACCGCAACTCCGAATACACAAGTATTTACTCTTGAGAGTCGGTCGGGTTCTAAGGAAAGCAGGCAGTTTTTGAATTTCTTACAAATATTTTCCAATTCATTTTTGTATGGGTGATTAGAGTTCATGAGAGAATTCGTGCATTTGACATTTTCTACTATGTGTGAAGGAAGTATCTTAGCAGTTCTACATCTTAACCGACCGACTCTCAAGAGTAAATACTTTTGTAATACTGTTTTGCTTATTTCCTTCTAAGTATGGTTTTTAGAGCTATTTTTGGATATAATCGGCCCAACATTGCTAGTCTCCACTAAATATCATTCTGTTATAACGTTTTTGTTGTAATGTAATAGTCTGATTTTTTCTCCAATGTAATAGTCTGAATGCAATGCAATAGTCCGACCTCACTATTGTATGATATGGTAGTTTTTTTTAAATGTAATACCCCTAACATTGTTATAAGTCTGCACTGAATATCATTCTGTGATAAGATAGTAGTACTCCCCCGCTTGGGTTACGTTCCTTTTAGTATTTGAGTATGACTAATTTACTGCATCAAAAAAATATTATTCATTTTAAAAATTTTAATGTAAACGTAGAAGTGTAATATCCTACAATGTAAGTACCGCTTTGACTTGTTTTTTTTTTTTTTTTTTAAATTTAAAAAACAACATGCTCCACATGAGTACTACATGTTATGTGGTACACAATAAATTAAAATAATAAAACTAAATATCATACCATTAATGAAAGAAGAACAAATAAACTAAATGAGTGATTTTGCCACAAAGTAAGAAATTAATAAAATCATAAATAAAGTTCAATTGGAATGTCCAAGCAGTCGAAATTCACGATGAACCTCCGCAGAGGCTTCATGTATAAAGCGAGGAGGTCACGATCCGACGGAGGCCAATGTCCGCCCGTTGTGACGACATCCCTGATGAAGGGTGCGCGATACTGCTCCAAAAGGTGGCAGTCGAAAAGCAGGTGCGAGAAGGTTTGTGGTGTCGAGTCATCGCACAAACATGCTGGCGTAGAAATTATGCCAAAACGGTGGAGATAATGCCTGCTGCGACCATGGCCCGACAAGATTTGCGTGAGTCGGTAATCATCTGGGATGGTTACTCGCTGCCGCGACTCGATTGATGGGAAAAATCGTTTGGTTTGCTCACCCTTCGTCGTTGCATTCCAACGAATCTCCCACCTCCTCACTCCATCGCCTGCCAAGTGGTGCTTCAGGGCTGTTTTCGGGAAGAGACAGTATGAGCTGATCCTAACGAGCTCGAGCGACGCCTCCTTTGCCAACATATCCGCCCGTTCATTCCCAACATCACCCGCGTGCGCCTTCACCCACCGCACACTCAGGGGCAACAGCGCCGTGTGAAGCTCCGATATGAGTCTCCTCGCTGCTTCGACTAGTTGGCTATGACAGTTCGGATTTCTGAGGGACTCAAGGCACACCTTACTGTCTGTGAATACCGCGAATCCAGTATCTTCGAAGTGTCGATAAACGTCCCTTATCCACTCCAAAGCCTTCACAAGAGCCAATGCCTCCGCCTGGTTGTTGGAACAGGAGCCATCCAGCCTGAACTTCGCCTGCTCCAACTCCCGGCCCTCACAGTACACCACAAAGGCGCACCCGACCGAAGCTGCTGTTTTGCTGCCGTCAGTATACACTAAGAGGACCCTCCGTTGTGCAAGTTCCCGCACATCCAACACCGCAGCCACATTTCCCACCGAGGGGTGGTTCCAATCCGATGGTTTCACTGGTGCATCAAAGCGCAATCCTCTCCAAGACTCCCCATGTGTCTTCTCGTACTCCTCCTTCATTAAGCATACTTTTATAGGTATCGGCAGAATATTAGCGATTACGAACGCTGCTTCATAAGAGAGAGTGCGGAAAGCTCTTACCATTCGCAGAGCCATCAAACGCTGAGGACGCTCCAGTATCGACGCATTAGCCTTGGTTGTAGCCGCATTCGCCCAAACCGGTGCTGCATATGTAATTATAGGAACAAAAACCCCACCGTATATGAGTCTCACGGCCTGACGGCCCAAACCCCAGTGCACCCTGACACTGCGTGAGAGAATGTTCACGATTTTCATTGACCGATCTGCCAGATATTTCAAATGTGATTTCCACGTAAATCGAGAGTTCAGGACCACGCCCAGGTACTTGAGTTCCTCAACCTCCGGTAGAACAGTCCCATCCATGCATATCGTCACTTGTTCTCTTCGCTGCCTCGATGAAACATGGAGTAGCTTCGACTTGCCTTTACTAAATCTCAAATTTGCTCGTTCAGACCAGATAATAACGTCCCGTAGCGCCCTATTTCCTATGGTCTGGAGGCTGATGTAATCGTCAGCTTTCACCATCAATAAAAAATCATCTGCAAATGCAATTGATTGGCAACCATCAGGTAATGCCATCTTGAGCAGGGAGTCGAATAGGATGTCCCAGTATCCGGGACCACAGCATGAACCCTGAGGGCAGCCCTTTGTAACAGACATTTCTACCGTGTCCGAGCCCGTTTCCGCGATCGCCCTACGGCAGCTAAAGTAATCCCTGGTAAGCCAATACAAATTCGATGGACAACCAAACGAGCGCAACCGATCCAAGATCCCCGGCCACCAAGCTGCATTGAAAGCTCCCTCGACGTCCAAGGCAAATAGCAGGACTTCTTGTTTTTCCGATAGTGCACCTTGAACGAAATTTTTCACTTTCATAACTGCGTCTGTAGTGCATCGTTGTGGCCTAAACCCAAATTGATTATCACTCAATAAGTGACGGGACCTTAAAAAATGGTTGATACGGTTGATGAGAAGTTTTTCCAAGATTTTAGCACCAACTCGAAGTTTACTGATCGGTCTTAGACTTCCCACCGTCTGTTCGTTTTCTTTTCCAGGCTTTGGTAGAAAAATCACCGAAGCCACCTTCCAGGACACAGGGAAAACCCCTCTGGACAGACACTGGTTAAATAGAGTGGTAATCAATAGAGGAAATAAGTTGAACGCACTATAATATATTTCGCGAACCAACCCATCTGAACCTGGTGCTTTATTTTTGTTAAGACTCACTATTGCGCTTTTGATTTCATCACGAGAAAATTCAATATCGTTATCATTTGCATAGGGAGAGTCCATATTGCGGCGCACCCGACTCTGATGCGGGCTATCCTCTTCAGGATTGTCTGATGGAAAACATGTCTTCATCACGTACTCTAAAGTTCCCCGTAGACCGTCCGTAAATGTTCCATCCTCCTTTTTGATTGTAGACCAGGCTAAGGGACCTCCAAACTTTCTACATATAACTTTGTAAATCTTGTTCCATACGTCGAATCCATCCACTCCATTACAGGTCTCTCGCCAGGACTCAATTTTCCTCTCATCCAATCTGCTCCTATAAATTTTCTTCCAATGTAAGTAATCCGTTTCCCTCGTGGCCCGCAGTTCTCTAGCCCTGGTTCGTTGGTAGACCCGCCTTTTATGATTGACAAGAAGCCTTAAATCTGTGAGTTCCTTCGTCCAAAACTTTACGCTACGGTGTCCATCGCGGGCGACACGAGAATTAGAAGTCGGCATAGAACCCATGCAAGCTCTCTTTATGGCATCCTCTATCGCATCTACAGCTTGCGACAAATCGTTACAATTTTCTAAAAACGTGCATAAATCCGACTCCAAACCCCCCACCGCCCGCTGACCAGCCAAAGACGACATCAGCCAATTGTCACGTATTTCAGCAAGATTAGCAGATAGAAGCCTTGAAAACTCTGACCAATTAGCTTTTTTGTATATAAATCGAATTCCATGATTATAATCACTGATGTCAGAATGTCGCTGTAGGAGAATGTCAAAAGTCAGAAGTTTGTGGTCTGATGCACTCTCATCAACTCTATTCGTCCAGTCAACCACGTATGGAGTAAAACTAGAATTGGTGACAGTAAGATCGATCACACTTGATCCTCTAGAGGATTCAAAAGTAGGTACACCGTTCATCTCGTTGATGATCATTAGGTCATGAGATGATAGAAAAAGTTCTAGGTCTCTTCCTCGATTGTTTGTGACTATATCCGACCAGTTCGATGATCTAGCATTGCTGTCAACTGCCAATAGAAATTTTTGGTTTCCAATAAATTCCAACAAATTGTCCAACCTCTGTAAATCATGTTGAATGTCCCTATAATAATCAAAGTAGGCAGATACCCCCAAGAATTTGTTATTTCCGCACTGAATCACCACTGCGATAAAATCCTCACTAGAATATTGTGTCAATAAAATAACATCTAGACTTCTGTTCATTACTATAATTCCAGCTCTTTTCCTATCAGGTCCAATTTGGAAAACCCGACAATCTGTAAACCCTTGAATGGAATTTTCCTTTGTCAAGGGCTCTTGAATGAAAACGATATCTATATTGTTTCGTTTAGCGAACTCAAGCGCGTTGGAGGTACCCGAACGTGACCTCTGAAGATTTATTTGTAAACACCTAAGTTTGTTTTGAAATACGTGTGAAGGGTCGGGGTTAGAATTCATATTGGATGTTACTACGTATGCGCTCCAGATGTCTTATCAATGATGGGCAGTTCGGATCCAACGCTCTGTGATTACAACTCCGTTTGTTATTCTCTGCGGCATAGTTATTACTTTCCGTGCAATTAATACATAAGTATGACGATTCGGTGCGCAATGTGCATTCTTTTAGGGTATGATTCTGGGCGCAAACAGGACATGTTATCTTTTCGGGGTTTTTACAGTGCTTTGATGTGTGGCCCAAACGGGAACAAACAAAACAACGGAGGACGTGCAAGTGATCATCGCAGGTGCACATAGAAAAGCCCAACTTTAATTTATGTTTGAGCAGCACCCCGCGCAAGGTAGGTGTTACTTCGATCACGATGTTTTTCTTATCCCTGAAATTCTTGTTGCTCCAGATGTATACCACCTTCAGATCCTCTTTTTTAACATTCAATTCCCTATTTTGATGTTGAAGTGCTTCTAGGAAATTATCTTTGTTAATTTCTTCTGGGACTCCTCGAACAATCATTCGTGGACTGAGTTTTTTTGAAGGTTCAGCCCTCATATCTGAGGAATGATTTGTGTTGATATCAGAACAGATTTTTTCAATGTCTTGTTTACTATCAGACTCGATTAGGAGGGCGCCCCTTGTCACCATCTTTATTTTACTCACTCCCACCTGAAGTTTGATGGGATTCACCTTCGTTTTGAACATGGTTTTGGTTTCCGCACTAGTAATAGCTGCATTAGTAGGTTTGATCAGGGCTTTATAAGTTACCGGAATAGGAGCACTTACCCCTTTCGATGCAACTGCTGAGTATGAACGAACATCCCCTGCACCAATGGCCCCCGAGGGGCTACCGTTCTTCGACTCGAAATCAGCAATTCTTGAAATCAGACGCGAATTTTCCATTTTAAGCGAATTATATACCTTAGTGAAATCACCCACGGCCTGCTTTGCCTTCTGGCGCAAATCCGAGCTCAAGTTCATTTTAGTTTTAACAAACTCGTCTAAAACTTTGAGACAGTTTTGAAAGAGATTCTCATTGTCCGCCATCTTGAACTTGAGCTTGACTTGTATTGTGGAGAGTGGTTTCTGTCGACTTTCTGTCGCTGTTTGAACAGTCGTATTGCAACAGTCTGCACTGACTATCATCCTATTCATTCTGTCTGCATTCTGTGATAAGCTAGTTTTTTGTATTTCGTATGTAATTATACCCTCAACATTGATATAAGTCTGCACTGAATATCTTTCTGTGATAAGGTAGTAGTAGTCACCCGCATGGGTTACGCTCCTTTTTGTATTTTAGTATGACTAATTTACTACTTAAAAAAATATTATTTGTTTTAGAAATGTTAATGTTAATGAAAAACTGTAATATCCTACTACCTTGTAATACGTAACTAACGCTTTGACTTGTATTGTGAACTACAATACGGTACGAATATTTCTAATGTAAAAGGCATTTAAGTCAATAAATACAATGTTTGTTTCAAATTTTGATTGTGTAAAATATTTAAAACGCTAATAACTTCTATAATAATGTCATAATGTTTTCAAATTTTTATGAGCGATCAAGAATATCAGTGTGAAGAATATTTATGAGGTTCAGAAAAATCGGTAGTCAAATTCTTCCTGCGCATGCGCGAGCCAAAAACCGTTCCAAATTTCTCATAACTTCCGTAATATTAGGAGTAGAAACCTGAAATTTTGAGAAAACTTGCGGACTCGAACATAGAATGTACAATTGGAATATCATCAAAATCGTACAATAATTGTCGCCTGCGCATGCGCAAATGTGAAATATTTGAAACGCCTATAACTTCTCTAAAAATCGTCCGAATGATTCGAAATTTTTATGAGAGATCAAAAATATCATTGTGAAGAACATTTATGAGTTTCAGAAAAATCGGTAGTCAAATTCTTCCTGCGCATGCGCGAACCCAAAACCGTTCCAAATTTCTCATAACTTCCGTAAAACTAGGAGTCTGCTCTTTTCATAAATGGTGATGGTATGTCCCAATGAATAATAAACCCATGTGACTTTGCAGCGTTTTATTATCATAATATTATTACACAATAGATTAACATTTTAGTCGAAGGTGCTATATGTGAGAACGTGAGCTCTGTATTGAACGCCGTCAGCACCCTCATCATCCTCGTGCTCTTCATCCATCTCCATGGCATCGTTCTGTACACTCCTGCTTTCTTCTGAGATGAAATCGTCGTCGATAGCAATGTTGTGAAGTACACAGCAGGCGCGAATGAAATGGACAATATCCCCACAGAACGCAGTTTGCAATGGTACAGTTTCCGAAATTTTTGTTTCAGCAACCCAAAGCAATGCTCCACGATGCTCCTGCAGCTGCTCAACTTTTTGTTGTACCTCTTTTGACGGGCATTAAGCCTTCCTGCAACAAATAAGTAGAAAGCATATTCGTTGTGTGGCGGCGCAACACCATAATATGGGTAGGAACATAATTATGTTCCTACCAATACAAATTACCCTATCAAAGTGAGAGTTGGTAATAGTATTACGAACGCCTGCCAAAAACCATAGTGGCGAAACTCGAGAAAAGCTGTTCTGAGATATTTGCGTTTGAAGTTTTGCAAAAACTGAACTCCTATAACGACTCTTTAGATACGCATTTTTAAAATTTTTTCTTTTTCATGTGTGCATCATTTTCTTCACTTTAACTAGTAGAATAGTTTTCGAGCTGGAAATTCCATTTTTTAAGATTTTTTTTAGAGTTTCGCCACTATTGCATCACTGTTTCGGATTTTGCATTTTGCATACACAACAGACTAACATACTGTTTTATTCAATAATAACAAAGGCAATAAAACAAATTAAAATTGAATTTAGTTGCAAATATCTTTAAGGACTTCTAACATCAACAGGTCCTTCATTACTTACTTTAAGCAGTGTCGCATTGATTTTTTTTAAAATTAGTCTCACTTTGACAAAAAAATCACAAATTTTTCAAGTCTATCTAGTAGAATTTTTTCCCTTTCAATCCTAACTTACGAAGATGTAGGTACCAATTATATTACAACGACAAATAAAACGTCACACACACTAACAGTATAATAAGCTGTGTTAGAGCAAGTCTAATAAACAATGTATGAGTTACTGAAGAAAACAATCTCAACTTTTTTCAGTCTTTCAATTGTCAGTGATTTTTTTGTCGAAGTATTGCCTACTGTGAAAAAAAAGTGATACTGCTTAAAGGACTGTTGATGTTAGAAGTCCTTAAAGATATTTGTAACTAAATACAATTTTAATTTGTTTTATAGCCTTTGTTATTATTGAATAAAACAGTATGTTGGTCTGTTATTGTGTATTTACGTCACCACCGAATCCTACAAAATGACAAACAGTTATGCAATAGTGGCAAAACTCTGAAAAAAACAAGTTAGAAAATGGAATTTCTAGCTCGAAAGCTATTAGTTAGAAAGCTACTAGTTAGAGTGAAGAAAATGGAAGCAACTATGGTTTTCGGCAGGCGATATAACCGTAGGTTGGCATGGGTGTCATAAAATTTCATGTGCGTTATTCAGTGCAACTCATTGTTTGCAAAACGCTGTTTTTGTCTTCTGATGGTATCACTAACGCAAGCTTACCTGTGTCTCTGAATGGAGTCAACACGTTCCGTAAACAGGGATAGGCACTGTCTGCCAGAATTACGTATTCCCCACATTTCTCCTGCAGGTTTCTCCCCAATTTCGATCTTCTGAATACGCGAGCATCGTGGACTGAACCCGGGAAGCCAACGAAAAGGCTTGTTATTTTCAAACGGTCATAACAAGTAGCTTGCATCTAAAAAGGACAAAAACAACAATCTATCAAAGAGAAAAATTGCAAACATGGTGAAAAATGGGATCTTATCCGTTAAACTTAGCGACCCCTCTTCCTAAACTTCTAACCAATTTTAACCTACCCAGTCCGTGCGCGTCCCAAGGCTGTAGGCACTACGAAACGTTTCATTCAGTGTACTTGTACCTCTTAAAATTGGCCCAATTTGAAAATGTTGGTACTTATTGAACTTTCAAGTTAATGCACTACAAATTTTGGTTTTTTCTTCTCTGGTTCTTGATCTGAAACGTAATTGCAGAAATTATAAGCTGACAATTGGCTAAGCCATTCCATGGATGGGGCAAAGGCCCTCATACTCTCCCAACCAAATTCAAACGTTGACAAAAACCTCAATAAAATGGTTTCTTCTTCTTTATTTCAACAGCCAACACACGTTTGAACATCGGTGATTCTAGTAGAGTAAAAATTGAAAAATCAAAAAGTTAAAACTGTAACTCAAGTACCCAACTTACTTTCGTCACCATCAGGAACATTTCTGGCAAAACCAATTTCGACTTCATCTGCTGATTCTGATGAGCTACAGCTGTAATCTACTAGCCCACTCAATCGAGCATTGCTTCCTACCAAACCAAAATGCCTTTTTCTGTTCATTAAACCGTTCTCTGCAACAAAAAAAAATCAGTCATGCAGCATGACTTAATGAGCGAATTTTCAAAGAAATATTCGAATTAATGGCTATGGTTTTGAATAAAGGAAAACTTCGGTCTAAAATTTGGTTTTCTATGTATATTCTCTTCGTATTTATTTTAATTTGTACGTTTTGTCCATCCTGATTCTACCGTTTGTTTATTACGTAATTGTACTAAGTGCTTATTTATTTGATCGCTCTGGGTAAATTCAAGGAGTTGTACTAATCGTTTGCCTCCCCCTTTTTTGCTTCGAACTCTCGTCTTCAATTAATACTTCTCACATTTTTCAATCTGACCACTCTAAGGGGGTGGGGGTAAGAGTTTAAAGATTATCCTAGTTTTGGGTAATTTTTGCGCACTTTAAATGCTCTAATTTAAGAACGGATTTAGATATCTAAAATCCGATTTCACTATCGTGTTCAGCGTGCAAAAACCTTTAAAATGAGGGGTCACTTGTTAGAAAATAACATTTTGGGGATTTTTGGGTAATTTTTGCGCACTTTAAATGCTCTAATTTGAGAACGGATCAAGATATCTAAAATCCGATTCCACCATCGTGTTCAGCGTGCATAAACCTTTAAAATGAGGGGTCACTTGTTGGAAAATAACATTTTGGGGATTTTTGGGTAATTTTTGCGCACTTTAAATGCTCTAATTTGAGAACGGATCAAGATATCTAAAATCCGATTCCACCATCGTGTTCAGCGTGCAAAAACCTTTAAAATGAGGGGTCACTTGTTGGAAAATAACATTTTGGGGATTTTTGGGTAATTTTTGCGCACTTTAAATGCGCCAAAACCCTCCTTAGAGTAGGCCAATTTCGCCCATCTTCGAACTTAGCCTTTCGATTGCCAAGATAGATTTTTTGTGCAAATTTGAGCTGTTTATCTCAATTCTATCGAGAGTTAGCGTCTGGAGGACACATATATAAATAAATATATATATATATATATATATATATACATATAAAAAAGTGTTAAATTTCAGGAATCGTTTTAGAATGGTCTGAAACGGATTTCTATGAAGAAAATTTCCAAAAATTTATATTATTTAAATTTCGAAGCCATTGCAATAGCTTCATTTTCTTTGAAAATTCGCTAATTACCCATTCATGAAAATTGTGATTACAAGTTTTAAATCGATTTTACTTCAAATCAATGTTCATCTATTCACATTGAATGAACAAGCCATGTCAAAGAATCTACCTAATTGCAATGGAATTAGTACGGCCCTCACCTTCACAAGTAGTGGTTGATGGTTCGGAGTCATCAGATAAAATATTATTGTCGTCCACGTTATCAATTTTGGGTTCAGGATCGTTGAGGCTGATGATACCCTGCTCTTTCCGAAGAGTTGAGAGAGCTGATGAATGATGGCTGTAATCGATTATTGGACCCGAATTATAGTTGATTTCTGTAAAATATGCTGAGAGATTCTTGCTCACCTTTGGTCTTGTTTCTGAACCAAAACATTACACCCCATAAAATATTCAAGTCTACCTCAATCAAAAAATGAAAGAAAGAAGAACAAACCAAACAAATCAGATTAGTTTTGAAACCAAAAAGAAGTAAAACAGTTCTGAATCTCACTTCTACATTTAGTTTCGGCCTCTGACTCCTCTGATACGTCTGATAGATCGTCCTCCGGGTCGTATTCAGGATCAGATGTTGAATCGAGACTGTCAATTCCATACACCTTGGCAGTTGCCGAATATGATTCTTCAAAATCCTCAGGTGAATCAGAAGAAATGTCACATTGCTGGGCCATGGTTTCTTGTCCAAATAATGGTTTCTTGCCTGTGTTTAAATTTCAAAATTTAAAAAATGCAGAATTCTGAGCCACTGACATTAGCCACTGGCTGAAAATCTCAATAACTCAAAGTAAAGGGGAGTTTCCTATAATCTGAAGCAGGCCCCGGTTTTAGGTGACTGGCGCCCTGGGCAAATGGTCTACTGGCGCCCCCTGTATTACTATTATGTAAAAAGTAAATAATCTATGTTACATATACATTATGAAGGAAATAACAAGAAAACGCGTCTTTCATTCACAAAACTGTAGACATTTATTTTACATACATAATTCACACTTCCAGAAAAGATTACAACATAAAATTATATTTTTAAGATCCTGCTTTGTACAAAGCATTTTAAATGACAGATTTTTTTCTAGCCTTCAATTTGGCAAACTTATTTACTACATCAGAAAAATCTGTACTTAGGGTTAAGTCTTTTTCACAACACAGTAACATGAGACAATTTAACTTGTGTTCTGAAAGAGCAGATCTCTTAACATTCTTCAGACGATTCAAAGCGGAAAATCCTCTCTCTGCAGAGCAGTTGGTGACAGGTAAGGTCAGAAAAATTCTAACAGCTACTTCAAGATTTGGGAAAGTACTCTTCAATTCATTTGTTATTATGTATTCATACACGTCATGGATTCCACTAAATTCTTCCTGCTCCACATACATTTTGAAGTGCAGACATTCATTTTCAAATTCACTTCCAATGTCATTAGGGTATGAGGCATAAAGTTTGTTTGCAGCTTGTGATATGGCCTCATTCTGTGATTCTTTTTGAACAAGAGTAGAGAGTATTTCAAATTTATCAGCCAAATGTTCATAAGCTAATTTTCGCCTTGACAAGTTACTTATCAAAGAATCAATGATTCTGATGTAAACTTGAGTTTTGAACATTGTCCTTCCATCAAGATGAGCTTCATTATCATTACCAATGGTTTCATCCGCAAAAGTTTTCCTTGTTCTTATCCTTTTGTAGCTGGGAGATTCAACTTGTAAAAACGTCATAACGTTTTGTTCATACTTGTCAAACTCATCTCTCCTGTCGTTTAAATAGCTCTCCAAGGTCTGGAGCTGTGTTTTACCTACTGCTAGGTTGAGGGTTTCACTTTGCAGACTTTTGCTGACTTTATCAAATCTTTCCAAAATGTCATTCCACAAAATTGTAAGGAAGGCTATTTCGAAGTTTCCAAACTTATTTTCTAACCCTAAAGCTTCTACTTGTACTGCAGGCTTCTGAGTTGGGTCTTCCGATATTTGCTTCAGTGATTTTTTTATCTCCTTGTAGCCTTTAACCAAAGCCTTCACTGCGTCGGCTCTTGCTGACCATCTAGTTTGAGAGAGAGATTTTACCAATGGAGTATTACTATTTTCTAATGATGCTTTTAAAATGCTCCATCTATGGGTTGAACAAGAAAAAAACGTGAACAGGTTATTGAGGAATCCAAAAAACATAACAGCATCACTGCAGCACTCTGCAGCTGAAGATCCAACGAGGTTGAGTGAGTGGGCAGCGCAAGGTACAAACTCTGCAAAAGGGCAGTGTTGTTTAATTCTGGCTTGCAGTCCTGCATAAGCTCCAGACATATTGGCAGCATTGTCATAGCTTTGTCCTCGGCATAACTCAATATTTAGTCCTAATTTTGTTACAGTACTCACAACTGCATCTTCTAGGCTACTTGAGGTGTGGCCTATTCCTGGAAGAACTTTGAAGAGACGTTCCTTTGGCTTAGCATCTTTGCAAACATAACGTAGAACAAATGCTAATTGATCGGTGTGTGAACAATCAGGAGTGGAATCTACAATTAAGGCAAAGTAGCGAGAATGTTTTACCTCTTCAACCATTGTTTGTAGCACACAGTCTGCCATTACACTGATAAACTCATCACACGTTTTTGCAGATAAATATGACACATGGCCTGATCCTTTATTTCCATACTGAACAAGGTGCTGGGAAAGAAAAGGATCGAATTCACTGATTAACTCCAGACACCCTAAAAACAATCCATTGGAAGTAGACCCTAAATGCTCATTGTCACCTTGAAAGGGTAATCCTCTAACTGAGAGGAATTTCACAACAGAAACAATTCTTTGCAATACATTTCGCCAATAAGTGACCTCCTGCTCATATTGGGTTGAAAGAAGTGTATTTATTTGCCCTTTTTGTTTTTGTCTATTAATATAAGCTAACATGTTAGAACGATGGTCTACTGATTGTTCATGCTGTTTAATCAAGACATTACCATGTTTCCAATCGTTGAAACCTGCTGAAAATCCAGTTTTTTTATCCACAGGCTGAAATAAACAGCAAGGAACACAAAATACTTTACCAGACGACTTTGAGTAGATAAGCCAATCCCTAGTATAAGATTCACTGTTAGAAAGAGTACATTTAAATAGTTTTAGTGTAAGTGTACGCTTAGATCCGTCATTGTAAATACGTTCAGACTTAGAAAAATCTGCTTGAAAATTCTGTTTTGGTGGATTGTTTACAACCGATTCTATAGTAGAAGGCAAAGAGATGTCCCAAGTTGCCGGGTCATTGATGTTAAAAGTTAAAGGCAACAATTCATCAAATTTTGACTCAGAAATGGAAACAATTTGGCTATCCACATTACTGTTATCACTATTGCAAATAACAATATCCGGATTACCTTCATCATTATTTATTTGTACCGGTAGTGTGTCGGTATCCTTACTAGAGGCAGCAGAAGGCGTAACAGATGTAAAAAACGTAGCTATTTTCGGCACTTTCTTTAACAACTCTTGTCTATCACTCTCCTGCTTTGCAGCACGCTTTCTAAATTCAGAACCACTTAGTTTTTTGTTCATTTTTAAAAAAATACATCACTTACTTTCTCCCAAACAAAAACTACACTCATCAAAATCAAACTCAAACAATAAACTAACAACGTTTGAGGTTATAAGGCTGTTGGCGTGACAGCAGAAGCCGGAAGATGAGCGCATGCGCGGATGCACCGTCACCGGCTGAACCCAACCACAGTCTAATAAAAGACAGTCATGTTACTTCCCATGCTGTGCGTTGGGACTACTGCGTTACTAGCGAACCTAGCGGATGTATGGCATATTTACTCAAGTAATATTATATTATGTATAGATGTTTTATTATTATTATGTTACTTACTATTTTTATTTTACATTCCCAGTAGCCTGTATTTACTTGTTCTGTTTTATATATTTTTAAAAACAATTATGTCAGATATTTTTAGTGGGTAATTTGTTTCCCAGTTTCCCTCATTTATTTTTTTTATATCTTTTATTTTGCGCCCCTGAGAATTTGGCGCCCTGGGCAAATGCCCAGTCTGCCCATTTATAAAACGGGGCCTGATCTGAAGAAAGGCACAATAACAAAAACCTCATCAGTTTGCAGTTTGATAAAGGCACAACTTGATGAAATGAAACAAAATTACTTACCTTGTTAGAATGAAAAGGGCACAAATTGAAAGGTGCCTGTGTCATTGAACGCTACCCACAAGGCTGCTCGTGCAAGTGTGCAAGACTGGATAGTGCCCTTCTACTTCTTTGCTCACGAAAGGCTTGCCGGAGCGGGGAGCCTACTTCCTCAAACCTCCGCTCGAGCGCTGCGCCTCACTCTGATCAGTCCCTTCATCTACTTAGGAGGGGCTGGCCCTGGGGTAGAATTGCCACTTCGCGATTCGAACTTTTTCTCTAGTAAATTCAGATTGAAATGGAAAGATGCTTTTGGCAATTCTACCCCAGGGGCAGCCTCTCATCACCCACTTCGCCTTGCATTTTTGAAGCTGGAAACGAAACAAATAAAAAATAGTCCCAATCAAATAGTCACCCAAATCGGTCCGACCAAACATAAAAAATATGCTCATTTGTTTTATTTTAAATCACTGTAGTAGTAAGGTCAGAAAGACCAACTACCACCTGCAAATTTTTCACACTGTCAATCACAAATGAGCTGGTAAGCATTAACGATTCCATGATGGTACACTGAAAGTTCCTTATAGCTGCCTCATCATATATAATAATCAACAGTGTTCCCCCTCCCACATACTTAAGGTCCTGACGTCATTTTCTTCTTAGGTTCAAAGTGTTTAGTTGCATATGACAATGTAATCAAATCATGAGGAGAACTAGGCTCCCCCGTGGTAATGAGGTGGTAAGATCCAAAATGTAGAGTTCGTGCTCGATCATTTCTTATGAATGGTAGGGAGCCCTGTGTTACAGCGTCTGAAGCGTTTACTCCCGGTTTTAGATTAATCAATCGTTTTTCGTTGAAATCAACTACATTCGGCTTTGCTGTGATTATGTTCTTTTTTATAATTAATTCTTCTAATGCAACATCCAATTCTTTTGCAATTAGCTCCCTCACTAAGTCGTGCAAGTTGTTTGGCTCTGTTGAGCGAGGGGAAGATATGTTAGGTTGAGATCCAAATCTACTGATAGCTGTCATGTTAATGATCATCAAGTGATTATGTTCAACTCTTTTAATTCCTCAATTATGGAGAATATTTCAGGGTTATGGGATGTATTTCCAGCCTGTTTTGACGCAAACAGCAACCGTAGACGATCGACTAATTCATTTGGGTCATCAAAGTAGACGTAACGTGGTCGTGCATTTACTGCCCGAATAAATCCCTTACCACCAATCTTTTTAGTTGCAAGTAAGTCCTTCAGTAGATACTTATACTTGTGACCACTCACGTTGTATGGTCTCAATCTTGAATAACCCTGTCGAGCTACATCACTGTGTATAACCAAATCTCTGTAGTTCGCGCGATCAATGGCGGTGTATGTAGCAGGATCCGGTTCCTTTAGGAAAAGTAAATTGAGTAATCCTTCAGTTATTGGTTGTTTCACTTTGTCATCCAAGTAGATATAGTTGCGGTCAAGATGTAGCTCTCGGTTCCCTAAACTGAGAGTACCGTTTGCATTTACTTTGGGGCCATATGTAGTATCCAAATTCAAGTCCTTCTTATCACCCGTTATTAGAGCGAGCAGGAAAGGTCTGGCAAATGAGTGAAATTGACGAAATTGCGTCTCAATTTCTCTTTCCCCCTCGGGGGTTTTACTAGCTTCCTTCAAGGCATTTTTAATTAGTGTATCCCTTCTTGGTGTACTTGTAACCGGTGGCGTTGATGGCATGTTTTGGTGAATGGAGGGATTAGAAAAGATAATTTGTGAACCATCCTCTTCCGTTTTAATATAATCACCCTCCGTTTGTGGTAAACTACCTTCATCCATTTGCATTTCAATCGGTGTTTGAGGAGATATCTTCCGACGTATAGTACGCTTACGCTTTATCAATAAGCGAGGGCGGGTGGTAGCGGTTGGTGCAGGTAGATGGCTCGTGGGAGGAAGAGGGGCCGGGGGAGGGGGAGGAGGAGGAGCAACCTGTTTAAACAAGTCTTTCAATGGGTTCATTGACATATCCGTTTCAATTTTCCCCTGTTTTAAAAGTTTATATTTTTTCCTTACCGCCTGTTGCGCTTTTACAAGGCGGCTTGTGACATGCTTCGCTTCTTGCAATTTCATTTCAACTATCAGGTCAACCACTTTCGGGTAATATATTTATATACATCGAATCCCATTCTGTAACGACCATCATTTATTCCTTTATCCATATCTACTAATAAAAAGTTATTTTCTAACCAACATTTTGAGCACATACCATATCCCCTTGTATATGATCGTCATATACATGACGTACATTTAATATATCCATTTTGAAAAGTACAATCATAGTGAGATTGATTCTAATCAAATTTTAGGTACTAAAACATAGCTATGTGTGCAAAAAAATATGTCAAGTGCAAAATGCCGTGACATTGCAAAATATTCCCTCAAAATTTTGTAATCTGCCGTTATAATATCATCAAATATTACGATAGAATGCGGTTTTACGGCGTCAGGTCTCAAAAGTTCCACTTGACCATCTTCCATCGATGCACCATACACGTAAAAGCCGATTTCTGGTGATAAAGGTTCTAAAACTCTTCTCAAAAATTGATATTTCTCTTGGTTCAACGTTCTTGAAAACAAATAAACGTTTTCAAATCTCAATCCGTTTGGATGTAATAACAAAGAAAGGATAGTGCATGACTTTCCAGAGCCTGACGGACCACAAATAAGTGCTCTTATAGGATTTTTCCCAAACAATAATCCGTGAGGTGAATATGATTGATCATCAATACCAGCATCATTTTTTTCCCTCTCAGCCTCATCACTAACCTCGAGCTGTACACCCTGTTTTAGAAAGCGCATTATGCCAACTAACTTCATTACCTTTCTACATCTGCTTAAAATAGGGATTATGAAAAAACATTGTTTATTAATTTAGATATATTTATGCTATAAGTAAGTTACATTCCACGATGAACAATGCCTCCTAGAGGCCTGTAGGTCACAACTGAATCCTGCAACAGGAGACAGTATGCACTAGTGTTGGCTGGTATTTCTTCCTGAGTCTCAAAGTCGATGCGAATGTCCACTACCCAGTCCAGTTCCCAGTGCTTGATTCTATCTGATGGCTGCAATCAATCACAACAATTGGGGCGAGGTTTATGAATTCATCATACGTTAACATTGGTTCTGACCAATCCTTGGAGTAGTACGACCGTTGGAAATCAGCATACATTTGGTACAGAATGGGTACCCGCTTACAAGCGAAATCAAGGTTCATTCTGCATCAGTTTTTAAACTAAAAATCACCTATCGGGGTTTCTCCAAATCAGTACTAGTTTTCAAAGCCCACGAAAACTCCTTGTTCATAGGTAGGGTTGGATATATAGCCAAGTTCCAACTTCGAAATCCTATAGTTATAGGTTCATCTTTTTCAAGTATTGAGAGTAACCGCAGTTTTTCACTATCAGAAGGTGTCACGTATGGGATATACCATACCATTTTTTTAATAGAAATGTCTGGTGGGCCGGTGGAGGGGGTACCAGCTGCCACTGGCAGGCGTGGTATAATCATGTTAGCATCTGATGCTGATCTGTTGAGTATCAGCTCCATCCGAACATTTACCAGAACTTGGTGATAATCTTCAGCAAACCCCATCAGGGTGCTTAACGGTACACATGCCGAAAACGCCCCACTGCCCAAATCTACACATGGGTTTACCGCAGTAGCAGTAGATGGTATCATCCAACCCGCTTGATGAAGTCCACTGACAGTCGATTTGCTGAAACTTGCGTATGCCTTCATAGTAGACGTTATTCCTGGATAATTTGTCTTATCCATCAGTTCACCATTTACAATTAGTTTGATTTCATCAAAAGCGTGAGCGATCGCATTTGGAGTGAGGGTGTACCGGTCATATTTTGACAGTGAACCTTCTACATATAAGTAGCTTTTAGATGGTAGTACATATTCACCTGGTTGGGAAAATGGAATTATGATTTCATCTGATGCGTTGTATCTAGCTGATGAAAATGGCTCGTGAGGTCTATACTCTAGCTTGGTCAATCTCTCATCAAATTCTAGTTTCCTGTCTACATCCAACATCGTGGTGTTAAGATTTATTGACGTTATATCCTAAAGCTTTCAGAAAGTAATAGTTGATCGGTGCCAGTCGCTTTACACTTCGGTTGAAGGTATTGATAGGACTGGTGCTACTACGAGTGGACAACCTCTTTATATTGCGGAGCTGCTGATGATGGTTGAAGATCAACATGTTGACGGGTAATAAACTCCTGCTCAAAATTAACGCACCACTATCCATTTCTTCGTTTATTCTCTTTTCTTTTCACTTATCAAGTTTTTATCGGTTTGCACCACACAGGAGAGATAAGGTAGCAAAAAAAAACTTAACATTCTTAAAGAAAAATTTAATAAAAATAAAATCAAAGAAAAATTTACTTTTTATGGTAAAATTAGGCATTTGTTAATTGTGTAAAAAATTAAAAAAAAAAAGTAAACTATAGTTTTTGGATTTCAATACTTGGTATTACCTCCTCTAGCTCGAATGAGGGCTTGGAGCCTTCTATCCATGCCTCTAATCAAGTTTTGGATATCCTCCTGGGGGATATTGTCCCACTCCTCTTTCGCTGCAGTTTCCAGCTGATGAAGGTTGTCTGGCGGTGGATCTCTGGCTCGAATTCTTCTTTTCAGCATGTCCCAAACATGCTCTATCGGATTCATGTCTGGGCTCCTTGGTGGCCAGTCCATAGTGGGGATGCCAACTTCCTGTAGATAACCAGTGACAGCTCTAGCGCTGTGTGGTC
Organism: Leptopterna dolabrata; assembly: GCA_954871275.1. Taxonomy (NCBI): domain Eukaryota; kingdom Metazoa; phylum Arthropoda; class Insecta; order Hemiptera; family Miridae; genus Leptopterna; species Leptopterna dolabrata. The sequence goes on along the minus strand of OX940977.1, from coordinate 61,739,838 downwards.
TCGCGTTATCGTGCATTAAAATGAAATTAGGGCCAATGAAAGGGGCATATGGCACAACATGTTCTTCGAGGATACATGTCACGTACCTCTGAGCATTCAAGGCTGGTCTCGGCACAGTCACCAACTCCGTACGGGCGTCATACGAAATCCCTCCCCAAAACATTACAGAACCCCCACCAAAGGGTGTGGAGCTTGAAAAACAGACTTCAGAAAACCTTTCCCCCTCTCTTCTCCAGACACGTTCGCGTCCGTCTGGAGAATGTAGACTCACTCTCGTTTCATCTGAAAAGAGAACACGTCTCCAGTCCTCCAAATTCCATTCAGCATGGTTATGTGCGAAGTTCATTCTGGCTCTCCGATGCTGTCGGGTGAGTAGAGGGCCAGTAGCTGGTCTTCTGCTTATCAGGTTGGACTCTCGGAGTCTGCGAGAAACAGTTTGTCTGGAAATTTCGATATTTCTCACGCCTCTTATCAAACCCTGCAGCTCTGAACACGTTGAGGTCCTTTTACGTAGTACTGCAACCCTCAGAAATCGATCGTCCCTTGCGGTTGTGCACCTCGGACGGCCCTGCCCACGTCTCCGTCGATCAGATCCGGTCTCTTGAAATCGCTGAATAGCCCGGCCGATCGTCGTATGGTGCACTCCCAGTCGCCTGGCAACATCTCTCAGCGAATGACCTTCTTCAACCAAAACTCTCGCTCTGATCGCATGTTCCACCGTCAAATGTCCTCTGTTCATTATGAAACTTGTCACTGAATGCTAAAAAGCAACTTAGTGGCGTCTTCAAACCCATTTCGAAAGATAACCAACCGATCCCAACAAGTGCAAAGGTGACAACGATAACAAAGGGTAAAAGTCACAACTGAGCAGCTGTGCACCAACAACTTCTCCTTTGACCCGATTTCTGTTCTGAGGGTATAGCTACAAAATGCTTTTTGCTACTTTATCTCTCCTATGCGTTGTGCAAAGGATAAAAAACGGATAGAACCTTGATAAGTGAAAAGAAAAGAGAATAAACGAGGAAATGGATGGTGGTGCGTTAATTTTGAGCAGGAGTGTAGTTTATATCGAATTATTACCTTCCTTTTATGGTGAGCGTCTTCTAAAGTGGAGTCGTATCGATATTAGCTCATCGCCGAAGTTGATTAGTTTGCCATTTTGATCAACAATTTTTACCGTGATTTCTTCAAGCTTATCACCAATTACTGAATGGTAGGTTATTGATTGTGGATTTTCTATCATTCTGTAACCGGGTGCTACATTTGGAGTGAACTGATAGATGACATGTGTTGGTGTTCCATTACGGATGTCACCTTGACAACAAGACACAGATACACCAATGTTTAGCACGTTGAACACATGTACAATACCCTCTGACCAATTCCATTTGTCGCTTGGTAAGTCATCTTCTGAGTTGAATCCCAATAGTTTTGAAAATGAATCTTCATGATTGAAATCTATGCGTTTGCTACATTTTATACCACAGCGTTGCGTATTCAAGTTAACTTGCATCCCGAAATCTATATCCAGTTTTTTTCAGTTCCATTTTCAAAAGCTGGCGTAGGTCTGCCAACTCATATGTACCTGTAGGAACTTTGAATATAACACCAGAATATAGTGCATGCTGCGTCCCTGATGGCAGTTCCATTCCATCAACATGTTTCTTTAAGGTTGCAGACCACGTCCTTTTTAGTGATCTATCTGCTGCATAAGAGGCTGTGGATGAAGGGTGTAAAACTCTACCCTTATTGAACCCCAAAGGTATCAATACAGAGTCATCACTAGTGTTGAAGAGTGTTCGGTCTGTTTTAATTGTTGCAAGGTGCTTCGTTATCGTAACTTGAATACCTGGGTGTGCTTTTTGAAATAGTGTAGGAATTTCGACGGCATCGAAAAACTTACCACTGCCGTCATGTACTGGTACACCATTATCATCGATCAGATATAAAGTGGAATTCACACCCTCAATTAGATTTGGTATGGAGAAATAGGAGTCAAATGATATCAATCCAGCCTCCCAATCGCTTGATTCGAGTTGGATGGGAGGAAAAAAATCAGCACGCAACTCACTTTTTCCACGTTCAGTGAGTGTTATTGTAAAGGATTGATAAAGTGGTACTAACTTCAATAAGACCACATCTTTTTATAATATTCAGAGATCACCCAAAGGTATAGGAAACATAAATGACCACAAATGATGCTTTCCTCCACATCATCTAGCATCTGGAATCTATTAGTGTTGTACAAAACAGTTCTATGTGAACCAAAATATACACTTTCCACTCGATCGGTGGTTCTAAATTGCCGTAGCTATCAAAATAGTGGACCTTATTTCCGTCTAACCAATATGCTGTCCAATGAGTTCCATTCGAACTGTCATTAGTCGAAGCCATATTTATTATAGAACATTCAATTTGCTTAGGCTTAGTCCGTGGAACTTCATTTCGCATACGTACTCCTATAAACCCTATAATGCTGGCACTTTTACACATGCGCTTCAAATCGATGTTAGAAAGGGGGCGATTTGGGAGCGCAATGGCTAGTTTTTTGATCCAATCTTCATCCGTAATCCCTTCCCCGTTTGTTTGTAGGGTCTGATATACAGCCCTCGACCTTTTCCAATGACATTGTCTCTTCTATACGGTCTGATGTAAAGTCCTTGCCCATTTTTTTTCCTGGCCTCATCTTCCATTCTCTTGTTATGCCTTATCGTCTCATTCAAATCCTCCTGAGATCGTTTAGCGTCAATCACAGTTTTGGCCACGGCTGCACCTCCTCCTACAAGACTCCCCACTGCAGAGAGAAATGGGAGGGCAGCCAACAATGCTGGTAGGAAACCACCATGAACACGTCGTATACGTCTATTTTTTGCTAACTTCTTCGTCTTCTTTACATTTTTCTCTTTGTGATGGAATTTGAGGGCCGATCCCTTTGATGGTTTTCTGTGAGTTTTCAATTTCATCGCATTCATTACCAACCAAGAAGCGGTACGTTCAGAAAGAGGTAGTTGCTTATTTCGAGCCAAATTCCAAGCTCCCCACTCGAGTTTCTTGTCAGCGTCGTACCGTTGTTTATCGTCCTTTGTATTGTGATATGTACGATCGTGGTGATAGCAAAGGTTGTCTAAAGATGAAACTCCTCGTTGTCCGAGATTGTGTCTCTCCTCAAAGCGTGTTCCAGGTCCGCAAAATTGATACCCTCCAGGAAGATGTATTTCTATTGGGAGCGAGTCTATTAAGCGATTTATTATACCACGTCCTCCTTGTTTCATCTTCACCCTCATAATGCATGCTAAATAGGTAAACATGTGTGTTATATAAGTGCTGTTTCAAACTAGTTCACTTTTATCAATCCAGGAATTGTGGGTACCATCAAACCCCAACCATTTTACATACACTTTGTTCCCCCTCGTCTTTAATATTTTTTCCACTAGGTACACATCTCCGACTGTGGTTCTTTTGATTTCTTTGTCATAGAACTTTCCTTTCAACATTTTGTTACGATAATCTCTCAACGTGTAGGTAACGGGAAGAGTTGGTTCGACAGAATGGACAGTAAAGATCTCATTGGTCCAATTAGGTACTGTTCCCCGATAGAAAGAATGAACGCCAGGCCCTACTGGGAGTTGGGTATCCACAACGTAGAACTACACCCTTTTCCAGAAACATACGTTGACAGGTAACTGACCTTATCCAATACGCCTGCACCTGCCCAAGTGAGCCATACTTTCTTCCTTTCCCCGCGTTAGTATTCTAGGGTTATATATGAATCTAATGTATAGGTACCTACGTTTAGTTTTTAATATTCACAAATGTTATGTTGATCTACTGAATTCTCCAGTATGGACCGATCTTCATTTGTTAGATAGTGGGGTGTAGAAAAATCACTACCTATGTTGACTAGTTATGTATTTTTTGATTTTATAATGTTATACATGTTTTACACAAATAGAAACAAATACGACACATACCCAAGACACACAATTTTTTCACCATTCAGGCAAAGGTGCTGCAAGCTCATCCTCATCGGAGTCCAACTCACTTGCACCATCGGAGTCGCTAACATCGTCATCTAACGAGAAAATTATTCTGTCAATAGCTTCCTCAATTATTCCATCCTTTTGCCAATAATCATCCTCAATCTTCTTGGTGTGGCCCACGTAAGATTTCCAGTCATTTTTATTAATATTTTTCACAGCTACCACTGTAAGTTCCTGAAGGCGTTTAAGTGATAAATCACCACCCGTATTCCTTTCCCTTATCAATCTCTTCATTTTCGCCCAAGCCAATTCTATTGGATTGAGTTCGCACATGTAAGGAGGAAGTCTAACGACTTTGTGTCCCTGGCTCTTCAGAAGTTCATCAATCTTATACACTTTTTCTGGAGGGCTTTTTCTCAACACTATATCAAAAATTTCATGCTTTCTGAGCGTGGGATCGCATGAAACTCCCTGTTTTGTCAACCAAGATATCATTGATTGTTTGGTGGAGTATTTGGATGGAGGTTTGTCAACCTGGATTCCGTGGTATGGGGCGTTGTCCATCACTATTACACTTGATGGTTTCAAGTTAGGTAGTACAGAATTTTTCATCCATTTCTCAAAGTTTTCCCCGTTCATTTGCCCATGGTAGTCACCTTTAGTCGTCCCTGCTTTGAATATCAGAGTAGCGTCAGGTACGAAACCTTCCTCAGAACCAATGCTGACGACTATAAGCCGGTTACTCGAGCTGCCATTTGTTAAAATCCCTTTTATTCCTTCTGCTCGCCAGCATTTGTTAAACGTTAAGTTGGAATCCACCCACGTTTCATCCACGTAGTAAATGTTGTTGCCTTCATTTCTTTGCTTTTTTATTTCCCTAAGGTAGCGGTCTCGCCACGCTACGATGTCTGGCCTTTCTACAAGAATATCTCGTTTCTTCGATGACTTCCTCCACTTGAACCCCATTTCTCGCAAAATTTTGAGAAGCGAATCATCACCCCATGGGAAACCAATTTTTTCCCTCAATACCGGCAGCAGCTTCGTGGTCGTTAGAACAACTTTTTCAACCAAATAAAAGTGTTCAATTGTGTTTCTGATCACCCCGCGAGTTATGGAAGTTGAGTTCACCACGAGATTTTTAAAAACCACTTTATTCAAGGAACACAAATTTAACACATTAGACTTTAAACATATTGTGAGAATAGTGATAGAAAGAGAGCTACGCTCTTGACTGGTACAAGACTGAAGAAGTAATGACAACTTGAACCTATTATTCCGGCCTTTTTATATTAGGGGTATTTACATCAGAGGATTGTTTGTTGTTGACAACTGAAGATAATTATGACCTTGTTTACATGCGGTAATGAGGGAAAGCGGGCATAACTCCTCCCTTCGTAAGTATGAAGCGTCCTCGCGAATTAAGTTAGGTTGAGAGGTGGTGCTGTAGGTCTGATGCGAAGCATGATGTCCTGAGCTTCATTCAGTTCTTCTTCTGGTTGTGGAGGTATTCGCCGTAGTGGTCGTCGCCGGTAGTAGATTCTAATTTTGTAGATAGTGAAGATTACAAAAATTAGGGTGAATCATAAACCAAATCCAATGAAGAATATTTGATACGGTTTTGTTGTGGAAACTTCTTCTAACTCTTCAAGAGGTTCCATTTGAATATTAATTTTATGAAGTTGTTCAAAGGAAATCGGTAAACTCTTTGTTTGTGGGGCCTCCTCTAATTGTAATCGAAGGGGCTCACTTTCAATATAGTGGTATTTTCTGATGTCATTAAGTAATTGTTCATTTGGGGAGAGTTTTAATAACGAAGTTTGCTTTGGATGGATAGTTAATTGTTCATTGGATTTCACAATAGTGAGATTGGATACATTAAAGAGCAGATATTGATCAATGATATTGACATAGTTGAAAACAGTGTTTACATCTGACAATGTGTAATCTGTACAGTGTTCCGTTCTTTCAAGAAATAAATCTTTAATACATAAATTCGTTATTTGTTTATTTTCTGTACAATAATACTTATTCAATATTAGAAGACATTTCCCTTCACCGTATAAATTTAAATCTTTAATTATTAACGTGGGATATACATGAAGGGTTTTAACTTCTCCTGATTTCGATTGGAATGGGTAGGATAGAAGGAAGTAGGTTTCAGTCAATGGTACCTTTAGTGGTAATTGGACAAAATAGTGTATATAATTATCGGTTAAGGAACAATGAATTTTACCAGTATTCCATAAAACTTCAGATACATTAGAGATCAGGCTAACATTTGTGGCTTGACTTAATGATCTAATTTCTTTTATAGAAATAATGCTGCTATGTATAATTCCACTTTTACAAAATTCTAATGATAAATCTATATCATTTATTTTATTGGCTATTAACATCAAATTAGTAAATAAAAACATATACTGTTGTTCAAATTCTAATTCATCATTAATTCCATTAGTAATGAGTGAAGTTATTTTGCGAGTGTTGTCTTGTACAATTTGAACATCCTTATTAAATTCGTTTATTAGTTTTTTATTGATAGATAATTGTTTTTCTACGTTATGTTCCATATGGTAAGTATTTGCTTCAATTTGATTAATTACCTCATCATAATGACCCTTGTCGTCTGCGTCCATGGTTCCTGTCAACCAAGACAACGCGGTTCCTATTCCATTGATGAGACCTCTTTTGGATCTTCTTGGAATTAAAGTTTTATAGATTGAAATATGATCAATTTTATCTTGGATATACTCTTTATGTTGAAATAATGCCTCTAACTTATGACTATGGTTAGTGGAATTGCTCCGGAGGAGGGTAAGGACCTTAACTATTCTTTTCAATTCTTCCTCCCATATTTTTATATTGACTGAATGGACGTATGTATAATATTGTTGGGAACCCCTGTTCCTAGTAGATACTGACATGTGTTTATTTGTGATTAATGTTGGATACAAAAATAAAAAAGTTCGGAGTTCGTGTGTTACTTTCAACGAGATAGTTTTCCTTCAACTAATTATTCATCAAACCAAGAGTTAGCTATACAAGCATAACACTGGTGACAGCGGTGGGATAGCCTACTATCTTTAGTATTGTGAAACATGAATACGCGATCAACCCGCCGGGAAGTTGAAGCACCCACCAACGGAGACACCCACGACGCCGTAGACGAGGAAAACAATTTGGTGGAGGAAACTGCGTCAGTCACACAGGATGAGAGAACTGGGCATGACTCAAACATGCAGTCACCATCTGCAGTAGTAGATCCTATGGCTGACATCAATCAAATGATGAAAGGAGTTGTAGAAAGTATGCAGTCATTCTGGGAAACTCAACGTGTTGCATGTATGATGGAACTGAAAGAAATGGTTCGAGAGGTGGTTCTTCAGGAGAGGGAAAACCCCTCAAGGCCGCAGATGGAGCAACGATCGGCTTCTGTTCCTCATACACAGGATCCCTCTAGCCAGTCTAATAAACTAAAACCTACTCGCTATGATGGCAGTACAGAATGGGAATGTTACCATCACCAATTCGAGTTGATTGCAGAATACAATGGCTGGAACAACTATGAAAAAGCTATTACTCTGAGTTCGGCCCTGACAGGACCTGCTCTTGAGACCCTGGCTGAAATTGAGAACCCTCAATCATATCTTGCCTTGACCACAGCGCTTGGAAAACGGTTTGGCATACGACACCAAGCGCAACGTAATCTGACCCTATTATTAGCTCGGGTGCAACAGCCCAGTGAGGATTTACAGAGTTTCTATCAAGCAGTCCAGAGTCTGGCCCGCCGGGCTTGGCCACCAGCAGCTCGAATTGGAGCTATTGAGGATGTTGTGGTGTTCCATTTCATGCGTGGAATCAGGGACCAGAACCTGCGAGATAAAGTCATGAGCGCTGGGGCAAAGACAATGGATGAAGCCCTTGACTCTGCCCTTCGGTTGGAGGCATTGAACCACGTAGGGCGACCATCTCCATTTGTCCGAAAGGCAGAAGTTGTGGAGATGGGAGGCTGCAGTGGGACAACAACAGAAAACTTGGAACAGTGCGCAGTGGCTACAACGACAAATGCCCGCCAGAATCCAAACAGAACTGTACACTGGCAGAACAAACGGAGGCCATCTTATGCTAGATGCTGGCGCTGTGACGCAACAGGACATCTAGCAGCTAACTGTCCCCACCCGCCTGTACAAGCCTCAGCTTGTTTAGCTATCCCGGAAAACGAACACCGGTTGGATTGATGGGGCATAGACCAACCGGAACATCAACGTCCCCATCCCCACCAGTAGAAGGGCAAGTTCCTAGAGATGAGTTAGTGGTGTATAGAGTCACACCCAGCCAGTCACTTATACTCCACGGGGTAGTCAATGAAGTTCCATGTGAACTAGTGGTTGACACAGGGGCATCAAGGACGATAGTCAGTACTAGTGTTGTCAGTAAAGCTGGTGTTCAGACAAGTCCTGCAAGAGGGGCCATTCGGTCAATTTCAGGTGAAACAATGCCTATTCAGGGACAAGCGGACCTAGAGTTTGATCTGGGGGATGGAAAGAAACGACTGCAGTCTGCACTAGTGGCCGCCATCCATGAAGACTGTGTGCTAGGTCTAGACTTTTTGGCTAGGTTTAGATGCCTTATTGATCCTGCAAATCATTCAGTTTTGCTTGAGGGGAGACATCTACAGAGCCAGGATGATGATGTCAACAGGGGAGAATTTGATGAGGATTCCATTGAGTACCAGGAACTGGTCCCCATAGACGTTGAGTTGGCCGAGGCCCCAACAGATGGTGTTCAGTTCCCCTCACACATCCAGCAACTGGTTGAGCGTTCTATCAGTGGGCTGTCTCCTGTACAACGTCTGGAGGTTGAACAGTTAGTGTTGGAGTACGCTGATGTGTTTGCAAAAAATGGTAGTGATATGGGTCGCATTGTAGGATGTACACATGGAATTGATGTAGGAAGTACCCATCCTGTGCGCCAAGGACCTCGAAGGATTCCCCCTCATCGCTTACAGGAAGTGGACAAGTTGATTCAAGAGATGGAAGATAATGGAGTTGTGGAACCATCAAAAAGCCCATGGGCAAGCCCTATTGTGTTAGTGCCGAAGAAAGATGGTACCACAAGGTTTTGTATTGATTACAGAAAACTTAATAGCATCACTAAAAAAGATTCCCATCCACTTCCAAAGATTGATGAGCTAGTAGGTGCCCTTGCAGGCAGTGCATGGTTTTCCACCTTGGATCTCCAGTCTGGTTACTGGCAAATCCCTATGGAGGATGATGACCGGGAGAAGACGGCATTCTGTACCCCAAGGGGCCTTTGGCAGTTTAAAGTTATGCCCTTTGGGTTGTGCAACGCCCCAGCAACATTCCAAAGGGCCATGTCTAACCTCCTCCATTGTGAAATTCGGGAAGGGCGCGTTAAAGTTTACCTTGACGATGTCCTGGTCGATACCCCTGGATTCTCTGACCATCTGCGGTGGCTAAGAAAGGTTTTCTCTATTTTCCGCACTGCCAATGTTAGACTAAACCCCAAGAAATGTGATTTATTTGCCCGGGAAGTGACTTATTTAGGCTTCATTGTTTCCAAAAGTGGGATAGCAGCCAATCCTATCAAGACAGAAAAAGTTAAAAACTGGCCTACTCCTACTTGCTCGAAAGACATAGAAGCCTTCTTGGGATTGTGCTCATACTACCGCTGCTTTGTAAAGGAGTTTGCACAACGCTCATTCCCTCTATATGCTCTCCAAAGCAGCAGTGGACGTGTATTCAAGTGGACTCCGGAATGTGCAATAGCCTTTGAGGACATTAAGAGGGCATTGACAGAGCCGCCAATACTGGGTCATCCAATCCCTGGGGCCAAGTTTGTTTTAGACACTGATGCAAGTAGCAAAGCAGTGGGTGCTGTTCTTTCCCAGATCCAAGAGGGTAGGGAAGTAGTAATTTCATACTTCAGTAGATGTATGTCTCGGCCTGAGCGAAACTACTGTACAACTCGGCGAGAGTTACTGAGTGTAATCTGTGCTTTGCGCCACTTCCACTCTTATGGGCTAGACAGTGGAGAAGAGTTCCTGATAAGAAGTGATCACGCAGCATTACAGTGGCTCCAAAGTTTCCGAGAACCCGATGGTCAGATGGCCCGGTGGCTAGCCCAACTCAGCCGTTACAATTATAAAGTTGAACATCGCCCGGGGAACAAACACCTAAATGCTGACGCGCTCTCTAGACGACCCTGTGCAGCCACGGAATGCAGTTATTGTCAGCGACAGGAAGCCAAACAGGATGCTGTAATAGATGTGCACACAGTGCGGGTGCAGGTCCATAATGCTGAATGGATTAAGTTGCAGAAAGACGATACAGATCTGGCTCCAGTTTACCAGTGGATCGCAAAAGGAGAGAAACCAACATGGCAACAGGTATCAATGTTTGGACCCAAAACGAAAGCCCTTTGGGCTATGTTTGAACGATTGAAGCTGGTAGATGGACTGATGATACGAGAGTGGGAAAACGGAAGTGGTACACAGGTTTTGAAACAAGTGATAGTACCCAGGGCACGGCAGAAAGAAGTTTTGGAGGGTGCCCATCAGTGTGGACACTTTGGAAGGAGACGCACACTCAGTCTGGTTCGAACTCAGTACTACTGGCCTGGTGTCCAGGGCGATGTCAAACGACATTGTATGACCTGCGAGGCATGCGGCCGCCGAGGTGGGAAAGGGCAGAGAAAAAAGGCACCGCTAATGAATTATACTGTGGGAGTACCATTTGAGCGCCTAGGGATAGATCTATTGGGCCCACTTCCCGAGACAAAAGAAGGAAACAAGTATATCGTGGCGGTTGTTGACCACTTTACAAAATGGCCGGAAGCATTTCCAGTACCTGATATTAGAGCTGAGACAGTTGCTCAAGGCCTGGTTGTCAATGTCATCTCAAGATTTGGTGTCCCTCGGGTAATCCATTCAGATCAGGGATCAAACTTTGAGTCAAAGGTTTTCCAAGAAGTTTTAGCCTTGTTGGACGTACACAAGACGCGAGCCACGCCACTACATCCTCAGAGTTCGGGAACAGTTGAGCGCTTTAATAGAACCCTGCTTTCTATGCTGGCAAAGGTAGTTGGAGACAATGAAAGGGAATGGGACTTGAAGCTACCTTGGGCCCTATTAGCCTATCGAGCCTCTGAGCATGCAGCCACAGGGCATTCTCCAGCACAGCTAGTAATGGGACGTGAGCTGGTCCTTCCACCCCACTTGCGAATGGGATCAGTCCCTGGAGGCAAGCCACGGTCTGTTTATGCCCTGATGCTACAGAAGCAGATCCAGGAAGTCCATGAATCAGCTCGCCAGCAATTGCTCCGGATAGCAGAAGCCACAAAGCGACGGTACGATGTACATAAAGAAACTCCCCGGTTTCAAGAGGCCGATCTGGTTTGGTACTTTTGGCCCAAGCGGCGTGTGGGCACTTGCCCAAAGCTGCAATCACCTTGGGTTGGACCATGCAGAGTGTTGAAACGGCTGTCGGATGTGGTATACCGGATATGTCTTCCAGGAAACCACAAGAGAGTCGTGCATGCTGACCACCTTACCCCATTCCATACAACTACTGAAGAAGGGGGGGATGGTGTTGGGAACCCCTGTTCCTAGTAGATACTGACATGTGTTTATTTGTGATTAATGTTGGATACAAAAATAAAAAAGTTCGGAGTTCGTGTGTTACTTTCAACGAGATAGTTTTCCTTCAACTAATTATTCATCAAACCAAGAGTTAGCTATACAAGCATAACAATATTTATCTATCCTGTAAGAGCTCTGAATTTTTATGGGTATTATTCCTGGACCATTGAGGTTAATCAGGCTGTGAGCTTGGACCTGGTCTTGGTCTCGGCAGATGATGACTGGGATGATCAGTACGAATATCCTCATCTTGTCTGTCCGTTTCAAGTTCCTGTGGTTTAATATGTACATGTTGGTTAGTATTGTGTTTCTCCAATTTTCTCGGTCTTTTAATAAGAGCAGGATGAGTTTTTACTAATTTTTGTTTTGTTATAAGTTTTTTCTGAGTGGAAGAATATACTGCAGGTTTAAATCGAGGTTTATTTTTTAATCTAGCTTGAGTCCGTACATAAACTTTTCCTTCTGGGATTTCTATTTGCTCTCTATTTTGATTTAGCCTTTCGGTTCGAGTAACTTTTTCGTTTTCTATTAGTTGTTTTATCGTTTGATGGACTAATTCCTGATCTTTATGATATTTTTCAATCTGAGCGTCGAGCAAGAGATTTGACGACGTTTTGTTTATTGTGCCAAAGGTGATTTCATTGGGTGTTAGCTTAACATTGCTATTTGGAGTGTTGTTGAAAGCAATGATCGCTAATGCTACCAACTCTGAGAAAGGCTTTTCCGGTGATTTGGTTTTCAGAATGTTTAGTAATTCGATTAGTGTACTATGGGTTCGATTAATGAGTCCATTGGAGTTGGAGTAGTTTGGGGTAGTATAATGAATCTCCGTATTATGATATTTTAGGAAATTTTCGATACCTTTGTTTGCAAATTCTGGACCATTGTCACATTGAATTTGTTGTGGAGATGGAAAGGTTGAGAAATAATTTCTGAGACATTTAATTATGGTTTGTCCAGTGGTATTGGGTAAAATGTAGGCTGTTAATCGCTTTGAGAAACTATCTATGATGGTTAATAGTTTTTTATTGCCATAATAAAATACATCCATTTGCAATTGTTCAAATGGTTTTTCTGGTGTCGGAGTTTTTTGAAATTTCGGCACAACTGGGTTACGGTCATATTTAATTCTTTTGCAAAGATCGCAATTATTAACGTATTCAGTTATTTGCGTAAGCATACGAGGCCAATAATAGTTCTTCTTTAAATTGAAATACATATCATGAATTCCTCGATGACAGGTTTTTCCGAGATGTTGTGAAGCTATGAGTTCTCGTTGTTCATCTGGATTTTCTATGTCCTCGGCTATTTTATAATATCTTTTTATTTTGACTGTAGGAAATTGATTTTCAATAATTGCCTGAAAGTTTAGGAAAATTTGATTTAAAATTTGATCTTTAAGTTCCACTGTTTTGTCGGAACAATAAATACCGTAGGTTGTGTTAGGTTTTAAATATTCTAGGCATAAATCTTTCAAATTCTGACAACGAGGGTATAATGTAAACCAATAGTATCGTTTTTTCTGTCCATGGAGAACCTGAATGTGGTTATCAGAAGGATTTCCTCTATCTAAGATAATTTGGTGTTTTTCCACGTTTACGGTTTTATGGGGATCCGTAATTAGAACTATTTGATCGTGAGAACTATCCTGGGAATGTTGCGTTACGATGCTTTCATTTTCACTTTGATCTTCATTAAGGATTTCTTCAGGAGCTTGATTTGCTTGGGTAACTTCTAATTGTATTGGAGGAGGAGTGGACAATAGTGAGGGATCGAAGTCTACTGGGGTAGCATCTCTCAATAATTCTTCTAAGTCTTGTTCATCATTCATATAGAGTTCCTTTTTCTGATTTTGATCAACAAATTTTGGAGTTAGGTCTAAATCTTGCGGATTTCGAGATAAAGCGTCTGCAACAAAATTTGTTTTTCCGTCTATATGTTTGATTTCAAAATCGTAATCAGAAAGAAGGCATTTCCAACGGATTACTTTAGCGGATGGGTCTTTCATATTGTGAAGATACTGAAGGGGTTTGTGGTCTGAGTTAATTATAAATTTACGTCCGTACAGGTATGGTCGAAAGTATTTACATGCCCAAACAATAGCGTATAATTCTTTATCGATAGTACTCATGTTTTCTTCCTGTTTATTTAATGTTCGAGAAGCATATGCAATTGGTAAATCTTTTCCATTAAAATTTTGTGAAAGTACCGCACCGATAGCAAATTGAGAAGCATCTGTGGTTAAGGTAAATTGTTTATTGAAATCGGGAATTTGAAGAATCGGTTCGTTTTGCAGGGCGGTTTTTAGGGTTTCAAAAGCTTCTTTGTATTCCTTATTTTCAGGATCAATATCGTTTCCCTTTTTTAATGCTGCGGTTAATGGTTTAGCAATTTTTGCATAGGATGGTATCATTTTACGATAGTATCCTGTCATACCGAGAAACTGTTTAATTTGTTTTTGCGTTTTTGGTATAGGAAAGTTTCGTACAGCGGCTAATTTCGATGGGTTTGGTTTGATCCCTTCTGGTGTGATAACATGACCCAAATATTGCAATTCTTTCTTACAAAACTCCGTTTTGTCTAGTTGTATTTTTAGATTGTGGGCCTTTAAAATTTTGAAAGCGGTAGCCAAATGTTTCACGTGTTCATCCAAATTATCTGAAAAGATAAGAATGTCATCCATGTAGACTAGAACATTGGGCAAATTTGAAAAAAGAATATTCATGGCTCGTTGGAATGTGGATGGTGCATTGATTAATCCAAATGGCATTCTTAGGAAGTGATAATGTCCGTCTTCGCTACTAAAGGCAGTTTTGGGAATAGAGCTTTCTTCCATCTCTATTTGATGAAATCCGGAAGCTAGGTCTATTGCACTGAAGTATGTTGCTCGTCCAATTTTTCCGAATAAATCTTCAATGTTTGGCATGGGAAATTTATCAGGTACAGTTTTTAAATTTAATTTGCGATAGTCTACCACAAGACGGATTTTACGCTTTCAGCTCGCATCCAATTTCTTCGGAACAACCCAAATTGGTGAATTATAGGGACTATTACATGATTCGATAATTTTGTTTTTCAATAATTTTTCAATTTCAATTTTAATGTCGTCTCTGAAGCATTGAGGGTACCGATAGTTCCTTGTATACACGGACTCTTCGTTTGTTGTAACGATCTTATGTTTTAGAACATCTGTTGCTGTGAGTAAATCTTCTTCGGTTTTAATTATTTCGGGATACTGCTGCAAAACGGTAATAATTTTCTTTTTCTCTTCGGGATTCATATGATTTGTCCTAATAAGCTCCGGTATTTTTTGTATAATTTTCTTCAATCTTTCCTGACTTTGTGTGTCATCTACAGTGGTATTCCTTTTTACAGTTTTAATTTGTTGTAATTCAGGAACTTCTATTTGGTGACATGGGTTTTTAACAGTTACAGGTAATATCGTCTGGTGATTTTTTATTTTTACTATTATTTGGTTTCTGAACAGTTTTTGATTGTGATTGGGTTTTTTGTTTTCTCCTATTGAGTGAATCCAAGATAAACTGACATTTCGTGAATAAAATTCGTCGAAAATCGTCCAAAGTTTCTGGACCTTGGGTCATTATGAAGTTTGACAATGGAAATTCCATTTGTTCATACATATGGTAAATTATTTCCTTCTCAGTTTGTCTCATTATAACCGCTATAACCTCAGCATTTAGCTGATCAATAGTTAGCCTATTGTAAATTAAATTCCTAATTGTTTCCATTTTCCTTAAGAATTCGAAAGGAGATTCCGATTGTGACATTTTTGATCTATACATTTCTAATTTCAATGATTCTATAGTCCTAGTATCTGAAAACTGAATTCTTAATGCATTCAGCAGATCTGGTATTGAATCAATATTTTTCGACACAATATAAGCTTCAGCAGATCCAGTTAATCTGGCTTTAACTTTGTTCAACAATTTAACATGATTCAAAGCATGCTGAGTATTATTTGCTGCGCAAACAATATCGAAGACTGATTGAACAGTCTTGGTAAATCCTAGTAGTCTCTCAGGATTACCGTCGTACGTCGGAATATGGTCGTAATCAGACCTATCCAAGGGGTATGAATATGGTTCGGCCATTTCTTCAGACTTGTGTGATTCAATTTTTGTAGGTTCTACTAATAATTTGGCTGGCCTTAATTTAAACGGACCAATTTTGAAAAGTTTTGTTTTTCTTCTATCACTATTATTCTTCCTCGGGACAAGTGGGCACGATGCTCAGTAGACGGTGATTGGGATAATTGATCACAATACAATCCGTACTCACTGATGAAGTCTCACAGTTTGAAGTCTTGAATGTGTAGAGTAGGTAGTTCCTCGTTGAGCTGCTGCTGCTGATGATGATGGCTTCCTCGCGGTCCCTGTTCGGGCGCCAGTTATGGAAGTTGAGTTCACCACGAGATTTTTAAAAACCACTTTATTCAAGGAACACAAATTTAACACATTAGACTTTAAACATATTGTGAGAATAGTGATAGAAAGAGAGCTACGCTCTTGACTGGTACAAGACTGAAGAAGTAATGACAACTTGAACCTATTATTCCGGCCTTTTTATATTAGGGGTATTTACATCAGAGGATTGTTTGTTGTTGACAACTGAAGATAATTATGACCTTGTTTACATGCGGTAATGAGGGAAAGCGGGCATAACTCGCGATCAAAACTATCCAGCGAATCGGTAAAAAGTGGGGAACTACGGGGACGTTTTTTACCTGGAGTAAGCAAAGCATCGTTCTCTGATTCTTTCGCCTCCTTGCGGATATTGGTTATACTGTGTTTGGAAACGCCAGTGTAATATGAAGCGCGTTCAGTTGCTTTGGACACGTCGATTGTGAGATGCTTCATAGCTTTCTCGTGGTCACATTCTTCAATCACTTTGGCAATAATCCCCCTAGCCTCGCTGTGAATGGTTTTTCTTCTCTTGCGAGTTGATGAGGTAGCCATGAATATAATTTCTATACAAACTGCACAGCTCAGTGGGTATCTTACAGAAGTCAATAAATAAGGGGGAAAACACACAAATAATCCGTTATTAATAGTGTAGCCAATGTCCAATCCAACATCAAAATGTAAGGGTAGACGATCACGTTTATACAAACGGTTGAAATAGGGCACAGTGTTGGGGATCACAATTAGCTCTAAGAGAAACGAACTATCACAGAATCACAGTATCACAGAAGCACACCACGCAGCAAACGACAATGACAATGAGAGCCAATTGGGAATTCAGCTGAAAAGACTTGAGCACCGGGAGGGGGGTAGCAAACAGATAGTGAGGGGAAGGGAAGATTAACTTATGACTCAGATAAGAAAATAAAAGAAACACCAGATAAGGACAAATAGTGTACCTAACGGGAAGCCAGGTATAAGTATTTGAGTGCAAGTGGTCGTAAATGGGATTTTCCTGGACGAGTGACAAGCTCGGAGGAGGTTGACCGGATGTTTTCAGTTTAGGAATGGGTCGGTCCTGGCGTTCATTCTTTTCATCGGGGGACAGTAAATATCCTTTATCAAACACTTTCTTGTATTTACTTATTCTAACCTTATCCCCCACTTTGAATCGCTGAGTCTGGTCCCTTAAATTGTAGTTCTGACGATTTTTATTGATATTTTTCATCACCAATTGCTCGTTTGTTGAGTTTACCTCACTCGGTTTCATGTTGATGATTCTATGTTTTCTATTATTATACTTTTGTAGAAGTTTTGGTAATAAATTTACCCACTTGTAATTCCCAATTTCAGTAAATTTTTGATACATTAGAGATTTGAGTGAGCGATTGAAACGTTCAATTATACTAGCTTTTTTCTCGCTATAGGATGAATAATGTTTAATGTTATATTGCTCCATACATTTTTTAAATTCTTTGTTATGAAACTCAGTCCCCTGATCAGTTTGTAAGTAGCGCATAGCATTTGTATCAAGAATAGGCTTAATTGCTTTAACAATAGTTTGTGCTTGTTTGTTTTTCAATGGAATTGCGTAGGCAAACTTGCTAAAACAATTAATCACCGTAAGAATGTACTTATAATTTATTATTGTTGATGCGACCGTATGGAATCATTTCAACAAGGTCAGCTTGATAAAGGTCAAAAATCCCTTTTAGTTCTACGGTCCTTGTTGGGAAATTTTTCCTGGCTGGAGCATGCAGTTCATGTGCAATCGTTTTTCTAATGTTCATGATGCTGAACTATATTAAAAGTACCTGTACACCATGCTTATAATTGTGATGTTCGATAGGATAAACACTAATAAACTGTTGAAAAAAAAAATCTTATGCTCATACTGTGGAAGGTGTAAGTAGGTAAGCAGAGGACGAAAAAAGTTGTACAATTGCACCTTTTTTTATTTACATGTCATTATTTATCATCAGTTACATGTCATTGTAATCTATTACTGAGTACAATATAAAATTTTCCATGATTATTTGAAGAAAGAATCATTATTATTCTATGGTGGGTGATAACCATATGTATTTACATGTCATTATTATTTACCGCTAGTTACATATCTTTGATTATTTGAATAAAAAGAATTATTATTATTCTATAGTGGGTGATAACCATATGTATTTACATGTTATTATATACCATTAGTTACATATCTTTGATTATTTGAAAAAAGAATTATTATTATTCTATAGTGGGTGATAACCATAAGGTTTGGTATCAATGCCATTTCCCAAGATGATTCTCTTATCATCATGAAATGATAGTGACTTTTTGGAAACATATTGAGTATATACATGATGTAACGATGATCCAATCTTCTGGAAAGTTGAATATTTATCGTTTTTCGTGTTTAATGTATTTATATAATCTTCAAATTTTAAGGCGTTCACAGCACTTTTCTTTACTCCCTTAGCTTTTCTTAACTTTATCTCCAAATTTGAATGCATACAACTTGGGACGTAATCCAACAAATTCTTTTATTGGAACAGAATTTGTTTCATCTTTCAATTTCCCCATCACCTTTTTATTAACTAAAGTTAGACTATGTAGGCTATGACTGGTTGGGTAGTCACTTAAATCAAACAAATATGACATTGATTCCAAATCAGAGTACAGATTTTTAGTGCAGATTTCCCAAATGAAACTATCAGTGTCCTGATAGCATATTCTTATATTATTACCATATTTTTTCAGCATGTGATTATAATGAAGTTCATAAAGAAGCACCTTGGACAGTTCCAAAACACAAAGTCCAACGTACACCGGCTTAGAAAAAACAATTTTTTCATGTGAAATTTTGACTAAAATTAGTTTGTTATCATAAATAACTCTGTCTAAATAGTTGGTTTCTTTGCCAACTTTAACAATTCGGTCTCAGAGCGAACTATTTTTATGTTTAACCTATTTCTAGCAGACTCCATTGTTTTTCCAAAAACAGCATTGTTAAGGAGCTTGAAAAAGTCCTTTTCGAAGTTGTTTGTGGCTTTTTTACGCAGCTCTGTATTGAAGTGGATGCAGTCAGAGAGCCATTTACTTTGTCTAAACCTCAAAACTCGATTTACTTTTTTCAATTCCAATTTAGCATGAAGAGCTTGCTTTAAATTAACAAGGTGAACTACATAATTTCGTTTATCTTCGAAATCGAGAAGGAGTTTTTCAACCTTAGACCCCGGAGGTTTCTTTCTGTCAGGTAGATATGGGAAATCGGCATGATATTCAAATAAGCTTGATGGATAATGAACATCAACATCTAATATATAGCCATATTCCCCATCAGGATCAGTACCTAGTACATCAAAATGATGAGGATCCTCTAACCAAACAAATTCGCCATAAGGTAAATTCTAAGTCATTGCAAACCCATATAAATTATTCACATCTGCATAAAATATGTAAATACTTTCCTTTGAGTGGTCAAACGTTTCAGGAATATGAATGTTATTAGCAACTGCATGTCGTTTTATGCATTGTGTGATTCCACCTCTGATTCCTGACTCGATAAACTGCAACATGTCTATGTCATGAAGGATTTCAAGTTTAATTTTGGAAACTTTCAATGCCGCTTTGAAACTAAATCCAGGTAGAGTAAAAAACCAAACACTGTCTAAATGAAATCTCTCATAACTCAAATTCCTAAATCGTTCAAAGACGTCACAAAGTAAAATTATGTCACTTTTCAGATACAATGTTGTATACTCTGAAATGTTATTTATATGAAACATCTTCCAGACCTTTTCAGCATGCTGATAATCATCATCACTTATCGGTTCATTAGTTAGCTTGTTGTAGAACTTATCTTTAATAGGTAACCGGTCTTCATTCAAAACATCCCAGCTAGTTATGTACTGATATGGATAAACACCTTTTCTCAACATCAATTTTCTTAAATGGTAGTCTGGAAAATGCCGCTCCATTTCAGGAAAATGTTCATTTACATTCACAAGCTTTTCAAGAGATGCTGGTAAAAATCTATATGAATCGAGGAATCGAACCCAGATTTTATGGCTATCAAATTTCAAGGAAAAACTTATAAAGTTCTCTTCAGTTTGAGGTATGATTTCAATTCTACACCCTACCCTATGAAGTTCAGATATAATAAAATGGCTATCATATCCAGAGAGGTTGTGAAAGAATATTGGAACAAAATTTGTTTTTTTCAGTTTCAAGTTGCAAACGTTACAACAAGAAAATCTATATTGTCCGTTGAGATGATCGTGGTCTGCACATTTAAGATTGTTGTCATCAAAACATTTTCCACATAATTCACAGTGAGTCATGGTATTGTGTCGGCGTTCTTGCTCCGGAGTCATTTGAATTTCAATATTAGTTGAGTGATAAATTTGATCGATTCTTGAAACAATTTTTTCAATAGTCAGTAAAAATGTCAGGATACAGTTTTGTCCGCTGAATATAAACGTTTCATCTTCCATCAAGTGTGGATAATATGATTTTAGGTGGAAACCGATGCATGTCGGAATGTGTTTTTCCAGACGCTCAGTGAATGATATCCCTTCCATACTCTTGGCCTGGCTACTATTTGATTTATTGCCGTCATTAACATTATTTAAATGCGCTAATTGACATTCAAGATCTGCATATATAACAAAGCCTACTTTCGTCATGAATTGAAAATCATCAAATTCAATGTATTTTTTCTTTGGGAACTCATACCTGCACGGCTTGAAGTTATTACAAAATATTGAATGTTCTTGCAGTCTTTGATTTGCGTTTTTTCCATCTGTTGTTATGTATGATTTAGCATATGTCTTGAAACATTTTCTACACATTACATGCCCTTTTTTAGATTTTTTATTATAGAGCTGGCCGCCTACAAGTGCAGGCAAGTTAGTTATTAGACAATAGTGAGAGTTCAACTCATTTTCAAGGTATAATAGATCAATGTGTTTGATATCGGATGTGTTCACGCGGTCAGAAATTTTAAGAGGATACACATTGAAGTCTTCATTTAAAGCATAAATATTGATACTCACATTGATGTTTTGTTTCTCAAAGAGTGCAACATCTCGCAAAGTGGCCGGAAACTGAATTCTATCAAAGTTGAAAGGATGTACTAAATTTTTGTATTGAGAAACACGATTTAGGTTCTTCTTATGATACGTTTGTTTGTACCAACACAATATTGCATATTGAAAGCACAAATTATCATTATTTCTTACACATAAAACTGATTTGGAGTGTTTAATCTTATTTGGTAAAGGGATGTTGCAACCTGCACTCAATGGGACATATTTCGTCAGTTTAAGTAGGATACCATCAACGGATTTGAGCATCCAACCTGACCCTTTTAATTCAAATGAATCAATTTCATCGATTATTTTTTTGAATGATTCCAACAAGTACTGTTGAATATTGGAACTTTCAAATAGAATTTCATTTTTAGTTTTAAAATTTGCGTTAATGATTTCCTCATTTTCCTGAGGCAAATTGTCAACTATAATCGTTCTTACTTTTGAAAATGAACATTCTAAGAACAGATTGACTTTGAGAGAATTCCACATTAAGAGATATTGATTAATAACTTGTGAAATAACATCAGTTAAACGAAGTAGAAAACTTTCCGGCAAAAGGAGGCTATTTATATTTTGATAATAAATATCTACAGCAGAGTCGGCAAATTTGAGTAGTACTTTCCCCTCTTCTTGGGGTACGGCATACAATCGTTTCAATTTGTTGATCCCATATTCTTTCAACTCCGAAGAAGAATTTCTTTTTCTATGAGGGAGATTAACAGTTGAAGTTGCTTTCATCGTGGTTTGCTCACTACTATTCATATTATCATGCGCATTTGTACATATATGTTTGTATGAGTTAATATAGTTATCCCCACATTTTACACATTTAACTACATATTTACACTTATGAGATGCTAACCTATCTTTTCGTTTATAGTCTTTTTTACATCTTACGCAGGTGTGTGGCGACTTCTTTTGATTTGTTTCAATTTTTTTTTTGGTTGGCTCCTCCTCCTCCTCCACCTCATCCTCCTCATCCTCTTCCATCACCTTCCGCTTCTTCTCGACTGTCGATGAAGGAATAAACTTTAACTCATCATCTTCGTAAATGAAGCTTATGGACCCTTCTGAAATTTAAAAAAAAACAAAAAAAACATTAATTTGCATAGTAAAGTAAACCTACTTGAACCATAATCTCGAAGTTGTATTATGTATAATTACGGAAAAGATGCCTAAAAAATTGTAACTATTTGAAACACATACCTTTATAGTTCCCGATGTCCTCCTCGGAAAATACGTCCCCATATTTTCTAGGGAGCCACATCTTAAACATTTCCCCTTGGTGTTCAGGGGAAATTGTCGTTAAAACAGATGGACCGTACTTTGTCCGCACTCTGTTTAAATTAGCAATTGTGTAAGTCTCCTTCTTCTCCAGTTGATTTACGCTAACCATTTGTAGGTTAGCCGTGTTTTTTTGGTTCAGTTTTTGAATAAGCTGTGCCATCTAAAAAAAATATATATATGTATAAAGATTTGTGGTGGTTCATTCTCATGTTGTCAACTTGACATCATTATATGAGGGATTTGTATTTTTTTAAAATTTTATCAATTTACAGATCAACTGTTGTAAAGCTAACTCGACGTCAGGTTGAAAAAAAAAACATGAGAATGAGCCTGTCACAAAATTACTCTCATCCTTCAATGAGCAAAAAAAGTTTTGATCATCCATGCAAGGGCACCATCACCAAGGATGTACCTACTTAAGCAAGCAACTATAAAGGGAAAATTGACCTTTTCTGTCATTCTACTCTCAAGCTATAGCGATTCCACAAAAATTTCCAAGGAATCTACACGTGAAAAATTTAAATAAAAATAAAGCTTAATGAGTATTAGGTACCTACTTTATACAATAAATCATAATACGCTCTAAAAACATGAAATTGGACTCCTTACATTTCATTTTCATGCTCAATATCATCGGAATCTAGAGGTTGGCGACCTAGAGTTTCTCCATCATATTCGATGGGAAGCCCCAATTGAATCGCTGTCGAACACTCTTTATCGATGTTATTGTTGCATGTGTCACATCTTGACACAAAATTCAATGTATGTAGTTCTTCGTCACAATTGTGACATTTCATGTTTAAATAGGTATTAAGCATAGACGAGTTTTTGGGAAGTGTGGAGTGGGTGAAGAATCCATTTCCTTGATATTCAAGGAATGGAAACTTTTCCTTCACACAAGTCGGACAATATGTGTCCCCATAAACTTGGTAATATTGAATGCAAATGCAAATATAGCAATTCATGATTGAAAATTGTGGTACTCACCTCGAATGGTTGCTCCAAGAGAATTACCTGACGAGTGAATTTACAAATTAAGTGAAATTAAGGAGTTTTAAACTGCAGCATTCCCCTCCACATTGCTTGAGAAGGTGGGAGAAAACTACGTGTATTCCTATCGGTAGAGTGGATTCATCATTGACTGAGGTCAATGTTTGCTAAAATAACTACTGACTAGGTACGATAATAAATATCCACGTTCCTTCCTCTAATTGCATATGAGAATACAGCACTTAGCGTCACCAGTAATTGCATCGAATACAACGTCTCGAAGATACCCCCATTATTAACAAATGTAAAGTTGAACAAGCGTTAATTCCAAACCATTATTCATTGTGGGCTCCTGCATTTATTTTAAACATGCCTGTAGCTGATGAGGTTGGCGCATTTCCATTTAATAATTCTCATGGGTGCAACTACGAACCTGAAGGTAGAAGGATGATTTTTGTTGCACTTGTCACGCAGACTGAAATGTCGGCAAAAATAACTAATTGCATATGAGAGAAAATAACAAATCTGCATCACTTATCTGGGAGAGAGAGAGAGAGAGAGAGAGAGGGAGAGAGGTAAGTGCATGTTTGACGTAGGTACCTGTAAGATTACTTTTGAACTTAATTGACTGCAATACGTCTTGAAGATCTGATAGTTGGGTAGGTAGGTAAACCCCTTCCCGCATAATAACACTCACGTCAAGTTGAATAAGTGAAGTCCGAGCCATTAGTAATTGCAGGCTCCGCAATTATTTTTACAAAACACCGATCCGGCAGTGGATTTCCATTTAATAATCGAATATGCAGTTTCTTACACGCTAATGGCATGCAGTAATCTCCGACCGAGGATCCAAAAAAGAAACCAGTACGGAGGCCGACTCAGGCGCCCTCTACCGCTTGTCAAATTAACCTGCCAAATCTGTGCTATTCCCGCCTCCTACGTTAAAGGATATCCCGTCTTGACAAAACACACTGTCAAAACTGAGCTATCCCCGCCCAAAGACACCTACTACAGCAAATTCTGAAATTTTCCAAAAGTCGACACCCCCTGTCGACTAATAAATATGAGCCGAAATTTGTGCCAGTAGTCGACACCCTCCCCGAACCAATTAAAAACATCATACGATACGCAAATAAACTGAATAAACATTGCCTAGAAGCAATAAACGACACAGAAATTTAGAAGATATTATATGTCAGGTAATAAGAGTGAAATACACCTACATTTCCAGTCCGTCCTTAGCCAAAACGCCAACAATCAGCAGAGAAACGTGGTCAAATGAACTTTATCAACTTTGAGCGCTCAGGCGTCCTTTAAACCCGCGTGTTTCTATGTGAAGGAACTATTGGCCTAAAAGTAAGAGATCGGTTCCGAAAAGAAATGCTTTCTTCCAATTCAGGACGAACCAGACATCGAAAAGGGTGGGTCCCTTCAAAACCATACGGTAAAACTCGTTAACTTCATTTAGAGAGACAATCCATTTCCTCCACAGACTGCTGAGATAGCAAATTCGCTCAACTTTTTCGTTGTGAGAAGGGACAGAGGATCGATAAAGGACGCTAGGACACAGTGAAAAAAGGACGTCTGGTTACCCTCGTAAGTAGTTACCTACACACAATTATTACACTCTTACCTTCAATGCAGTTGTGGTTTCCATTTATCTCCATTGTTGAAAAAGTTGAAAACGTTTTAGTTTAAATGATGTAGTAGTAAATGTAGTTTTAGTTTAAATCGATGAGAACGCACGACAGCTTGTAAACAAAATTGTGGGAGGTTCTAATACGGCTTCCAGTCCTGGACAAAGAAAAAGCGTTCGGACAAGGCACGAAACCGGGACGATCCGGAATTACAGTAATCCGTCATCAAGACTCGAGAAAATATCACAAGGCACTCGAAAATGGCCCATGACTAACCAATATGAAACTGAAAGAAGAGCATTGTAATCGAAAAGAATTTGAACACTTGAAGAAGAAAAAATTTAGAAAGGCACTGAAAAGAAAAACACAAATAGCTTGCTTAATCATCGAGCGATTCATCTCGATTTGTAGGCAATGATGCCCAGAAGACCTGGCGACTGGCTGGAATGATTCCCCGCAAATTTGAAATGAGGTTTTCCTTCCTTTCGACGGTGATTCCCCTTAGGGACGTCCTCATTTTTGGTTGCGGGCCCTGTCTGAAAGCTTGGGTGGTAAGGTAATCAAGGGCTAGATAGGGATCAGTGAAGTTGTTTTTGTAACTAAGCAGACGTTTACCTCTTTCAAAAAGCACACATTGAAAGTCGTGCATCATCGGCCTCGCATCTGTGAGTTTCTTGAGCTTAGCAGCAGATTTGTAATAGTTCATATCAAGAAAATCATTCAAGCTCATTTAGAAAACGTCGGTTTTACCAGAATTTGCAGCTTTTACTGCAGCAGAAAAATCAGCGAAATCAAATATTTTCTTTTTTCTGGACATGGACAGTTCCACCTAATGGTGGAACGAATCGGCCGACATAAATGTGTGTCCAGTTTCAAAATATTTGATTTCGAGTCTTTCCAGCGACCATTCTGTACAATTTACCGCGTAAATAAAAAAAGAGTAAAGAGCCCAATTCTTATTCTGTGCAGCACAGTTATCAAGCCAGATTACAATGCTCTTCGAGTCCCTGTTCTTGAGAAAAAAAGCTTTAAACGTTGAAATTATGTCCGATTTCTTCCGTCCTGCAATGGCCTCGTGCCAAATAACTGCCAATGGCTGCGTGGAGTTGTTTCCTGATCCAACAGCGACGAATGATTCGTTGAAGGCGATTATGCGCGGGATAAATATGACCTCTTTAAACATGTCCGCGCGTGGAAGCATGATCACCTGTAAAAGGAAGGAATAAAAATATTAGAACTTGATGTTGTGAGTTGGAATCACACGAGCTTACAAAAATCTCCACGTAGGTTCTACGTTGATGCTATATAATTTATTTATTTAATTCTAGATATTACATTCAGAGGCAAGGTTACGAACCTTTTGCAGATCGGCTGAGACGATGAGCTCGTGAGGGTCTAGTTGTTTGGCGGCATCAATTTTGTATTGTTTCCTGGCTTCCTCATATTTTTCGTGGTGGGCCTTCCACTTCTGACAAGGTTCACAGCTATCATCGAGTTGTTCTCGTGAATGGCCATCGCTTGACGAGCTGCAATGTACATTAAATTCTTCGCACTGGAAGCACTCCTCGTGGCCCAGTTTGGTAAAAGAGATATTCATTTTGACCACTTCCTGCCGGTAAAGTTCGTAGGAGACCCTGTTTTGGTAGTCCGGGAATTTTTCCAGGAAGTCTGTGTGCATCAATTTCACTGTTACATCATCAGGGAGGTACAGCCTGTTAGGGGCGTGCTCACGCCTGTAATGGGAAACTGTAGGATTGAACGTCTTGATGTGTTTAATGATTTCCTCCCGGTTTACTTTCCTGGAGTTCTCATGGCGACCTCTTTCATCTTGTGGGGGGGAAAGGACTGCATTATTGATGGAAGGCCTCACACTTTTCAAAATTCTATCATTTTTGGGTTCATACCCGAGGACAGCAAGGAAAAAAACTTTGCATACTCTAATTTCCTCTCCAGATTGGTCCCAGAGGACGTATTCGTACGAATTTTCCCTTCGACTCTTTTCATTTGGTGGTCGATCATGTCGTTCCCTCTCCTTCATTACTTTTTTCATCCCCCTCATCACGAACATTTTACGGTGGCTGTCATTCAAGGCCCAAAACTGTGCGTTGATTTCAGTTCTTTGCTCACTGTTGATTTTAGAAGCGCATTTGAACTTACATATTTCCTTGCAGGGGAGTTTCACGCTGTGTGACTCAACTTTTGATTGCACCTTATTTCGTTTTCTCTCGCTCAATGGAACATCGTATGCCTTCCTCTTCCTTATCGTCCCTTTCTTGGTCACAGCACCCAAAACGTCAGGTAGCGTAGTTGGTCCAGCAACCACAGCCTCTACCATATCATCCAAAAGTTCGCGAATCACCGCTTCGTCGTTTTCTTCGGGAATAGGGATTGCCAGAGCCTCGTCGGATGATTCCTCATCGTCAGACGACTGATCTGACGGAATGTAGTCTGGATCAGAACTTACTCTAGGCTGGATATGAACAGCATGATCCTTCACACTTCGAGAAAGTTCACCCGCGAACTTCACACGCAGTTCTTCATTCTTTTTCCCGAGCGCAAGCAAAAGTCGGGACCTGGCCGACGAATTCATTTTTAAAACCGCACTTATAATTATAAATACGCCCGGAAATTCAGTCTCACATTCATCAACAATAATTATTAGCTACTATCACAGACGGCCGGCGGAAAACGAAAACAAGAGATATCACTGTGTGGAGGGGAGTGATAAGACAGTGTTGCCATTCAAACTGTCAGAAAAATACCGCATAGGACACGATTTATTTAGGCATGCTAAGTTAGATAGTCCTATCTCCTCAATAATTGCGTCAATAGGACTTTTTAACCTAGCTCTGGGCATTTAGGACTTTCTTACCTAGCACTACTGCTTCAAATGCCGATAAGATAAATGTCCTATAGGGGTTTTCGAGCATTTCCGACGGAGTTAGGACGTTCTAACCTAGTGCAATCGAAAGATCTCGTCGAAATCTATAAGGAAGTGTCCCTAACTCAAAAAGCTCAAAAATGGAGATAGGACGTTTTAACTTAAGACGGCAGTACTCTGGTGACGTCACGAGTCCAGGATTGTTAGAGCTCTGGGCTGCTCGGGATAGTCCAGGGCAGGTTTCTCCGAACGAACTATATGGCAACCTTACCTTTCTGCATTGAGAAGACATAGTATAATACGAAGCAACAACTAAGAACCTGAAACCATGTCCTTGTACTTAGCTTTTGCCCACTATTGAAGAGGGTGTCAACTATTAGTGCACTGTCGACTTCTGACGCCATACCTTATCAAAAATATTACCTTCCAAAAGCGGCCGCAGCAAACCTCTCTCTTTTTTTCTGCTGACGTTTGGGTAATGCACAATGTCACTGTGATCATGGGTATCTGTAATAATACAAATCCAATGACATAAGTGCTATAGAAAATAAATTGCTTGAAACTAGTTAACATCAAAGGAAATGATGCTAACTACCGAAATGGGAAGAGCCATATGTGATTTGGCCATGGCGTAATAGTTCAAGTGCGAACCGTTTTATAATGGGAAGGTGTTGTATTTGTTAGTCTAACATAGAAAGTTAGGTTTACAATACGGTTCTCATCTATATAATTATAACATTAGTGAACTGTGCGAAAAGTGCCTGTGAGGTGAGACAGGCCCTTTTTGCACTCGCCAATATGACAGCAACAAATTATGTACCTATTGTACACATATTAGATGACAATCAGAAATCCTCTGATGATTTACCTGATAGAACAACCTCTTCGCTACCTGGGAAATCGAGCGACGAATCCTCATCTAGAAAAACACCATAATTATCAATGATTTTTTACACTTGGCACACCAATCCTTACCTACAGCACTGCAATGGGTTTCTGCAAACCGCATTATGAGAAACCACATTTCTACTCCATAGGTAGAAATTCCTATTATATTAATACCTTATCAAATTTACCAAATTACCAGCCCATTATTACACAGTTGAATACTAGACATTCTGATCTACAATATTTATGATAACACTGAATTATTCTGCTTACCATCACCAGCCACGTTGGAATTCTGTTGAGGTACAATTACCAAATCCGCTGAAACATAAATATTGTAATGAATATCGAACTACTCACTTCCTATTGCCTGAATAATGTTCTGTGAGCGGTAGATAGGAACCAAATACCAAATCACAGGAAGTCCTTCCAACAACTCTTGGGCTATGTTCATGAACGTTCCCACTGAGCAGTTAAGGTTCCCACATATCACAATGTAGGTAGGTGTTGAAAATTGCGAACGTAGGTAAACAATATAATTACTAATCTCCCCCGCTGTCAGAGTCATAAGACGATCGTCGGCCCACTGCCTTTTCTTTACCCAACAGTCGTCCAGCTCGACAATTTCGGTTGGAGGACCTCCACCGGTGCCACAAATTTTGGTTTTCTCGTCCCCCAAATCTCTGCGGAGTTTCTTTTTTAAATTGTAATATTTCTCACACAGAGAATTGGCGGAACGAGGAATTAGTGGTGAACGGGAATTGTACGCCCTCTCGACATCCTCCCATGCTCTTTTCTTGTCTTCAGGAGTCACACAGTCCGTGAGGTTGCACTGCAGAACATCCTTTCTGGAGGCCACCAGAGCAACCAGCAACTGCTCTTCAAATTTCGACTTATTAGCCGATTTTTTAGGATTAGTCATCTTTCACTTACAGATCGATATGATTGGTTGCTGATCTTCATTTTGATCCTCAGCATCATCACCATTACCGTCATCAGTATTGTCAGGATGTCTCGCTGCAAACGATATACTATATCCGGTATTTTCATTCATACCGTTGTATGTTAGTATCAAATGAATTCGCTGCAACAACAATAATTTATTAAAGAACGAATCAATAAATTGAAAGATTTCATGATGAATCTGATCAAACAACAACCATCATAGTCATACTATTTCAACAACAAAAATCTCGATTTAGTCAACTATTTTTAACAACTTGGATATCTTATTTCGAGATGTCTTACCTATGTATGGTTTGGTGGACCTTAGAAATGGCTCCCCAAACCTCTTGGGAAGCCACACATCCACTTTTCCCGGAGTCAGTCTCCCTACTTTATGAGTTGGGCTGCGACTGTCTCACCATAGCGTGTCACGGTTCTCCGGATCCCACGTATAAGGAATTACTCGTTTAGTGGGAGGTCTCGCACATCAACTGTTTTTGGATGCAACTGTTTTGAGTTGCTTGCAGATCGCAATTGTTTGAGCAGTGACTCCATATCTTACAAAAAAAAGAAAATACCTAAATAAATAAATGAAAATAATAATAAAAATTAGTGTAAAAAACATCTCGTTATGCGCCAGGATTGCATATAAAACTCATACTATATGAGCTTAACTCATACGATATGTATGCAGAGTGGCTACTATAAGTTCAACAACAAAGAAATTCAAAAGCTTGGTGTTCACCACCTGAAATAGCATTAAAATAATGCGAATAAATTTTATCTATGTTGGATGCATATCAATCGCGCGTCAATATCTGTGGTCATAAAAACTAAATATTTACTTGCGTACATGCGTCAAAAAACAAACTTTTTCAAGCTGAATTTATACAAAATTTAATAAATGTAAAAAACGTGGTGACATCATGAAATGGAAAGACGTTGAAGACGGAGAGAAAAAATAACAATTCCAAACACCACTATTTAAGACATGTCTGAAAGGTAGGACCGAAAGTATCAATACCTCGGTTCTAGTTATTCACACAGGTCTTCTTATATTTCTTGGTCGCTCTCATAATCTAAGGGATTAAAACCTAATGGTAACTGTTTATATGCACTAAAGTTTATTGAACTTTCATCCTCTATAATTCTCGATCCATGGATGATGCTGTTGGCACATATAGCCCTATCGATTGTTGTTTTTGTTGTGCACATTCGCTCCCTGGAGTTGTCCATCTTGAAAAGCAGTAGCATTTTTAGCGTGGCGAAAACTATAAATAAAGATCCTGTTCCACTCAAAGATGAAGACCATTCGTACAAGGAAGTGCTAACGCTCATCAAAGATTTGCAGGTGGAAGTAGCCTCGCTGCGGGAATCTCGTTCCCGTGATCAGGTGCACAGGCGTTCACAAACTAGAAGCAGAAGTCGAAGTAAGCAAAAGTACAATCCTGATGGTAAATATTGCTATTACCACTATTTATTTGGTAAACGATGTTTACCTGACAAATGCACGCCACCTTGTTCGTGGAAATCTAGTAATTCGGAAAACAAACCTGCACCGGAAGTAGCGGCTGACTCGGTTGCAGAAGTTCGAAATTGATAAAACTTCAAATCCGGTTTATCATCCCAAAACGGTGGCAATGGTCGTTGGGAAACCGCCTGAACAATACGGGACTTACCGATCGCAGATGAACTTTTTTTTGTTGAATTTCGATGTTTATTATGCTCTTGGGGCTGTCCATCCTTACTGGCATCCGAAAATTCGGTGTCGACATCGTCGCTTTCCTCGGTGGACGGAAGATCACGATCAGTTTCCATCACGTGAAAACAAAAACAACCGGCACTCGTCCCAGGAAACCAGAATACAAATAGAAACGAAAAGGGTTACTAGTTTGTAGCTGTTCAAGTTCGGGGTCACCAGTTTGTAGGTTTTTGGTTTTCCTGGGGAATTCTTTGAATGAGAACAGAACGCACTTGAATATGAATTTAATTAAAACTTTTTCTCTATTACAAAAATAACTGTATTCCGAAAGCGAATTTAATACTAGCACAATACTTCGTCAATGTTTACTGGAAGACTTGTGTAGACTACCTTTCTCCGTGTTATTGTCCTTATCACATCGAACTAATAGTAACTCATATTCTCGAATCATCATACATGCGACAGCTGAAATGGCGAAAAGTCAAACTATCGAAACTATCGACTGCCGCTCTTTTTCAATATTCTTCTACTCCTACAAGTTGTTCCCCACACAACTACCCATATCAATTATACGATCGCCACTTACCTCAAAATATCTGTGAAGCATCTTATGGTGTCTCTTACCACAAGATTCAATAGGACAACATTTATCTGATTTACAGGACGATGACAGATGCTTACCAGGAGATAAACAGTTGAAACACACTTTATTGTTCTTAGCATAGTTCCATCGGTCGTCAATACTCAATTTCTTGAACGAAGAACAAAGAAATAATGGGTGTATAGTAGGCCCGGAACACAAAGCACATTTCGTTTTCGAATAATTGGAAGCGGGTATTGCAGAGGAGCGGTCGGCCCCAGAAACACCTGGTTCCTGAGCCAGCAAAGCGTAATTGTTATTAGAAGAGTTCTTATTACTATTATAAGATTTATTGTTACTGACGTTGCTGTTGCATTTCCTCTGAGTACTACTAGAAGGTTTATCTATAGGTGAGGTACGAGAAACTATTTTTGTTTGGTCAGATATAAACGTAACCAAATCATTAAGCGTGGGGATCTCATTGTTGCGATTGTTATTCTCAAATAACCTTGCGTTATCAGAATCCAGTTTTTTAAAGACCAGGTGGAACAAAATGAAATCTGATAAATCAGTTAAATTTAATTGCTTGAGCGCATTAATTGGTTCAATACACCCGTCCAAGAGTGCGTTGAGCGATTTCTCGGACCCCTCGACCATCTGCCTGAAGCCAAATACCCTATCAAGATAAGAGGAAGCTAACATTCGCTTATCTTCATACCTAAGTGTTAAAGTCTTCAACAGAAGTTTATAATTTTCAGCAGTAGGTGCTACTGAGGCGCAAACACTTTTGGCTGAACCTTTCAAATGCGTAACTAGATGACTAACCTTCTCAATATCTGACAGCGAAGTATTTTCATCAACCATTCTCGAAAACAATTGAAAAAATGTGGGCCATTCCTCAGAATTACCATGAAAATCAGGTATTGCGATTGGCTGTAACCTAGGGTACTGATTAGGATCCTTCCCCTTCTCGGGTTTCTTTTCTTCATAAAGCATGTAAGCATCATTGACCGAACAGTAAAGCTCGTCAAATGCATCCAAACTGGAATAACTAGGTATGTACTTTTCGTCTAACTGAATCCGAACTTCATATAATTCATCAATTACCTGGACATATTCGTCGCGTAAGTCCCTACTCGTTCTGGCTTTAGCAACGAATGACGATACTTGAGATGTATCCAAACTAGCATTTTCCATCGAACTGTAATAACTTTGCATACGTGCAAACAAAACGCGCTCTTTCCTAGTGAGGAGAGTTAAACGCTGTTTACACTTATTGGCTAAGGTCTCCTTCAACTCGTCCTCACCTGAAGTAGGTGCCATAACGATGAAGAAAATGAGATTGCACTATATCTATTACCCTGTAAACCAGCGGTTCCCAACCTTTTTTCTCATTCGCACCCCCCAGCAACTCAGTTTCAGCCGGCGCACCCCCGACTTACGTAAATACCAAATAGATCTGTATAGTAAAGGCGCTGTGTCAGAAGTTGATTTATAACAGACTTGAACAAAACAAAAAAAAAAAAAGTATACCTACACACATTCTATTTTATAAGTATATATATAATAGTATAAAATATAGTGTATAAGTATGCACACAGATTTAAAATAAAGTTTGTAGTAAAAACAATGCACATGAGCATCAAGGTAAAAGTAACACAGGTAGGTAGGTAGGTAACTAAAGAGATCGAAAGAGTAGGAGTTACATAATATGTAACTATAATAATATAATGTTTTAATATTGCAAAATTACATTATTGACAAGAAGACAGGAATGAGACTAAATTAGACTAGCCCGTAAATTTATAAATGAATAAATAAACGAGTAATTTTGGGGCAAATTAATGAGATCCTTGAGGCTGTATCGTGGTACACATTTTTTTGAAATCTGGTTCAATTGTGGACAAGTATACCCTCAAATCTATGCTTCTCTTCCTCCCCCTTCTCGGCGCGTCACTACATCCCTCGCACAAAAACGATGTAGGTCCTGTCTTTTCTCAACATCTACATTCAAGATAAAAAATATTAAAAATGTGTGGGTACACCCCATTCACACTTGAGTAGATCAGTTCACAGTTGGTTGTGGTAGCGGTGGTGTGGCAAAAGAACAAAAAATATTAATCAAATTTTTTCCCAAAAATGTCCGCCATTACTCTATTTTTTCCACGCACCCCCAAAGGGGCTCCCGCGCACCCCAGGTTGGGAATCGCTGCTGTAAACAAAACCGTAGATCTCGGACGCGAAGCGAGTGGTTTGGGGGGGGGGGGGGGGGGGGCAACAATGTCTTGAAAGTGATATGTAGGGTTCACTACAGTACTTACAGTTAACATGCAACACATGTTACAACCAAGATTCCCTCGACCAGACAATAATAAAAAAAATAGTTTTAGTTCCGAATTTAAAAAAGGTGTCTTGTCATTTTCAATTAACTTTCAATTTACATTTCTGTACACCCGTACAATTGGTGACCCCGACGTGATCAAGAATAGAAGCACCATGGATGGAGATGGAAACCATCAAGCAGAAGGAGATGATGAAGTTAATACCGTAAGGTTAAAACTCCCTCCTTTCTGGGTCTCCCATAACTTTAGCACAGAATGATCTATATCTACGCGTATCCCATGGATCTGCGTTCTTATCGTTGAGAGTTTTTCCTGTGGCACATAGTAGCATGCCCATTGATACGATTCCCACAGTTTTCTCGTTATCTTCAATGATAGCCCATGCATCATTGAATTCATTAAATCGGTCCTCGTTGTGTAATATGATTTTAATGTATTCAGTCCAGGATGTATAGGTGACTAGCTTAATCCCATTCTTTTTTAAGTGCGATATATACTCAACACTATTAGGAAACTTGAAAAGAGATTCCAGAGCTGTGATGATCAAACCTATCACATTATTTTTACCAAAATCTGATACATCTCTGCTTCCCACATATCTTGACAGAAATTGAATCTCAGATAAAGGCGCATCTTCATCTTGATTGATTTTAAAATATGGCACTTCATAAGCCTGGTTTTGTGCTCTTAAACCCTTGGATGTGACCTCTGGAGCACTAAAGTTTATTGAACTTTCATCCTCTATAATTCTCGATCCATGGATGATGCTGTTGGCACATATAGCCCTATCGATTGTTGTTTTTGTTGTGCACATTCGCTCCCTGGAGTTGTCCATCTTGAAAAGCAGTAGCATTTTTAGCGTGGCGAAAACTATAAATAAAGATCCTGTTCCACTCAAAGATGAAGACCATTCGTACAAGGAAGT
Source organism: Leptopterna dolabrata (assembly GCA_954871275.1). Classification (NCBI taxonomy): domain Eukaryota; kingdom Metazoa; phylum Arthropoda; class Insecta; order Hemiptera; family Miridae; genus Leptopterna; species Leptopterna dolabrata. Next base: position 61,704,510 of record OX940977.1, on the reverse strand, counting down.
GCTAACGCTCATCAAAGATTTGCAGGTGGAAGTAGCCTCGCTGCGGGAATCTCGTTCCCGTGATCAGGTGCACAGGCGTTCACAAACTAGAAGCAGAAGTCGAAGTAAGCAAAAGTACAATCCTGATGGTAAATATTGCTATTACCACTATTTATTTGGTAAACGATGTTTACCTGACAAATGCACGCCACCTTGTTCGTGGAAATCTAGTAATTCGGAAAACAAACCTGCACCGGAAGTAGCGGCTGACTCGGTTGCAGAAGTTCAAGGCCGCAAATCTCGTTTATTCGTGCAGGACAAAAAAACAGGACTGCGGTTCCTAGTTGATAGTGGGGCTGAAGTCTCAATAATACCATATCAAGGTAAAAAACCTAAATTCGATTCAGAATATAAGCTGTACGCCGCAAATGGTACTGAAATTCCCACTTACGGTACAAAAACCTTGAATTTAACTTTTGGACTCCGTCGAAATTTCCAATGGCTTTTTATCGTAGCTAAAGTGAATAAAGGAATCCTAGGGGCTGATTTCCTCAAAAATTTCGATTTACTGATTGACCTCAAAAACAGAAGGCTGATAGATGGTCGGACAAAATTGAGTACAAGTGGAAGCTTAACTGAAATTACAGAATGTGAGATGATATCAACCAAGACAGTACAAATGAAGTTCAACGACATATTAGCACAATTTCCAGAATTAACCATACCTACATTCTTGCCAACTAGTCCAAAACACAACACTCACCACTATATAACTACGAAAGGACCTCCCGTCTTCGGAAAGGCCCGTAGATTAGACCCAGAACGCCTCAAGATAGCGAAACAAGAATTTCAATTCTTACTGGATAATGGCGTCATCAGGCCTTCAAAATCAGAGTGGGCCAGTCCATTGCATATGGTCAAAAAGAAAAACGGTACGTGGAGATGTTGCGGAGACTACCGCCGATTGAATGATCGGACAGTTCCGGACAGGTACCCTTTGCCACATATAGGAGATGTTAATCAAATTTTAGAAGAAAAGACCATATTTTCAAAAAATTGACTTACTTTCGGCATATCACCAAATTCCTATGGCAGAAGAAGACAAACCGAAATCAACAATAATCACCCCTTTTGGAATCTTTGAGTACAATTACATGCCTTTCGGACTCAAAAATGCACCAGCGACATTCCAGCGATTCATAAATTCTATACTTTTCGGCCTAGATTTTTGTTTTGCATATCTGGACGATATTTGTATAGCTTCTAGGACTGAAGAAGAACATCGAACACATGTCGAAATTGTATTTAAAAGATTGGACACAGTTGGAATAAAAATTAATGTTGCAAAATCCGAATTTGGAGTCAAGGAAATTATCTTTTTGGGGCACTTGATATCTGCGGAAGGAATTAAACCAGATCCTGAAAAGGTTAAGGTAATTGAAAATTACGTGCGTCCTACAACAGTTCGTGAGCTACGAATGTTTTTAGGCACACTGAACTTTTATAGAAGATTTGTAAAAAATGCAGCAGAACATCAAGCAATTTTGAACAATTATTTAAAAGGAGCTACTAAAAAAGACAATAGGCCAATTGACTGGTCGGAGGAAGCAATCCAGAAATTTGAAATTTGTAAGAAAATGGTAGTACAGGCAGCAGCATTAACTTGTCCAAGTGCCAAGTACGAGTTGGGATTGTTTGTGGACGCTTCCGATTTCGCTGTCGGAGCGGTACTACAACAAAAAGAAGAATTAGGGTGGAGACCAGTCGGATTTCACTCTAAAAAACTAAACAACGCACAGAGAAATTACAGCACGTATGATAGGGAACTAGTGAGCATCTATTTGGCAGTGAAATACTTCAAACCATTCATTGAAGGCAGAATATTTTCTATTTACACTGACCACAAACCACTCGTGTTTGCATTCAAACAAAATAACGAAAAAGCCTCACCACGACAACTTCGACACTTACAGTACATTTCCCAATTTTCTACAGACATCAGACATATCGCAGGCGAACAAAACCAAGTAGCCGATCATTTATCAAGAATGTCAGTAGAAGAAATAAAAACCGTAGATTATAAGCAAATTGCAACTGCTCAAGAGAACGATGTTGATCTTGAGACGCTTCTCAAATCAAACACGTCTCTAACACTGAAGAGGTACGAGTTTTCTCCAGGAATAAGTTTATGGTGTGACATATCTACGGAAAACATACGCCCTTACATACCATCAAAATTTCGTTACAGTATTTTCCAACAATATCATACACTGGCACACTCAGGAGTGAAGGCAACAACAAAACTAATTGCCTCGAAATGTGTTTGGCCGAAAATGGAGACTGACATCAGGAAATGGGCAAAATCGTGTATGTCATGTCAGCGAAGTAAAATTTCTCGGCATGTCAAATCACCTCTAGGTGAATTCCCTAGAGTGGAGGGCAGATTTGAAGACGTCCATATCGATATCGTGGGACCCTTACCAATATCTGAGGGTTATTCCTATTGCCTAACCTGCATTGATAGGTTCACAAGTTGGGTGGAGGTGATTCCCCTAAGAAACATTGACGCTGAAACCGTCGCGAAAAAGTTTTACAATGGGTGGATAGTACGATTCGGAACACCAAAACGTGTATATACGGACCAAGGTCGTCAATTCCAATCCGAGCTATTCCATTCATTGTCGAAACTATGTGGGATCACACTCCAAAGAACTACTCCATACCATCCACAGGCTCAAGGAAAAATAGAGCGTTTTCATCGAACTATGAAAGCTGCCATCAGAGCACACGGAAGCAAAAAGTGGACAGAAGTACTTCCAACAATTCTTCTGGGTATCCGAAGCTCCATCAAGCTGGAAGCCAACACCTCAATTGCCGAGATGGTATATGGAATGCCACTAAGACTACCGGGTGATTTCTTCACAGATCTTCCTCCGGTCGACAGAAATGAAGAAAATTTTGTGAGGTGGTTAAGAGAGAGGATGAAGGATTTGAAGCCGATGGAAATAGGTATAAAGAGAAAATTCACTCCTTTCGTTTTTAAAGATTTGAAAGATGCGAGTCACGTTTTTGTAAGGGTTGACAGGATAAAAGCCTCCCTCCACCACCCTTACGAAGGACCTTTCAAAATCATCGACAAAACTGATAAATTTTACACTTTAGACATAAAAGGAGCCAAAATTAACATTTCCATTGATCGTCTCAAACCGGCATATTTACTCGAGGATCAAGAAGGAGAGCAACAGGGAGAAGGAAAGAAGAAAGAAGAAGCGAGGAAAAAGGAAGAAGAAAAGAAGAAAGAAGAAGCGATGAAGAACGAAGAGAAGAGTGAAGTACAGAGGGAACCTCAAGCTCAAGGGATCAAGAAAACGAGATCTGGGAGGAGAGTTAAATTCCCAGATCGATTATAAGGATTATTTTCTATTCATTATTATTTTTATTTTTTTAAAATATTATTGTGGTTTTTTTTTTTTAATACCACATAAGACAGAAGAACAGGAGTCAACCGGATATCACAAGAAGGAGACACCAGCGGAACCAAAAACAAGAACACGCTCAACAACATCGCTCGAGGGGGAGTAGCTGTAGGGTTCACTACAGTACTTACAGTTAACATGCAACACATGTTACAACCAAGATTCCCTCGACCAGACAATAATAAAAAAAATAGTTTTAGTTCCGAATTTAAAAAAGGTGTCTTGTCATTTTCAATTAACTTTCAATTTACATTTCTGTACACCCGTACATGATACAACGGAGCCTGTAAGTTCCTGAGCACGAATCTTTGATTCCAATGCGTGGAAGATAATTTCAAAGGAATGTTCTAGAATCCCCTAGACCTTTCACAGAAATAATTTCTAACGACCTCTTATAAAATCCCAGGCTCGAACGACCAACTTTTATGTTTGTGTATTTTGAGCGGAAATTAAATTAAGCTGACTAAAACTGAAGAACCACCCTTATGTTAATTAAGGGAACAGCGAAAGTATGCAGCGAGAAAAAATAGGTATAAGAAGTAAAGACACTCACCTCCAAGAGTGTGAATAACTATAACTCACTGGTGAAGAATGACCATTCTCGTAGCACTTGTAGAGAGAGGGAAAAAGGTGGTGGCAAGGAGGGAAGAAAAAAAGGAATATTGAGAGGAAATTCCTACCTATTTCACCAGTATCCCCCTGGTTAGGTGAAGTGATGCTGGTTCGTGCGTAGAGGTTTGAAATAAAATCTAAGGGGGTTATAAACAGAGCTCCGCGTATTTAAACTGGACAAATTTGACGAAAATACATAAAAGCGTGGTAAAAAATATTAACATGAGAAATGAACAGTTAGAGCTAGAAGCGGTCATCACTCAACGCCTTCCTGCGCGAATCTATTTGAAAAGGGAGTTTACACGAAGAGTCCCGAGGGACTGTTTTTACGCACGAAGAGTCCGCTTCCCTTTCACTTGGTATGCACGAGGAGTCCCGATACGTTTTGGAGCGTTTTGGAGTTATGCTTGAATAGTCCCACACCTTTTACTAAATGTGCATGAGGAGTCCGGCAACACGGGGTCACAAACTATGCAGTAGAAACTATAATAATTATTACTTTATTATCCTGAAACAGTGAAAAACAACAATCATGACTATTCTTGCTTTGGTAATAATTGCTTTGGTTGGTATTTTAGGGACACAATATTAATATATTGTTCAAGACTAATTAGCTTTTTGTCTACTTTATCTATTAGCTGCTGTAGCCAAGCGTTTTTTAGAGCAGTCTTTCGTGGTGTGTAGGTCCCAGTCACTGTGTTGATTTTTAAGTATATATCTGTTTGGTATTTCACCAGAGCGTCAAAAAAAAACAAAAATATTGGGATGAATGCCAATGAAGAGTTGCTTGAAACAAGCATGAAAACTCTCACAAATGTTCGTCGTGCTGAGAGTGCAGTCACTGACCCGGCTCGCCCACATTTCAGGAGGATACAATGCTGAGTCACCTATATATGTGTCGTGAATGTATGCACCATACTTATGAGTTTCTTCATTTTCCGAGTTGAGTATCCACCCACAGAACATGTCAGGCACTTCTCCAGGGTTCACCATTGACAAGCCAAATGACCATCTCAGCCAGTCGCCAATCTCGCTGTCTTCGTCCTTGTATTGTGCTGCCAACCCTAGTGCTTGAATTTTGCGAAACCTGAAAAACAAAGTAGTAATTAATTCGTCAATTTCAAAAGACAGAATTGTAATTAATGAATTCTCTATCATTTACCTAAAAAACAAAGTAGTAAAAAAATAAATAAATAAAAAAAATAAAAAAATTTAATTTGTCAATTTCAAAAGAAGGAATTGTAATTAATGGATTCTCTATCGTTTACTAACCACGATTGAGCAAGTTGGAATTTGCATCCCTTCAGGGTCGACTCTGGCCAAACAATTTTCACAGCATTATGGACGGCTTTTTCAAAATCTACGACGCAGTGTGGCGGGGACAGCTGAAGCCCTTCATCGCTGCATTTTGACTGTATGGCTAGGAAAACTTTTTCGTAGGTGGACTGGGTTTTGTCGGGCAGAAGGCAAAACACTAGGGGTATGTTCAATCCAGCGGAATTGTACCTGGAAAACGAATATTATATTTGATAGTGCTATATATTTGAAAAGTGCTCCACAATTCACCAAACTTTGTGACAATAATAATTGTATAATAATTTTTTTAACGTTGAACATGCACGATACCAACTTACCCGTGCAGGGTGTACAGTTGAACAAAGAATTTGGAGGCGTAATCAAAAGTTCCATCCATGTAAATGGCGTTGCTGTTCGTCAAGCAAAGAAGGTTCGTTGAGGTACAAAACACGACAAACTCGTGCACGTCATCAATGTGCAGCAAAAATTCTTCGCCTTTTGCGGTAGTAGTGTTCATTATTCGTAGAGCATCGAAAACTTCCTTCCTATTTCGTGGGAGCTGGCTTCCAAGTTTCTTTCTCTTAGCATTATACGCACTTCGTCTCAATTTTAGGACGTCTCCAAAACACAAATTGCCGGATATTGGAGACTCGTCGATTGCCGCTCGAACTATCTACAACCACAAATACTTACAAATATTAATAACCTCTTCGTTTCAGAGACCTATGCTTGGCCAAAAATTGGAAAACTACCGCCAGCTTCATCACAGATAAAATCGGTAACAGTTTTTGGCTCTTCGAAGCCAGCTGGCTCAATAAGCTGTCGGTCACAAGGTGACAACTCTCCGTCGCTGACCAGATTTTCACTAATTACATCACAGATATCAATAACATTCGGTGGCCATTCGTCGCCAGTTGGCTCAATGAGATCTTGATCGCACAGTGGCGGCTCTCCATTGCCGTCACTGACACAAAAAATACCTGATTCCTCTTTTTTTTCTGGTAGGAGGCTTGAGGACTGGCTTAGTTGGCCTCACTTCGCCGACCAGGGTATGACATATTTCTTCCACACTGACCAGGTTGTCATCAGATTCTTCTGAGGATTCATCTTCTTCTGAAGAAGGGACGTACTCACTCCCACTTGACATTCCTACTCGCTGGTATCAGGGTTTTCTGCAACAAGAACACACCTTTTACCAGAATTATATTATTTACACCTTTCACCAGGTTTATGATTGATACCTAATAATGACGAAAAATGCACTTAGAACGGTCGCAAACTAAGTGGAGAGCGTGATTTCAAAGTCCCAAAATCAACCGCTCAACTGTGGCTAACTGCAAAGCTGTGGGTGCCCAACAGAGGATATCTGCATCCCTATTTTCAAAACCTCAATAGAGGCGTTTCTGCGAACATTTTGAAAGAACTTCATAGTGTGGTAAACCCATACTTTATAGTCATATGTTTTGTGTTGACCCAGTTGTTGGGCTGGAAAATGTGTTGTTGTGTTTTGAAAATTGGAGCAGAAATATACATCGAATAACCCGTGCTGTCACTGCGTTCAGGTACTGCGCATCATCTTCGGGGGGCGCTAATAGGGGTAGGCCTCTGTCTCTATACCATCGGGCTATCTTCACCTTCCTTCTTATCTCCCTTACCCCATCGAACTCCAGACCACAAAGGTCCCGTTGGTCGTCCACTATGACATCACTCACTCTACCTTCGGCTGTGATCAGACCACTTGCCACTTCTATAGGCACATCGGCTGGGGTGAAGTCCTCGGGCACCTCCCACTCATCAGGCCCACTCTCCAGCTCCACTAGCCCCTGCTGCCAACGTTCGAAAGGTACTGGCCGTTGCAAGGGTCTTACTTCTTCCTCCTCCTCACTTTGCTCCTCCTCCCCCGCTGCCATATTTCCCTGGTGCACGTTTTCTTGATCATGCCACATCGGGCCAAGTTCTGCTCGTATCCGCACCTGGGGAAACTCTTCTCTTAACTCCTGCAGGGTGGAGACTCGGGAATGGAGGGTGCCAGTGTTGTCCAGTCTACGGAATATCTCATCATTCGTGTGCAAGATGGAGTATTGTTCTAGCCTCTGTTGACTACTCTGGAACTGTCCCAAGAGAGGGAGGGTATATTCACATGGCAGCGCCGGGAAATCCCAGGCCTCTTGGCTGAACTTTTTAATCTCAGCAGCTCTATCAATGTTGCCATTCAGTGAGTGCTGTTCTTTGTTATGCCTTTTGGCTGCCTCGTTTATCATCCTTGAGTTGGTATGGATGCGTTCTATATGTCCGGGAGTGATTTGGCCATAGTTGTTGAGTTTTGCGTATACGCAAAGGGGGCAGACCCTCGCTGCTCGCAGAGCATCGCCACGCGACGTAATAATGAGTTTTAAAAATCCACTCGCCGCGAGGGCCTTGTCCCCCTCTTGTTCCGCTACCTCACCCTGAATCTGCTGTGGCATCTCTACCTCTGCACGTATCGGTTCTTCGAATGAAGTCTTCTCCGGTGTGGGGGCCATGTTTGCGTACAAGGCAATACTTGATTGGCTCATCTCCACAATTTTTTCCTCCTCCCTGGTTTTCGGTTTCTTTGTGACGACAGTTCTTCGTCTGGACATACCCTCCAGGTATCTGGCCACAGCCTGTTTAAACCGCACATCCGGACTGGCAGCAAAGAAAGCCAATTGCCTCCTTCTGTCGTTCAACATATTGCGTGCGAATATGAGTGCTCGGTTTTGTAATTGGCTCGTAGGGCTTCTTTGGTGGCGGGTCGTCTGTCGTCCATTTTCGTCCGTCTCTCTTTCGCTTCTCGTGAAGACGGCTCCGGAGATATCTTTCTTTGTCGCTGCCGTGATTACTTGTTCTTCTTCTGTTAGGGGTCGTTCGGGCAGTGTGAGGAAAGCCCCAAGTGCCGCGGCCAGTGCCATGTCGTCGATACGTTCGTTCTCCGTCCGCATCTGGGGCACTTTCTGAAGGCTTGCCAACAAACCAGAGACACAGACTTCCACCTCCCCATCCAACTCGACGGTCAGCTGTGGCTCGGCATCCCTTCTACACGCCTCAACGTTGACGACATCCATTTGGGGTCCTCTGTCAGGAGGCTCTTCTTCTCTTTCTGTAATCACCTGTAGTGATATTGGCTGCTGCTCATGAATCACCTCTCTCCCTTTCAGTCTGCGGAGTTTTTCCGCCAGGACCTCCAACTCGTATTCGTATGGTATTAGGAGCAGACTTCTTCTATTGATTTCCTGCTTGATCTGTCGTTGGGTCCCTTTTCCCTTCAGCTTATCGAAAGCTTCTTTGACATTAAAAATCGGGCGGGTTACTCCAAACTCATCGGGTTCCGGTCTGAGAGCTGCTTTCCGGAGCTCTGTTAACACAGTGCCTTGATGTGCCCTCTCGAAATCGCTCTTATACCTATGGTGTTCCAACAGCGTGTCGATGTTCTGTATGTACCGTGTACGGAGGTCACCGAAGGTCGACTTATCAGGCATGGTCGTGGTTGGTAAAGTCATAGTCATGGTCGGGATTACAAATAAATTATATACTTCAAAGAAAAATACAAATATACCTCCCCTGTACCCTCGTCGCTACTCGCCGTGGCCCCAGGTTCGGTCGTCAAAGAAATAAATATAAACAAAAAATAAGTAATAAACTCCCACTAACTCCGTACGCGCGAGCCGCAAGTCCGTACTCTTATCCTCCCGTGTCTCTTCGAAGGGATGCCGCGTTCGCACTCGAATGTTGGGGCAACCTAGACGTCAACACACTCCGAACTGTGACCACTCGTTAGGTAGTAAACCTCTCCTTCACAGTACAACGTAGGAAAGTCCTCTGCTCGCTGGTTCAACACGCGTCAGACTATTCCCGGGTTTTCTCGTCTCTGATTAACACACTCAATGCGGGTCATAATCCCCTCCTACCCCCCCCCCCCCCCCCGGCCTAGACGTTTAGCCTTCGCGTTGACTCTCTCCTCCTCACCGTCCACCAAGTGTGGACGCCCGCACAGAGCATTAGACTCTAACGTCTACCACCCGCAACGCACATTTCCGCGCATGCTCATTCTAAAAAAACAAGTTTATTTTATTGTTTTTCAAATGAAATTTTCTCTTTTCCAAACCAATTTCACGGTTTATAAACTGTTCATATAATTCTGACATGATCACAGGAAAAGTGCAAGAAAAAATAGAAGGTATAAAATATTTATTCATATAAAAAAAGTTACTATTCATAAAACTGATAAAATGTTACTACTTATAACACTGTAAAAAAGTAAAAATGTAAAAAAATTTTATGTAAAAAATAGGTATTCATGTAGGTATAAACAGTTCAAACAAAATCATTTATCCCTAAACCCCAGGGCGGCGTGGTAACTGAGGAAGCATTCTTTTAGACATAGTCCAGGTTTATCTGGACAAGCAGGACAATGTATAGAAGTATTTTTTCTAATTTTTTTCTTTGAGCATTCTCTACAACGCAGGTATTTGGTTTTTTTGCTTGAGGAGCTGTCAGGAATCTCATATACTTCTGGAAAATGTGTAGCATTCATAAATTTCAAAGACTTTGGTGGAGTGATTGTTGGATGCAGACATTCACCACAGAGGTACGTAACTATTGCTAATCGAAAATCATATATCTCAAGTTTACGTGATCCCACACTAAATTTCCTGTACAGCAAATAGGCATTCATTAGCATGATTTCCAGAAAGTGGAAAGCTAATTTTTTGTACCAACGCAATGTGCGTGTGTGTTTGGCATGGTATGAGAGGAGCTGATCAACACGATCAACCGGTCCATATGTCCGATCAATCTTCTCGGAGGGATTATCCCATTTTCCAGTAGCGAGACCCTTGCATAGGGAGGAGCATTCCGCAAAAATCTCTTCAAACTCTCCTGTCCTTCACTAGTCGACACATCAGTTTCCATTTGTGATTTTTCCATTTTCGAGATATTTTTCTCTCCTGGGGCGGACACGCTAGAGCGAATTCGCTTGGTAAGCATAGATTTTGAGTCTAATAAAGATTGTCTTTGGGCCATACTAGGGGGAGGGAGGGTTGTAGCATTAGTTAAAAGCAAAGAAGATGATTCAGCAGTGGGGAGAGGTGAGCTTGCTTTTAGCGGTGATGTAAAACTATACTTAGCTTTTCCTTGATTTCCATCAAATTCATAGACAGTTTCTGGTTGTGGCGTAAATAACAAGGGGTCCTCTTCTCTATTTTCCTCCTCTTCATTTCCACTATCGACATCAAAATTAAAATAATCATAATCATTGCGTGTTGAAAAGCTAGGTTCAGATGTTATTGGTGGAGGAGGGGGTCATGGCGTCATTTCTTTCAGTATTAGCGTCAATTAATTGTTGGATAGAAGATGTCACCGGAGCGAAAAACTGTTGGTTCGCAGATGTCAAGTCCCTTTTGGGTGCTTGTAACAGCTTGAACTTTCGTTTCAATGATCTCCGCGAGTTATGCAAAGCCGAAGCCACCTTTGCTTTTTTATCGAGCTGCTCAACTCGTTCTATGTTCATGTTGGTAATGATGATGTTTCTGCCCCATCAACGGGTTTTATAGTAGGTACAAAGAACTCATCCAGTCCACTTTTATATTTACCTGTTGTAAATCCTTGCTCTTGTCAATTGTTAAACAGTTGAAAGGTTTACACCATGCTTCTCTAGCCATTTTTAGAAAGTCCAAAAACGTTACATCTGCGGAGGCGTGATCACGCCAGATCAGGTAAAGATTTCTGGTGTCTTGAGCAAAACTTAAAATAAACGAAGCATTATCTCTAACGAAATGTTTTCGAGCTGAAGCGTAACTTTGAAGTAGATAAAACACATCAATTTTATAATGACGTCCTCTGGTGAATAATGTTTTGATTAGGGGTAAAAAATCGATTTCTTCTATATCATCAAAAATAATTACCGAAAATGGAGGAACTACTCCTGGGAAGTCCTCAAACTTTGAACACATTACAAATTTAATTTCTGGAACTCCTTTGAAAATTAAATTCAAAAATTTATATTTATGCTGATTATAGGTACTAGTGCATAATATTAATTGTTGAAATTTCAGCCCATTAGGAGCCAGTAACATGTTTAATAAAAAATTTGTTTTTCCCGCTCCACTTCCTCCTGAGATCAGGCTTCTAATATGTGTCCTTGGAAAGAACTGACTATGGGGTACATTCGTTTCATTTTCACAAACTACTAACTCATCATAATCTTAATTGGAAACGCTATATCGTCGCTCTCACTGCAACAGTGGCTAACTGACATTTTGGCCATTTTGAGGTAATTACTGATCTAGATTCAAATTTTCGCGCCGGATCGAATGGTGAGCTCCAATTGGCACTCAGGGCAACACTGACTTCGTAATCGCAAGAAAGGTAACACTGGCTATCTGAAATCAAACAGTAACAGTCAGTGGCTATCTGCTCAGTTTCCCATTGAAAACCTTCCCAGCCTGCGGCACTCTCCACTTTGTAAGTATTTTTGAAATATGTAAGAATAAATATATCTATACCAAGGGTTTTTTGCGAATCAGTATGACTTTTTGTTCAGACTAAACTATTGTAATATACGACGGAAAGCACCACAAAACAGCACAGGTTATTCGATGTATATTTCTGCTCCAATTTTCAAAACACAACAACACATTTTCCAGCCCAACAACTGGGTCAACACAAAACATATGACTATAAAGTATGGGTTTACCACACTACACCCCCTCGGATTTGAATGGCCCGCCCTCGGGCCGCACTTCCGCTCTAGCCAGTCTATTTGCATGCAGAAGTCTCGTTTTCCTGCCCATCTTCACCTGGAACAACACATCGCTCTTCTTGGTCATTTCTCGTCTCGTACGATTAAAATTGTCTAACAGGCGCTTCTTAATCAGAGACGAGAAAACCCGGGAATAGTCTGACGCGTGTTGAACCAGCGAGCAGAGGACTTTCCTACGTTGTACTGTGAAGGAGAGGTTTACTACCTAACGAGTGGTCACAGTTCGGAGTGTGTTGACGTCTAGGTTGCCCCAACATTCGAGTGCGAACGCGGCATCCCTTCGAAGAGACACGGGAGGATAAGAGAGAGTGAATAGGTTCCGTTCCATCAGTCAAAGTCAGTCCATGGAATTTTTCACGTGCATATTGATCCTGTAGGCCAGCTATACTCTAAGTGTGTTCCGCGGAGGGGGTTCCGCAAGAATTTAGAAAAAAAATCAAAACACCTCTCTCTGGTCGAACGTTTTGACTCTGCCCGCCGCGCCGCCGCCGCGCGTATACTTGTGAGCGCGCAGTCCCTTTGAACCAAAGGGACTGGCGGCTTTGATAAAAGCCGCCTCTGAATTAGACACTATAGTTGTGAACAAGCGACTTTCGGCTCTAACTTCAAAACACCGCTTTTCCGCTTTCTGTTTATCAAAGGCGCCGACTCGAGTATTTTTGAGAATGTTCGAGATCGAGTCTAGGACTAAGTATAAAAGCGGCGATCGCGCCTCGTCAGTCAGTTGACGATTAGCGTTCGGAGCGATAAGTTCCTACCTACCTACTTACAAGATGGCTAGCCGCTAGCGAATTGCGGAGTTTAAACGTGATATGTAACTTGTGTTTATTGTTCTACTGCCTGCTGTATTCTGATTGTGTCAGATTTGTACATCTCTTCTTTGGACTAAACTTAGTCTCTTATAAGCAGTAACGATTGTGCATTATTTTGACCCCACCATCCTGACGTGTAACATTATTAATAAAGAAGAATGGAACGTTGGCTTAAAGGCGTTAAACGTGTTGCAACAACATCTTCTAATGACGCTGAATGTTCAAAAGCAGTACGCGCGGAGAATGCAGCAATTACCGATCCAGACGATGATGCCACGACGTCAAGCTCCACGGTTTCAAAGACAAAAAAAAGGAAGTATGATGAATCATATATCAGTTTCGGATTTGTTGATTCCAACGGTTCACCTCTCTGCATGCTATGTAGTAAACTGCTTCCTAATAGTTCCATGGCACCTGCCAAATTGCGCCGACATTTAGAAACTGTACACCCCGAGTCTAAAGACAAGAATAAAGAATTATTTGTTCGCAGAAAAGAACAGTTATTGGAAAGTCAAAAAAATATGATGCATGTAACACAAACTATCAATGAAAAGGCCACGGAGGCATCATATTTAGTTAGCTATCGCATTGCGCAAGCAGGTGAAGCGCACACTATCGCTGAAAATTTAATAAAGCCATGTGTGTTAGACATAACAAAATGTATGCTCGATGAAAAATCTGCAAAGCATCTTTCTACTGTGCCGCTATCAAACGATACTGTTTCACGGCGAATCCATGATCTGGCAAGCTGCGTCAAACAAGAACTAGTTACAAGAACTAGTTACACGTCTACAAAAAACACGATTCGCCTTGCAAATGGATGAGTCAACTGATGTCGCTGGTCTGGCTATCTTGCTGGTTATCGTGAGATATCCATATGAAAGTTATTTTGAAGATGCTTATGTGTTCACCGCTGCCCACAAACACTACCGGGGAAGAAATTTTTAATAAAATAAACATATTTTTTGAAGAAAATAATCTCAGTTGGAACGATTGCATTGACATTTGTACAGATGGGGCCAAGGCGATGACAGGTAAAACAGCAGGAGCAGTGTCACGCATAAAAAATAAAGCGCCTAATTGTAGTTCCAGCCATTGTATTCTGCATAGACAAGCACTTGCGATGAAGCAAATGCCGTCAAATCTAAAATTAGTTATGGATGAAGCGGTAAAAATAATCAATTTTATCAAATCACGACCACTACAATCCCGATTGTTCTCATTATTGTGTGAAGATTACGGCAGCAAACATAAAACACTGCTGCTCCATACAGAAGTGCGATGGCTGTCTCGGGGTAAAACTTTAACAAGGCTATTTGAACTTAGAGCGGAGTTACAAATGTTTCTTTCAGCTGATACTTCTTTTAATTTGAAAGACCGTTTGTATGATAAAACTTGGTTGTTCCGATTGTCTTTTATGGCGGATATCTTTCAAAAACTAAACGAATTGAATTTATCATTGCAAGGTAAACAGACAACAGTGTTCCAGGCCTATAACAAAATAACTGCCTTCAAAAGAAAATTAGATTTTTGGATTGTTTGCGTTGATAAGAGAGAAATAGAAAGCTTTACGTCACTCAGTGAGTTTGTTAGCGATAACGACTCAGAAATGTTTCAAGATGATATGTTTGAAGAATTGGTCCAATATCTCACTTCGATGCGCGCATCTTTTGAAAAGTATTTTCCCGAAGAACAGAATACAAAAATAAAATTGAATTCATGGATTCATAATCCTTTTTTACCCAACTTGCAAAAGCCCGAAAGTATGTCAATCGAGATATATGAATCTCTTTTAGAAATGACATCAGACACAAGTATGGAGTCACTATTCAAAACGATGCCTCTCAACGATTTTTGGTGCAGAATTCGTAATGAATATCCAATGCTTGGCAAAATGGCTCTGAATATTCTTCTCCCGTTCCCAACAACATATTTGTGCGAAACAGGATTCTCAACGTATGCAGCCACGAAAACAAAATATTGCAATAGACTGGACGCCGAACCTGATACGAGACTGCAACTGTCTTCTATCAAACCTGACATCAACCAATTAATGAAAAATAAAAAACAGTTTCATACCTCCCATTAGTTAGATTTTTCTTTTTTAATATCTTGTAATAATGTACTTGCCATGTGGCATGTTAAAGTAAGTAATAATCAGTAACTGTTACATTGTACTTTTATTATGTTTATTAATAAAGAATACACTTTTAAAAACTATTGTTTTATTGTAGGGTTCCGTCAAGTATTTTGCTTTCCAAAAGGCTTCCATCACCAAAAAAGTTTGAGAACCGCTGCTGTAGGCTTTCAAAAACCGACGAATTTTGATGGTTCTGTGGTGGGGATCTGAAGACAAAATGGAATTTTTCCTGAACGTTCCCATTGTCGAATATGATCCCAGATAGTTCCTTGATGTCTTGTCCGGTTAGAAAAGTGATATCCAAAATGCAGATAGACATGTTGAACTCAGGAGATCTACACTTCACACTACGTAGCACGATCAGGAATAGTGATGTTTCGAGTCCACATCCTCCCTTTTTATCTATCCTTCCCCCCTCTCCCCCCACTACTTCAAACCATTTGTCAATTTTAAACGATTGATCGAACATAAGCATCTTCAAAATAACTTTCATATGGATATCTCACGATAACCAGCAAGATAGCCAGACCAGCGACATCAGTTGACTCATCCATTTGCAAGGCGAATCGTGTTTTTTGTAGACGTGTAACTAGTTCTTGTAACTAGTTCTTGTTTGACGCAGCTTGCCAGATCATGGATTCGCCGTGAAACAGTATCGTTTGATAGCGGCACAGTAGAAAGATGCTTTGCAGATTTTTCATCGAGCATACATTTTGTTATGTCTAACACACATGGCTTTATTAAATTTTCAGCGATAGTGTGCGCTTCACCTGCTTGTGCAATGCGATAGCTAACTAAATATGATGCCTCCGTGGCCTTTTCATTGATAGTTTGTGTTACATGCATCATATTTTTTTGACTTTCCAATAACTGTTCTTTTCTGCGAACAAATAATTCTTTATTCTTGTCTTTAGACTCGGGGTGTACAGTTTCTAAATGTCGGCGCAATTTGGCAGGTGCCATGGAACTATTAGGAAGCAGTTTACTACATAGCATGCAGAGAGGTGAACCGTTGGAATCAACAAATCCGAAACTGATATATGATTCATCATACTTCCTTTTTTTTGTCTTTGAAACCGTGGAGCTTGACGTCGTGGCATCATCGTCTGGATCGGTAATTGCTGCATTCTCCGCGCGTACTGCTTTTGAACATTCAGCGTCATTAGAAGATGTTGTTGCAACACGTTTAACGCCTTTAAGCCAACGTTCCATTCTTCTTTATTAATAATGTTACACGTCAGGATGGTGGGGTCAAAATAATGCACAATCGTTACTGCTTATAAGAGACTAAGTTTAGTCCAAAGAAGAGATGTACAAATCTGACACAATCAGAATACAGCAGGCAGTAGAACAATAAACACAAGTTACATATCACGTTTAAACTCCGCAATTCGCTAGCGGCTAGCCATCTTGTAAGTAGGTAGGTAGGAACTTATCGCTCCGAACGCTAATCGTCAACTGACTGACGAGGCGCGATCGCCGCTTTTATACTTAGTCCTAGACTCGATCTCGAACATTCTCAAAAATACTCGAGTCGGCGCCTTTGATAAACAGAAAGCGGAAAAGCGGTGTTTTGAAGTTAGAGCCGAAAGTCGCTTGTTCACAACTATAGTGTCTAATTCAGAGGCGGCTTTTATCAAAGCCGCCAGTCCCTTTGGTTCAAAGGGACTGCGCGCTCACAAGTATACGCGCGGCGGCGGCGCGGCGGGCAGAGTCAAAACGTTCGACCAGAGAGAGGTGTTTTGATTTTTTTTCTAAATTCTTGCGGAACCCCCTCCGCGGAACACACTTAGAGTATAGCTGGCCTACAGGATCAATATGCACGTGAAAAATTCCATGGACTGACTTTGACTGATGGAACGGAACCTATTCACTCTCTACAGAAGACCTTGTGGCGGGTATCACAGCAAACCAGTTATTGCTTCATGAAAGGAAGTGAAAAATGTATGCTTATTCAAAAGTATTTGCCTGAGTCGTATCCACCTATAATTATTGATCTTGCATCGCTAGGCTGTGAAAGTTTCCAAGTGCTATTTGTCCAAAATAAACATGATTTACCAATAGCTTGTTTAACTCATTTAACTAAAAATGAGTTTTACCATAAGAGTTGCTCTTTATTTTAGTCGTAAATACTTTTTAAATGGGCTAAGGAGAACGCCAGCAAACTAAACATGTTTATATCTAAGAATCGGCGGTTTACGTTCGGGGATGTCAGAATGGGTGTTGATAGTAATAAACTTGCTCTTATGGGATTTGTAAAGCAAGTTGGAAATAAAACTTCGTTTTTGTTATTATTACGATAAAAGATCCCTTATCTTTTTTCTTTCAAGTGTCAAACCAATATTCTTAAATGCAGAATTGCATCTCATTTAGACCGTTGAAAGTTTTTGGCCTGATTTGATTTTGTGAGAGTTAATCGTATGATTCTTGCGTCATTATCAAGTTCCTATAATTATAGCTTAGAGTCTTCTCGAGAAAAATAATAAAACATTGTGTGTTTATTATAACGAAATTCACTTACCTTGGTTGAAAGCAAAAGAAGAGAACGATGAGGCAGACTTGAGACTTCGGAGTGATCTAAAGGATACGGATTGCAATTCGGTCCTTGTATAAATACTCATCTCCTCACCCTTGTCAGCCTGCGAACTCGCTCGCTCGATCTCACTGGCTGACTCACTGACTCGTTTTTTATATTTATTTTTTCTTCAGAAAGTGGTTTGGGGAAACATATAAGTTTAAATACGATGTCACATTATTTTATTAACATAATAGTTAAATGTTGGATAACGTTTATAAAAAATCTATTATAAAACTGGAGTTTCCTCCCTTTCCTCTATAATACAGTGTAATGGATTTATCCAGTGTATGCTTGCTATAATCTTCGATATCCTGTTGGGTGATGGTTTCGGATATTCTCTTTGGCAAATACACCCTGCATTCTATGGGTTCCTTCGGCGGTATCTGCTGAGCGTAGTCCAATTCCAGCTTCTTAAGATGAGCCAACACTGATGCTCCAAATTTGGTGTTAACCCGCGACATGCTCAAAATTTGGTAGGGGACGTCTGTTTCTAGGTCCCCAATGGACACTGTTTCAATGACCGCTGCCACACTTTGGATTCTCTGCAGAAAGCTCATCTATAACAAATTGAAATATTATATGAATAAACGTTAACAACTGGTATATTTATTGAGTACTTTTATTCATTACTTTTCCACGTATTCATAGCTTTTAAGCAAATAATGACTTTTTACAATTTGGCTTTATAATAGTAAAAACATTAACTTGGTGCTAGAAACAGATTTGAGAGGTCAAAGACCCTAGTTTTTGATGGCTTCAAGCCAATAACATCTTTAAAATTTAGCTTTTTGAGTGAAAATAACTTGCTAGAAATTTGGTTTAAGTAACAGACTGCAAACTTACTGTTTCTGGTGTATCTGACGGAGAAGAATATTAGGTGGGTAGCGTACTCCAACTGATAAACTTTGAGAGGATGAAAGCTGTATATATAGGCACTTGGTGACGTAGGAATATCATACAATCAACTCGTACACAAAGCGGTTCTAAACAGAGTTTTATTGTATCGGCGCGCAAAGATGTGTTTTTTCTTTGCTGAGAATACTGGTTTTGAGTTCTCAAGATCACAAATATATGTCGACCGCCAATACCGCAGACTGGACGTTGATTAGAAGCATCCTGTTATTTTACCGCCGGTTTCCGTGAGGAAACATTTGTTCTAATGTTTCCCACAGTTGAAATTCTATCGTTTTTTTCCTTACCGCTTTCAAGATAAGCGTTTCGTCACCTTCCTGTTGTCTAGCATTGGCGCTAACCGCGTTTGTAGATAAAAGGACGACTAATGTTTCCCGCTGAATCCATCCTCCTCTCCCAACCCCCCTGCTCCTCCTCCTCATGCCATCTGTTGAGACCTTGCGAAAAAATCATTTTCATTGGATCCCCACTCGTGACGTCACTACACCACAGTCAAAACACCTCTTCCCCGCTCACCCCACTGCTGCTGACTGCCCCCAAACCCCCTCCAACGTCATCCACCTCACCCCTCACCCTTACTTCCACCCCCCAACCAACCCATCTACGTCATGGTTGGCCCAGTATCACCGAAATGCCACTAATGTTACATAGTCCAGTATCCAAGAACCAATGTCTTTTGACCCTCGTTTTGCCAGGGTTTCATGCCATAGGTACATATTAGCAACATCAGCTGTCATGTTATGAATCGCCAGATTGTAGGACGAGTACTGTCGTTGATAGTACATATCTGAATGAGTAAATGTAGGAGTAAAAAGTACTTGTTGTAAATCAACACACAAAGTTATAAAGTTTCTGTTCTTCCCATCTTCTGCCAGGGTTTTATATGCACTATCGGCATTCATATGGTGAACTCTGCTTTCATTTTCAATAGTTTTCCTGTCGTCTTCATTGGAAGCCAAAACAAGTTGTGCGTAGAACTTATCACACTGCTTACAGGTATCACTACGTGGAGAACCGAATCTCAATTTGAAGTTTCTATTGAAGATTTTCCTGTACAAACTGTAAGAGACCTGAGTTTCACGGTGTGTTTCCAAAAAAAGGCGATGCATCTTCTTGACACTCAAATCAACACTCAAACACTTTTTTCCCGAAATGTTTCGACTGTAATGGTTCACCATTGCAGGGAAGCTTTCAATATGTACTTTAATAAGTTTTCTACTTTCACTGTCGATAGCATGTGGCCTATTCAAATGAACTCCTCTTTTGTCCATTGGTGCCATTTCCCCATTCTTCAGCTTGTCTTGAATGACACGAATACGTTTTCTCCCTACTGCGAACGTATTCATTAAAGTTTTCAAACACGTTGGCTTACCGTTGATGTTGAAATCGAACGCTGCAAGCTTCTTTGATGTTGCATCACTTTTTCCAGGTCTTCTGTACTTAGGTTCACGTATGTTTATGCATTTAGTCAAGAAAAGATTGTTGGTCATAGTTTAGTTGATAAAACCTTTTATGCACATTTTGAATGGTGTCAAGTGAAGCACCTTTTTATGTAGAGCCAAACCAGTGACTTCTCAAACTCGTGAAACATCTTTTGTTACACCGAGTGTTTCTATGCTTCAAGATCAGTCGACACTGTTCGATCTGAACACAAGAGATTTCAACTTCATTGTCAACGACCTACGAGAGGAAGAAGCGGGAACCAACATAATATGACGAATAGGTGTTTATTAACAATTATATATTATGTTATCGAGAATTTAAAATTATGAAAATAAAGTTTTTTCTTGTACCTAATAAAATTATGATACTATATTATACTCCTTCGACCACTGGATAATGGTATTGGTATTTGAGCAGGCGAATAGTGAACATGAGTTTGAAGAGAAGGTTGGCAGAAGAGCTTCATAAACCCAAAAGACGGAATTTCCCGAGGTCCCGAGTTCTGATCAAGGGGGTTTTGGATGACCTGTGGCAGGCAGATTTAGTGGATTTGCGAATGCACCCTGACAGAGGATATAAATATTTATTGACTGTCATCGATGTTGGCTCCAAGAAAGCATGGGCGAAACCTCTCAAGACTAAATCGGGTGATGAAGTGAGCAAGGCTTTATCAGACATTTTTCAATCAAGCAAGCTTACTCCTCATCATTTACAAGTTGACCAAGGGCGAGAGTTTTACAATACTCAAGTTTCGAAATTGATGAAGAAAAATAAAATCAATATGTATAGTACTTTCTCTGAGCTTAAAGCTCAAACAGTTGAGAGATTCAATAGAACTATAAAACACTGGATGTGGACAGAATTCAGTGTCCAGGGAAATAGGAAATGGTTGGATTTGATCCCTTCCCTTCTTAGGAGATATAACAATAGGATACATAGATCTATTGGTATGAAACCTTCTGAAGTTGAGAAGAAAGATGAAAAAACCATTCTATCTCGTCTTTTCCCAATCATTAAGAAGAAGCAAAACCCAAAATTTTTCCTAGGGGATCGTGTTCGCATTGCAAAAATCAAGAACGCTCTCGCTAAAGGATATTTACCATCATGGACCAATGAACAATTTACTGTCACCCGGATAGGGGCGGAAGATGAAGTACCCACTTACAATTTACAAGATGTCTATGGAAACGAGGTGAGAGGCAGATTTTACGAGGAGGAGATGAAGAAAACCAACTTTCCAGATCATTATTTAGTCGAAAAAATATTAAGACGTAAAAATGGTAAGGTATTTGTGAAATGGTTGGGCTTTGATGACTCCCACAACACTTGGGAAGATGCTGACAGCATTGAACCTTGATTTGGGTAAATCAATAACAACTATATTGATATTTCTTATTTTATTTTTTTCCGAATGTTTTACACAAACCAATGACCAAATGAATATATATATATATATATATATATATATATATATATATACTTATATACATGTATACAGTTCTTCCATTCTGGACAATAACCCTTAGAGACATCTATCGACAGTACTTTAATTCAACGAAATAACTGATAAAATAATCTTTAAATAAAACATCTCTACATTATATATTACAGCGTTTCAATTAAAAACAATAAGGCTTAAAAATAATTAAATACAAGTTACTACATTCCACCA
Organism: Leptopterna dolabrata; assembly: GCA_954871275.1. Taxonomy (NCBI): domain Eukaryota; kingdom Metazoa; phylum Arthropoda; class Insecta; order Hemiptera; family Miridae; genus Leptopterna; species Leptopterna dolabrata. The sequence goes on along the minus strand of OX940977.1, from coordinate 61,682,812 downwards.
TTTAACCAAAATTCGTAATCAGTGGGTCCGCTATCCTTAGAGACATCTATCGACAGTACTTTAATTCAACGAAATAACAGATAAAATAATCTTTAAATAAAACATCTCTACATTATGTATTACAGCGTTTCAATTAAAAACAGTAAGGCTTAAAAATAATTAAATACAAGTTACAGCATTCCACCATTTGACCAAAATTCGAAATCAGTGGGTCCGCTATAACCGTGAGGTATGGTTCTCACCCCATCACTCAGAATTTGTCTCTTGTCGTCAAAAAAGCTGAGAGCAGTTTTTCGCTGGTTGCAAGTTGACACTACATGTAGCTTGGATCTTAGACTTGAGAAATTAACGCTCATTGAGCGCCCACTCTCCAAAGTTCTCCTAAAATCTTCAAAGGAAAGATGGTTTTTTACAGTGGACTTTTTAATACCCTTTGCCTTCGACTGTTCTTTATTTCCAAATTTCAGAGAGTAAAGCTTTGGTCTTAGACCAATAAATTCTGATAGTGGGACACTTGCTGTTTCGTCCTTCAGCTTACCGACAGCCTTTTTATTGTCAGTGTTGAAACAACGATGATCGTTCGGATAATTACTGAAATCCATTAAGTCAATTAAAGATGTACGTAGATCCTCGTATATATCCTTAGTCCTTACATCAAGGATCAAAGAATCTGTATCCATGTAACACAAATCTACATGACTCTTACCTCCAAGACTGGGGAGTAGCCTGTCGTAGAAAATGTGATACATATGAATTTTAGATAATTCTAAAATCGTAAATCCTACATAAATTGGAGAGTAAAATTTAACTTTCACTCTATTCATGAGCACCCCAATTAATGTTTCTTCGTAAACGTAACGGTCATTAAAATTTGGTTGTTTCGCTAATTTCAATAACTCCTCCTGGGTAGTTACAAGACGGAAATCTTTGAATTTCCGTTTATTCATCATAGATCTACCGAAGACAGAATTATTTGCTAACTTATAATAATCTTTATCAAATTCAGATGTTGCAGCTTTCCTCAATTCGGTATTAAAATCAATATAAGGGGCAAGCCACTTAGATTGCTTGAAAGTGAGGACTCTGTGGATTGTTCGTACAATCAAACCTGCACGAATTCCCTGCTGCAAATTAATATAATGTGAGACGTAGTGATCTTTGTCAAACTGTGTGGTCATCAGCTTTTTGACATTAGCTCCAGGAGGTTTCATCGACTCAGGGAAAAACGGAAAATCAGCATGTGCGTCATGGAGACTCGGGGTGTAGGAAATGGATACGTCAAGAATATATCCTTGATACCCATCAATGGGAATGTCAAGGATATTAAAATTTTTGATTTCCTCATCATCGAGCCACCGAAATCCACCATAAGGAAGATGTTGTCTCATAACATAACCATAAAGGTTGTTAACGTCAACGTAAAGAATGAAGTTTGATGGTTTGGTTGGATCATAACTCTCAGGAATCATTGGGTTGTTGGCCACGGCATGACGCTTGACACATTGCGTTATCCCTCCCCTAATCCCTGATTCGATGAACTGCAGCATATCAATATCCACCAATAAATCTAATTCCACACCTGTCATCTTCAACATCTCCTGCCAGAAAAATCCGGGGGATGTGAATGACCATGATGGATCAAGTTTGTAACAATTACGACTGATTACACGATACGTCTCAAAAACTTCACATAATAAAATAATTTCGGATTTCAAATACAAGACTGTATATTCAAATAATGTCTCGATATTAAAATGGTTCCACACTCTTTGTGCATGCTCATAGTCTGCATCACTGATATGTTCTTCTGTAAGCTCGGAGTAGAACGCCTCTTTAGGAGGAAGTGAGCGTTCTTCCAATGCACTCCAGCTCTTGATATACCCATAAGGATACACTCCTTTTCTCAATAAATGAGATCGGTCGGTATCATTTGGGAAAACACTAGTCATTTCGGGGAAACAATTCAAATTGCTTACCAAGCTCGCAAGACTGGCCGAAAGAAATCTGAAGGAATCTAAGAAACGCACTTTGATTCGGCAATCATCGAATTTGATTGAGAAACTAATGTATTTTTCTGATGATTCAGCTATAACGTCGAAGCGAGCTTGGATATATTTGAGGTGTTTTATAATAAAGTGGGAATCGTACCCACTCAAATTATGGAAATAAACCGGAACAAAGTTCGGAAGTTTCAATTGTAAATTACATCTTTGACATAAAGTGTATCGATATCTTCCGTTCAAGTGATCATGATCTACAACCTTAATTGTAGTCCATCGATGTAGTAAACTGACTGGATCGCTGTCTGCGGGAGGGCTAAGCGGTCCGAAACCCACCAAGGCTTCCCCCACCCCAGTAGGGCAGGAAGAGCCAGCTCTCCTTGTATTCCCAATAGGATTTCTCTCATATTGACTTCATCTTATTATTGTCCTTCTTCTAGGGACGCAGGGAGCCTTAATTTCAACATCTCTGAAATTTAGGTTGGGCTGAGTGATTAAAATAACTCACCTAGGTAAGTTATCAGGGAAAAAACCTCAAAAGAACGAAGGAGAAGTGCGTAGGGCAAGTAGATGAAAGACACCGTTTTCTTACAATTTATTATATTACAATTCTTACAATTACTATTTACAATTCTTACAATTACTATTTACAATTCTTACAATTACTATTTACAATTCTTACAATTACTATTACAAATTCAAACTAAGGTGCCTAACTATGAAATAAAAAGAAACTGCTAAAGATTATTGAATAAAATAAGTTTGGTCAGTTTTTGCCTCAAACCAAGTTTTCTCAAGTTTGCCTGCTCCGTTTTTATTTTAGCAATATGGTGGCGGAATATTTTTATTGCCAACCTCCCAATCATATTGATCAACCTCACAATGTGTATCCTGTCACCGTATGGGTCGCAGATATGCTCTCTGAACAAAGAGTCCTTGAAATGCAAACGAGTTTTAATCAGTATCACGCCATCTTTTAGGTGCGAAGTGTCACTACTTGAACACTCGATAAAATTGTATATGAATTTTGTAATTTGAAAAACGTCTTTTGACGGTCTCAGAAGGCCACCCCGAGAAACATAATCAGTGAAGTGAGTGTGAGTGCTCAAGTCCGTTTCGTCAGCGAATAGCACTTTACAGCATTCAGAGCATTCCATGTTTTCATGTATGCGTCTTACAATAAACCCGCATATATAAAAAAGAATGTTATCTTTGTAATACGAATTTCCAAGATTGGGCATCATTAGCGAGATATTTTCAAAATGTCTCTCATCTTCATTAGATAGCCCCTCATTTTGATATACAAGAGACGTGGGGAAGTTGGTGATTGCATTTTGATGGTTTACATCAAAAACCACACAATTGGCTTTGTTGGACGATTCCACACTATTCCTGAACATCATTTTGCGTAACGCCCATCGAAATTGTTCCACATTAGGATTGTTGTTGTGTCCTCCTTGACTCCTTATGCACGAGAAAAACATTTCTAAATGATCTTGGGACAATTTGTAAGTCAGCAAATACGTGAAACCCTCTTTAACCAATAGCCGGTCTCTCAGTCGTTTAATAGTTTTGATATTACTCAAAAAACCAACGGCAAATGTTTTCCTTCGATGTTGAAGAATAGGTTGGTTGTCGATCTTCAAGTTACTCAAATATTTCTCAGCTTCAGAAAGCATTTTATCATCATAATCCTTATTTGCTAGCCTTACTGGACCCTTGAAATTACGTCCTCTTGGGTCGCGACTATTCATGAAGTCAAACAAACGATCGATAATCCTTATAAACTCGGAGGTAGCTTCTGAACCAACAAAATCTGGGTGGTTTTTGGTGCGCAAATAATCTAACGCATCTGCCACACCAGAACTGAGTGTTTGGGCTGCTATCTGCACATTCATTTTTCTATGCCTATAAAAAATGTGCTTGTTTGAGAGCTTATTCGCGAATTTGAGCCCTTGAACGTTTTGAAGTTTGTTCAAATTTTCGATGTAACGAAAGTCAGCGACACCGTTTGGAGTCTGAATCGTACGCAAGTCCGCTAGAGCATTCCGGGAGAGCTTCAACATATGACAAGGGTCCAATAAGGAGCATACAGTATGTTCCACACCTTCGACTCTAAAATAAGGTTTTTGGGGGAATTCGCACCCAAGTTTTTTCATGGAAGTTAAGTTGACACTGGCACCGTCAAAAGTAACGTTATGAACCCTGATCCCACAGTCATTAAGATTTTGAATGGCAGATTTGGTAAGTTGAGAAAGTACCTCCGAGTCGAGTTTGTTGCTGAAAAAATACGCTACAACGCATTTGAAATTGCCTTTCAACGACACTATTTGATATACCAAAGCTTCTGTAGCCAGTTCATCATGATTGACCACTTTAAAACCACCAAGATCAATGTAACCAACATTTTTCCCAATATCTGCACGATATATCATCTGTTTCCGGATTTCCATTGCATCAAACACAAGATTTACATCTTTGAGGTACTGTTTTTCTCTGGAATTCACTTTGAGGTATTCTAAGACGTCTTCAAGGAAGCCAGGTTCACAATGGAAACGGGAAATCCATTTTCGAAGCGAACTTGGGTGGGGCAAAATGAATTTAATTTTTCGTAAATATCGATAGGCTTTTGGAGAATAAAAATATAGCGTCAGCGCGAATTCCTTAACTTGTTCATCGTATGAGTATTTAGTTTTGCTGTTACCTTTATTTTTGAGATCATTTAGGAGTAAATGCAATGGAAACCCGGAAAAATTATCCTTTAGTAAGTCAATCAGTTTCTCGGGGGCATGTAGTCTTTTTTGTAGAGAGTGGATCAGTTCCTTCATGGTTTTGATTCGATGCTCCCTGCGTCTCAGTTTCTGCTGCACGACTTTCAGTCTTCGACGGAGACCTTTTTTTCTTGGTGATGCAGGCATGCGTACCTGCGTCTACGAAAAAAAATGAAAAACATGGAATATGAAAGCTTTCCTCGAAACGAGTGAAGAGAATTTCGATAGGATTATATTTTTGCTCTCTTACTTGTTTATCAACTGTGAGAGTATGGTCTAGACTGGGTTCAAGGGCTGTTTGAGGAGGTACCTCTCGGGTCACTTGCATAGCTTGATCAATTAATGTTGTATTGGTCTGATGGCAAACGTAAAACATAAATAGGAAACAGATGGTTTCAAGGGGGAAAACAAAAAATGTACCCTTTGGAAATAAGTAGTAATATTGGTAAATACATATTTGTGAAAGCTAAAAAAAAGTACCAACCTGAATTACTTCTAAAATCCTTCTCTTCTTTTGTGGGGGTGGCTGAAGGTGGGCTGGAAAATCAAATATTGATGGTATGGCATCAGGCTTTAAAAGTTTGTACGAAGCGTTCGGTCGGATTTGGTAGGCTTCCTTCTCGAAGTGCTTCTCGCAAATTTTCGTATGCCGAGTTGGCACGAAATTGGCCCGCTTCGTAGCAAGGACCCACTTTTTTGACATTTCTTTGTCACGAGGAAAACTGAAATGTGGAGATTGAGAAGACGAATTATTGAAAACTGATTAGAATCCATGAGTTAAATGACACCAAGTTTGCTAAGTATATTGATGATTCTAGAGTCAAGATTTTTAGATGTTGAACAGGTTCTGCAACTTTGTTTGTACTTCATTCTTCCACACTCAGATATTTTTCATTCGAACCCACTCAATCAAAATAAATGAATAAGCTGATGAATAATGTAGATAGGTACTCATTCTAAATCACAGTACAAGTATACTGACTTACCCATGGAAAGCCACGCCACCACCTTTAGTATGCCGATTGGTGCAATTGAAGGCCGCACAGGAATTAACCATTTTGTTTGTTCATACGAACAGTTCAAAAAATTTAATGAATGAAGAGCACGGAACAAATAATTTGAGAAAACAAGAGCAACGAGCGAAGATCTAACACAGACTGAAGCGGAACCCAGTGGACGAGTACCCCAACGGAGTGGGGGGAAGAGAAAGGAAGTTGGCTCGTTTCTCGGACAGGCCCGGGAACCGCAGACAGCGATCCAGTCAGTTTACTACATCGATGTTGTAGTCCTACTGAAACGTTCGTTGCATAGATCACAACGGTTTGTAGCCTGGTGACGTAGAAAGTCTGAAGGAGTCCAACTGATAGGAATATTTGTTTTGTAAGCAGCTTCAATATGCTTACAAATATCATGTAGTGAGTTCAAAAAGTCAATTAAACAATTAGGTCCTGTGAAAACTGTCAGTTTGTTTGTTATTAAATTTTGGTAATATGATTTTACATAGAAGCCTACACAAGTTGGTATGTGCAGGTCTTGGGTATGACTGCTTGGTCTCTCTGAGAGAGGATTAGAGGATTCGTTGGGTTTCAACATACATTCAATGTCACCATAAATGACCACTGGAACGGGTAAATGGAATTTCATTTTACTAAACTTGACCTTTGGACACTTGGGCCACAAATACTGACAAGGAGCGTAGTTACGGCAAAACAGCAAATGATCTTCTAATCTTTGTTCGGCAGATTTACCAGGACAATCGGTTTTATATATCTTGAAACACCTCCGACAAATTAAGTGACGTGAATGGTGGTGTGCCATCTGTCTAGTAACTAATCTGCCTAAATTTCGAATATAACAGTAGTGAGTATTGTCCCCCGACTGCAAGTACAGCAAATCAATATGAGTTGGAGTGTTGTTCTGATTTACAGTCGGGGAGATTCTTAAAGGAAGTACGAGGTCTTCGTCATCTAAGGCGTAGATATTTACACATACATTGTTATTTCTTTCGAAACAGCTAATATCTTTCACGGTCACTGGGAACTGTAATCCCGAAAAGTCATAGTTTTGTGAAAAATATTGGTAACATCTAGGCCTTTTTGAAGTTCTGTCCCCAGGTGATGTGAATGATCCTAGGACTGCATATTTAAAGCAGTAATCATCCGAATTCACAACGTTGATCACAGCATGTTTAGTGCGGATCTTTTCAGGGAGGGGAATACATGCAGCACCCCCTAGAGGACGATATTTTGTGATTTTCAAGAGTATCCCACAAACGCTAAGTAGAGTCCACCCTGAACCTTTTTTTTCCAAATGATTCTAATTCATCAAGGAGATCTTCAATATTACCCCACAGGAAGTCATCCAGGTTGGTCCATGAAACTAACTCCTGGGTTTTAGTTTTGAAATTCGCTAGTAAGAATAATTCAGGGTGGACTCCACTTAAATTTGGTTTCACAAAATTACATTCGATCCATAAACTATATTTTAAACCCCCCCAAACACTAATGTACGAAACTAATGTATCCTTTAGAATATGCATACTACAAAGCAAAAAATAATCTACAGATTTTATATTGTTTATGTTATGAAAGTAGATGTCCACTGCCACTTCTCCAACACGCAGTACCACCTCACCCGTAACATTGGGTGCGGATACAATTTCAGAAGCCCAACCTCCTCTATTAGTAGGAATATACCTTACTAAACCTGGTTGCTCGGTATGTTGTATCACCGATGGCCGAGTCGTGTTACTTATGGTGGAGGAGGAGGAGGTTGATGGCATCGTTTTGCTGTACGTGTGGTCCATGATTTGATTGAAAAAAAAAATCTGAAATCAGAAAAAAAAATTTAATCAAACAATATAAGTATCAATATATAACATATGTACATAACTAATATTTCTGCACAAGTCCAGTAATAGGAGTGTAAGATACAAGTTTATCGTGAATTATCACAGCTACACAGCTTGTGCCTGATTCGAAGCTTTTAGAAAGTTCAATTTCCAACCTCACATCCACACTCCCTTCCCGAACAAAATCTTCAGTTCTACTACAATCAAAGCAAATGATCGGGCTTTGCTTGAATGATGAACGGGTCAATAACGGAGAAGGACGTTTGATATTATTGTAATAGGACTGTTGGAACCTGATATAGGTATCGTATAACTCGGCAAATAACCCATTTTCAAGATCAACTGTTTGTTCCTGGAATGGAAATTGTTCGTTGTTTAGGAACAGCCTAAAGCTTCGAAGAGGAACTGAATCCGGTAGCGCCAAATTTTTAGTTACATCGTTTTTCTTATTCTTATAAAAAGCAACAAGGACGTAGCGTGGCTTCTGAAGTTGATTAGTTGTTTTGATTGGCCATGTAAACGACGAAGGTTGTGGAACTGCAGGGTTCTCATGGTACTCCCAACTGCGGAACACTAATGGTAGTGGAGGGTCTCGCTTTGTGGTTAGATAGAGTTCTGCTTTGAGGTTATCGGCAAGTTTTACTACAGGCATCACCCAGTATACTTTTTCTAGGCTGATCGATGCATCCGTATGAGTACTATGGCCTTGGAAAACGTTCAAGTCATTGCTCGCACGAGTGAGAACTAACTCTTGAGCTACTCCAGTCACTACCCGATTTTCATCTTCAAAAAAACCCATCCAATAACGCAGAGGCATGCAAACATTGAAGGTTCCTTCTGATGTGCAAACGGAGTCGGGGGCATACAAACTCGTGTTTGGATTCGATATACCTGCGTTTGATAATGCATTTAAATCAGCTTCGGTGAATGATACAAGTCCTTTCAACGTGGATACAAGTCCAGGATTTCGCACTTGATCAACATCAGTACCATTAATTCGATAAGTGACTGAGTCAAAGAGATGAGAAAACCCGTTGTTAATCACACGTAACACCTCCACAGAGGCTCCCTTATTAACTTTCCCTATCAGAGAAAGAAAACTATCAAACGGTGCGAAAGTTTCGAAACTATTGGTACCAATGCGAATTTCCGATTTAGAAGAGAGATCGGTCATATTATATGCTGCATTCCGAATCAAGTGGTACCCCACTATTTGATCAGACAGTGCGGGGGGTTTAGTAATTTGCAGCAAAGGCCGTCTCACTTTATACCCCAAGTTTTGAAGAAATTTGATACGTCTCGAAGTTAGCCCTTTCTTCTTTTTTCCTCCCACTCTTCGACGGGGTAACTCAAGGTTTGATGACTTGTGTTGAAGAACTCTGGAGAAGGGGTTTTGGGGTATTCTCTTGTTGTTGCTGCTGCTATAGGTCGAGGTTGTTGGCGCTCTTCCGCTAAAATCAAATCCCATTCGGTCGCTTCACAATCGAACCAATTCCAGAACAATCGTAATATTTTCCTTTCTAAAGTCCAGGAGGGAACCTTTCTCGTCCACGACACGAAGTTGAATGTAGTCGATGACGTTTCTGTTGATCTTTAAATAAGATATTGGCGATGGAGTATAATTGATACGATAATTCACTTCAACATCGGGACAAAAGCTGTGAAGAATATTCGACGGTGACGAGTTGAAATACGATGAGTCATGAGCCAGCAAATTACACTCTATGTTGATGGAATTATAGTTGAAAATGTTTACATGATTTGGTGCATAGTGTAACTCGTCTTTTGCTAGCACAACTTTTTCAGTAAATCCTAATAATGGTCCAACACTATCGTCTTTGGTCATGTCCACGTCAAATGTCGCTTTAAAATTCACATGACCAGTATTTTGATCGAACTCCAAATTTTATGTAATTCTCCTGTAACCAGCGCATGTAACGGTTCAGTTACTTTTTCTTCTATCATGTAATATTTTAGTAGGATTTCAAGACTTAAATTGTATAGTTTAGTATGTTCCGCGCAGTACCTAGAGCCAAATGAACAGATAAAATTGCATGTCTTGTTGTTCATCATCTTTACATTACATTTCCTCTGTAGAAACATAACATAATTTCGAACAAATGAACCCCATACTTTTCTGAGATAAAATGTTGGGTTAACAAAAAACTCTACACATAACGAATCATTATAGTTGACATCTGAATCAACCAAACCAATACTGTCCAGAATCATATCCGAATGAAAGGATAAAGGTACATTATTATACGGTTCATAAAACCTAAGTAAAGATTTTACATCTTTGTCGCGGCTTCTATAGATGAAATTTCGTACATTGCGAATTCTCCTTTCATGACGACTATCGGGCATAATTGAATATTTCAACTGGTACTTTCGTCTTTGTACAAATTCCGACAGAAAGAGAATTGTTTTGGGGCCTTTGTACCATTTATAGTCCTTACTCCCAAACACGCGTTCGAAATGATAAGCTCTGCATTCAGCCGGTTTAAGCTTCTTATGTTGCTTACAATACATATGTTTTTTGTTGGAGTCATATTCTTACAACGGTATCCTTGTAAGATGTTGACGCCACACTGTTTACTAGGTACATCACGATTTATAAGCCAACCGATTGAACACGTTTTGATAACGAGGTTTCGGGAGAGGAACCAGAAAATGAATAATGAGAGTAATATGAACCACATAATCATCATCAACATGGTGTATTGTTCCAGGTAGCGTGTGCTGAAAATGATTAAAAAGGAGACTGAGTTGTAATTTAATAATGTAATACATACTTTAGTTATCATACACATGAAGATTACTATTAGCTGTATTCATTCACTTCATAGCTATCAGAACTGTATGAAATAGTTATTGTTAAGCAAAGACATCTGTGTTACGTTTTATTTACATTTGAACCTAAATAGGTAGGTATCTGTGCTATTTATATCCCTCTAATACCCTTCGTGTTCAATGGTGAAAATTCAACAACTATAAGAGTGCTGGTAAAACGCGGATGAACTAATTTGAAATGCTACCTACTTGCATTATACATGAATACTAAACTATTGATAAAATATGATAGAAACATGATTTTACTCACATGTGTTGAAATCCTTTCTCCGACATCTGACTCAAGGATATGATGATGATTCGGTTGAGGTGATAGAAAAATCTGTAATTATGAAATTGATGATAGGTATTTTAAAATTTAATTGAGGTATATTGTTACAAACACAATAGAAGTCCATGAGATCACGTATTTTCGATAGGAAAATCAGTACCTAATTATATAATTTGATGATGAGTGGTTTATTAACATTTATCAAACATTTGAACCTAAATAGGTAGGTATCTGTGCTATTTATATCCCTCTACCACCCTTCGTGTTCAATGGTGAAAATTCAACAACTATAAGAGTGCTGGTAAAACGCGGATGAACTAATTTGAAATGCTACCTACTTGTCGTATACATGAATACTAAACTATGGATGATATATTATAGAAACATGATTTTACTCACATGTGTTGACATCCTTTCTTCGACACCTGACTCAAGAATGATGATGATGATGATTCGGTTGAGGTGATAGGAAAAATCTGTAATTACGAAATTGATGATAGGTATTTTAAAATTTAATTGAAGTATATTGTTACAAACCCAATAGAAGTCATTAGAGTTTTAATATGATTGAAGTGTTTCTGTTAACATCCATGGGATCACGTATTTTCCGATGGGAAAATCAGTACCTAATTATATAATTTGATGATGAGTGGTTTATTAACATATATCAAACATTTGAAGCTAAACAGGTAGGTATCTGTGCTACTTATTTCCCTCTACCACCCTTCGTGTTCAATGGGGAAAATTCAACAACTATAAGAGTGCTGGTAAAACGCGGATGAACTAATTTGAAATGTTACCTACTTGTCGTATACATGAATTCAAAAATATTGATAAAAACATAGAAACATGTTTTACTCACATGTGTGAATTTGTGTTGAGATCGTTTCTTCCACCCTGACTCAAGAACGATGATGATTCGGTTGATGTAATAGGAAAATCTGTAATTACGAAATTGATTATAGTATTTTTTAATAATATTATTGAGGTATACTGATAGAAAACAATAAAAGTCATTCATAGTTTTAATGTAATCGATGTGTATCGTATAAATTTAGAATTATTATTATGTTGGTGGTCATCACCCGTGGGGGGTAAAAAGTGCCACGGGGTGACGCGAGTGGGGGGCCCAAGAGCCTATTCCCACCCGCAAGTGCATGTGGAGGGCTCAGTGGTCGGGCATAATAGCCTCCCCCAAAAACTCCCTCACCAGGCTACACGAAGCAATCAGCACGGCCTTCTGCATGTCCTCGTAAAGTCCACCGGGCAACCCAAGAATCCTCAAACTTTCAGGGAGTTTCGTGGGTATCACCCACAGACAAGACCACGGGAACGATCCGTACCACCTCCTGCTCCCACATCGTCCTTATCTCGTTAGCAAGGGATAAATACTTATTTACCTTCTCCCTGTGCTTGGCTTCGAGGTTTGATGTGAGAGGTACAGAGATGTCAATTAGGTAGGTCGTTCCCTCCGCCTTGTTCACAAGGACAATATCAGGCCGGCGCGCGGTGATTGGCAGATCGGTCTTGTAATTTTCATTCTCCAAGTACCTGACGGGCTCATACTGGAAGTAGCGCGTCCTGTCCTGAACGAGAGCGTGCTTTAAGGCCAGCTCTTGATGGACTATACGCGCCACCATGTTGTGCCTATACAGGTACTTGGTGGGAGCAAGGGCCGGGCAACCCGCCAGGACGTGATCTATTGTACTCCAGCTTGCCGGATGATATACTTTCGGTAGTTGCGAGTCGCCACGACCTGGTCCTGTATGGCGATCATGAACCCTTCGGTTTCGACATACAGGGAACCAGTCACCAACCATCTGCAAGAGGCAGAGCTGTCGACAGTGGGGGACAGGAGCCGTGAGCGGAATCGCCCATGCAGCTCCATCGCTCCCCAGGCCTCACCTTTGGCCATTATTATTATTATTATTATTATTATTATTATTATTATTATTATTATGCTAGGGAGTAGGTAGTTGTATTGGCTAGCATGACTGTACGAACTAATTTGAATTGGTACCTACTTGTTGTATTCATTAATACAAAATATTGATAGAATACAGATATATATTTAACGATGTATTTTTACTCACATGCGTGAATTTTATGTTGAGATTCTTTCTTCCACGCTTGACCCAAGAATGGTGATTACTATAAAGTAACAAGGTATTTTCAGCTGCTGTGATAGGAAAATCTGTAACTATGAAATTGGTGATGGGTATTTTAAAATATTATTGTGGTAACTGATATATTGATAAAATATAGATATGTTGTACTCTCGTGTGCGACTTTTTGTTAAAATCCTTCCACACCTGACCCAAGAATGGTGATTACTATAAAGTAACAAGGTATTTTCAGCTGCTGTGATGGGAAAATCTGTAACTATGAAATTGGTGATGGGTATTTTAAAATATTATTGTGGTAACTGATATATTGATAAAATATAGATATGTTGTACTCTCGTGTGCGACTTTTTGTTAAAATCCTTCCACACCTGACCCAAGAATGGTGATTACTATAAAGTAACAAGGTATTTTCAGCTGCTGTGATGGGAAAATCTGTAACTATGAAATTGGTGATGGGTATTTTAAAATATTATTGTGGTAGGTAACTGATATATTGATAAAATATAGATATGTTGTACTCTCGTGTGCGACTTTTTGTTAAAATCCTTCCACACCTGACCCAAGAATGGTGATTACTATAAAGTAACAAGGTATTTTCAGCTGCTGTGATGGGAAAATCTGTAACTATTGTTGTGATCGGCTGCTCCTCCACAACTCAATTTGTGTCTGAACATGCTGTAACCCAGAGTGGGGACCCCCCGACCCCCCTCTGGTCTTGTCAGGGGAATATAAAAGAGCCAGGGTGCCATCAATAAACAACCATTCTCTCGTAATCGATCGACTCGTCTATCCGACTCCCAATCACTACACTGGTGACATCCGACGTGT